>CP136063.1:156279808-156955384 GCA_032622095.1 Siphonodentalium dalli
GAATTTTATCGCGAAAATAATAAGCGTACATGTACGATTATTCGGAACTCGAGAGTATATTCATTTGAAAATAGTCGAGATCATGCCAGAATAAATTGTAACTGGCGAAACACCTCAATAAAAAATATTAGATTTAATTAAGAAAATACATGTGCCAGCAGCATTCAGACATTGCGTAGCCAGGGGACTGAACTGTGTTTTGCAGCTTGCTCAAACGCCTGTTACCACACTAGAAAGATGCACATTGAAAGTGAAGATAGTTGATAACAAATAGTTGGTAATATGTTGGCACTTACTAGTATACATTTTTATACTTGCTGACTAGATCAAACAGTATACATGTTTATAGTTGCTGACTAGATCAAACCATGAATCTTACTCTGGCTTTTTACTTTGGCTATAACCTATGCCTGTATAAATCTAGATCATGCCATGAATCTATACTCTGGCAAATGCCCGTAGAAATCATATTGCACAGTAGGCCTACAAAACCATAGAACCTTTTTTTTGACAGGGGAACCTTTATATAAAGTCAAAAAAAAAATGCAGGCAACATTGCTCTTATTATTATTTGTTCCTTACTAGCAAAAATGTACTTCACTGTATGTCCTAACTCAACATTTCACGATTTACGCAGATTTAAGTGACTTAATTTGTGGGCTCTTTTGCTTACTTGGCTTAAAATTATGGACATTACCTTGGGTAATTAATTCAATGTTTATTGCGATATCAGCTCACAAAAGTCACAGAAAAGCATCAAATTATGAATTGGGACCTTCACCTATGTACAGTGAATTACATTTTCAAGGAACAGATAATAACTAAGAAATATACAGGTATTATTCCCTGTGTTATTCTTTCAACTTTATAAGATTCCCTGTCAAACCTTCAAAAAGTTCCCAGGTTTCGTACACAGACGCCTGGGGAAAATTACTAAAATACCAATATAGACTATACCAGTTTTCGGTATAGTCTATATTGGAACTTAGTAATTGTCCCCAGGTGCCTGTGGTTTTGTACTGGTGGAATATGATCTCTACGGGTGTTAGCCAGACTGCCAGACTAGATATTAATGGCATGATCTAGTAGAGATCATGGTCCACCCGTTCAAAACCTGAGTACTTTTTGATGTTCTGACGAGGAACTTTACAATATTGAAAAACTGACGCAGGTAATATATTTTTAGTTAATACCTGTTCATGAATAATGTATTTCATAGTATGTGAAGTTCCAAGCTCAAGATTACATGAATTAAGACTTCCGATTTCACTCTTGAGTCGCTTACAATTATGAAATTTTCTCCAGTATAAATTAATGCTGAATTGGTCATTGTTGCATGTTTTCATGCAAAAAGACACCCAGGATATCCTAAACATGCAATAAAGACATGGTCAAGTATCTCCTAATTGTGCAAAAAAGTCACCCAGTGTTTCAAAATCGATTAAAAGATACAGAACTGTGGTGCCAGTAAAACTCAAAGCGAACGGAATGCCCATTCCAATTTCGTTATTATAAGAGTTTATAGCAGACAACTGATCAAAAATTCCATTTTTAGGAGATTTGGAGATGCTGAGTGACCTTTTGCACATTTGGGAGATCCTTGGTGTCTTTTTGCACATTTGAGAGATTCTGATACCATGCGACAATGACCAATTAAGCGTAATTAATTCAATGTTTATCGCAAATCTGTTCACAAAATCCTGAATCATATAATCTCGAGCTGGGACCTTTGCCTACCCTTATATTTTCTAAGTGTACACTTTCACTGTAAGTGTAGTTCAGGTATACACTTATAGTACACTTGTAGCTTTTGTTTTTTTAATTCAGTACACTTGTACCACACTCACTTTTTTCGAAATGTACACTTATTTCGTAAGTGTAGTGTAAGTGTTGTAATAAGTGTACACTTGCTCTACACTTTTGAGACTTTGAAAATCTTTGGGCATGCTGCCCACACTTACAGCTACACTTATGGTACTTTGAAAAGTTCTCTCTACACTTATGACACACTGATGATACTTATACTTTTTAAATGTTTTGGGAACACTGCCCCACACTTAAAGGTACACTTATGGAACTTTGGAAAAATTTATCAACACTTATCAAACTTTGATATGGATATGTTCAGGAATACTACTCAGAGCCTCGCACATTTGTACTATATAATTGCCGTCTTGTATTAAATATGAACTTTTTCAATTTTGAAATTACGTATTTAGTTTTTCTGTTATTTATATTCCGATAGTAATAAATTTTATGAATCTTTTGTGCTAAAATAAAGATATATGAGTATGTATATCTACAATTTATTAACTGCAAAATGTTTGTCATAGAAACAATGAAAATTGGTCGCTATCACGTATATTGAAATTGGCGTATTACTATATGAAAGATTCAATGATTGTGTTTCCAAACACACCTGCATTCAAAAAACAACAACCGGCAAAAATGTCCATTACGAATATAGAAATGTTGTATGATAGTAGTTTGACGACGCAGATCAGAATTAAGTATAATAAAAATCGTTTCTAAACCCGTAATTTTGACGTGCAATACTCCCAAATAGAATTATTTTTATCGGGTTTTTTTTATGGCAAAACTTCGATAGTTAGCGTAATTTCGTGACAATAAAATAATGATGAACAGATAAAAATTGTTTTGAACATTCTCGGAGAAGTACGTATACATGTATGTACCTGCTATCTGTTTTTAATTTAACGTAAAATGTATCAAAAATAACAAAGTTTAACTGTATATACGTGTGATTATCGACCCACTGTAAATCTCCCAAAGGAAATGCTTGCGGCTTTCTGCCCACGTGTTCGTGTATGGGGAATTAAATCCCATCTCGCTGTGTGTAAACATTGTCATCTGATGTCATCATTTTATTGGGAAAACCCGTCTAAATCAAGTGATATCCTAAAACTGAGCATACGATTGGCTAAAAGCTAACACGTGACTGACCGTGACTAAATGCGCATGCGCAGACCACATTCCGGTAATTCGGCGGTCAAGAAATCAAATTTAAATTTCATCTGCATTTTATTTGACAACAGCTTTCATTTACGAAAATGACGGCGAGAAAAGCCAAAACAATTCAACAATTTGGCAAAAAGAAGAAAGGAACTTAACACACTAGAGATAGAACAGGTGGTAGGAGGCTGAATTCGGCAAATAATTACGCAAATAGGCGAAGTTTGTTCCCAATTCGACCGGTGATCCTACATTGCTACAATGACACGATGACATTTAGTTCCATAATATGAACTCGGTATTTTTAGCATCAGGATGCATACCGAGTTTCATTTCTTAGGGTCTAATCATGTGATCCATCAAATTGATCAATGAAATTTTCTAAATACAACTTTCTAGATTATTGAGTCATATTACCGTTTGATATGTATCTTCCATTCATTGTTGGCTGGCGGGTAGTTGACAATACTTTCATTTATTGAACATTTACAGCGTTTTCTTGTTTCCAAAACACATCACGTTTTCTCATTTTTTGTACGATTTCAAAACTATAGCCGGAATGCGGAACGAACCAGGTGTTATTTTCCGGCTATCAAATCGGATAAAAATGTGGAATGTTGAGTTCTTTAACCAACCCATCATATCGATAGAACAGTAGCGCCAATTGATGCCGACGACGTGTTTCTTTTATTATGTTTTAATTGACAGTTTATTTACTGTTTTCTGCATTGTATATTTATGTGGAAAAGGTCGACATAATTAAGTTTTTGGTATAATTGATAAATTGACAAAGTTCCCACACTACCTGTGTGCTTGCGTGGGGCTCCATTAAGGGCAGGGCTGGCATTCTCAAAGATGACTCAATTTCAATTTTCCAAACTCAATTTCAGAAGTTGAACTTGCGTTTAATAACACCTGCAATGTCCCGCATAAATTGTTGACGTGATTTGCTCTGCCCATGACAGCACATATAAATCCCGCCCATAGAGCACTCTGATTGGTTCGGATGGTTCCATCAAACAAGTTAGTCGCCCCATCTTCAGTCATCGTATATACCAGTACATCAATCAATTTGAATCAAGGCCATTCAAGGGCACTTTAAACATGCACGCACTTAAATTTTGTCAACACGTGATGTTTCTAAAAAGGCCTAACGAGGAATAGCGATTAACGACTACCGTGACTACGGTGACTTTAATGCAAACTGGTCAAGTGTGACTCGTCTATTTATATAAACACTGATTTTTAGTTTACTGTGTCATCTGTCAACACGTGGCTTATTAGAGATTCCTACTCGATGACATCAAATGCATGCAAATAATCGTTTGATATTACTGCATGCCCGGCACCCGCCTTGGGAAGATAATAACCATGTGACAAGTTACTGTAATGTCGCACGTGGCGTGGAATTAATTTCACACCCACGTGAATACATGCACGTCACTTATGATACATCAGTCTGATTCGTCATAGGAAGATTCCATTCTCAAGCTTACACCAGGGGTGTCAGTTATTTGCTTTCAACATATGCTACTCGGCACTCGCAAGTAATTTTAATTGTATAGTTTATGTTTTAACTTTAATTATTATAAGCATACGGAACTACGGTACCTTTTGAAATGTTTATTTTCGTCATGAGAGTACCAGCAGTCTCCTGTCGATGTTGTCATCATTGTATATCACGTATGTTATGGGGGGGGGGCTGACCCGTACATAAGACAGTTGCTATTTTAAAAAGAAATACCCGTCATTTATTTAATATTAAAGCCGGAATTGGTGTAACAATGTTCACAAAGGACGCGACATGTATCGGTTGACAATATCGGTCAGGAGACTAAATTTTGCCGATACCGATATCTTGCCGACATCACATATGTTGTCCCGATCGGATAGCCGATGCCAATAATCGGTAAAGCACTATCTTTCGGTATTGATATATAAGAACAATATGAATGAGCCAGACATAGACAATTTTAATCCTAAAACAAGAACTAAAACACGTAAGAATTTCTAACCAATTAATGTCATTATGACAGTAGTATCTCAGCGGAGCGATGGGAGATAACTCTGCCCGGAGTTTGGGCTGGAGTTTGCCGAAACGGTGGCTATTAAATGCCCCGTTGTCAAGTGGTAAGTGTGTGAATATGGCCGTGTGCGAGAACAACGAAGACTGAGTACAGATGTTTTATACTTTTATGTTTCAATAACGTGTATATACTGCCGGTACGGACTACCTCACACATTTTTTCATTTCCATAATTTGCAGAACTATTTTTTTAAGGAAAAAATTCACACAAAACCACATAACGTCTAATAAGATGAATCAATATTGAGTAGTTATGTCTGCCAGATTATTGAAAACGTGATCGAATGTTATTTTGGTCCGTTACGTGATAAACAAAAATAGTCATGCAAAGGCTGCCAAAAAAAAAAAAAATATGCAATGAAAAATGTATTTATTTACTCGCTGACAGTCTTGCAGATTTCAGGCTCTATATATCCCGAATGCCTCAACTGACGGAGCTGCACGATACGTCCTTTGAACGGAGATATTCTCAGCTACGCCATGGTTTACAAGTCGGATCTGCGCATGCGCGTATAAACACATCACTCACCCCCTCCCCCGATGAAATTTCTGCCAAGATGGAACTTGTAATCCGCAGTGTTTTAAACATGTACACCAATAATTAAATTATGAGTTTTTCACACAGTATAGATCATGCTTTAAACGAGATGTTCTGGGCGACGTACGTCGCCGGCAAATGGTTGGCGCTTTTCGGGTGACGTATATATGTATATAAACGACATTATACGTCACCGGCACTGAATGAGTTAAAATGGTCTGTTGCAGTGACCAAGAACTTTTGCAAAGCATATATCTGTTTCACAAATTTATGCATGCCGTGTATGTATAAAACAGTTTGCTTTAATAAGCATATCAATATGCCCTAACCATGGGTTAATATGCTACAATACGCATTCCCGCGTTGACGTCAAAGAAAATTACAAACTAAATATGACGGAGTGTATCACACAAAGACTGAATCAAGTTATGACACTCGTGTATACCGGTGTTCGTTTCGTATCCGACTGAGCCGCATTTGACCCGTATTCCTGAAATTGTAACAACCAAAATTTCACGTGCTTAAATTAGTCTGATGTAAACACAAATTATGCTTCGATAAATACCTTCTTAATTGCGAATTAAAGTGTGTGTGTGCTGTTTAGAACAATATATTTGCACGATTACATGTATTCTCTATCGATCAGGGTAAGACTCCGTTACGAATTGTTTGAATTTTGCGTTATATTTGGGTGTTTATTTCAGGGTGTCAGCGTTGTAAAATTTCTAGGCCACAGTTAGTTGGTGGACCCAACTATTCAAACAGAGCTAGACGCTCTCGAATAGTTGGGCCTCCGTAGCTTTATTCACGACCTCCAAGTGCTTTTCCATTATTATGAATTTTTTTCCCACTTATAACATGAAAATACAAACATTGTATATAAATTATGTTGAAGACTAATCTGTTCTGAGTGAGTATCAACAAGCTACCCGACGAAAAAAAAAAAAAAGGTGACATTTGTAGTTGTTTTAAAAATACATGGTAGACTGCTTGCCGAAAAACTATTTCGGGAAAAAATTAGACACTACCCCGCCTCATTTCAATCACCAAATTCACATATAACTAGATGGTTTTATCTGCTACCATTATGTTGTAAGATCAAGTGATAATGGCAGATTACGAAGGCATTGTGTACAATACCTGACTCTCGAAATATAATCCGAACTTTGAGATAAATCCGAGACCGTTAATTTGTCAACATTTAAAACTTGATCTGTAGTAAATTGACGGAACGGAACAGGCGGAACGAACTTACAACTACATAACCGGAAAGGAGATCAGATAATTACGGGAACGATCGACCGAGTGAAAGCAACAGCAACAACTATTTTTTGAATTTTAAGTTTTAATAAACAATGGAGTTTGATTTCAAAGAAACAATGACCAAGGGCGTGGCGATATGTGCGGGGACACAATATAAAGTGTAAGCCAAGGCCGTGGCCAGCTCCAAATAAAATGTGTAAACGGGGTGTTACATGTTTGGACCGTTGTTTCTCAATGGATATTAATGAAATTTGGTATATATGTCCGGGCTGAGGCATGGAATACACTAACGTTTGAACTGTTTTTAAATTCACAAATTTGTCAATTTTCTTCAACTTTTTCGTTCTGGAACACACATTAATATTCAAATAGTGGTCTCGGTATCAAACGCCCAAGTTCCGACCACGTCGCCATCGCTATGCTTACATAAGATTTACGTGCCAATAACGTTGACAAAGCATTAGCGACAATATGGAGTCGAAACCGAGTAGAGATGGGCGGTTTTGATTTTTTATGTTCGGTTTCGGTTTTTCTGGGAGAAAAAAACATCGGTTTCGGTTCGTTTTTTTTTACTAGATAGTGAAATTATACTGAAATGAATATACTTTCAAAGTAACCGCAATTAGAGTCAATAATGTCCCAATAACGTTCAATTTTTTAGGAAGGAAATGCGATCACAGGTAAACAACGGGACAAAATGCCGACGCAAACTGAATCCAACGCGATAAGATGATACAATTCGGTATTTTAAAAAATAAACACCCCCATCTTCACTGTTTATCCCTTTCTGACATGTTTAAAACATATTTATCATATTATATGCATTGATTAGTGTCTGAGAATTCAACCACAAACAGCAGCAAATTCACAAACAGTGGGCGTCCTTGACCTGACTGTGTAACAATTATTGACACGTGTATGATTGACCCACATTCAATGACTGCGGTGTGATCGCTTTGATATGTGTGATGTTGCGACATATTTTACAAGCTGCACAATGGCTGCAAACTTCTACCAGATTACGTCACATCGGAATGTCCAGACGACCAAAGTGTTCATACCATTTACTTAAGTTTTCGAGTTAGCAGACGCTTCCATTTTTTTGGTTGGCGATTATCGCCTTATTTGGACTTGTGTACGTTCGGCATTCATATAGTTAGCCGGACTCTGGTTTAAGCGACGTTTTTATGACATATTAAGCAGCGACATTTTTTTGCAGTCGTCTCCAGTTAGACGCGTAAAATAACTCCAAACAGGGCTTTTTGTTGAACCATGTTCGTTATTTTGTTCGGCCATATGTTTTGAAAAAGAACAAAAACAGTCGCCTATACGATATTATAACAACATGCACATATCTGAGACGAAATGGACACATTCCGATATAATATTGATCAGTGAGGCCGATAATTTGATAACAATATCAACTAATAAGTACCTGGGGAGGTATAATAAGTTGATTTAAGTGAAAAACAAACATATAAAAAAAACGTAATATCGGTTTGAGCAGAATCGCGTGGGTCGGTTTTCGGTTTATTGTTAAAAATCGAAACTGAGTTGTTTTCTCGGTTAACCGCCCATCACTATCTGAATATTATAGTCTTAGAGTCGTCAATTAGTTAAAGCCGATTACCTACGCCGATAAGTGACCGTATGGCTACCTTATATTACAATTTGACGACAGTTGGTAAGTTAAGGTGTCAATTTGGAAAATTCTCACTCAATTAGGATGGAAAGAGGTTGGAATAATAATTTGGACACTTAATAAGGCACTTTAGCCACGCCCTTGAAAAAAATTGATTTGATGATATATTATGATGATATCATGGCGATGATGATTTTAATAATAATATGTTGATGTCGGATGATGACGATGGTGATTATGAAATGGTTACATGCATATATACATATATAATCATTAAGTTTATTTCTCATGTTTATAAATATTTGAATCGAAAATAAACTCGAAACAAACAAGAACATGTTATAGCCGGAATCCAATTATGTTCGTTCCGTTTCCGATTCCTAATTCACTGTTTTGACGGATTTTTGCAAATACAAAATGGCTGAAAGTTCGAGGCGGTAGAAATATGCTCTCGCTTTATGCGAAGAATGACACGACTAACATCTTAAACATGCATTGACAACACACTAGAAATGTACTAGAAGCTCTGATCTACAAGTATGTGGGAGTTTTGGTTGTTAAATAATATTTTTTAGTGTGTGTTATCGCTTGTGAAAAGTCGAGTAAATGTCCATACCAAATATTGGTGACGGAGTACTGCTTTCAGTGATATACAGTCCTGACTTTTATAGAGCTATGCTCTGATAATAAAAGTCAGGTTTACGGACTAGGCCACAGTCAATTTGACTGGGGAATCGGGTTTGTTTACACTTTTCGATGTTTGTTATTTCGCTCTCAAAAACATATAAGTCGGCCAATCGGCTTGATCTTTGTATATATACGACTGTTAAGTATTAGTTGACAAGTTTATTCAATTTGTTTCGTCCAAGTCAGGTCAAAGGCATAAAATTTCATCTTTCCAAAATCCAAATACATTATGGAGAATGCATTTTGGAGTTAAGAAACTAAACGGAAACCAGAGCTTTGCTCGTTAAGGTGTTTTCGTTTAGTTTACTGAACTAGATGACATTGAGAAATTAAATCATGTCAACAGTAAAGTCACACTGGATGCATACAGATTATAACCGATGGAAACGTGCGCTAAATTCAGATATACAACATACATTTATTTACAAGTGATAATTCTCAATCGGAGAGTGATGGCTGCCGTCCAGCTGATTCAGTGATTGATCTCTCGCATGTTTCATTGTTGCCCAATTGAATGATGACAATGTAATGAATGTTGGCAAGACTCGCCAGGAGGACTGATCACGGATTCAATTTCAATCATCTTGACGTCTTGTCCAAATGCTTGTGATACCGGACAAAACTAATTTTGGCGGAGGGGTAGACTGGGCACACAGAGCACATTTGAATTTGGATCATCTCAGAGACAATGTGACATCAGAAGAAGAAAAAAATGACTCACTAAACATCCCACAGCAGGCACTGCATGCTTTAAATGGGACATGGTACTGAAAATGACATGGACATCATGACAAAAGTGGAGTAAAGACAAACGGGAAGAGACAAGCTTGAAGATACTTCAGCTCATTCAAACTTCGCATATCACTATCAGCACCAGATTTATGAAATATATTTATTGAGCCAAGGAACCTAATCGATAGATGATTTATAATATATTAAAACATTATTAATATAATATAATAAAGTATTTTATCAGTCTAAATCATTGTGAATGTGATTCCCTTGATTAATGCATCAATTGCCATCTTTGATAGTGAAATTTAATATGTGCATGCCCATCTATGATATACACTTATTTTACTAATACATGTACTATAGGAATCAGGGAGCTAAATGTGTTCTAGAGTAGGGGAGCGAGTACACCGTGGAACCCTAAAGGTGAAGGTAACTGAAGAATGACCTTCACCTGATACATGCGACACGTTGTTAAAGGATGACATCGCGTTTATTTGATTTGTACATAATATCTAAATAATTTAAACTGGTGAATGAATGGGGGAATGGATTTTTGTGAGCGGGAAATTTATTTAACTAGCTGCTGTAGTTCGGGATTTTTCCAGATCAAATTTGGCTGTGTGATAGCCCCGTCGTACACTTGGGGATTTATTTTTAAAAGTAAACACATGACCTATGATTTTTCTTGCATTTTCGTGATCAACTGGTGTCAATCTAGCTGGGTAAACATCACTGGTATGGCCTGCAGGCTTCAATTCAGTGAATTTGGCGGAAACGTTAACACTGTCGCCTATGGGAAACCATTTAGTTCAGTGATTCCTATAGGAAAAATATGAATTTTACGAAATTTCACGTCTCGCCATGATAAGTTGTTAATTCCATATTTTCTTATTTTCAAATGATAATGACCACATTTTGGACAGATTTAAAGAAGAAACGCATGGATTCGCCTGTAGATAGTAAAGAAAGTGATAAATCTGGGAATTTTGCATGGACATCAGGTACCATTAGGGGGTCAGGGGGGCTAAAGCCCCCCTCCCCAAACATTTGAGTAGTGTTAGCCCCCCCCCCCCCCATTGGGAAAAGGTGGCAGTTAACCCAATTAAGATTTCCCGGCACCCAGTAGCCTTATCGGGGACCGTAGTCCCACCCCAAGTCGGGGGGGGGGGGGGGGGGGGGGGGGGGGGGGGGTGATGGCATCGCCAGTAGTGTTAATGTCGTGCAAAACTGTCATGGCAGGTTTGTTAAACAGACATTATGCCCTGCCATCTGGTCAAATTTCATGCCTGAGATTGTGGCTGATGTTGTATGATTATGTTTAGATATTTAAATTGACTTATAGTTGCTTTATTATGCTATTAAAGTATTTTTTATTTAAATTTTCTGTTAATTTTTGTAAATGTTTATTATAAATTGACAAATTTTGCATGAAAAGGGTTTAAAATTGGACAAGTTATCCCACTCAAAATGTATATTAACATATCCTCTTCAATTTAGTAACAGTATGGTATATAAGGGCATTCTTCAGTTATACGAGATGCATCAGCTAGTAAAATTGAAAAAAAAATCTAAATTTTTTGGCTTTATTTTGAGGATTGACACTAATTTTCAGGATGCCTCATATTGGAAAAATAAACAACTACTGCTCGATATAATCCATTTTTTATTTCAGTAAGGTCTATATTTTGATAAAATACTATAAGAAACGCTGTGTTTCACACATATACATATATATAGGAATCAGGGAGCTAAATGTGTTCTAGAGTAGGGGAGCGAGTACACCGTGGAACCCTAAAGGTGAAGGTAACTGAAGAATGACCTTCACCTGATACATGCGACACGTTGTTAAAGGATGACATCGCGTTTATTTGATTTGTACATAATATCTAAATAATTTAAACTGGTGAATGAATGGGGGAATGGATTTTTGTGAGCGGGAAATTTATTTAACTAGCTGCTGTAGTTCGGGATTTTTCCAGATCAAATTTGGCTGTGTGATAGCCCCGTCGTACACTTGGGGATTTATTTTTAAAAGTAAACACATGACCTATGATTTTTCTTGCATTTTCGTGATCAACTGGTGTCAATCTAGCTGGGTAAACATCACTGGTATGGCCTGCAGGCTTCAATTCAGTGAATTTGGCGGAAACGTTAACACTGTCGCCTATGGGAAACCATTTAGTTCAGTGATTCCTATACACTTATATAATACACTTGCATCACAATCACCATTGTACACTTACAATACACTTACAACCCCATTCAGAACTTACACTTATAAAACACTTGCAATTATTATACAGTTCTATTACACTTGCCAACATACACTTATACCACACTTTAGAATCATACACTTATATGACACTCACCTCATTTACATAGTTGGAACGTACACTTACTGTACACTTATGTTACACTTGCACTACACTTACTGCCACTGTTGGACTTGTACACTTGGTTGTAAGTGCACACTTAGAGTAAAAATTTTCCTACACTTATGCAACACTTATTTGACACTTATAACACACTTGGGAAATGTAAGGGTACAGTTTAATACATTATTAATGAACAGAATTAATTAAAAAGAAATTTATTACCGGTGGTATATCTTCCAATGTTTTAAGTTTCCCATCAGAACTTCAACTTGGTGACAGGAGTGGGATTTCTATTTTGGTTACAAATTAAATTAAATTGTTTTGGTATTGGGATGGGAGGGGGGGGGGGGGGGGGGGGGGCTAGGGATCTATAATAATATGTGATCCCATGCTATCTAATATGTGTACTTTCCTATATTGTAGGTGAATATGCAGATGTTCAAGTGCAGGTGCTATATGCTGCTTTTCTTCATTGTAAATACAACAGCTCTGCTTTATTTAGTATACACAGTGCATTCTAGATTTGATAGAGTTGAAGGCGAAACTCATAAATACACGGGCAAGAAGAACGGGAGAAAACAGAATCCTATGGAACTGAGGCAGCAGGATCAGCAAGTTGGTGTGACAATTGTCATAATGGAATTTGAATATTTTGAGAATAATGTGAAAAACATGATTAACATACTTCTGAATTTCAAATTACCAATTGTTATAATTTGTGATAAACTGCCTTATCCACCTCTTAATCTGGAACTCCATCCAGATATATCTCTTTTAATACTGGAGAAACACCCTGCAAGAAACTTGAATAATAGTTTGCCTGAATATTATATACAGACTAAATATGTGCTGGTCATGCCTGAGACATTCGTTATTCATTCTGTTTCTTTGATCAATGATGCTATTGAGAAGTTGAGAGAGTCTGATGCAGCAGCGCTAGCAATGACAAATGATATCTACAGTATCAGATGTCAGGATTTAGTTGCTAATATGAAAATGTGGACAATTAATTACACAGATAATGTTCATCAGGGATTGTGTGATGCTGTTTCTGGAAATCATGCAATGTTATTGTATACAAAACATCTCCTACAGCTGCCATTCCCATTTCAAAGACCTTTTCATATTTCATACTACATACAGGCAAAACTCAGGGGGTGGACCACGTCAATGTTTGAAACTAAACTTCTGCGAAGAATGGAATTCTCGTTCAGTGAGTACGGCCAGTGGAAACATAAACAGAATGAGGAAGACAGGAGAAAAGCTATGTATCATGAGTTTGGAATAAAAAAGGTTAATATTGGTGTACATACAAATTGGTACGGTTGCAATAAAGACACCAATCGTTGTTTCGGAACAGTTCTAGATAATATGCCTGAGTATATTTACCATGGTAAATTAACTCCACCATGCTGTATGAAAGCCTTACGTGAAACAGTGTCTCATACATTCAGAATTCTTGAAGAAAATGATGTTAGATACTGGCTAGAAGGTGGTAGTCTTCTTGGTGCTGTGAGGAATAATGATATAATTCCGTGGGATTATGATGTTGATATAGCAGGGTATCCGCGGCTCCTTGAATTCCTTGAAACTCCTTGATTTGGAAAATCAATTTTCCAGGGCCCTTGAAACCCTTGAATTGAATGCCCACTCCTTGAAAACCCTGGAATTCTATGTAGCCCTTAAACCCAGGTATATCGATTCATCGGGAGTCAATAAATACAGATAGTTTAGTTCCGAACGCGTTGTTGGTATATGGGAAGTAACCCCATTTTGAATTTCCGCT
The DNA here is from genome assembly GCA_032622095.1 of Siphonodentalium dalli. Lineage (NCBI taxonomy): Eukaryota > Metazoa > Mollusca > Scaphopoda > Gadilida > Siphonodentaliidae > Siphonodentalium > Siphonodentalium dalli. The sequence continues at coordinate 156,293,894 of CP136063.1, forward strand.
GGCGGCAATTATCTCGAGTCAATTGTAATTGTGTGACCCCCCCAATGAAGCATGGGATGTAACTCCATTTCCCGCAAAACACCAATACTCGCGAGTCTATTTCAATTATGTGACCCCCCTATGAAGTATCATAAAATTGAACACGATAAAAAATAGTTCCGAGCTTTTCAAACCCAGGTAGCGTAATTAGTGTATTTTTATTGTATCGGATTGAGGTAATTTGTATATTATACAGACATTCGACATTAGAAACCCGTGTTTTACATAAAAACGTACAAATTAACAAAAACGAAACCGAAACTAAAAAATCACATCCGCTTCCGATGACCTTCATTTCCTGTTTACGAGTATTTTAAATAACATGCCCGGTGGTAAATGAAAATACCAGACGCAATGGGGCGCCAAATTCAAATGGGTGGAGGCGGTTGAGAACAACACATATAACGCTAGATGTCAGTTATGCAAGAAAATATTTGACGTCGCAAACATGGGCGAAAGTGCCCTGGTGTCACATGCAAAAAGTTTGAAGCACCAGAAAAATGACATTGAAATCCAGGGGACTGTACCCATTGCCAGTCTTATGCAGCCAGCACCACAAGCAGCCCAAACTGTCAGTGTCACAGCTGTTAGATCACTAGTACAACCGGTACTACCAACCTCTGATGGATGTGATGGAAACCATTAATACTGCTCCTTTTTAGTTTATTTATGGAATAGCATAGGGGCAGTGATATTCAACTGGTGTCTACTGTCATCACACTACATGTATTAGTTAAATGTTCCCATTAATTTAAATTATGGTAATGCAATTACCCATAAAGGCCTAAAAAGCTAAAAATGCTAAAATTATGGTGGAAAACGTGGTATCACATGTATTAAAGTTCAACAGTTGGTTCCTGGAAACTCCTTGAAAATTGTCGGGGCAGTCCTTGAAAATCCTTGAATTGACTACTGGAACCTCCTTGAAACTCCTTGAATTCATTCACCAGAAATGGGCAGATACCCTGTATAGGAATTTATAAATCAGATATACTCAAATGTAAAGAACTTGTGCAAGCTTCGAGCGAGAAGTACACAGACAATAAAGGATTCACATGGGAGAAGGCAACAGAAGGTGACTTTTTTCGTGTTCAGTTTAGTAATATTAACCACATGCACGTGGACCTTTTCCCATTTTATTCCAAGGATGGAATCATGACAAAAAATACTTGGTTCAAAACTCACAGACAAGATACAGAGTTTCCAGAGAAATATCTCAAGCCTTTAGAGACGATGCAGTTTGCAGGAGTTATGGCTTCTGTTCCGAATAATGCACGGGAATTTCTCGAACTAAAGTTCGGCATTGGTGTTATTGAGAATCCCAGATATCCAAATTCCGATGAAGCAAATTGAGACTGATATATACCTTTAATGGTAGTATGCATGTTTATAATATTGGCACCACTAAACAAATGAATATAAATTAAAGGTACTCAGTCCGATTCGATTGTCTCCATATCATCAGATTCCAACAACAGCATTTTTTGAAATGCTGCTTCAGTTATCAGAATCGAGTAATTGCCCAAAAATAATGCTAACCACAAATTTTGAATAAAATTGCCCAAAACCTGTTATTTATCAACATTTTGTTCAACAAAATTTTGCCGGTTTGTCAAATATCTGGCACAAAAAAGCCACTTGATTTTAGAGTTATCCATCTTCATCTGCAATTTGTTCCGATACCGTCTGCTCATCAACTTATTCTGGGCCACTATAAATTATGGGTGGTGAAAAATAATATATTTCAAAAATCGATATCTGATCACTCTGAGCTTTGATGGGTGGGTTCGTCGACTCGATTCAAATTTTTTTTAACCCTGAAGCTAATGATATAGTAATTAGCGAGCGTTAATTCAGATTATGCATCTTTAAATTCATTCATAATTTTAAATAACTGAGTCACAAGCTGGATAATAGTGCTTTTAATACATGTTCCACCAAATATTATTGGCAATAGATTGGTGTTTAATTTTTGTGACATATATATGGAAATATTCACATGTGTATGTTTTTGGATGAATTTTGAGATATACTTATGTTAAAGGATATTACCGGCACCAGTGTAGCTTTTCTGTCATTATCGATGCCAGCTAATCCATTGACCACGGTGCTGAAAATATTTTTGTGATAGGCCGCTTGTAACTGAAGTTATGCCGATTCATGCGATTGAATATTCCATTATGGATTATGGAGTCTAAATCGTTATTCCTCCTTCATGTGATGTCACGAGGGACTACAAGCGACAGTGTCAAACTTGAAAGGCTGTCACAATTTTGAAAATTAGTACATATGGTTATTTTGACCTGGGGAATCTTATTAGACAGGTCCCGTTGATATCAGATGTCTTAAAAGGGCACTAATAATTAATTTAATTAAATAATTAAATATATACCCAAAATGGTTGCAATCTGGTTGGTGAAAATTGAAACACGTGGATAAATTGACCAGTATAGTGTCCCTGTGTAGAAGAATTGGTACAGATGGGTCACCTGACCAGCGGAATGGCATGAGATATGCGCATCTTATCATGTTCCATCCATGAATAATGGCTGAGAATAAAACATTACTTACTTACTTTTGACCTCAAGATGACTCACCGGGTATACTCATACACCTGACACATAACCATTTAGTCACTCCCTGTATAGCTATTCATTACATTTATGATCATACAGTCACTAATTGTATACATACATGTACTCATCTCACCGTTGACCATACAATAACTCCCTGTATACCTATTCACCTCACCTATGATAATATAGTAAGTCCCTGGCTACCATCTTGGCATCCACCCTGTATCCAGTTGATATGTTTTATCATAATGGACCAGAATAGCCACATATTATGGTTCATCTCAGTTCCGTTTCAAAGTTCTGCCCATTTCCTTTCAATAATATGGCAAGAAACACAAAAGAGGTTCTCCGCAAAATTCCATACTGCAACTTTAAAATGAATTTGTCATGCCCCATACGGAACTGGGACAAACATAATAGAACGTAGTTGTCAGTTAATTAACTAACACGTACAATAACCAAGTGAGTCACAATTTACTACCTTGTCGGATAACGCAGAGAATAATGTTCGGGATATATGTAAAAAATTAACTTTTTACAAATTTGGTTGCCATTTTGGAAGCCATCTTGAGCAATTTGGTCTATAAACACCGTAGTGTGACACATTTAAGATAGACCAATACAATAAATACCTTTGATACCAATGATAGTTGCATTTTACTTAAAACAATTGTCCAACCCTGAAAAGTGAATTTTTGTCGAAATTTATGTCAAGTTTGTGAGAGAAAAATCCAATATTTCTGGTGATGTCAGTGGTGACAATAGAAACAATGATCCATGGTGCATCAGACATGTTAGTATGCAATGTATATAATACAGATTAGCCAATTTTATATATTAACCACAACTTGTAAGCCATTGCAGGACACCCTGGGGCAATATTTACCATTTTTCATATTTTCGGCGGCCATTTTGGAAATTTTCTACACCAATTTCATTCCCATTGAAATAAAACATCCGTCCAATAAAATAAAGCACATAGTTGTTGACATTCTATTAACAGCCTGTGTGGTTTGTCGATAAAATGACTATCAAAATCGTCTTGCAAAAAATCGAAAATTTTACCCCTCTTTTTCAAATCCTCTTTCTGTATCTATTACGGAACCCTTGTCAATGGCAAATGTCTTAAAATGACGCTATAATATCACGCTTGATGACTGTCTCAAAAACATTGCCATTTACTAATGATTAATGTGAAGAAAAATGGAAGATATGGTGAAATATTAATTAAATTTCCTATTTTCGTGCACATGACGTCATTTTTCGGCGGCCATTTTGAATTTTTTTCGAAATTTTTTGCCGTCATTTTGAAGAAGGACATCATACCAACAAATGGCATATATTTTGTCTGTGTCTTTTGCTAACAACCGATCTATTACAACGATTAAATACAGCTGGTCGGAATTAGAGGAAATGGCGGCCATCTTGGATTCAAATGGCTCTAGCACCTAGTAGGGCCACCTTTATTTTTCGGAGAATTCCGGATTCTTTATCTGGATACCATAGGGAACAATAAAAATAAGGTTATTTGTAATCATCGGGGGGGTGCAGGTGGACCTTATTGGCTCCCCGACTATATGTCCACAAGTCACTTTCCAAACATTACACAGATATATTAGAGCTCAATGCACACTAATGTCTAAACATATCTATGGACATGTTGGTAAAAAGATTAAAAACAAATTCCAATTTATTTTTCTTAGACATATTATGTACTTGTTCGGGTGTGTGAAACTTATAAGTAAGTATTCAGGTGGTACGCCAACTGGAGGAATGTGGCAATCTACTAACATCACCGAAATGCTCAAGCAAATCGACTGTATACCACTCCATAGAAAACATTGTCTGAACTGAGCTAAATTTGTAAATATTTACTACTGGAATCGGGACGCTTCTATCGGCGATAAATTAACGAAAACGATTTCGCCATTTAATTAATATATAAAAAGGACGGTGTGTGTTGTAAATTTAGATATAATTATTGTAAATATAACTACTTTGAAAAATATTATTCTCCATTTCTATTTGATCACCCTACCAGAGTGTTTCACATCACTTTAAGTTTTTTTTGTCATAACATCAGGCATCAATCAAGATAAAAACATCCAACATGGCCCTTTTTGTTCACAAGTCCCCAGAACAGAAATTGACCTCGCCCACAATAGTACTTAAAGGATTTATCCGGTCTAGAAACTACAAAACGCAATCGGAAAGCCCTCCCTGTTGTGATTAAAATGATCCAAGTCCCATTCCGATCGCATAATAAATAACCGGTAAAATAAATAAATAATACCGCCACCGGTATTCGGAGATTTCCGTGACTAAACTACGAGTGACGTAGTTGTGGGAGAACAAATTAAAAACACAGATTCGGAGCCGGAGTGTATTATGCTGACTACGATGACGTAATCGTAAGTCAGCCGATACTAAAATGTGCAGTCGTACATGTATGTGCGCGTTTGGTGTATAAATTACGTCGCTATTCAATGTGTTATCTAATTAATACAGATAGTGTGGGCGCTTTGGTCGTTTATCTGGAATAGAAGACAATAACTATGTGAACAAAGTAGCGCCTAGAATGGTTCAAGTGTTTTTTGTAGCCATTAATAACATGCCGGTGAATAGATGGCAGTAGTAGTATTCACTCGGTGATTTGAAAGCACTCAGTGACTAATCATCAGTGTCAGTGTCGAACTTGTTTGCACTGTAAAATACCCCAAAGTGAATAGAAAGGGTAGAGGATCCCATTCACCTGGAATAAGAAGCCCCCAAATGTTATACAAACACTGGACTGAATAATGTTAACTCTATTTCGGCGTTTTTGTTTTATTGTTGTTTTACTTTCGATATAAATATCCCGAGTATCTGTCATCTCCACATATGCCAAGATGCCTAGTAGATGTAGTATGTTCCGTTGGCGGGCTAGCTATCCATTATTAATTACCTCCAAAAAGACAACACAGCGCATAATTTAGAACGCTCTTTATTGTCTATCGCTTTTGGGAGAAGGAAGCATGGATGCTCTTTATATCTAAATGTCACAATACCACATACAAAATCACCCATGACATATCGAAATAGAGCGTGTTCATAATTGAAAACGCTCTTTATTGTTTATGCCGTTACGAAAACATGGACGCTCTTTATTAGAGGCAATCATTGGATGTTTTTCTAGGTTAACAATTAAAAAAATCCTCTCTAGAAAAAGTCAATATCTGCCATCAAAACGTAAAATAAAACGAAAAAAAAAAACGAATATCGAACAACAAGCACAAACTTAAAAAGAATGCCAGGCAAGCCCTCAATTTAAAAAAAAATGTCGTTATGTCAAACTGCAGCCTAATTAATAATTATTGTAGTTTCGACAGTCAGTGGTGTATTCGAGTGAATTATTTTGTTTACGCACTTATCGATCTTGATTGGAAGGATTTTAGCAAGGCTGTTCACAGTTGTGAACTTTTCCACACAAAATGTTTCGTGTGAAGAAACAGACAGGAACATTATTATGACGAATATAAGCTATCACCACCCTTTTTGTCACACCCCATTTGTATATAGCGCACAACGGAATGACACTAGTGCGTAAACTAGCTTTCGAAATGTGTACCATATGTACAACGAAGAAGAAGTTATATGGCATAACTTGTATTCTTTCAGAAACAATTAAATTAGTTTAGCACGAAATTCCGCCCGATAATTGCATTTCTTCATAAATGAATCTCATTTCACACAACTTTTATCACCTCAAAGTGCATTTTAGCCATCATTATTCGTTATATAATTCAACATTCTAGCGAATAATTCGGCACATTCAAACAGTTTTGTTCCGTGATCGTAAATGCCTTGGTAATTAAACGGCCAAATATTTTATACGTAAGTTATCAACTCGTTTCGCGATTGGCGGAATTATTTCAAGCTCCACCCACTGCTGTCACCGGTATGTGTCTATGCAGATGATCGATCATGTGACCGCGGTGTGGTCATGTGATCGCACTTCGGATATTTCCGCGATTTTTTTAATATCATAATAATAAAAATACTCTCTGCTCAATTGTGAATTTTCTCGGCGAAATGGGTCTGTTAGACATATATTATTAGTATTATGACGATAAAAAAAATATTTTTTTGACAGACTAATTCCTTTAAGTACTATTGGGGGTGGGGTCAATTTCTGTTCTGGGGACCTGTGTTTTTGTTCAATGCGGCAGGGCCTGAGAACTAAAACCCATTTTTAATTTGGACTTGGGGGAAACATTCTAAAGCTGAGTAACCAACATTAATGCTAATCTAATATGGATTCTGGTAAAAACCCTGATCGAGGTTTAGTGCCGAGGAGACTCCCAATGACATAGGTTTTCAGAAAAAGATAGAATTCTTCATGTTTTTATTAGGAATGAATAAGTTATAAACAAAATAAATAAACAAATAATATACTATATACATATCACCATGAAAATGCTGTCAACAAATAATGAATTTTTTTAACATGACAAAAACACATACTTGACTTGAATTAACTAATCCAAGTTCATATGATTGATTACCGTCAAGGCAAAACAATAAAAATGGAATGTGGCAAAATTTGCAACAACTCTTTGGAATTAACTTTAGGAATTAACGTTGGAAGTTAAATGATTGTTAATATTATTCAAAGAATAATCAATTTTTCGGTTCAATTGAAAACTTAAAATTGACTGAAAATCCCCCTGAGATAAACTCTGGAATTAATACTCTCTTAATTTTTCACACAAAAAAAAATCTATCCACCATATTTCCATTCTTGGTGCAATTCAAGCATTCATATCTGAAAATTTTGTCACCAAATCAGAATATAACAGTTCTCGTGTTCAAATTCAATCTTCATATATTTAACTGTCTGCTGTTTGGCACATAGATCTTGGCCTGAACTGGCAGCCATCGTTTTAAACAACAAAGAAAGATCATCAGTTGGCGGTGTTTGATGGTTCGCTTGTCTCCCTCACCATTGCTAGTAATTTCTCTAGTTTGGCTATCTCATACTGTGATCTAGCTGCTGGGTCCATAGCTGGTTGACCCTTCTTTTCCTGAGGAAGTTAAGAAACAATGGAATCAATTTTATAACTTCTAGAATAAACAGTGTGCCTGAGAAATGAAAATTATGTGTTTGTATCGCACAACACCACATGGTGAATGGGCAAGACAACAGCATCTGGCCTCAAGATATGGTGCTGGTCATTTGCAGAATGAGGTACCCAGAGGGTGAATTTAGTGACGCCACCATGCGCTGCGGGTTAGCATCACTAAATTCACCCTCTGGGGACCTCATTCTGCTTAGGCCTTATCTTTATTATCACTTTACAAGTTTTTTAGTTTATTAGAAAGTTATTTTTCGTTTTTAGTTTAGTTTCTCTTTATCTCCAAATTGGCAGACGACACAATGCATAATCGAGGTTCCCAATGGAATTTAAATCTGCCTTGGACTCCCATAGCACATGCAGTAATGCAGCCACGTAGAATGAGGTCACAGACGATGGCTCAGGGGGGAAAAATGTCACTGTAAAGTTGATTCCACAGTGACCTTTTCTATGATACAAAGAATAATATATGCTCTCTGCAAGAAATTTTCTGCCTCGTGCTCCATTCGCAAACATTGTCGTTATTGATTGTCTGTTTACGATGTCCATTATTACATATAAAGTAGCATTCACATGAGTACATTGCATACATTGCATTGACATTGGATTACAGATGATAACACCAAGGTGTTAAGATGGGGGATACATCCACTATGTTGTATCCCTTTTCAATGCAACGTAAAGCATAACGCATACCTTATATGGTGTGTGTCATGACATTTGTTATTTTGAATCTATAAAAGATGGCGACTGTCTTCGAAGCGAAGGAAAATGCCTATTACCATATGTATGTCAATAAAGTGCTAATTGCTATATTTGAAAGGCCCACTTAATTTTTGAATGCCCAGATCACATTATACACAACATATATATATTCCACCAGAATACGGAACAGTTGTGGCCCAGGAGTGTCCACCAAGTGATAGAGAATCTCAGATTCATCCCAAGACTTCCCCTGTTATTTAATAAGTTCTCAATCCGATTCAATGGCGCCCATATAATCAGATTCATACAAAAACAACAATTTTAGAAATGCCGCTTCAGTTATCGGAATCGATTGATAGCCCCAAAATAATGCTAACCACTGTCAACTGTAGTATATAGTTGCCCAAAACTATTATTTATCAACATGTTGTTTGACAAAATTTGGCCTTATTATCGACAGAAAGCCTCTTGATTTCAGAGTTATCCATTTTCATCTGCAATTTGGTCAGAGAACGTCAGCTCATTGACTGTTTACTGGGCCACTAATAATTCTTGAAAAATATTAGATTTCAAAAATCAACATCTACTAATAACTGAGATTTGACAGGTTGGTTCCTCAACTTGAATTAAATATTTTTTACTCCCGATTCCAAATAAATAGTAATTAAGGGCACTTAATAGGATTTTTCATCTTTAACATGTTATGCATCATAATTCAGAAGTAAGATAGTCATTCCCCTTCCATTGAGAATAATCAACAGACCAGATCAAAATTAAGCACAGAAGACATGGCTGTACCTTGACAAAAATAACATGTTCCATTTATTCAACCAGATAAGTTGATAATACAATGTTATGGAGCTTCCTCTCTCAGATAGTATATAATATGGAAACGTGGGGATTCAAAAATTAAGTGGGCCTTTAAACTTACTTTTGGTTGTTTCCTGAGATTTGGAGAGATCTTCAAACTGTTGACATTCCCCCTGAAAAATTAATGGAAGTTGGTGCATCAAAAATGTTGATATGTGATGTTCATTAATTAACCCTTTCATAACAGAAACAGCGCCGGAGTAACATTAAAGATCATGTGCCAGTGCATTCTATTTTATATGCGAGTCTCCCATAGTGAGACTCGCATATATAACAGAATGCACTGGCTTATAGGTCAATGTAAATATTGTTAGGCAATGCATTCTCTTATATATATGTGAGACCCACAAATATAAGAGAATGCATTGGCACAGGGTGTTTGCAAAATTTCAGGAAGCACCAGTCATGGAAGGGTTAACTGACATCAAGTTAACAATGATGTACTATATATTGGTACAACTGGTAATTTAAAAAAAAAAATACTTATATAAGCTAGCTGATAAATTTGCCTTGCCTTGTATAAGAAAATGACTGGGATTGATTGGGGACATTCAATTTTGACCAGCAGAGTATTTAAACAAAGTGCGTGAATCTCAAAACCAATGACCCCAATCGAGCTTCCAGTCATTCCTTATAATCATATACCAGTACAATTTCATAAAACATTTATAATTAACATAATGAACAACTTTTCAAAACTACCAAAACAATTGTAAGTAACATACTGTTCAATTTCCAACAGTCTCCCAATAACACGCAGCGAGAATGTGCACATGACCGGCTTGAAGTGACATAGGTGGTTTATCACCTTTTATGCAGTGGAGGCTGCAGTTATTGCTTGATAAACCTTGGAAACATTTTGTGATTTGTACTGATTCTTATGGGTGCTGATTGTGTGAATGAAGATGGTGTGTGATTATATATTCTTGAATATAACTGGTAACTTTGATAGAGAAGAGAACTTGGCATGTTTCACTCTTCAAATTAGATGAAGATATTAGTTTTAGATATGATTGTGACATCACCTCTACTCAGGATATTGAAGTCTTCTTTTGATTAATTGTAATGTATTTAACATAGCTGTAAGTCGAGGCACATTCAGATAAAAATAAGTAATTCCGGTATGAAAGCCAGAGCACATAAATTTGGCCTCGAGTTCATGATTTCCTGTTTCTAGGCTTAACACAGTCTTTTTTCTTGACTTGTAGCTTGGTTTGCAAAAAAAAAAAAAAAAAAAAATATATATATATAATACTAGTCTATACCAGGCCTTAAAATCCATCCATTTTTGCGAGAATCAAAGCTGATCCACAAGTTTGAGGGTACGAGAATCAAAATAAAATCCTGATTATGCCACAAGTTGGTTGGGAGGGGGATATGGTGTATCGCGAAGAACTCGTTACATGTTAGAGACGGTTTGAAGGGCATCCCCCTGGAAAGTTTTGAAAATTCAATACACTGAGTCAATTTCTCAAAAGTAATACCTTACTTTCAAATCTTAAAAAAGTTTACCCTCTCCCTGTATCTTCAGTGAAATGAGTTGATGTGAATGTGACAGGAATAGTATAGCATGTATATTACATGTATAGCTTTAAATTTTGAAAGATTTACTGTTAGCCAATTGAAAAAAAAAAACCCTGGCCTTTGTGGCCTAATAGCTATGATATGATGTCTTTATATAACAAAGCAGAGATACATGTATGTGAGAATCAAAGTTGAATAGCGAGAATCAATTCTGATTCTCGTACGAATTTTAAGCCATGTATACAAAACAATAGCTCACCTATCATCTCCGACAATGAGGATTGGATGTACTGGATTGAATTCAATGTGAGTCAGTTTGGTTTTCTTCTTCTGTGCCACCATCTGTTCGCACAGTGGCTCATATTTGTTCACACTCAAATCATACATATACACCTGAAAATGATTGAATTTAAATAACAATTAAGGAATTAAGATGGTGCCATATGACGATGCTTAAGCTTCATGGAAAATTTTCAAACTTTAAAGGGTTGTTTGTAGGTTATAATTTAGAAATAACATTTATCAAATTATGCTAATTTCCTCAAGAATATACCAATAGTATAGCATAATGATGACATGAATGCAATATTCACAAAACACACTTTGTGTCCGAGAAAATACAAGTCGAGTGTTGTTTAGTTTCTCGCAAAAAGTACAGTGGATTGTCTATAAGCAGAGTCACGATATTGCATCATTTCCTTATTTAGATTCGCGTCAGTTGTAAAACCTCTAATTTTGTGTGTCTACAACTTACAACTCACAATATTTGGTATGAATTACCAGCGAAGGCTGCCCATATCTTTAATGGTTAGGATATCATTCAAACTAACATACTCATTGCAAAGCCTGAGCATTAATTCTTTCTATACTAAAGACATAATTGATGAGTAGTTATCCAGAAGGAAATGAACACATAATAAGTTCAACAAATAGGTTGTTTGCTGAACTTATTATCTGAACATTTCCCTGCAATAAATACTACTCCTTCTGTACCCCCCTGAAAACCCCTCCAGATGAATAATAAACCATTTTGATGTACACTGTTTTAACTGAGTGGGAGAATCCATTTAGTATAGAAAAGGTTAAGCTAGAAAGGCCATGCAAAGATAATTTCCCATTTCTCAGGCCAAAACATTTGAAAACCATGTGCATGCGTATTTATCGTTTATTTATTTAATTCTGGAGGACACAAAAATGAAGCATTCTAGTAAGACCTCTACATTGGCTACCTACATATATAATTTCAGTTGCCTGTGGCCACTATTTCCTGAGCAGATGTTAGTTGATAGATTCCATGTGACTTATTTGGTAAAAAATTGCCTAATAATGTATGACCGATGCATTTTTTACTGAGAGTGGAGTCCCAATCTATCATGTGTTTAACAAATGTTTGAACATAGTTACCAATAACAAAATGAATTGAAAATCTGAACTGGGAAGCGGGTTTGTTCAATCTCAAATCTGTGAATTTTTGTGAATGAAAGTGACAATCTCACTATAGCTCAACTGTGATATGGGGAAACGGGTTTGTTCAATCACAAATCTGTGCATGTTTGTAAATGAAAGTGACAATCTCACTGTAGCTCAACTGTGATATGGGTTAATTTCATGCATTACAGTCAATAGAGCGATTAAATGCGGAAGGTTGAAATGCCTAAGTAATATGTCAGCGGCCATGATTTTCATAAAAAAATCGTTCAAATTTGATAGTTCCCATCTACCAAAAACAATTCTACAATAAATGTGACCTGTGGGGTGTGACGAATGATTTAGTCATACAAAGAGAAAATCAATCCAAGATAGCCTCTGGTGGCCATGTTTTTCAACAAAATTTGGAAAAAATTTATGGCTCCAATATAGTGGTCACCCTGAATATCCGTATGAAGTTTGGTGACGATCGGATGAGGCATGTCATCTGTTAGGTGTGCCGAAGCATTTAGTCATGCAAACAGTATAATCCAAGATGGCTGCCGGCAAATCATTAAAATATGATAGCTCCCATCTGGTGCCTGTCAATTTCAAATCAATTCTCCAATAAATGCGGGCTGCAGGGTATGACGATGGATTCAAATAGTCAATTTCGGGAAAATTTGATGGCTCCCATCACCTGTGAGCAATTCTTGGTTTTGAAAGAGAAAATGGTTCCTTATTTTTAAAGAAGGTTTATACATTGGCATTATAAATCGAGTTATGTCAGATATCAATGTAAAAAATCCTTATATATCCTTATATATATATACATATATGTTCCTCGGACTAGACATTAATTACCTTTCCATCTGCTGTCACAGCTGCAAATACTGTAGCAGAATATGGGGCCCATGCCACATCACCAACTGAGTTATTCAAATCAAATGTGAATAATGGTTTCCTGGAAGATAGCAAGGAGTACATTGAATAATGGTTTCCTGGAAGAGAGCAAGGAGTACATTGAAATGCAACCAACATTTTGTTAGCCAATGCCTGTCTGTTTCTTATTTACTGAATGAAATGTATGAAATATCTCAAAATGGTTCCATGTGTAATTTATGATGATGGTAGAATTAAAACACAACGTGATAGTAATTATGCAGAGGTGACACTCCACAGTTTCGAATGATCAGTAGGTATAAATTTCTTAGAATAGAGTACCAGTGTTTTCTGACATAATGGGTGTGGCATGTTTATGGAGAGAAGGTTAGTTATGAATTAGCAATTTCTGTGAAACTGGCTACAGACACCAGCATGACTTATTAGTACCTAAAATTTGTCATCTGCATGAAAAATAGTTTTTTGGAAATCCCAGCGGCTTGAACTTTTTTGATATTATTGTGAGCAAGCAGTATTTTTCCAGACAACATAGGCAGTTATGCTCCGAAAAATCTTGTTTTTGCATCAAAATTTCATTTTTCAGGCACACAATCAAGGGACATAACTCTTTCTACCCCCACTAACAAGATAATTATGTATCAAAATCTTAAGCTTAGTGTGTGTTCAACCCAGGCATGTACATTGTGTATGTGTTGTGGGTTCTCATTTCAGTTATTTTTCAATGAATTGTTGCCCCCCTTATTTCTGCACCCAATACTGCAGTTTCTCTATAAAAATTTTGCTTTCTGAATTTAATTTTTTCATTATTAATTTCAAAGAATCCAATAGGTGTATTATGCCACACCTGATGGTGCTCATTAGAATATATTTTTGCAATAATTTCCATCCACAAATAAAGCAATCATATAATTATTACGTATCATTGTCTCGGGTTGTCTGTTGAATTTATTCCCCGTACATCCATACAAATCAACTAATGGGAACCATGTAACTACCATACTAGTAAGTAATTTTGAAATCCATTTATTTTAGGGGTTGAAATTATCACTCACTTTGACATTGTATCTCCTCCTTCGCCTTTGTCAGACACTTTGGTTCCAGTTTCCCAGATCTTTACTGTCCAATCGGCACTACATGTCATATAAATTTTTTGATGATATTTATTCCAGCAGACTTTATACACAGCCATGTTATGTGCATCAATGGTGTCAAAGAATTGACTACTGTAGGCTTTAGAGCATGTGTGAACTTTTCCTTCCTCGGTTCCAACGAGGAAGAGGTAGTCCACTTCATTATGGAAATCAAAAGCAGTTCCACAACCTGTAAATTACATGTAACACCTTAGATCAGAAGATGGAGAAAAGCACCACCTAATTAACTTTTTAGATGCACGTTTTTAAAAATTTATGTTACTGTATAACTCTGTAGACCCGTCTGTCAACCTGTCCGTTAACATTTTGTTTTCTGGCTGATAGTTCTAGTTTGGATTATTTTATTGGAAACAAAGTTTGTGTGTGTGTTTATCAACAAAGATACAGGCCATTACCCTGTGGTGCACTTGTTTCATTTGCCAGTGATGCTGATTGGATGAGTTAAGTACTACAATAAACAAATCTGATGGTGGTTGAATTGGACGAGTTGAATTGGACCAGTCTATCATGTAACCTTGACTGTTAACATATATGGCTCGAACATCATTGTTACAGGGAATCATTACTGTCATTTTGACACCATCTGATTGAACATTGAATAAGTAGTTGCCATTAAATTAATGCCTTGATGAAAAAAAGAATCTACTTGCTGTTTTAAAGGGATACTGTACTCAAATGTTGTTGTTGTTGGTTTCTATAGTCTTAGTCGTAGAATAAGGTAACCATGTTTCCATTTTTTGAAAGTCTGTTGAGTATGATGTAATGTTACGGATGGCAAATTAGCCGGAATGCGATACTACAAATTTTCGTTATCGAGTAAGTTTTGTACAGTTTTCAAGCAAATGTATCAAATAAAAGTTATATTATATGCATGCTAGTCCCATATACTCATTTAAGTTATTGTATAGTTACTAGTCAGTGGTTTGAGTTTACTCCCCATATCAACCCGGTCAAGGTCACTGAGATGTCACATTGAGATACAATTTATAAAGGTGACCATGTGACTTTTAAAAAATCTACCTTGATACCAGGACATCTATCACATGTAGTAACTGTGCATGTAAATTTAAAGTGCCAAACAAATCACAAATGTTCCCGAAAAGTCAGCTCATGGACAAAAACTTGGTACTGAGATAAAATGTTGAGTGCTTACCAACAGTTGCGACTTTCGTTCCTTCAGGACCATCAGTTGAACTGTCTGGGATTGTTAGTGCAATTACATCTTGGTACACCAACTCATTCTACAAGAGGTAAACATATTGAATGCCAGGCAACATAAGATCTATAATCTTCAAGCTGTAACGTAACCATTTCTATACTAAATGGATTCTCCCACTATAAAAGTGTACATTGGAATAGACTAGTATTCATCTGGAGGGGTGGTTAGATAAAATAAGCAGATGGCAGATAATAAAAGTGCAGAAGGAGTCTTATTTATTGGAGGGAAATTTTCAGATTAAAAGTTCAACATTTGTAATTTATAACTTTTGTCACATTTAGGGAATCAAAATAGGCCAATAAATAATAAATATTATATGTATTAATATATGTATATTTATTAAAGTCATATTGAAAATAATAGGTCACATTTTTCTACAGTGTATAACAATACAGTTTTTTTTATGGCTTCAGTAATGCCCTAAATAATTGACTCCTTAACCACAGCAGAATTATGGGTAATTTTTCAGGATTTAGTCAGAAATATGGCTTCTTGCCATTCTCCAGAAAGCTCTCAGTGAGAGCCTTCCGATGAATGTCAACAAGCCATATTTCCGACTAAATCCTGAAAAATTACCCATAATTCTGCTGTGGTTAAGGAGTCGATTATTTATGGCATTACTGTAGCTAGATTGATTCGAGGTATGTTCTTGACTCCAAATTTCAGAGTCCTAAAGGATACAATTGCAAGTGGAATGGTGTGCAGGAGTGACAGCTTGTCTCGAAATATATATATTTTTTAGGCTGTACATGTTCTAATATCTATAGCCAAGTATTTGTGTAGTTAATTCCGATATGATGCACATCTGTGATCCAGGGACAGGGAAGATAACTGAATTTGTTTATCTTGGCAAGTTTGTCAGATGCTTTACAGGCATTGATGGTATCAACACGCAGTGGAGTTATTTCCCAGTGAACTTAATCCTCAGCACATTTCCTTCATCTGTAAAACTGACACCATGATAAAAAACCTAGTGGCTGAAACAGTACACACAGCAAATTAATCATAAATTTTAAAGACATTATGTACTTATTCGGGTACGTGAAACTAATAAGGTAGTATTCAGGCACTATGCCAACTGGAGGAATATAGCGTTCTAGTAACATCGCCAAAAATTTGAAACAAATCGACCTTACCACTCCATAGAAAACATTGTCTGAACTACACGCAATTGTAAATATTTACTTCTCGATTCAGGATGCAAGTATCTGCGATAAGCTATAACGAAAACGATTTCGCCATCGAGAGTCACTGTATTTATTTAATATGTAAGAATGACGGTGTGTGTTGTCAATTTGGACATAATATTTGTAAACATTACTACTTTGAGCAAAATTATTCTCCATTTATATTTGATCACCCTACCGGAGTGTTTCACATCACTTTAAGACTCTTGAGAGTCTTTAACCCTTCCATGACTTGGCTAATGCATTCTCTTATATATGCGAGTCTCCTATACTGAGCCTCATATATATAAGAGAATACATTGGCCTAATATTTACCTTGACCTTGTAAGCCAGTGCATTCTCTTATATAATGCAAGGCTCTCTATGGGAGACTCGCATGTATATATAAGAGAATACACTGGCACAGGATCTTTAAAATCGGGGTGGAAATATGTGGTTACCTTCACAATAGTCCAGGATACCACTCGTCCATCAGAGGAGACTGAGAAGAAGTTGAAATTGTTGTCCAGGTCATCCTTCTGCCATCTAACCTGAAAAGAGCAAGCAAATTACATACAATATATAGAGGATACCTTTTGACTGAATATGATAATTATCATGCATGGGTACAAACAAATACTGATTTTCCATGAGCGGCTTGCCTATATAAAGACACTGGTATAATAAACATGATCAAAATACTGTCTAAATATATATATTTACAAATTTGTTTGACCAGATGACCCCTTGGCACGACAAAATAATCTAAATAGACATAGTCTCTTACCTGCCACACTGGATCTGTATGTTTGCCGTTTTTAGCAGTACACCGGTGCATGGGTCCATCTTTTTTCTCGACTACGTTGTATATTCCAACACTTCCATCATAGTATCCAACACAGACCAAATATGGGTAGTTTGGATGGATATCCAGACACATAACTCCGCTATCTGTCTCAAATACATACTCGGGGAAGGAGGGATTCTTCAGGGAGTAGAATAGCACCATGCCATTGTTTCCTTGTTTGGTGAAGTCATCTGTAAATAGTCAAGTAACCAATACATTGAATTGAGGCCATTGCATTTGTTGTTTTAGGGAAATCACATCAGGAGGAAAGTTTGACAAATTTTCTCCAAAATATTTTCAGATTATATTTAAGGTTTAAACGCATTTTAGACAAAATTTATAACAATTAGTAAGTACATGCGAAAGGAGGAAAGTTTGACAAATTTTCTCCAAACTATTTTCAAATTAAATTAAAGGCTTAAATGCATTTTAGGCAAAATTTATAACTAGTAGTGATTATGCGAACTTCATGACACCTTACAATTGGGACACAAGAGGTGCAATCAAATCAGCGATCTTGTGTGTTCGCGAATGGTAGACCACCAAGATGCAATTTGCGAGTGACGATTGAAACACCGAGATCTGGCCAAGAACAGATGTTCTAGAACGTGCTCGCAGGTTGGGATTTACACTTCCTTGTGGCAATTGGGGAGTGACAATCCAAACATGAGCATCATAGTTTTCCTGGGCAAGTTCTCAGTGTTTGAATCGTCAAGAACCTGTTCTCGGTGTTTGGTCTTGGTAATCTGCCATTTGCAAACAATCAAGAGCTTTTTCGTGAAAAAAATTGAACTGTGGTAAAAATCGAAAGTTATGATGGTAAAAAGTCAAGAAAGGGGAACAACTCTATGAAAAACTTTTTTTTTTATCTCGTCTATATACACGTTGTGCATTATTAGCAATATATGGCTAACAATATCATAAAGTTTCAATTCTCTACAATAAAAATTGTGGGAGGACTTGATTACACAATGAAGGTACCAGATACATGTGAGGAAACAAAATTTCTAAGTCAAGAAAAGGTGAATAACTCGGTGAACAATATTTTCCATTGTCCATATACATGTTGCAAAGTGGTAATATATTGGTAACAATATCCTATGGGAGGAATTGATTACACAATGAAGGTACCCATAATGTGTGACAGACACACGAATGGACAAACAAACCAGTTTTCCCATTGTATTGTCTGTAAGTTGGCACATAACCCAATTTTGACTAGATAGTTCACTTCCCATTATGAAAATACCCACTTGCCCAATTTTTTTCCAAATGAATATTTGTTTTTGCCAAATGAAAATATTTTTTCCCATTGGCAAACATCAGTGCAAATCCTGCCCTGGTGAGAATGGATGGACAAAGATCATTTCTATAGTCCCCAGAACTGTGAAAACGTCAGGGGACAATGACGTATAAACTAGACCTATATTAGAAAAAAAATATCAATTTTGTTAAGCCAAAACAAAATATACCTGTGTTTCTGGTGACATGCAAGAAAAAAATGGGGGGGGGGTGGCTTTTCATTTTATTTTATTTTCAACTTTGCTCAAAATAAATATGAATACCCCCCAGACTACTTCTCCTTTAATGTACTATAAAATAATAAAACTAAGTACATAATATTAGAATATTGTGTAATTTGTTTCTTTATAGAATAAAACTTTGGTTCGGTTGTGACCTAATTGAAGTGTGGCATAATTTCCGGTTTAACAGTACATGCGATGTGTCCGTTTTACAGGGAAATGAATTGGTTTACATGGAAAATAAAATGAGATGCATACTAATTTAGCAAAATCAATAAAATGTAAATGGTCGGCAGTGCCGGAATAGGGGCGGGTGGGTCACCAGAAACACAGGTATTTTTTATTTTGGCCTTATTGAAAAATTATCTAAAATTTAAATAAATAATTTTTGGTGTCCCTCCAAAACATCTATAACTATATGCAATAAATGTATAGAAAATTCATTATCAAACAACATAGCATATTTATAGTAGTACTTCTTGTTCCAAACATGTTATTTTAAACATTAGAATCTAAGTAAAGGGTAAAATAGGTTTCGGAATAATTAGCTAGGAACCCTGAATGCATCATTAATTAATGGTTTAAGCTTATACAATGCTTTGAAGCTAACTGGAGGCTTACATGATCCAAAGGCCACTGCAAACAGATCATGATAATGAGGACTCCAGCAAAGAGATGTAACAGCCAGCTTCTTGGCTTTCTCATACTGGAATCTCCACAATGGAAGTAATGTCCCTTCTTGGTCTCGATACTCGTCAGCTACATCTTCATAAAACTTGAAATCTGAAAGTAAATGAGAGAATAAGTTAATATGTTTCTTGTTTAACCCTTTCTTTACTAGGTACTCATTGATGAGTAGTTCCATTAGGAAATGTTCAGATAATAAGGTCAACAAATGACCAGTCATTTGTTGAACTTATTATCTGAACATTTCCATCCAATAAGTATAGGTTATAACCCGCTTGTTAGCGCCGCGGTCTGCATTTCTTGTACAGATACCCATATTTATAAACCGATTCACACCCCAAGGCAAACAGAAATAAGCAACTTTCAATATGATGATTACATATCAATTATACCATTCAATCAAAGATTAACCGAATGTTGTGTGATGTTACATATTCATATACCGCACAAATGTTCATTGACAATGGGATCACTTGCATCGTGATTATTGATCAGCGGCGATAAACATAAAGTATTGTTTATACAGATTCCTCCTTGTGACAATAAACTGTTGCGGATGTTAATGTTATTTTCATCTTGTTTTATGTATGTGAACAGTTTGTAGAATGTTCTCAATGTTATTATTAAAAGGTGATTATTCTGGAAGATACCACATAGTTATAAGACTTCAAAATCAAGTGATGTGCCAATATGTTTCAGTTCACAATTGTTTACGGTGAGTCTAGTTTTGCAGTGAACCAGGATAATTATGTCATCAGTGTTAAAAATAGATCCTTCCCAAAACTTTGGGATGAAAGTACATGTGCAAGGGGTCATTGACCTTTAAATGTTCTTTAAATTAATCATATCCACATATTTTAGCAGGTTATTATGAGTGGTGAGTTACACGTGGCTTTTGAATTACTCGAGATAACAGGTAAAAAGTGGGCCAAAGTATCCCTGCTTTACAGTACCATGAAAGCTCGGTCGATCTAGAAACTTATAATGAATGATAGTGACTGTTTATAAGATAGCAGTGGGTTATAAAATGCTCAACATTTGACAAAACAAGAGGACAAAACCATCTCCTTTGACAGCTGGTTAAACCTGACTAATTAATTTTATTATTTAGTGCGTACCTTGAGTAATATCATCATAAGTGTTTTGGTTGACCATTCTCTCCATGATCTGAGAAGCAGTGCAAACTCTGGAGACATCATCACCCTGTGAAAAGATCCAAATTCAACAATTCTCAACATAATCTGTTTCTATTACCTAAGTATGGCGATAGTATCGTGACTATTGCATATCATTTCTTATTTCAATTAGGAAAGGCAATGGTTAATGCCTAGGGGTGTAACGATTAACCCTTTCATGACAGGAGTTGCGATAGTGCAGCATTAAAGATCCTATGTCAGTGAATTCTCTTATATATACGAGTTTCCCATATGGAGCCTCGCATATATAAGGGAATGCACTGGCTTACAAGGTCAAGGTAAATAATGTTAGGGCATTGTATTTTCTTATATATGCGTGGCTCCCCATGGGAGACTTGCATATATAAGAGAATGCATTGGCACAGGGTTTTCAAAAAATTTCAGGAAACTACAGTCATGGGAGGGTTAATCGTGATACATGTGGATCACAATTCTTTCTGAAGAATCACATCGTGATACGTTTTAACAGATGTAGCGTGATGCGCTTATTTTCCCACATTTGATATATTTTGTTGACTACATGTACAGTTCCTTAGTGGCTGTAAATGGTATATCTAGCATTCAACAATTGAGTCCAGCTAAAGCTAAATGATAATTTCAATTGTTTCAGTGTGACTATATAAACTTAGGCATGGCATGCTATTAGAGATGAGAAATGGAATTATTTTAATCTCATGCACCGTTCGGAACTGTGGGTTAAAGTCTAAAGTGAATTGCTATACGCATTTCGTGTTGTGAGCAAAACTCATAAGTACGGTATTGTATTGCAGTATGCAATACATATTCTATCGTAGTGTTACGCATCCTAGAAGGGCGTATCATTACGACCCTAATATTACTGCCAAGTAACAAAATGTTACTGGGAATTAAACAGGAAAACAGAAACAAGTTTCTGACCTTGAGTTAAATGCTAGTGCACCACATGTGCTGGAGAAAATATAATGTCTAAAGATTAGACATGCCACAAACACTCTACAGAAATCCTGATTTCAGATTTTAACTGCTAAAGTGTTTCAACATTTAGTTAAAATAATAAAATAACAGATTCCCATTGCAGGTGCACAACCCTAACCCCTAAACCTAATCCTAAACCTATTGACCGAAAAATGTAGGAATAAATGCTCGCACAAAATTATGCATGTTGCAAAACTGTTCTAAGACGAAAAAGGGGAATAACTCCACAAAAAAGTGGGACAGATGTTATAATCGCAGGTGGACATGTTCCCATGATACTAAATGTATGTGCCAAGTTAAAAAAACTTTGACCTAAAAATGTAGGAATAAAAGCTCGGACAAAATTATGCATGTTGCAAACAAAATTCTAAGTCGAAAAAGGGGAATAACTCCACCAAAAAAAAGCCAGACAGACGTCATAATCGCAGGCGCACAGGTTCCCATGGTACTAAATATCTGTGCCAAGTTTTAAAAAAATTGACCTAAATAAAAAAATCACAATTATAATATACACATAATACACCGTATTAGTACCTGAGTTTCTGTGATAGTTAACTTCTTTCGTGTCTTCTCCTCCTCCTTTCTTCCTGGTATCACCTTCTTTTCTTTGTTTTTCTCCTATCAACAACAAATATAATGTAAACAAATGATCGCATGACAATACCGGAAGGGAACAAGAAGTGTCTGTATTGTTTGCTATAAGTAAGGACAACATGAGATAGAAGAGCACTGTCTGGCATTGCTAACACACACATTGTTGGGGTTTATCAAGGTAAATGGCTATTCTGCCACAATTTCAAATTAGGGTTGTCAATTTATCTTGATACTAATGACATAATAGGCTGTTAAGTTATTCTTCTATAAAAGTGACCTCAGCAGAATTACATTATGCCTACCGCATTGCAAACAAATAGCTTAATTAGAACTAACATGCAGATAGTCTCATGTAGTCATGTTTCAGTTCCTGCATGGAAATTAATAGAGGAAATCACAACTGCATGGTGCTATACTCCCTTTATAGATTGTTTGATCACTCTTGAACAAGCCTGCAAATAGTATGTCTGTTATTGGCAGAATGATCCATTTGTTAGAATTAACATAAAACTGTAGTTAGAGACCATCAGGAGTTTCAATTTACCTGTTTCTCGAAATCTTCTTGGTAAGCGTCGAATATCTCCCACTGAGTGACATTAGCTGAGAATGTTGCCCTGGGTGGAGGCTCAGTGGCAGTACCTCTTTCCTGGTTTAAGAAAAAGAATAGTCACTGAATATATTATATTATTTACATGTGTATGGGTTAAATATTATATACTATTGAATTAATTCCTATACATATTTTAGCATTATTGATTATTTGCTTTAGTATGTGATAAAAAAGACTAAAGTTCTTGCAGTGAAACAAACTTCACTCTGAAAGTATTGGCCCTTTAGATACTGAATAGAATATTTCCTCAGTCAGTTACAAAAGTATATGCGAGGAAAAATCAATGGTTCATTTCTAGAGATGCAGCCCTTGAAATTAGCTATGGCAAAGGCAATGCCGTAGAAAATGCCAATTTCAAGGGCTGGGGATGTTCAGATCAAGTGGTAGGATAGGATAGGATCACTTTATTTACAATAAACACATCTGGAAAGTACAATTACATATAATTATAATAGACTATACATGTATATCGTTGGGGGTGATATAATCATGACTGACTGTCTTAATTCCTATCACCAAGTAACCAAACAGAGAAAAATACCTTTTGTATTCATTTGTTGGGATGTCCCATACTGAGACCCATTCCCAATGCCACTTAAAATGTGTATTCCGAATCTCCAGGCGATATATAATCAAATGGACTGGGATGAATATGAACATTGTATTATTGTCATGTCAAGTTTAGTCCAAATATTATTGGTGGCCTGGGCTAAAATGTTGTATGTGCCAAACATGACATTTTACAGGAGAAACCAGTCTGAGTAAACTCATACCTAAATATTCATTACAACATTGAATATTAGGTCTGACGGATAACATCGCTATCTCATTTCCAAGTCCTCGGGATTCTGTAAACTGATTGATTGTGTAAATTATTTTCCGTCCAATGAAACCGCATGGGTTAATAAACAAGTGTTAGTGGGCGGAGACTCCCATAATGTCACCTCTAAATATAGTAACAGAGTCGGTATTTCTCCGATTGAAAGCGATGCTTGCAAATACAACAGACAGAAAAAATGGCTTCGAAATTATATATTCGGTACGATTTGGATTAATTTGAAGGATGTGCTAGACCTGATAGATAGGCCTGCGCATGGTACCAACTTGGCCTCCCATAAATATAAATAGAACTCACTCATGTCCGTGTATTTGATTTACTTTATTGTAACATGGTTTGCAAATCAAATTATTTGTCGTAAAAAAGTCATCTGAAAGTTAAACACCGAGGAAATGACTTAATTTTATGCTTTTAAATAGTTCTAAAGCATCATTTTTGATGACGACATTATTTTTTGCTCTCGGATGCAGCTTTCCGGTTGATGCAGCGAGTTCATCTCCCGAAAAAGAATAGTCGCACACACGACAAATATTATCTTCTGTAAGTTTATGTCGCGACACCGGGCCATCGTAATTGCGAAGCACAACAAATAACACGTGGGGACACCTGTCAATCATCGATGTATTTTTAAAAATCCGTGACGTCATTTTGGGGAAGCTCTTCGCTGAATAGAAATGGTTTTGGCGACATTAGCTCCAGACTCTAGATTTCAAATATAGAGTCGACGTTCACCCAGACTGAGGAGAAACAAACATATGTCAACTATTTATCTTTATAAATAGAATTGATATCTGCCAAAATCATTGCACATTAATCCTTTATATCACAGTTGTTATAAAATATAAACTTTCATGTTGATACATCTTCTAGTTGAGAAAATCGTGATTTATGGCATTATGCGCAAATTTTCATGATTTTAGATTAAGTAAAAATTATAAAGCTGTGAGATCCAACATTGTTTTGACAATTTCCTTCAGCTTTGATCAGTCGCTGTCACTCAGGATAAGGTGGAAATGCCCTCAGCCCATTCCTCTTCAAAATAATCCATTCAAAATTAGAAATACAACATTTTAGAACTAATGAAACATTTTGAGGGAAACTCAGATACAACATTTAAGAACACAATTTTTCCCCCCAAAAAAATGGCTTTTATACTTGACAAATCGACAAATTATCTGAGGAATTTATGTGACCGAACCCATAGATTCTAATTATGCAAAAAAGTGCTTTCATACCAAAAACACTAAATACAACATTTTAGAAGCCCACCAATGATATGCTTCTAGACACCTGAAATAAAGTAAATTGCCCCCTTATGCATAGACCCATATTTTCAAAGAAATAGATATGATTGCTCATATATGACATTTTGCGTATATAACCTTTATGATCAGTTTGATTAATATGAAATTCCAAAATCCATAGCATTAGCTATTGCTAAGTGCGCACATGTTTGTCAAAACTGCAGATGGATGTCAATATGTGTTTAATGATGTCAATTTAATGACCATGGTTATATCTATAAGGCACCGATTGTTTAATGCTAACTCACCCTGTATGGATTATTGTAAGTCTGTGAAGCTCGCTCACTGTAATTGAACTGATTAGTCAGCTTTCCTTCTGGTTTACTTGGCGTTGGAGTGGCAGCATCGTCCCTTCCTTCATCCTTACTCTGAAAGTCAAAAGAATATTCTGTATACACCCATCATTAAGCCTGGGGGCCCCGTTAATTTTTTGACACAAAAACTTCAGACTGGGCTTACCTTTGGGGACCCCCACATGCAAAATTTCAGTTTTCATTCATAGTGCTATTAATCTAATATCGTGTTTTATATGAATCATGATACTTAGGGGTGTAACGATACATCGATGTATCGATGCGACCGCGATACAGCACTGACGTATCGGTCATCGATACGGGCATTCAAACGATATGTATCTCGATACGACACGAACGAGAAAAGTCAATGTTGAATCAGTATCTAACAGAAAATTAAGGTAATCCCCCACAATAAGTAACAAAAATGATAGGCTTTCCATATTTATCACGGAGTAACCGTGAGGCCAACAATTTGCATGCGTAGACAATACGATGCCATCTTCTTGAAACACATTGTATTCATAGATCAATCAGTCGCTAGTGGTCCACTGATCAAAGCACAGACCTGACCTGAGTGACCTCAATTTTAATGATCTATTTCAATAGTACATGACGACATGTAGCAAGTGAGCTACTTGTTCGATGACATGTCGTTTACAACTGGCGGCAAACCTATGATGCCTGTCTTACTGCTATTGCTGCAATTTTATTTCACTGTTAACCAGAGTGATGCAGCTGCTGTAGTCTCAACCTATATCATATCAATCTACATGTATGTCTTTCCCCATGCCATGTCAACACAGAACACTGCACTCTGTGCACTGGCCCATGTGGGAAATTGCTGAGCAATTGTTAAACTTCCGGAATAAACTTGTCAACAGACAATGAATCCCCCCGAGTTCCCGTTATAAAGTTGACAACTTGACATGAATTATTAATATAAAGCCCCTCCCATTTAACTGTCAATCTCGTGACATTGACTGAGATTTTCGGAGAAGACGTTCCTCATTGGTAAACAGGTAGTGTTTACTCTCTAATTAATTTTGTACAGACAACGCAGTGCAACAATGGGCTCAATGTCGGCATCTTTATGCTTCCGGGCCGATGGGATATCACTGATATTCAATACATCGACAAGGTTTTAATTAGTATTTTTTCTTCTTAGACAATACAATACAAGTTGCAACAACAAACAGTTTAGACGAACATCTTGTACACATGTTTTAGCGAGTTCATGTAGGCCTACCTATAGCCATGCAAGCACATACCCACATGTCCTTATCGTATCGTATCGTGACCTCTGTATCGCGATAAACATCGATACACCACATACCCCGTATCGTTACACCCCTAATGATACTTGTATATTATTTTATTTAATGAAAATAATTTGTTTTGAGTTTTATTACTAGTATGTGTAAAGAGTAAATATTTTTAAAAAGACACAAAGATCATCTTATATATTATAATACAGCATTTTGTACAACACTGTGGGGCAGATAGTATTAATGAGTTTACAATGGAAATTAGCTGGAGTAATGCTATTTTTGCATGAATTATTGTCAACTTCGTCCAGAGTTAACCTGACATTAATGTATACTTGCCCTCTAATTTCTAAAAATGGGAGTGGGCTTATCTACGAGGACAACCCCATAATTTTTTTTGGAGCAAAAACATAGACTGGACTTATCTTCAGGGATGCACTTACTGACGGTGTATACATGCAGTAGTGCAGTAAAGTAAAGCAGCTGATTGCAGACACATCACCAGCCCTCGAAATGAGAGATGTAACAATAATAGGTATCGGCGGATATGTGTGATATCGGCTGGTATCAGCCATATTTCCTGATGGCTGCCTATAATATGAACTGATACCTTGCATGGGCGATACGTCAGGTATAATGTTAAGCATTCATGACGATATTTAAGCTACTAGAACACAAGGTAAGAATTGTTTGGTTTGAGAGAATAAAGTTGGTGTGTCACACAACATATCTGTCACTGTGTTTCTCAATTGTCCCATACCCCTAGTGGTGTCAAGATAAGTTTGTGTCGCGATATGATACTATCGTGATACACAAGACACGATCAATCTAGATATGTCAATAATACACATGTGTGGTCATGCAGCCCATTATGCAGGAAAGATAACCCTAAATTCACAAAATGAAAACGTACATAATACATTGTCATTGCATAAATACCACATGAAGATTTACCCATGACATCCAATATTAAAACTTAATTGTGCTTGCAGGCGTGAAGTGAAGTGCTAGTTAGCCGAGTTGTTTTCGCTTGCCACCATTTGATTCTAAAACAAACGCAAACGGGGCCAATTGTTGTTTCAATAAACATTCATCAGTAAACACTGTTTATATGTTCCTTCATACATGTATACTACATCAGATAATTCAGATGCCAATTGTTTATTCTCACTACCATATAGATACACAGCTCACACGTAATGTTATTACCTCTATACAGGAATAGTTAATTTCTATGCCAGGGGGTCATTGACAATGTTATACAGAAGCGATTTCCGAATGTAGTTCATATATGAGAATAGTTCATTTCTATCAAATTCTATGGTGGGTTGTCTACAATTTTACACTATTGTAATTATATATACCACAAACATGTAAAAAATAAATAAAAGGTCAGCAGACCACAGTGTCCCCCGAAAAAATGGCAAGTCGATGCCGCTTTGTTGAAGAAATTAAAAAAAAATGTTGAAATTTTCTAAGTTGAAAAGGGTTAATACCTCCGTAAAAAAATAGTTTTTCCGTCATCTATATAGATGTTGCACATCTCCAATATGTGGGTAACAATACTCTGAAGTTTCAAATATCTACAATCAAAACTGTAGGAGGAGTTGATTACACCAAGAAGGTACCCTCATACAGAAAATTATAAAAAATGTTGAAATTTTCTAAGTCGAAAAGGGTTAATAACTCCGTTAAAAAATAATTTTTCCGTCATCTATATACATGTTGCACATCTTCAATATATGGGCAACAATATTCTGAAGTTACAAATCTCTAGGATGAAAACTGTAGGAGGAGATGATTACACCATGAAGGTACTCAAAAGTGTGACGGATGGACGGACAGACGGACGAACGGACGGACGGACCCCGTTTCTATAGTCCCCCAAAAATAAATTTTTCGGGGGACAAATAATTAACATTGATATCAAGTACTATTCCCACCAGACTACCAAAACATTGACGCAAGAATAAACAGACACAACAAATTTTAGATCAATGCAGAAATAAATATTGTGATCCAACCCCTGCTGTAAGAATGAAATAATCCTGCATGCTTCCTGCCAAATTCTGAGCATGCGACATTGTGTCAACATTGTCAGTGCTAAATCAAACTGTTAGCACATTGTGGCTAATATGGAAGTATTTTAAATTGATAATTTTGGTTTCTTTGTGACAACGTTCTCATTCATGTCACTCAAGTGTAACCTTTTAGGATAATCTAGGATCGCGGGAAGTATTGTTAGAAGTACTGTTTTTTTTTTAATTTACTGACAGTTAAGTAAAACATGTTCTGACACAACTGCATTGTATTATTGATATTCTGGCTTTTATAGTTATACGGATCCATTTACGAAATTTCACAGGCGACAGCGACCAAATCTTCTAACTTACCATTAAGTTATACTGTATCGGTAACGGTATAGGCCTATAACAGAAAGGAATACGATAACACCAATATCGTTACAGTACATCTCTACTCGAAATTAGCTATGGCAAAATGCAAAGCTGTAGAAAAAGCTGTAAAATTTCACCCAATACTAAAGTGTAGAAGAAAATTACCGATTTCAATGGGTGTATCACCACTGTCAATGTTCACTGTTTATATGGTTGCATGGTTGGGTGGTTCAGTATTAAGACATTTCAGCCACGTGGCCATTTCACAATATGTATTACTAGTATGTAGATGTTATAGAACCCTACATGGGCAAGAGATTCGATCATGGACCAGAAAAATTGAAAACAGAGCCATATAGTGAAATTTATATGGCTCAGCCTTTCCTGTGTCAACCCGGGATTCCAGACCGAAAAATCTCACTAATTTACATACCTCACTCTTTTCTTCTGTTTCTGGTTCTGCTGATTCACCCACTTCACTCACTGGCTGCTCTGTCACTGTAACAGATGAAGAAAATGACAATGGATGGAGGAACTCAGAATTTCAATCTTTATGGTGTACAGATAAATGTTTTTTGCTAAAAATATGAGATATCACTGAGTAATTTGTTATTCACAATGTGTAATTTGGAGGTTTCTGAGGAATTCTCGACAGGTAGATTAGACCCTGTGATATTGTTATCTTGCAATGAATGAAGATTATTTAATTTTAATTTTTATTTGTACCCACACTAAGTAGATCACATAATGCCGATGTCCAGATCGGTGTCAGGTAAATTGCCACACCACGCCTACCCCACAACATGGAACAACATGGAAAAAGACTATACATCTTACCAAAGCAGGCACACGTTGAAGAAGCGCTTACAGATAGCAATGCTTAGATATTACCAAGAAAATGTACGCTGTAAAAACAAAGGATGCCCCGACTGTGCTCTATAAATAATATGAATATTCATTGTTATACTCGATGCAAAATCGTAATTGTTCTCGACACTAACATACATAAAAACATTACATATATGTAATACTGTTAATTTGAATATCCCAACACCTCACTCAACAAACAAAACAAAAAAAGACTTTCCAGCGATATATATAGATAATTCCTATCTTACTTACTTAACTAAAGACGACGGTATCTTACAATTCGTCTGGATTGTCTCACAACCACACCAACACTTGTCTGTGATATGCCCCAAAACTAGTTTCTAGTTAGTTATATACACGATAATACATGTAGTCTGTACGTATGCGTGGATAAAAATACAAGCCATCTATGCAAATAATTATAGTGATACTTGTTTTAGGGGGTAGCAGGAAGACAGCCCGATAGGGCTAGGCTAACCCCCAACAATATATACAGCATTTATATTATTATATGTTACTGTCATTGTATTATTGATGTGTATATTGTAAATAAATTATCCTATCCGTCGTTCGTCTGTATGTAGACCCGTGCTATCCGATTTGACAATTTTAGTATTTTATATCGGATCATGTTCATATCTTATATGCAGGTTTATGATGATACACCCTTCACTTGTATTGTTTTAGGTATAATTTGGTTGTTCGGTTTAGAAAATATTAACACTTTCCATCCATCCTGTAGACATATGCTATCAAATACAATAACTCAAGCATTTGTCCTCAGATCCTGTGGAAATTTCATTAGAGGGTCTCAGATGAAATACCAGATGTATAGTTTTTGGTATATTTCCATTGATCTGTTTAGAAAATGAAAGTATCAATGACACTGCATGTAGCTCAACTTTGAAATGGGATCATGTCATATATTACAGTCCATAGAGCGATAGGGAACTCGGACAGTTTATATACTTAAATAACTACAGGTTACCCAGAAGATGCATAACAGTTTAGGATCGGATGAAAAAGTTTAGCTGAGAGAGTGCAGAAGGATGCAGTAATACTAATAGAAAGAGTAAAATGTTCCAATGTTGTGTTCTCTGAAATGGTACAGTCAATGTGGTTGGAATTTTCAACAATCTTAGCTCATTTCGACATTCATCTAGCAACGATAGTGTTTGGATATCGACTTATCGGTTTTATTCCACGACGTAAGTCCATAATATGCCTTTAACCCTTCCATGACATCTTCCGAAAACCCTGTGCCAATGCATTCTCTTATATATGCATGTCTCCCATAGGCAGCCTCATATATATAAGAGAATACATTGGCCTAACAATAATGTATTTACCTTTTCCTTGTAAGCCAGTGTATTCTCATAGATATATATGCGAGGCTCCCATGAGAGATTCGCATTTATAAGATAATGCACTTGCACAGGATCTTTAATGCTGCACCAGCACAGCACCCATCACGAAAGGGTTAATAGTGTTGTTGCCTATATTCCAACTTCAATGTAATGCACAATGTAAGGGATGGAACAAATTTGTCTAAACTGTGACTTCTTTATATAGTTCCGAATAAAATACTGACCATCAGGTAAGCCGAGTCTGCCTTTCTGTCGCTTAGCTTCATCTGACTCCTTGTGTAAGAGATTTCCATCAAGTACGAAGTGAATGGCAAGCTGGTCAACACTCGAAGTCTGCTTGAATTGCCGCTCCTATTAACACATTATGTACATAATTATTTATAAAATAATGACACACTTTTGCCTACATAAAAATAAATACGTATTATTAAATTAATAAATAACTTTCTAGTCATGAAGCATCTCATATACAAAACATAAGCATTTTTTTTTTTACATTAAATATTTTGTATTGCAAATTTAATATATTTTTCAAACTTCGTAGACAGAATAGACACTTACTTTAGACCGTATGCCAGATCTATGCCATTATTTTAGGCAACTAATCCTCAAATATGCAATAATGTATTAAAAAACAGTAGTCTGTAGGATATTCCACCCAGTTATATAAACTCTAGTGAAATTAAATATGATTTTGATAATTATACGACATAGAATAACATACCTTGAAGCTGTATCTAACTATATTCTGGGGAGCATGAGGGTTGTTAGCCGTCAAAATTCTTGTAAATTCTTCCTTTAATTGCTGGAGAATTAAGAAATCGAGAAATAATTCACATCTATTTCTGTACCAGACCTGGTATGAGACTATTAGCTTTGATGCTCAAGCTATCAATGGATCGGTATTTCAAGAATCCTCTTACATCCACAAGTGAAGAAACTGACCATAATTGAAGCCTATACTTTGATATTACCTTGATTAACCCCTACATGACAGGAGCTTCCTGAAATTTTGTGAAAACCCTGTGCCAATGCATTCTCTTATATATGTAAGTCTCCCACAGGGAGCATCACATATATAAGAGAATGAATTGGCTTAAAAATATTTACCTTAACCTTGTAAACCAGTGTATTCTCTTATAAATGCAAGGCTCCCTATGGGAGACTTGCATATATATAAAGAGAATGCACCTGGCACATGATCTTTAATGCTGCACCAGTCACAGCAGTCTTCTAAATTGATACCAGCAAATTTGATTACAAAATATATAGCCGTCTGAAGGAAAATTTAACAGGCACAAAATGTGTCAAACTCCATGCATCTTTCAATAATGAAATTAACAGAATGGCTCATTTGAACTCCAAAATTATATATACATAATTTGGTAAGAGGTATATTCAAACATACCTACGCAGATTTCCACACAAACTAGTTGACTTAGCACTGAAATACCTGTTTTGTTTCTTAAAGATTTCAGTAAATTTGAGATCCTTTCATTTGTGCTGGTTAATATTTTATAATCAGCAGTCATGTAATAATTAAACATACATGTAATGAGCATGGGAGGAAAATCTAGAGCTGTTGTCATTTTCAAACTTTGGTACTAAAGTTTGATGTGAAAACAGTGTGTGAAGTTAAAATAGTTTCCAGGTAAGATAATGCAATATACATCTTCCGGACAGTCGCGCATTACTCCATGATTCCAAAATTTCAATGAATACAAATAGTGCATCAATGGCTCGACCCGATTGTAACTTTTTGTGACTGCAATGCAACATGGCTTGTTTCATCGGAAAGCTCTCAGTAAGAGCTTTCCGATGAATGGCAACAAGCCATATTTCCGACTAAATCCTGAAAATTTACCCATAATTCTGCTGTGATTAAGGTGTCAATTATTTAAGGCATTACTGTATAATGTTCATAGAAAGGTAATTCAGGTATTTATATATCGACTTATTTTAATATTGTGAAAATTTCAAAAGCAAAATAATATAATGTGTATTTTGGAGCGCATGTGACTATCAGTTTCAATTGAATAAACATAAAATGATCAATAATATACTCACAAAATAAATTTTGTATAATTTATCGATAAATGACCAAACTTGTTCAGTATTACATAGCAATGACATACATGTATTTTAACGCTGCATTCAATCTGCAGAATTTGGATCAAATGCTAACAGGCTTTGGTTAAATATTCTGTCTGCATTTAGTTTCACTTGAATGCAATCTTGCAACAATTTTAGAGTATTTTAAAGGAGACACAGGTTACATCCAGAGCTGGAAAATTTCAAATGGGTTCTACAAGAATCTTACCGTCTCGGATAGTTCAAGCTGGTCATCAGGCTTGGCAAGTGATTTGGTCTGGAAAAGATACACACATACATTGTAACAAAGATCAAAATCTATGATGTGGATACTATACAATAATGCGCTAAATAACCGACTCCTTAACCACAGCAGAATATGGCTTGTTGCCATTCATCGGAAAGCTCTCAGAGAGCTTTCCGATGAATGGCAACAAGCCATATTTCCAACTAAATCCTGAAAAGTTACCCATAATTCTGCTGTGGTTAAGGAGTCGATTATTTAGGGCAATACTGTAAGTTTGGATTCATTCATTACTCAATTTTAGTTCTGCATTGAAAGAAGAAGCTGATCAATATATTCAATAATTTAGTCATATATATGCTGTCAATTCACACACTACTGGAAATTGAGTGGTTAACCGTTCCAGGACAGGAGCTTCCTGAAATTTTGCTAACACTCTATGCCAATGAATTCTCTTATATAAATGCGAGGCTCCCTGTGGGATCGAGACGGACACATATATAACTTAAGAGAATACATTGGCCTAACAATATTTTCCTTGACCTTGTAAGCCAGTGAATTCTCTTATATATGTGAGAATGCACTGGCACATGATCTTTAATGCTGCACCAGCACAGCTCCCATCATGAGAGGGTTAAAACAATTAATTAAGTTACATTTATCTCAATAAACTAAATTCCAAGTAATTTTGATACACATGTGCTCATTTACATTTATCTTTGCTTTCGGCTTAGGCCGGTCAAATTAACCCAGGTGAAATAAATGGAACGAGTCCTGATATAAAATTGATATGTTCAAATTTTTGTTATTTGGAAACTGATATATGAATGACAATCTTGTAAACATTGTTGAAACATTATGTGTGGCTTTAACTCATACTCACATTCATCCAATCATCGGCATCAGTGCCATCACCAATATCTGTCATGTCATCACCTTCCTACAATTACAACAAACATCAGTCACTTTGTGCATCATGTATACTTAAAAGGTACTCAATCTGGATCGATGATCACCATGTAGTCATATTCCAACAACAACAACAAAATTTTGAAATGCCAATTTCAGTTATCAGAATCAATAATGCTAACCAAAGTCTGCAACTATAGTGTAAAATTGCCCAAAACGTGTTACATTGTATTTATCAACATTTTGTTAAATGAAATACATGTATGGACGGATTTTCAAAGTCACTTGATTTTCATCCACAATTTTGTCTAAGACCATTGCCTTGACAATTTTTTTCCAGGCCACAAATAAGTACATATCTCTCGAGAAATAACAAATTTCAATAATCGATATCTGATCACTCTGAGCTTTGATGGGTGGGTTCCTCAACTTGAATCAAATATTTTTTACCCCGAAGCCAAAGAAATAGTAATTTAGGAGCGTTAAATCGGATTTATATGCATCTTTAACATAAACACCAGTTAAATCGAACATGCATCATGTAATATGCGAGCTTAAATTTCAACAGTCTGAAACATTAATTCCATTTCTCATTGGCACATGTACTTAGTATGCATTTCATTGGTTTTACTTTCTGAGAAATAGACATCTAAAATGGGAAACGATTTTCATTAAATACATGCACTACTTTACATCTTTCAAGAATTTCTGAAGAAAAAAGAGTTAAGGTACTAATTCATATAAATGTAATTCCAACTAATTTATGTCAATCATTAGGTCTGACACATTTAGATATTTACCTAATTATAAGTATGTTCTGGCTTTATATGCATATCATTGCTCAGATGGGGAGGCTTAATGGCATAATGCCATACCATAACAATAAAATAGCCTGTTTTATGATTAACCGAACATTCGGGTTGAAAAAATGTATATGCAGTAGGAAAAATAATAGCAATATAGAAATGTGCATCACCCGCACAACAATTCAAATAGTGGAACTGTCCATTAATTTCACAAAGATTTTTGAATACGAAAAGTATTATACAAGTTAAAAATATAAACTGGGGTGTTTCTTCCCATAAAACAGTATAAATAACGGAAAACAAGGTGAAAGCAAAAAAGAGAGTATAGATCTGCCATCAACTATTTTCTTAACCACTTTGACCATATTGCTTCATATTTTAATAAATTAAAAAGTTTTATTACACTCCTATGCACGATTTCCATTGAAAACGCTGTTAATTAAAAATGGTAATGTCACTAGTGAATTATGTCATTTCTCGTGACGTCATTGACGATGTCGCTTACTGATCTAGACTGAATTTTCGATGGTTGATCTTTCTCCACATCGGGACTTTCATGCATTAATTCTGTGTGTTTTAATCGTATTTGGCGAACTAAATTCAGAAGTGTAATAAATAGAGTAATCAATTAGTTCCGAGAATTACGTTCAATAATTCACTCGAGGCGAGAGACGTTTGGGTAAGAAACTGGTGCACTAACGTGCACTTGTTTCTTGCCGATGTCTCTCTCCTCTCATGGAATTATTTAACGTAATTCTCGGAACCAATTGATTACTCTCTATATATTACATTTTCATCAACTTTTTACGTGAAAAATATATGTAAATTAATTCCTACTCCCAAAAAGACCGAATGTGTTATCCCACTCTCAGACATTATATTTTTGCATCATTCGGTATCCTTGTGTGTTAAGAACATGTTAGATCTTTACCATTTGTTTCATTGTTGTCTGGGTCATAACAAACTTGTATAGAAAATATAATATTAATAACAGTTAACTGTTCTGAGTAGACTAATTAGCATATGGTTTTTCTCCTCTCATGAGATGAGAGGATTATTCTCAGTTGGCTAGCGCCTTGTGTAATTAATTCTCTGCATCTCAATTGAGGAGAAAAAATGTATACTACTCAGAACAGTTAACTATTGTCTATTTATTTTTTATTAGATTGCACTTGCCTGTTAAGATGATTTATATCTAGTACTTAAAAAATTACCTTTCAATAACAACTACAGTAATGCACTAAATAATCGACTCCTTAACCACAGCAGAATTATGGGTAACTTTTCAGGATTTAGTTGGAAATCGGAAAGCACTCAGTGAGATCTTTCCAATGAATGGCAACAAGCCATATTTCCGACTAAATCCCGAAAAATTACCCATAATTCTGCTGTGGTTAAGGAGTTGATTATTTAGGGCATTACTGTACTACTAAATTGATGGTCTGCATTGATATTTGACACTGAAATAAATCTATCGGTCCACCCTCAAGTTGGGGACACATATCATTATATTAACCTCTTCTCTTTTTTTTTTTTTAAACGGATTCTCCTATAGTCATTTATCTGAACATTTACTAAGAGACTACAGTACTCGTCAATATGTATTTAGTAAATAAAGAGTTAAACTGTATTATCCTTTGACTGGGTCAACCCCAGAAAATCTAGTAGAATCCGAGTAGAAGATGGGATAACAAAAATGTTAGAGATTTTGTAGAAGTTATACAACAGACTCAATGCCATAGAATCTTAAATTTGATTAGCACATGTAATGGTAGTAACAATCCCTAGAGTAAATGTGATATGCATGACACCAGAATGTACTCATAGTGAGCCAGTGCATCATACATTCTAATATACTATTATTGTTACAGGATATTATCAATCATTCAAATCTATATAACATAATGGAACTCTACCATAAATGTGAGTATGCTTGTCATCTTTGAATTGAGAGAAGGGTACCTTAGAAGTATGTATGATAGCGAGTCATACTGATTTTGTAAAGTTCAATTGGTCACAAAACAATATTTTAAGGGATATTAATTCAAATATGAGCTAAACTATTGGTTTATGTTTTTCGTTTAAATTTCATCAAAAAATGAAAACAATTTGATACATCATGATACAAAATGACCCAAATATAATAGACCTGTGATCATGATACTTGCTCCCTAATTTACAAAAATGTTATAACATTTCAGTAGCAATCTAATAAATAATGCAAACTTTTTCATTGATATGATGCCATGGTTGATGGCAATAAACTGTTCATAGGTACAAGCTGCATGGCGTACATGTATTTCAGCTCAAACTTGAATTTGTTTGCAAGAAAACACTAATATATATATATATAAATACTAAGAATAAAAACTACCACACATTTCAAAACACACACAACTGATTCACATAATCAAACTTTCAAATAAGAGAGTAACATATGATATCCATACCTATGGCGTACTAGTAATCCTTGTGACAAAATGCACAGTATAGGGAGCACACATGAGCTTTTCATTTCAGGTTTGATGCTTTCAAGAATGGGTCAAATTCAAGGGTGTTTTGAAGCAATTTTAGAGGTTTTCAAGCCCCCCCCCCTCCACATTTTAAACCAAATTCTGGGATTTTCAAGGTTATGCACCACATTCCTTTGCGTCACAAAATATTAAAGCGCAGCATTATAACTAGTTTGGAAATTATGGAAAAAGCTGATCCAATGCACAAAATACGACCAATTACATTGTATGTATAACACTGAATATATGGCGCATTTCTTAAAAATTGCAGTCACACTTTACTGTAAACCAGAAAAATTTGTGAGGGATTAATTTACACGCGGTTGAAGCTTCTGTCATGTGACGTGTCACAGAATTCAAGGATTTTCAAGCCCACCACTTGCAATTTGTAGGTTTTCCAGGCCTTGAACATCCCCTCTTCGAACATCGAACCTAAATTTGAATACTTGATACTTATTTAAATAAAAGAGCTACCGGTATGCATGCTCTCTTTCCCTGTGCATCTTCAAAAAATCAAAGTCCTGAATTGGCACACTCTTTTCTGAGTTGTTCTCTATTTCATTCATAATTAAATATTTCAATGACAATTTTAAGCCCCTGTGGTATAGATGATATCAGTATCTAAGTATATAAACTTGTACCCTATTCCAGGCTATTTTGAACTTTCCAATGAATGGCAACAAGCCATATTTCCGACTAAATCCTGAAAAGTTACCCATAATTCTGCTGTGTTTAAACTTTAAAGCATCGATTACTTAGGGCATTACT
The DNA here is from genome assembly GCA_032622095.1 of Siphonodentalium dalli. NCBI lineage: Eukaryota > Metazoa > Mollusca > Scaphopoda > Gadilida > Siphonodentaliidae > Siphonodentalium > Siphonodentalium dalli. Next base: position 156,332,646 of record CP136063.1, read on the forward strand.
GTACATGTAGCTCAGGCTGTGTTGCAACATATACTAGTACATGGCTTGAAGCAAATAACTGTGTCATGCAGAAGCCACTTGTGGATATTCAATAACTGACATTGTGAGATTTAAACTGAATTTGTGTCCAAGTGTTGAAGCTCTAAGTAAACCAAGCTCTGGCAAACAGTGAATATACATATACTACTAATAAAATCTGGTCAGCCAGGTCAGCAAGAAATTTAAAAAACATATCTTTGTGAGTGAATAATTAAGATTCAGGGTTCCAGACCTCCAGTTACAACATCCGCACATACCGTACATTTATTAATTTAATACAAAATTAAAATTCTATCGCTATTGTCCCACTAGCTTAAAACAACATGTGTCGGGTTTAAAACAGAATAATTTTTTCATTGTAAAATGCCTTAACCCTTTCATGACGGTAGCCATGCTGGTGCAACATTAAAGACCCTGTGCCAGTGCATTCTCTTATATATATTAGTCTCCCATAGGGAGCCTCGCATATATAAGAGAATGCACTGGCTTACAAGATCAAGGTAAATATTGTTAGGCCAATGCATTCTCTTATATATGCGAAGCGCCATATGGCGACTCGCATATATTCATGTAAGAGAATGAATTGGCACAGGGTTTTCGAAAAATTTCAGAAAGCTCCAATCATGAAAGGGTTAACTGCTAACGGTAGTGTCCCTCTGAATATATACACTAAAACAAATCAATAGAATCAATCCCACATTTTACCCTTTCTTTATATACTAAATGGATTCTCCCACTCAGTTATAAAAGTATGAATGTGCATTGGAATGGTCTCTTATTCATTGGGAGGGATGTTCAAGTAAAAATTTAAGCAGACGACAGACAGACCAAAAGTAAATACAGGTGCAGAAGGATTCATATACTTTTGGTGGGAAATGTTCATATCATAAGGTCAACAAATGACCTAAGTCGTTTGTTGAACTTATTATATGAACATTTCCTCAGGGAATTACTTGTCAATGAGTACTTAGTATAAAAAGAGTTAAACAGATAGACTCATCTACAGTAATGCTCTAAATAATCGACTCCTTAATTACAGCAGAATTATGGGAAATTTCTCAAAAAGGATTTAGTCGGAAATATGGCTTGTTGTCATTCATCGGAAAGATCTCAGTGAGAGCTTTCCGATGAATGGCAAAAAGCCATATTTCCGACTAAATCCTGAAAAATTACCCATAATTCTGCTGTGGTTAAGGAGTCGATTATTTAGAGCATTACTGTAGGTGATATACTTCTTGGTTGCAATTGTTGTAATCATGTAAGGCCAAACAAAAATATACCTGTGCTTCTGGTACATGCAAGAAAAATATAGCGGTGGGGGGGTGCAGGCTTTTCATTTTATTTTATTTTTTCATTTTATTACTTTGCTCAAAATAAATCTGCATACCCCCAGACTGCTTCTCCTTGTTTTTAATGTACTATAAAATAATAAACTAAGTACATAATGTTAGAACATAATGTAATTTATTGTTTTATTGAATAGAACATGAAAAAATAAGTTCGATTCTGCTGTGACCCAATTAAAGTGAGGTATAATTTCTCGTTTAACAGTACATGCGATGTGTCCGTTTTACACGGAAATGAATCAGTTTACATGGAAAATAAAATTGAATGCGTACTAATGTAGCAAAATCAATAAAATGAAAACAGTTAAGGGCGCCGGAATAGGGACAGACGGGTCACCAGAAACACAGATATTTTTTATTTTGGCCCAATCAAAACAAATTTTAATCTTTTTTATTTATAAAAAAAAATAGGTCTCATTAATGTTAGCCTGAAACTGACAACTTCTCTAACGGACAGCGATAACGCTCAGTAAATTTAGTCAGCAAAAAATGCTAACAATTAAGTGATCATATATCATAGGTTTGGTGAAGACACATATAAAGCGGTGATGTACCAACTGTAAAGCAGCAGTGTCTCTACTCAATGTTACAAATATATAGACACACAATGATAAAAAAGAACAAAGTAATGACTGCAGCAAAGATATTCAGCATCAAACTTCTATATTCTTATACTACCTGCAGAGAATGCATGGTGGTCTCCCTGGATACCTGATTAGGTAATAAATCAAAATGAAGATTAAAGTAATTAGTAATACTCCTGTTCATTAGATATAATTGTCAAAACTTATCCAACTTCTTTGGTATGCCAGATACATGTATTAATCAAAAAAGTTGATTGAAAAGACAGACAATCAAGACTAATTACTTAAGCATAAAATGTGGCTAGGATTCCTGGAATAATTTTTTCATAAACAATAATGTAGACAGCTACAGCAATCAGCAATGCCAAAGCCATTTGCTGAAACAAACTGGGCCACGACAAAGGGTTGCCGTATCGGATTACCAAAGCCAAACATTATCAGAATTAAGAGGGCTGCAGCTATTTCCAAATTAAGGATATAATTTCTAGTAACGCAGAATTTGGATTTTAGGGAACAAAACGTAATTATCCAAAGTCACACTTATCATGCAGGCATTGGTATTTGAAATAATCTCAGCTCGCCAAAAGAATTGATTGGCAATTTAAGTGGTGTTTGAGATTCTCTCAGACTCGATCAAGTTGTTCTTTTTGACTCAATTTTGGTATACTGTATTTATTCTGTCTCTTTTATGTGAATTATATTCTATTACTACATATTATATTTTTAAAGACATATTGAACTCATATTTTGAAAAGTGTTCTAAACTGATATTTCTGTACTCAAACAGCTGTATGCCACTATGCCATTCAAAAATTTAACTGTTATTGCCAAAACACCAAACATAACTATATAAGAAAACATGACTTGTAAATTTAAGGCAATTTATATTTCATTATTTGGTTTATGGATTTGCCAACCCCAAGAAAAAAATAATATATTTTTCGTTTTGTTTTTAAATCCTGCTGACGGGAATATTAGTCCAGACACAGATGCCAATCTTGGTGATATATTTGTTCATCTATCTGCCTCTTGCTTTAGACACTTCCAAATAAACAAACTGTATTTGCCCAAGCAAATGGACACAGCAAAGCATACCGGTAGGTAATCTGGTGTCTTAAATGAGCAGATTATTAAATAGCAGATGTCCACATCAAAATCCAACAATAAAATGTATGGAGTAACGATCACACCAGTGGAAACCCAGATTTTACAAGTTGGACAAAGTCTTAAAATGAATTACATGTACAACTAAACATACCCTTTTAAAGTTTTTATATCAAAATGTCTGGACAAAAAGTACTAGTATGATTAAAACCTACCAATATTAAGTTTTTTGAAATCCAGATACATATAGTAATGTTTTAAAAAATCAACCCCTAAACCACAGCAGAATTATGGGAATTTTTCAGGTTTTAGTTGGAAATATGGCTTGCTGCCATTCATCGGAAAGCTCTCGGTGAGATCTTTCTGATGAATGGCAACAAGCCATATTTCCAACTAAATCCTGAAAATTTCCCATAATTCTGCTGTGGTTAAATGGTCATATACTTGGGGCATTACTATATATTGAATACATATTTTTGTTCTCTCTCCCATCTCCCCTACCTTTAACCCTTTCAGTGCCAAGTCCGATTTTTGTATCAACCCATATTTCCTTGATCATTTTTCAAATTTATTGATTATAATAATGTGATACATTGATGGAAAGAGCTCTTAGACTTGGCACTGAAAGGGTTAAATGAGCCTAAAAAAATCTGTAAACCAACCTGAACCAAGTATAAAAAAATTAAATGCCTAAAAATGTATGTGTTTAGTGCTTCATACAGGTTATTTAATCCCTGATAAACATGCAGAAATGATTCTGCCAACAGAAGGCGCTGCAAGTAATGCCATGCTGGGTGACTTCACGGGAAGTGTAGCACGAAAAGTGCCAAATGCACTCAAAAATGAAGTTTCTTCAATCACTTTCATTTTGTTTTTATTTTGTAGCTGGAATACAGGGAACACATCTCCACAAAATTTATAGCATGGGAACCATTGTTTAAAAAGTTACATCATATCATAGATATGGCATCACTATAATATCTTTAAATTAAAGATGAAAAAACAGCAACAGTAAACAGGGAATTCAACTGAAAATTTCAGATGAGATCTCATTTACCACAATATGTCTCAAGCTGCAGAGGAGAGCTTCTAAAATATAACAGTTTTTACAGAATTGAAAAATTTTATTCGGTTCCAAATTTATTCCACTTTCAGTGTTTGGAAGTGATCATATTTTGTCAAAAGCCTTGCTGTTACTTATGACAAATTTGAATAAAGTGTTAAAAACAACCCAAAAACACTACTTTTGTGTGCCTTCTACAAATTAAAAATCCACAGAATTATAAAAAATACTTGAAAGGTTTTTTTTAGAAATTTGATATGTGTTCCCAAGTGATATATATTGCACTGGTGAGTACAGGTGTTTTTCCTCCGATATATGACCTCAATGCATATTGTCAAAAATCGTTCAGGAAAGGACATTTTTTTAAACAATGATAAATCAACTTTTTTACATTACTAGTGTGTTACATACTAAACTGTCTGACAGTTATGTCTGTCATGCCATCTAATACCATTATTAAAATTTACTTTCCTTGTTAAGGTGGCTGGTAATGAGAAAATTTCAGAAAAAGCCATGTTCAGGAAAGGACATTTTTTAACGGAATTTTCGTCATCACTAATCAATGAACTAAAAAAATCACTAATTTTTAATCACGGAAATAATAGCACATCTATATTAGATATCATATCCTTATTGTTGAAAATACACCATATGTGACATATTTAATGGTGTTTTCTTCAATACTGGCTGTAGTTGATTTGATTTTGGTGTTTTTTTTATTTTTTTAACGGAATGTCTCCAAAATAACAAAAATTGACATAAAATTACATATTTTTGACATTTTTATATGAAATTTTCACAAATAAGAACAGAATGTCTTAGATTATAATTACTGTATGAAACTTGTTTCCTTTGTACTATATATTTTCTTATAATCACCTTATTATTGAGACCATTTCCTGTTTGGCACAGAGAAAATGGCAAAAAAATGCACATTTCTGGTCATAAAATTGCAAAAAATAGTCATATTCAGCTGAAATTTGCTGCGCCGGTCACATTAATATACCTTTATATGATAAAATATGAATGGTAGGTTGGTCATACACTGAACATGAATTTAAGGGAGATATTTGTCCAATTCCTTCATGCTACACTTCCCGTGAAATCACCCTGCTACTCATCTGTTTATACAACAATGGTGAAAACAATAATGATGTAGAGCAATAGTGGACTGAGAATCTTGAAATGGTACCCTAACAGAGTGTTTGGTGTTTCACATAACTTTAAGAGTTGAAACATTGGTCACCATCTGAACGTCACAAAGCTAAGCAGGAAATTGTTTATATATCATAATATATGCCATTTTAAAAACATTGTATAACATACCGGTATATGGTAGCTGATAGATATTATCTTGACTTACATGCAGCTGGACATTTTTGAGAAATTGATCATTATATACTGCACTATATGTTCAGATCACAATTGAATTTTGTAATTAAAAGATTCTTTAATGAGAGAAAAACATCCACATGAACGTTATTCACCAGATATACATGTAACGTAAATCACTAAAAAGTTTTAATTTATCCCTGAATTCTAGATATAGTTAATAAAATTAACAATTAATAGAGCAGATATTTTTGTTAGGTATAGATTTTGTGCTCCTGAAATATTATACAAATACATGTATGTACCCATTTAGATGGATTGATGCGAGACTGTGGTAATCCTGGAACAGATGATTTTAATATATACTGCAAACTGTAGTTGTTACACATATTAGAACAACATTCCACAAACAATATGACAGTATTAATAGTGAAACCCAACACCTTTTCTAAATCAGCTTGTTGCATCTACCTACAATCTGCTATCTAGATGATTTGCGTAAAATATGAAGAAATAGAATTATATCTTTGCCAAAGCATTTCAAAGTTTCAAGACCATCATAAATAACTTTACATATATATATACATTGTAGAGCATATTTAATGTGCACCATGTCACATGTGCCTTTAACCTTCCATGACTGGAGCTTCCTGAAATTATGTGAAAACTCTGTGCCAATGCATTCCCTAATATATATGTGAGTCTCCCCATAGGGAACATCGCATATATAAGACAAGTGCACCGCTGGGCGGAGGTAACGCCCCCGACTGTACAATCAGAGAAACTTTATGGTTAAGCGCTATAAAAATGCCAGATGTTGTTCTATATTAGCTTCAAATTTGGTCTGGTGCCACAAAAATAGAAGGAAAACTGAATTTTCTAAAAAAAAAACTGAATTTTTTAAGTCGAAAAAGGGTCATAACTCTCACAAAAATTATCCGATTGAACCGAAATTTTACCTTGACCTGTATTGCGATATTGGTAATACACAAAAATACGGGTTTTGCAAATAAACAATCCAAAATCAAGTTATCATCTGGAAACCAAAAAAAGGAGCAGAAAACCTGAATTTTCTAAGTCCAAAAAGGGGCATAACTCTGGAAAAAATGGGCGGACGAAACCGCAGTTATGGGGAAATCTTGTCCCCCCGGCTGGTCTATTAGCATACCAAAGATCAACTGAATTGAGTTAGCGAAACCAAAGTTACGAGTTGAAACGTTCGTACGGACGGAAGGACGGACGGAAGGACGGACGGACGGAAGGACGGACGGACGGAGGGCTCCACTATATACCCCCAAATCTCCATCGGAGATCGGGGGCATAATAATACATTGGCCTAACAATAATATTTAGCCTGACACTGTAAGCCAGTGCATTCTCTTCAATATATGAGGCTCCCTCCCTATGGTAGACTCGCATATATAAGATATTGCACTGGCACAGGAACTTTAAGCTCCCGTCATGAAAGGGTTTAGTATACTGCTACCTTTCCAGAAGGTTTCTTCGCTTGCCCAGTTGGATGTGCATTCTTCTGATTCTGTTTCTGAGCCCCAGCTTGCTGTTGAGAATGGTGCATATAGGTTAATTTAGACAGAGGTGCAGGAGTTAGTGAGAAAGCACAGGGGAAGAGATTCAGTAATGCTCTAAATAATCGTCTCCTTAACCACAGCAGAATTATAGGTAACTTTTCAGGATTTAGTCGGAAATATGGCTTGTTGCAACAAACCATATTTCCGACTAAATCCTGAAAAGTTACCCATAATTCTGCTGTGGTTAAGGAGTCGATTATTGAGAGCATTACTGTATAAGATGAATACTTGCCTGACACATGAGTAAGTGATACTGTCTGAACATAATATACTCTCTGAACATAATGTGATCAGTGAAATGATCAGAAAGCACATTTTGAGACGGTACTGTGATGTAGACCATAAGAATCAGCATCTATTTGCATATATGACCTGAACATCTCAATACAAGTTTACAAAAGCCAACTGCTTAATTTTTATGATTCATTCCTTTTTTTCTCTTTTATCAAATATTTCAAGTAATATTCAAACAAGACAGACATTATTTCTATGCCGGGTATCTCCACAAAAGAATTTGCAAATAGAAATTCTACAGGTACTATATCCTGGTTAATATTGCAACCCATACACAGATTCTAAACTCAGCCAAGTCTAAATTGCTATACTGAATTTGCTTCAAAATATGGAGCCATCCTTCGACGGACAGAAACTGTTTCACTTATGGTATACATCTGATAAAGCTGAATTGTTCAAACTCATATGATTCTGTTGATGAGGGTACATGTACTGACCAATACTCAGGGGATTTGGATAGTAAGCCAGGAACACCAAAATAATTGATTATATATCTATAGGCTTATTACAGCCTATACAGGGTACAATCAGGATCTTCAAAATCTAATCTGCTAGACATGAGAATGCATGTACATGTATTTTACAAAGAATAATCTGATATAAGATTATGAATGTTATCGGAACAAATTTGAATGAACGTGTACAATATTGTCCAAAAAAAAAATGAATATATCAGTAGCTTACCATTTCTTAATACAAAATACATGTATATACGGTACATATGCATGTAGATCCTGAGCATTCTATTCAACATTTATATGGAAATCGTGGGTACAACAAGTGAATATTTTCAACATTCTTGGTACTTTAGTGAACGAAATAATTTGAAGTTGACCAATTCAGCTCTACTGAGGAGAAATATTGTTTGATTTCTTGTATTTAAAAGAAAATCAAACAGTTTAGAAATTGCAGTGTGATTATCATTACACGGACAGGACAAGATGGGTGCAGTGCTATAGGATATAAGCGAAGGTGAAAACAACAGACAAAAGCTCAGCTTTCTTACCCTCACTCGTGTTGGCCTTCTCCTCATCGTATCTGACCCACCAGCAGTTGACTGAATTATAATCAAATTTAATTCATATATTTCTATCAAATTGCACAAATACAACCATGTTCAACACAATATATCAGATTGGCATAATGCCTGAATACTAACTGAACAGTTTCACGAACACGAACAAGTCCATAATACAGTAATGCCCTAAGTAATCGACTCCTTAAACACAGCATAATTGGGGGAGAGCTTTCCGATGAATGGCAACAATTAAGCCATATTTCCGACTAAATCCTGAAAAGTTACCCATAATTCTGCTGTGTTTAAGGAGTCGATTAATTACTAAATTAGAGCATTACTGTATGTCTTTAAAACAACTAACATTTTTACTGTATAGCACTGTTATTTAAGTAACAATGTCTTTGGTGATAACAGGTACTTAAAGCTCCAACATTATAAACTTAAGTTTACATATTGTAAATGTAGAGCATGCCGATTCTGGGCCTTCAGCCAAGGTAAAATTTCAAGCGACTATGTACCTCTTTTGGCATGGGTTTCCATATGTACTAGTACACTGTAGTCGTATCACTGATAGAAAGAATGAGTACCGGTACTTGCAGAAATGAACCCTTGTATGATGTTGGCAGTATTTCGGGTTATGTCCATGTGATGATTTGTCTTATGATGAGAGGTGTCTTATGCCATTATGGGTGATCGATACTAGCCGTTGATCAATAAATTGGGTTAAGGTGGTGCATTTTGTAATATGTCTCTTCTTTTCTTCAGTGGTGTCCAGGACTCGATTTAATTGGATTCACATCGCAATTTGTGATGCGATTTCTAATTTCTGCTAACCAAAATGAAAAAAACATGTATTGGTTGGGAATGCTATACAAAATCTACCCAGTGCTGCAAAATGCTGTACAAATACAAATTTAAAACATTAACTCGACCCCTTGTGGTGTCCATTCCAGAGATGTTACCATGGCTGGTGTATCACTGCATCTGTGGTAGCTAGCTGTTATTAGCCATGCATGCTGCACTTTCCTGTACCCTGCCCATATATTTGGTGCTTCCATCAGTGTATGGACTCCATACATTCGATGCATACTCGACTATTGGTCGAACCATCACCTTGTAGTTGTATTAGTTATAACAATTAACCATCAGTCTCTGATAGCGGGTTAGTCGAAAATCTACGGGATAATGATATCCCATCGAAATTTCCGCGATGCCTGTAATGGGAGAGGTCGATTCAAGCCCTGAAAAGGAAGAATGACACAAGACACGACCAAACCGCGATGTTCCCACAACAATTATACATATACCTTACTAATATGTCACCTCGACATACCACATACTTTCCTTTTCCAAACAAGAGACATTTAACTAACATTTTTCTCGATCAGGCAAATGACCCATGAAGCAGGTCGGCCAATTTTTGATTCAATTCAAGTTCCTGGCATACCGTGCAGTATCGAGGGGAAAATATACTCGGTGCTCGAACAGACCCGAAAAATGGCCGCAATACTTCGTGAGTCGTTCGATTGATTGAGATAAAGCCTCGTTAAAATTCTCTTTTTTTGAAAAGGATGTTAATTAAATTTAAATGGTATGTCAAGGTGATGCATTATTATATGTGTTTTCCGGGGAAATAGTGGTTTGGTCATGTCTTGTGTCATTTTCTTCCCTTCCGGACTTGAACAAAAACCCTGCGTTGGGGAAAGTTTAACTATACCATACATTCAATGTCAGTATAGTCAATTTTGGACTAATACTACTAATAGTATAATACTAATAGCCCGTGTGCATCCTAAATTCTTAATTTTTTTTAGGAAGGCCGTGATTGAGTTCGCCATTGCAGGTCCCTGGCCTTGACCAACTGGCAGACATTTGGTCGATATGGGTGTTCCAACTCTGTCATTTTCATATTTTGGCCAATTTGGCAGATCATGATTCTGACATGAATCACATGGTGACCCCCCCCCCCCCCCATAATATGGCCCATTTTGCAAAAAGGAGAATCCCGTACAGAAAAGTTATCCCACTTTTCAAGTTCGGTAACTCTAAGGCTTAGACAAATAATACCTTTGTTTCCGCTAACGAGCTAAACAAAATTAGGGTAGGTAGGTAGGCTTAACTTTTTTTTTTTTGTTAACTTTTTTTTTTTCAGTATCTTTAAAAATAACTGTATAATACTTGTCAATAATCCAAACTGTGCACTTCTTAGCCCCAATCAGGTTAACCCAGATGACAGAGGAACTAGAAACTCCAATTCAATCTTACATACCGGGTATGCTTTAATATTTTACATATATACTAGTCTATATACTAAGATAGTCTTTGATAATCCTAATATTTCCTATATGGTCTGGCAACAACTGGAGTCAGTCCAGCACCACTGCACTGTTCACATATTGGAGTGACCGTCTTGTACCGATCTCTTAAGGATGGCTTCACAACACCACCTTCTCCGCATTCAGTGAAGGATCTAGGTATTTTTTGGGGACACCTGTTTTTGGGCAATGATATGCCGAAGGCATAACCTGAAGGCCTGATCGGAGGAATGTTTGGAAAAGGTGACCCCATGATGATGGTGGGGGTTCTTCCCCTGGAAATTTTTTGAAAATCCATTGCATTTAGATCTAATCTAAGTCAGTATTTTGAATTTTACAGAGAGGTCAATTTTATCAAGTTTCTCAAGCATAACTTTGGAACTTTTTATATATGTATGGATTGGAAATGCTTATACGTTATTGTCAGATATCTTTTGGTTCTATGGATTATGCTTATCAGAAGCCTTATCCTGCTTGAAATTAGACTTGCCATCATCACTCTAATTCATAAATAGGCTATTTTATAAAATTCAAGTGAGACACATACCGTACATAATATACTACATGTACATGTAATACAGAAATCCTACATGTACATGTAGTACAGAAACAATGTACATGTATTAAGATAGTAATGACTATATATGGTACTAATCTCTATGTAAATTTTTCATTTGCTATTATGAGATCCCACTTGATAACCAGGTTGATTTGAACAAATTCTTAATGTGCCTGTGCTGTAATTGATTGAAATACTGAAGTCTGAACGCTGAATGATAACATACCGTACCTGAACTCAAATTATTTGAAGTTTTCACAGATGAAAGCTAGATAAAGCCAAACATACTTTACAGTATGATTCCAACTGTTAAACTTAAATCTTTTTGTAAACTTAAATTTCTTATGTCAATATATATAAATATATAAATGTTTTTCATCTTGTTATATGATATGAATTGGGACCTAAATTAAAAAAAAAAAAATTAATAATTTTTTTTTTTTTTTTTTTTTTTTTGTCCAAATTTTTTTTTTTTGCAATGGCAATAAAAAGTTTAGGGTCGGCGGTTTAAAATAGGGTCGGTCGGGTTAGCGGAAACAAAGGTATTATTTGTCTAGGCCTAAACATAATAATTACTCCACCGGTGAATGTGGCGCTTTATTCTTCCCGCAGTTTGCTTGGCGGTAATTGTGAGATTGGTTTACGATTGTACATCACATTTTTGATCTTTCAAGATCATATTTTGTTATTTTGTTTACCGTTCTTCCCCCACTAAAACCCCCAGAAACAGTCGAATGGTATTCGATTTGAATCTGTAAATCTCCACTGTATAAGGTCCCATATACAGGAGGGATAACTCCAAATTCACGCAACACATATTTTCCTAAGTATTTTAACCGTATATATATGATCATCTTACCAATAAAATCTAGGTTTTAAATATTTATTTTAACTTTTATCAATGTGAAAAAAGAGGGATATCCTGAACACAACAGAAAATAACTTAATGTTAATTTTTGTTAGAATAACGTTGCGTTATTCTCTGGGGGAAATCGGTCAGAATTTACTGACGAACACCACGACATACCAAAACTATTTTAGAGTTGGGTTCATAAAAAATCTCGCGCGTTGTTTGAGTATGATGTTGTAGCGTAACTGTCGTTTATATAGAGTCAGAAATGTGCGTTGTTAGTATTTTCGTGACTTTAATTATTTGGATACAGCACAGTAGCAATGTTATATTTTTATGCCTCCGAAACATGCCCTTTGAACATGCTTGGGACTATACAACACACCAGGCGCCTATTTTTAGAAGAAAATTTGATTTTTGAGACAGTGCATCGTCTCAAAAATCAAATTTTAAAGGGCAATGCTCGGCATGTTTCGGAGGCATACAAATACTGACTGTGCTATATCTCCTATATATATATACTTTTGAGACCTTAAAATGTGCATATAGTGTCCTAAGTGCGACGTCAGAATACAGCGGCCATTCGAGCTTCATTATTTAGGGTTGCTTCGGTGGCCGTGTGGTATTGACGTAGGACTTTGAGTCGCAAGTGCGATGTCAGAATACAGCGGCCATTCGAGCTTCATTATTTAGGGTTGCTTCGGTGGCCGTGTGGTATTGACGTAGGACTTTGAGTCGCAAGGCGCGTTCGCCGTCGGGTCGGGGTTCGCATCCCACCCAATCCAAATTTTTTTTTATTATTTGGATCACCTAAATGTTTGGGTTTTATCCAATAAACAATTGAATTGAAGTAATACATTTTATTTAATTAAAAGTTAATTCTTTAATTAATTTCATACATTTGAATTTGAAACCAAAATTAAATACTAGCCTGAAACTTATAGTTAGACTAGACTCCGACCTGGTAAAAAAAAAAAAGGCGCAATATATCGTCACTGCTTGAGTTAAATCAGGAGTCTAGTCTAACTATAAAGTATAAGTTGCAGGCTAGTACTTAATTTTGGTTTCAAATTCAAATGTATGAAATTAATTAAAGAATACTCTTTTAATGAAATAAAATGTATTAATTCAATTCAATTGTTTATTGGATAAAAGCCAAACATTCAGCGTGATCCAAATAATTAAAGTCACGAAAATACTAACTACACACATTTCGGACTCTATATAAACAGTAGTTACGCTACAACATCATACTCAAATAACACATGAGAACACAGTTTTTATGAACCCAACTCAAAAATATTTTGGTATGTCCTGGTGTTCGTCAGTAAATTCTGACTGATTTCCCCCAGAGAATAACGCAACGTTATTCTAACGAAATTAACATTAAGTTCTTTTCTGTTGTGTTCAACTTCAGGATCATATCCCTCTTGATAAAAGTTAAAATAAATATTTAAAACCTAGTTTTTATTGGTAAGATCATCATATATATACGGTTATTTAAAATAGTTAGGAAAAATATGTGTTGCGTTGTGTGAATTTGGAGTTATCCCTCCTGTATCTGGGATCTTATGCAGTGGAGATTTACCGAATCCAATCGAGTACGGTACTATTCGACTGTTTCTGGGGGGTTTAGTGAGGGAAGAACAGTAAACAAAATAACAAAATATGATCTAGAAACTAGAAAGATAAAAAATGTGATGTACAATCGTAAACCAATCTCACAATTACCGCCAAGCAAACTGCGGGAAGAATAAAGCGCCACATTCACCGGTGGAGTATTTATTATGTTCAGAGTTACCGAACTTGAAAAGTGGGATAACTTTTCTGTACGGGATTCTCCTTATTGGAATATTGCCCATTTTGCTGTTGTTGTAACTTGTAACGTACAGCCTACAGGCGGAGACGGAGTTCTGCAACAACAACAACTAATATATTAATATTATTTAAATACATTAGATGCCTTGAATCCTCCAGGAACACTACTATTAGGCAATAACGTCTATAGATAATACAACTTGTGGATGCAATTTAACAATACAATCGACTCAGTCAATGACAATGTCACCAAATTTCGTGCAGCCTCTCGCCGGGCCGTAGCCGTGCACGTACTCGTGAGTCGTAGTGTTGTCAACTATTTCCACAAGAACAAATAAGAAAAGTGAGCATTTTAATAATTTAGTAATTGGTATCGATGTATATCTTACCTGTTTGGTCTTTGGGTGTTGTTTCGGTGGCATTGTTACTTCTGGGTGGTTCAAAAACAACAGCTAAACTGCAACAACACACGTTGGTTTTTTTCAAGCCAAACAAAGATGAAGCTTCTGTTGCCAAGAACAACAGACATGCGCAGATAAGATAGGTCAAGGTCAGAGACTTGCTACTCATAAGATGTGTTCGTTTCAAGATTTGTGTATCCGGTGCGAATTTTTACTCTTATTGTTATGAATAAACCTACACAATAAGAAAATAAGAAACAAGGTTAATTGTCATTCAAAGACTGTTAATAATGATACTATAACAAACAGTATTTTTTTGTGTAATTAGTAGCTCGTAGATCAGTGGAGTAGAGCGCACCAGCCAAGAGAACACGCCCGTCGACTGCTGTACTTCCGGGAACCTGATCCAACGAGACGAATTAAATATGTTTGCTTTATTTCCTAGCTGAAACGTTAATTATTACAATGGACAATATGGAAGATAGTGGAATTGATAGCGATCAGAAATCCAGTTTTCTTAGCGGTGGAGAAAGAACGGTAATTTAGGCCCCATTGCCATTGATGATTTATGAATACAGAACTGAGAAAGTCAGAATAGAAATTCAATCCCGTACACTTCCCCACCGGAGATTTACCGGAATTACACACTACACAGGACCCCACCTACTGACGAGACAGACGAGTACTGTACAACTGCAGGCAACTACGTGGCCTACTAGTAGTATATACATTGTATTATATGACTATTTCTATTATTCCCTAAATTCCACTATTGACGAGTATTCACTGTACCGGTAGGCTATAGTATAGTATTGTTTGACAATCTGATCCAATTTCCAAATCGTCTGGTCGGATCACACCTACTGTGACCTAGTCAGCCTCGGCTAGTGTCGTGAGAATGAGATCACCCCCCCCCCCCCCCCCCCCCCCCCCGGCTAAAATCAAATAATTCATACTCCTTGGCGGAAAATGAGGAATTAACGACGACTGACTATTTCATCCATTAAAAATAGCCATTGTATTTGTAACTAGGTTAGGTATGCTGTGGCTGTGTTCGTTCCCCCCCCCCCCCCCCCCCCCCCCCGGTTATATCTGGTAATAAAATTAAACTGCTGAAGAGAAAAAGAACTGTAATTAATAAATGGTTATTATTATATTCATATTATTGTAATGTAAACTAGGCATCATATTAGGTTTGCCACGATTATTCAATGAATCGACTAACCTTCGACAGGTGTGGTAGTCGACGGTTATTTACTTTCGTCGACTAATCGCCCAATGTTACAGACTTGCCATTGTTTCTATATTATGTTTAAATGTAAACGTATCTTCCTATGGATCTGTAATTAGCGATCATCATATATATATATTTCTTTTTTGTCCCCCGAAAAAATAAATTTCGGGGGACTATTAAATTAGCCGGTGTCCGTCCGTGCGTAGGTTTCCGGATGATAACTTTAGTTTCGGTTAATAGATCAAAAGAAAATTTCATAGGTGTGTTTATCCAGCCCTCATAATTGGCTACGGCAATCGACAATGCCGAAGCCATTTGCTGAAGCAAACTGGGCCACAGTAAAGGGTTGCCGTAGCAGATTGCCGAAGCCAAACAATCTGAATTAAAAGGGCTGGTTTATCAGGCCAAAATAAAGGTCAAGTTCGAATATGGGTTTGCTCTGCCCATTTTTGCGAGAGTTATGGCCCTTTTTTGACTTAGACAACCCCTGAAAGTTTGGTTTCCGGATGATAACTTTAGTAGAGTTAATCGGATTCAAACCAAATTTGGTATATTACTTTCTCCCAGCAAAACACAGGTCAAGTTTGAACTTGGGTTCTGCCCGACCATTTTTGGCAGAGTTATGCCCCTTTTTCGACATATAAAATTAAGTTTTTCTTCTTTATTTTGGTTTCCGGATGATAACTTGATTTTGGATTGTTTATATGCAAAACCCGTTTTTTGTGGATTACTTATATCAAAATACAGCTCAAGTTCGAATTTTGGTTTAATCCGATAATTTTTGCGAGAGTTATGGCCCCTTTTTTGTCTGCCGACCCGACATATAAAACCCCAAAAGTTGGTGTCCGGATGATAACTTTAGTAGAGTTAATCAGATTTAAACCAAATTTGGTATGTGTCTTTCTCCCAGCAAAAAAACAGGTCAAGTTCGAATTCGGGTTCCGCCCGCCAATTTTCACCATCTGGAGTTATGTCCCTTTTTGACTTAGAATTTTTGCCAATTTGAGGTTTCCGGATGATAACTTTAGTAAATGTGTACTGAATGAAATTAAATTTGGTATATGTAGGTTCACTAGCACAAAAGACAGATCAAATTCGATTTCGTGTTCCGCAATTTTTATGCGCAAACAATGGTTGTATCAAGCCGATGCTTAGAGGCGGACATGAGGTCTACCGACCTTTTATTCGACTGTTTTACTTAGAAAATTTTTCATTTTTTCGGTTTCCGGATGATATCTCAAGTTTGGATCCTTTAATTGCAAATACCGTTTTTATGCGGATCAGTCATATCACGATACAGGTCAAGTTCGAATGATTTTTCTCAGAGTTATGGGCTTTTCGACTTAGAAAATTAAATTTTTCTTGTAATTTTCTTCATTTTGTGCCAATTTGAGGTTATATTTTGAGTTTAAGAGTTTTTTTAAGATTTGGTTATTTGTATGCATGTCAGTAATGAGACAATGCACAAGTGTCTTATCCATATAGTATACTTCTACAAAGCCTCCACTCCAAATGAAGTCACCGGTTCGGGGGACACTGTGGCCGAGCGGCCTTTTATTCAAATTTCATACTGTAAAACGTTCACCATTATTGATAATAATTCACAAAGTCACAAAGTTCGCGGGACATGGAATGTTCAGTGTTACTAGACAGTTAATCAATAACAAGTTGGTGTTATCACTTATTAGTGCTACATACATTACATTCTCCAATTTGGTAACGTATATACCCCCCACACCCCGCTACCGCGCTGCACGATGCGTTGCACACACTTTGAATAACAAAACTAAAATAATATGTCAGGTGACGCAATCGGTACACAATGGAATTTTCTGCAAGCCTAACTATAGTCCGTTTTCAATAAGTATGCGACAATTCCGCATGCTTTCATTTCGCACCGTGACCGCGATGCATGTTCACGGATTGACTGGACAGATTTTTTTTAAATGTCTCGTCCGCAGGAATAGCGATGAGCTAGGAGGGTGTTTACCTGCTGCATAAATTTGATTTTAGGTGGCCGATGATGGGTGGGGGCCTCAGAATGACAAGCCCGCTGACTGACAGTTTATAACTGTGTTCAGACTGGATGTATTAATGTAGTCATTGTAATTTCGATTTCGTCTTTACCTGGGTGCAATATATGCCACATATATAAATGATTAATCGACTAACCGTCGACTATAGCGGTCGATTAGTCGATTATGAAAACTCATAGTCGTGGCAACCCTACATCATATATATTACAACAGTGTGTTGATCGGTGTCATATCATGTCAAATTGAGATGGGCAGATTGCCGGATCAAACAAGATTCTCAATGACGCATGATGCGACGACATGGATCAATTCCATCATGAATGCCATGGCTTAAAATCTGATGAGAATCATGATTCTTAGTTTGATACTCGTACTAAAATCGCTATATTTTTATTTTTCATTAATTTTTTTATGGATTTTAAAACCCTAATGATTTCAAAAGAGTGCCCAATGACATATGCATTCTCGTAATATTGTCTGAATTATCCACTTTAGTTTGTCAATTTTTCCCAATTTTACTCTTGTCCGGATTGAACCGATTTCAATATTCATGCAGGTTTTATTAAGGCATCACAGTCCAGATTAGCTAGGATACAGTAAATTAAAGAACCTCAGTGGAAATTTAAGCCATCTTTGTAGTGGGGGATTCTCTGGACGGTGCACTTGTTTCAACTTGTTTGTAGCCTTTTTTTTACTGTTTTTACCACTATTAATGCTCATAAATATTGATGATCATTAGTGTGCAAAACACATGGTTTCTAACATATGCCTGTGAAAAGTGACCATGAAGTGACAGTTGTCTCAAAAGCCCCAGGTGTGTGATGTGTTCAATGTGGATTGATGGGCATGAATTTTGCAATTTTAATTTCATGAGAGTGGATCTCATGCCTGCTTTACCTGTATGCCTTGTTTGGGACTTATGGAACATACTCATGGGTTCCAAATAAACATGCATGCACATTTATTATTTTCTTGGGAAATCCCCCCCTGCACAGTGCTTATTTGAGTCTGCAAATTTATTAATTTTGAGGCTCTGAAAAATTTAAATCAGCACAAACTCAAGATTTCTATATGATTCTGATACCAAATTATAATATTATTATAATAATATTCAATTACATTATGGCATACATGTGAACATTTAAATATTGAATAAAACACTACATGACACATACTATGTTGATTCCTATGCTTGACCTACATGTACTATAAATTTTTTAACTACAGAACTTTGATGTTTTGCTCAGAGTTTCCCCTGTGCTATTATTTGGGTCTGCACTGTTATTAACTTTCAATGGAATTTTTCCCCTGCACTATTATTTGGGCCTGCACTTTTATTTGGGGCCCGAGAGTACCGGTAGGAACACTATCAACAGACATGGTGTGTGTGTATCTGTATATATACATGTATAGAGGTTATCACCACATATGTTAGGGGTACAGCTACTGTTTCCAAAAACCAGGCATGCTAGGTTGGTTGTACTGGCTACCTCCAGAAAATGGGATGTAGTCGTCACAATACAAGTACCGGTACGGTATAATGGCGGTATAATGGGTAAAATTCTTATAAAAGTTAGTGACATCAATTTTGTACCTAGTTTATAGCCAAATTTATGAAAATGTGGTATGTGAATAATAAATAACATACTTAAGCATGAGGTAAGTTTGCTCTTTCATCAATCTTAATGTTTATTTCCACTGTGTTTATCAAGTAATACTTTCCCCACAACACAAGTTGGCATTTTATGACACTTCAGTCGAGGCAATTCAATATTTCTGCAGCTGGATAAAAAATATCAAAATAAAATAAAAAATAAAAATTTCCCTACCTACCTACCCTAATTTTTTCACTCCGTTATCAGACACATACAATCTTCTTTTTTTTTGCCTTATATTCGCTTTGATAACCTACATACCAGAAATTTTGTATTCCAATAGGAATGCACATGTGTACAATGTTTTAAAATTGCAGAAGAAAGGCAATTAGATCTGCCCTAGGAACCTAGTCTCATCCCTTGCGCTGCTAGCTCTGTTCGCTGTTCCGTTTCTCTCGATGGCGTCATGCTTATACAGGCAGGGTCCAGTAGTCCCCTACTATTTCAGATATGACCATCTGACATTAATGTAAATAATTATCTGTATGTGTTTACATATTTCATACTTTTTAAAAATGTATTTACTCATCTTTCATACTTTGATTTCAGAATACTTACAGACAAAATTCCAGTATCCATGGTGACCATGTCAAAGTGATGAAGAAGGCCTCTGACTTACAAAAAAGAATAGGTACACTGATATTCAAAATTGCTGTTAAAAGCTTCAATCTGCTTGATATACAGTAATTCCCTAAATAATCGAATATGGAATATGGCTTGTTGCCATTCAATGAGAGCCATATTTCCGACTAAATCCTAAATAATTACGCCTAATTCTGTGGTGGTTAAGGAGTTGATTATTTTGGGCATTACTGTAGAGTTTGATATAGGGTTGCCGCTAGGGTTAAAATGTTTGGACACTTTTTGGTTCCTGGGGGAAAGAAACAGATAGTGTGGTCGATGCCACAGGAACTTGGAGCATGCTCTGCTCTCTCCCATCCGCACTGCCCTTATGTGTCGCTCCAATATACGCTCCCAGCTACTACATGTCATGGTAGTATATGATTAAAATCATACCTAGGAATGTTGGTAGACTAAGAGAATACAATTTACGGATGTTATTTTGACTACATTACCGGTATAAAGGGTTCAGATTCAAATCTTGTTACCTCCTTCATGATGGGAGCGGCACTGGTGCAGCATTAAAGATCCTTTGCCAGTGCATTCTCTTATATATGCGAGTCTTCCATAGGGAGCCCGTATACATGAGAGAATTCACTGGCTTACAAGGTCAAGATAAATATTGTGAGGCCAATGTGTTCTCTTATTTATTTGAGGCTCCCTATAGGAGACTCGCATATATATGTATATATACTCTTGAGTGCCTAAAAACATACATGTACGATTATTAAAATCGAGGTAAAATTCCCACCTGTATGTTAGTTATTTGGCCCTGTACGTTTATTAAATTAACCAAAATAAATAATTCACCAATCTTAAATTGTGTTATTCATAAAGAAATGAACTCCGATTGTTGACAAACAGTTATCAGCACACTGCAGATTCACAGACCTGGCTATCCAACGAAACTATTTCTGTCACATGGCATCAGTAAACCAGTCAGATGGTGCGTTTTGTGGGGATGTATGGTACTAATATTTCCAGTCTATACGTTTATTCCGCCCTGTACTATTATTCAGTTACGCGACATTTTCCAACCTGTACTATTATTCCACCCTGTACTTTTATTAGGCACTCAAGAGTACATGTACAATGTAATCAGGGTTTAATTGGACTGTGTTTTGCCATACTTTATAATTGAACTCCTAGTATACTCAAATTTCAATTCACAAGCCATCAAAAGTGTGATGTCTAGCTGAGGGAAAATAGACAGAGGGGAAAGAGGCCATGAAGGGAACCACAGTGTTTCCCCCTTCCCCCTAAACAGAAACCCTGATCATAGTATCTCAAGTATATGCTTGTTTAATTTGGTTAAGCTACATATGGGACTAAACATAGACCTGTATCATATTGACTATCCATACATGTAGCAACTTGGTCAGCTTCAAAGGGATCATGTGTCCTTGATAGCCATCTAGGTTTGACACGTGTAAGGTTGTACACAATTTATTCCATTCATGGAACATTTTAGAATATATATCAATTGGATATTCAGTGTCGATCTCCAGTTAAACTTTATTGAAAAAAAAAATATATATGACATTTTCATAAAGTTAATACCATGGCTGTTCATTATTTGTAGTTTTATAAATTATTCATAATTAGTTGTTTTTATTACTAAAGTGGCTTTGAAGAGATACTATTGTTTTTGTAATTTGACTATATGGGGAATCTCAAATAAATCATTAATTTTAATGTTGAAACACTTTCAGAGAAACAAAGAGAGAAAGTAAAGAAGTTTCCAGCTATTGAGAAGCAACCAAAGAGGTCATTATTGTCAATAAACAGGTTTGTTTCTAAAAATATTTATTCATCTTCCTCATAAAATATCACTTTCTCTCCCCCCCCCCCCCCTTGATAACTGGATCCATTTCATAAAACAGCAAACAATATATTAATATTCCACTGAGTTACAGAAGATCCATACAACACATCATATCACTGTCCACCAAGTGATAGAAAAGGTTCCTGTTTATTCTTCTAACATAATGCCTTTGGCGACATGCAATGCGAACTGCAAGCTAAAAGTTCTTCCCTACCTTTGCTTAGTCTAAAGAGTCAATAAGTATGGTCTTTCTCAAAGTAAGCACAGAACAAACCTCTGAAACACACCTTGACCATAAAATAAACATCGTTTTGTATTTTCGTATTTAATTTGTCTCTTGACAGTTGCTCTGATATAGGTTTCCTCTTACATTGCTATATATAGATTATGTGATATATATTTATGTATATCATATAACTTGGGACTTCCCACATTGTGCAATTTGTGGTTATTTTGTGTTTCTGTGCTTGGATGGTTGACACAGCAACCATAATTACAATCTGTAACTACATGTAAACCTGAACAGCCAACTTATAATTACCCACAAAGCTTTTTATACGCCGTTTAAAAAAAAAACTAGACATATTTAATATGTTATTGGTTCGTCTGTCTAGCTGTTTGCTTTTTCGTTTCCGGATGATAACTTTAGTAAGTCCGAATTGAATGGAATGAAATTTGGTATGTGAGATTACTAACCCAAAATACAGGTCAGATTCGAATTTGGGTTCCGACCGACAATTTTCACCAGAGTTATAGCGTTTTGTTGGATTTCCATGGGCATATTTTGTCACGCCCTAGCAAATTCTTGTTAAATTAATAAATCAAACCCAAAATTTTAGCATTCCGTTAATACATGTATAATTCAATAGTGATGTTTTTGTTGCCTACATTTGCATATTTCAAATTATGACGCAGTTCCCACTACAGCTATACTCAGACAGTATTATACTTGCACTTTTCAGGTTGTATTTTCCCGACCTCACTCACATAAGTCCTATTTGATTTTAACCCTGTTACTCAGTGTTGTTATCCATATTCTTCACATTGTGCCTAACAACTACAGGTATATGAACACTCTTTGATTTTATAGCCCTAACAACATGTCTAGCCTGCACCAGATCAATATTACCTATACCATAACCAGGCCTGTGAATATGGTGCCGGACATTTGCAGAATGAGGTCTCCAGAGGGTAATTTAGTGGCGCTACCCAACACAGCAGCCTAGCATCGCAAAATTCATCCTCTGGGGACCTGATTCTGCATTACCTCATCTGCTATGGGAGATCTAGTCTCAGAGAAATAAGTTCACAGATGGTGAACATTGTGATGTGCACCCATTGGGCACCTTGATTATGCAATGTGTTGTCTGCCAATTTGGGGATATAGAAAAACTAAAACAATCTTTGAAGAAATTGAAACTAAAAAATCTTGTTAATTTGATACTTTCCAGAGAATATTAGGCTTAAGCAGATTGAGGTCCCAGGTGGTGAATTTAGTGATGCTAGCCCAATGTGGGGTGTAGCGTCACTAAATTCACCATCTGGGGACCTCATTCTGTAAATGTCGACAACTGACACCATATTCTCAGTCCTGACTATAAATCAATTTATTCGCCTGCCCCATCTATTCAAATCCATCCCATCACCATGGGGGTGATAAGAAGACAGTCAATTATTACTATATCACCCCCAACAACAAACGTCGTTCCACATATTTCATATTTGTATTTTTTTACATTCTGTACATGTGTAGGGTATACTGTAAATAATATTATTACATGATCCTACCCTTATTCCATTCCATAGACCCATTCTATAAATTGTGATATTAAACGTTCGTTTAATAACAGGAAATAGTTCCAGGTGAACTTTGACTTCCGGTTTGTCGTCTGTTAACACTCCATTATGCTACATCTCAAAATACTGTGGCTTCCAATATTTTTCCAACAAACTATCATGAATGAAGAGTTATGTCATTAAATATACGCCATTAAATGTGCCAAAGAGTCTTTTTTTATCTGGGACTATTTCTTTACGCTGGGAAACAACGAATAGTTACGTGAAGCTTCATCGCATGCCTTATAAAAGCTGATGTTAGTTTCGCGTCCCATTTGTTGATTTAAGTATGTTTTGTCGATGTTTGGATCATGTAATAAATAGAATCTTCAACTCGTCTTCAGTTTATAGCGGAAATTACAAAACTCGTCCAGTAAATTAGGTCTGGACCTCGCCAAAGGCTCTGTCAAGACCTAATTTACTGGACTTGTTTTGTAAATTCTTCTATAAACTGGTGACTCATTGTAGATCCTCTATTTATGCTATCCTGTCCTGGTTCATATATGAACACACATGTACATGTGTACAACATGATACTACTTTATATACTTACAGTGAATTGAAACACTATGCTGGTGTGTTCATTTGAAATAAACTTACTCAACTGAAGTATTTTCATAATGTTGGTGGATCCTAGTTTGTTTAATTTATTAGTGGTTATTTTGGAACAAATAAAATAATAAATATCTACATTCTTGCATAGTCATATGTTGTGTTTTACGAAAGGATAAAACTAATGTTTGTTCCTCAAACTGGTGTAGTGGCTGAATTGTGAATATCAGAAGAAGTGAAATAAGTACATACATGTACTATGTCTTATGATATACCATTTCCAAGGCTTTGAGATATATGACATGATAACTACATGATAAAGTGATGTGCACTGTTTTTTTCCAGGTTTTTGGCTGAAAAGTAATGTAAATGGTCACAAACATTATGCAAACTCAGTAATTAAAATATTTTCTGATTGGTCTTTCAATCACATATAACAATTTATATATGATTTATTCCGGATTTCAGACGGCCATTTACAATAACAACAATCGATACTGATTTTTTCTGTTAATAAATTCTTGAAAACCAAACATATAAACTAGATCTATTAATACCAAAGACTTACAAAATATTTTTGGTGTCCCTCTAAAACAATAGCAAATTAATTCATAGAAAATATCGAAGGAAATGGCATCCTTCTTGGAGCACTTCTTGTTCCAAATAAATTATTTTATAGACTAGATTCTAAATAAAAAAGTAAAGCAGGTTGCTTAATAGAAATTGGTCTGTAACACTGAATTCATCATTAATTTTTTTATCTGTGTCCTTTTAATAGAGAATAAATTACATTCCTCTGTTGGTCTTATTTTAGAAAGCCAAAAAGGTTTGTATGGTTCTGAATGTTTATCTCTTTGAATTGTGCATCACTCTTTTGAATGAACATCATGGTTTTAACTCATTGGTTGGTCTAACAATTGGGTTCTTTAAAGAACTGAGTATGGACTTCTGTTTAAGGTAGCTCAGAGATTACTAGTTTCACCTTTCTTAACCATAAAATTTTGTTCTAATTTTCCATAAAATATTGTAATTGAATTTTGTGTAATTTAAACACTTCTTCCTACGACACTTCCTGTTTGTCATGAAAAAAATAATTTTTCCTTCTAAAATTAATCTATTTAAACTAACAACCAATTAGTGTACAAGATAACACTATCAGTTTTTAGTTTTTTGTGTGATTTTCTTAACGTTTTAACTGTGTACAGCTCATTATAATTTGGTTTTTAGAAATATTTTCTGTTAAAAAAAATGTCACCTACTTCTGGCTCATAATTATGAGGGTGTCGCCCCCCCCCCCCCCCATCTTTTGGTATGCAGGATTCAGGACATTTGCAGGTGGTGTGCAGGATTCATTCCCCTCTGTTAACTGATACTTGGGATTCATAGGGACAAAAAGGGAGGCAGTAGCCCGGTACGCAGCTTTTATAGCACAAAATTACACAAATTTTGATTATTTTCCAGCCCAAATGACTTATTTTGATGTAATTCAGTCTAATACATCTTGATATGAGAAAGTTATGGATACTACTTAAGCAAATGTGTGAAAACTATCATATTAGTTTAAAATTATTAAGTACTAGCTGATGTGCCCGACTTCATCCAGGCTATTTAGGGATTTCTTTGTGATCGCCTCCATCTGGGCAGAATATACAGCGTCGAACAATGTTGAAAATATCGGACCAGAAACATACCTATATTAGCGTATATGAGCGAGGTCAAGGACACTGTCACACATGAAATTGGATCCACCAATATTGTTCCTGGGAACAAAGTAAGCCTACATACCAAATTTGAGTCGGATCGGTCGAGGTCCAGAAACGTGCTTATATGAGCATATATGAGCGAGGTCAAGGACACGGTCGCATGTGAAATTGGACCTGCCCATATTGTTCCCGGGATCACAGTAGGCCTTCATACCAAATTCGAGTCGGATCGGTCGAGGTCCAGAAACATGCCTATATGAGCGCTTATGAGTGAGGTTAGGTCAAGGACACGGTCGCACATGAAAATTGGAGTCGCCCATATTGTTCCCGGGATCAAAGTAGGCCTATATACCAAATTTGAGTCGGATCAGTCGAGCAGTTTTTGAGTCTATAACACACATACATACATACATACATAATACTTACATACATGTACATACATACATAGAGACAGAAGTTCCAAAATATATATTAGACTAGCCGATGAGCCCGACGTTGTCCGGGCTATTCAAAAACCAAATTTCAAGTCGATAGCTCCACCCGTTTCCGAGATCTGGTCTGCACATGCGCGATGCTTGCGTCGCACGGGCTCGGCGACCCGATAAAATTCGTATCTGGGGCAAGATACATTCACATAGCAAATTTCAAGTCGATAGCTCCACCCGTTTCCGAGTTCCGTATATCTCTCTGCAGATGCTAATAACGTTGAATGGTAAACAAACGCTCTTTATAGCGATGCGTCAAAAACAAACGCTCATTAAATTATCACTTGATTAACCACCGCAGTGCCGTTTTTTATGACTGAGAGTGGAGAACGGGTGCTCTGGGCTTCTCCAAAATGTGACGTCGACGATTCCCGTTGGATTTTACCTTTGGATAGGAAGTTTTGTCTCGATCGGTCAACCCGTTTTCGATTCTATAAAGGACATTCAGACAGACAGAGGTCTTCAAAATATATGATAGACTAGCCGATGAGCCCGACGTCCGGGCTATTAAAAAACCAAATTTCAAGTCGATAGCTCCACCCGTTTCCGAGATCTGGTCTGCGCATGCGCGAAGCTTGCGTCGCACGGGCTCGGCGACCCGATAAAATTTGTATCCGGGGCAAGATACATTCACATAGCAAATTTCAAGTCGATAGCTCCACCTGTTTCCGAGATCTGGTCTGCGCATGTGCGAAGCTTGCGTCGCACAGCTCGGCGACCGGATAAAATTCGTATCCGGGGCAAGATACATTCACATAGCAAATTTCAAGTCGATAGCTCCACCCGTTTCCGAGATCTCGTCTGCGCATGCGCTGCACGGGCGTCGCACGGGCTCGCCAACACGACAAGGACGACCGCCTGGTCAAACTACACACACGTACCAAGTTTCGTCCCGATCAGTCAAGAATCGTAGATTTGTATCAATGACATACAGACAGACAGAGGTCTTCAAAATATATAGGAGACTAGCCGATGAGCCCGACGTTGTCCGGGCTATTCAAAACCCAAATTTAAAGTCGATAGCTCTACCCAGCCCGACGTTGTCCGGGCTATTAAAAAACAAATTTCAAGTCGATAGCTCTACCCGTTTCCGAGATCTGGTCTGCGCATGCGCGAAGCTGGCGTCACACGGGCTCGGCGACCCGATAAAATTCTTATCCGGGGCAAGATACATTCACACACCAAATTTCAAGTCGATAGCTCCACCCGTTTCCGAGATCTCGTCTGCGCATGCGCGAAGCGGGCGCCGCACGGGCTCGCCAATACGACAACGTCCACCGCCTGGTCAAACTACACACACGTACCAAGTTTCGTCCCGATCAGTCAAGAATCGTAGATTTGTATCAATGACATACAGACAGACAGAGGTCTTCAAAATATATAGGAGACTAGCCGATGAGCCCGACGTTGTCCGGGCTATTCAAAACCCAAATTTAAAGTCGATAGCTCTACCCAGCCCGACGTTGTCCGGGCTATTAAAAAACAAATTTCAAGTCGATAGCTCTACCCGTTTCCGAGATCTGGTCTGCGCATGCGCGAAGCTGGCGTCACACGGGCTCGGCGACCCGATAAAATTCATATCCGGGGCAAGATACATTCACACACCAAATTTCAAGTCGATAGCTCCACCCGTTTCCGAGATCTCGTCTGCGCATGCGCGAAGCGGGCGCCGCACGGGCTCGCCAATACGACAACGTCCACCGCCTGGTCAAACTACACACACGTACCAAGTTTCGTCCCGATCGGTCGAGAATCGTAGATTTGTATAAATGACAAACAAACATACAGACAGACAAACAAACATACAGACAGAGGTCTTCAAAATATATATGAGACTAGCCGATGAGCCCGACGTTGTCCGGGCTATTCAAAAACGAAATTTCAAGTCGATAAAATTCGTATCCGGGGCAAGATACATTCACATACCAAATTTCAAGTCGATAGCTCCACCCGTTTCCGAGATCTCGTCTTTTGTTTTTCATGAATTAATTCATGGTACCCGTCCCTCAAAGACTGACCCGATGAAAAATTCCCCTGTTCCTAGGACATATATGACACAACAACCCATTATGCCTTTTTAATTGAGATAATTGCATTCCGCGTTTCGTTTTGCATCCGTATTTTACGCATGGGTAGCCGTTTAGCAGCTTCGATTGTAATAAAGAGCGTTGATCCTTAACACCTCCGAATATGGTCAATATAAAGATCGTTGATGCCTTAACCCCCGAAGTGGCGTTTGCGGTGATTTTGATGATTGGGAGTGGAGAATCGGTGCTCAGAGCTTGTCCAAAACGCGACGTCGACGATCCCTGTGGGTTTTTACACTTATATACGAAATTTGAGCTCGATGGGTGCAGTCGTTTTCGATTCTATAAAGGACATACAGACAGACAGAGGTCTTCAAAATATATATGAGATGTATTCTATATTTTCTATGTTTGGCATATAGTATTCAACCCTTTTTGTTAACTGTATTCAGGATTCAGAGTGGTAGGAGGTGACACCCTCAATTATCTCCTTTATACATTCAACAGTACCTACATGTATTGTTCAGAAATGATGTCTGGTTCACCATGAATAGAAATCTGAACTACTCGTCAATCAGTATTTAGTATAGACAGGGTTAATATAACAAACACAACATTTATTTGAATTGGTGATGTGATATAAGCAATAAGCAGTTGACACAATTAGTTACCAGAAATCAGCTTAACAAGAGAAACCTAAATCTATCGGTATAGTGCCTGTCCAAATTATTTCCTTATTAACCCTTTACCCAACAGAAGGGCCCTGTGCCAATGCATTCTCTTATATATGCGAGTCGACCATAGGTCGCCTCGCATATATAAGAGAATGCATTGGCTTAACACATTAAAAATTATAAAATTGTTAAAGTATGTAAGAAAAAATGGTAAAAAGTGTTAAAAAAAGATTTTTTTTAGGCCAATGCATTCTCTTGTATATGCAAGGCAACCTATGGTCGACTCGCATATATAAGAGAATGCATTGGCACAGGGCATAACTGTAACTATCACAATGTGGTCAAGGAGCCGGTTCCAATGATATCCATATTTGTATGGTTTTATTGAGACAGACCGAAGATATTTTAGGCTGTTGAAGCTTTATTTGGCCGGTTTTGGCCGGTTTTTTGGGTAAAGGGTTAATACACCTAATTTGTACATTTTTGGTACTTTGCAATTTGTTAATTACTAGTATTTTAATTGGGATATTATAATTAATTAAGCTAAATATCTCAATTCACTAAAGATCCCAATTCTGAGACCAACGACATGATGATACATGTATATGTATGCTGTTTTATGTTATTGCATGTGAGAATGAAATAACTCAGTCTAATTTTTCAGATTTGTTACAGAATTTGCATGGATTGCTTTCATTTGCATATTTAGTCTAATTTTTCAGATTTGTTACAGAATTTGCATGGATTGCTTTCATTTGCATATTTACAACTGCTTCAAATTTCTACTATTAGTCTGTATCCTGCTTGGTTTTGTTCACATCAAGCCTTGAAATAGGGTGTCTGTTATTTGCAGAATGAGGTCCCCAGAGGGTGAATTTAGTGATGCTACCCCGCATAGCGGGCTAGCATCACCCAATTCACCCTCTGGGAACCTCATTCTGCTGAGGTGTAAGCAGAACGAGGTCCCCAGAGGGTGAATTTAGTCAGACACCCTATTTCAAGGCTTGGTTCACATCTTACTTTATAGGGCTGCAAAGATTCATCATGATTCAGATTCATCACAATTTTTTCTTTGCATCGTATTTTGAGTGTCTGATGTGATACATCTCGATTTATGAAATCTATACTTTTCCACTCAAAACTCATCATATGGTATCTGACAACTATCAAGTAATTAGTTTTTTTTATCAGTAATACCCCACATTAATACTGTAGGAGAGATACATTACGGCCTGCCTCCTACTGTTAATTACATGAATCAACGAACCAGTCTTCAATTATTGCTGTTAAACACAGTGAACTAATAATTTCCTCCATGACACAATATTCAAAAACCTCTTTTGTGATAGTTTATATATATAAACATTACTGGTTTGTGATAGTGTATATGTAAACATTACTGTTGATTGTGAATAAAAGTCCAATAAGATACTTTGTAATACGACCCTGCCTAACTATGCTTAAAAGCCATGTCCTGATTGGCCAGTGGTCCGAGTTACCATGGCTATCTCGTTCCAGTTTTGTGGTACAATTCTACTTTTTCCAATTGTACCACGAAAAAAATCGGTTTATTCAGATCGCCGCACGCGACTTTTCCCGTCTTTTCTAACTCCGCGCAAACGGGGCATCAACGGAGTACACCCGCACCCGTAACCCTTTGAATTTTGCTACATCTTGACAATCTTGCGAATTTTCTAGCGATTTGTCGCTTGAAACCAGTTTGGTTGCCAATGAATATGGTCCAAATGATGTTATGGTATATTGATATATGTTACGACCAAAGAAAGTTACTTAATAAGTATATTAAATGACAAAATAAATCCATGGGGCCGGGCTGTGCATTCGTCGATTCGAATCTCGATCATATTCGATATTTCGGAATCAAGTTGAAAATGAAAGCGTTTGTTCACCAGTACAGAAGGGGAATAAGATTAGTTTAGTAAACTAGATCATTTAGATCGCTTTGTGTAAGGAAATTGGTCCATAGTCGATGATCATATTCATGTTGTCCCAACAACGTTCAAAACAGAAATGACCGCATCGTATTTCTTGTACAATTTAAATGAAACGCACGGGCGCCGCTGAAAACACATCGTTTTTTAGCCAATCACAACGATTATTTCTAGAAGAGGTGCCTCGAAAAGTCAACGGGGGAATTTCATAACAAGACAAGACATTACGAGAGTACTCCATGCACAGAAATCGAGTACGCCCAATACGAATTACACCACGAAATGTTTTCTCACCTGAGACCGAAAAAGCGCAGTATTTCGTTGACTATTCAGTCGAATTGTGACCATAAACTTTCAGTCGTATTTTTCAAAAGAAATAAATACACGGTGTAGAGGTGTGTATGGTCAAGTTGTACCACAAAAAACTGATTGTAGGACGACGCGTAGCTTAAAGCGATGTGAATCAAATAGAAATGGAGAATAATCTTGCTCAAAGCTGCTCAAAGTAGTTATTTTTATGAATACTATTAAATCCAAATTTACAACACACACTGTCAGTCTAAAATATTTATTAAATGCAAATGAGTATCGATGTCAAAATAATTTGCATTATTTATTGCTGATTGTTGCATCCCGAATCGGCATGTAAATATTTACATTGAGCGTAATTCAGATGTTGTTTTCTATGCAGTTGTATGGTCGATTTCTTTCGAGATTTTGGACGATGTTAGTAGAAGGCTACATTCTCCCAGTTGGCATAGCGCCTGAGTACTAATTTATCAGTTTCACGCACCCGAACAAGTCCATAATATGTTTTTAATAAACAACTTACGAAGGTAAACATAAGGGAAAAGTCAAAGTCTATTCAGAATAAAATATTTTAACCTACAATATGATTAGTGATGTTGACAAATATCATCATTGACCAATCACTTTAAGGGGGAGACGCACGTTTGCCCAAAAAAAATTCATTTTTGGGTGGGTCAGGTAATTTTGCAATATCTTGATAAATCCACAACTGTACGCAATGGAACTTCACAGGGATGTAGAACACATATTCAGGAATACATACCATGTATTAAATGTTTTGAAATATGAACATCATAAGAGTAATCAAGAGAGATTTGTAACATTTTATAATAAGTTTCCTTTAGGTACCGAGAACTTTTATTTACTTCCACTTTCTTCATTAAACTGTGGTGACAGATGTAGCATCATATCTGTTTTCCATGAGAGGAGCCGTCTTTCTGCAGAAAAAGGAACACCATTCTTATAAATGAAGTCAAATTATGAGTACCCTATTCTGAAAATGCAATAATAAGCCAGACATTTGCAATTGGGACTATTTAGAAATGTATGGAGGACAGGATGGACAAATAACAAATCCAATTGACCTTGTAAAAAAAAGCCAACAGTCAGTATATTTGGATATGAAATGGAAATAATCATAATACAATAATACAATGATATAAATATCAATGTATAATTATTAATTACTAAATAATTTAATAATTAATTATTAGTTATTATTTAATTTTCAATTTAAAAAACAAAACAATTCTGAACTCTCAAAAGAGTACTCTCATTCAGCTTTTCAATGCATAATATCTCTCAATATATGATAGATTGCTTAACTGAACTGACCAAATAAATGCACATGAATAAATCATACATTTTGCTTCTGATATTCTGTGACATTTTATACCAGGACTGAGGTATCCCAATGATGCAAAGTATTCCCACTATATCAAAGTAGGCAATCTCACTATGCCATTAAATATTGGTAATAAGTCTTTTGAAATACAGTTTATATTGACCTCAAAGGTGTCACTTTCTGTAAGGTAATGTATTTGTCATATTATGGACCACGGGTAATGGGTTATCCCAAAAATCGCACATAACTGTTGTGCAGTATTGACGCTAAATTAAATTACATACCTGCTCATTGTTATCAGCAAGGCAACCTCACAGTTAGTTGGCATTGTCAATGATTACAAATGGCAAGGATTCCTTTTCTTTGATTCCAAGTTATTTCAATCACCTATAAGAGACAGACAAATTTTTATTTTCTTAACTTTCAATTTCGCACCAGCAATGTATAACAGCATTAGTTTTCTGGGGTGTTGCCACCGACACCACGTTTACAAAATAAAAAAAGCTCTCTCGGGGTAAATTCGCATTAGACACCCCATATTACACAATTGAAATAACACAAACTATTTTCATTTAAAACGTATGTACAATTGTACATGTAGATGAAGCGTTGAATGGTCAATCTCAATGTCTTGTAAAATGTTTTATGGGGAGAGACTACACATTAGATTTAACGAACACCTCAAATGGGTTCCAGCAACTGTTGGAGGTTTCATTTAATTACTTGATAGTTTCATGTTGATCTGAATTGCCCAAAACTGGTACTAATTGAAATATTTGGATAAAAACTAACATATAACTAAGCTCAACTCAATTTCATTATTATAAAATTCATATAACATGTCATAGATCCTGAATGTGTCTTTGCTATGGGATGGCAGCGACAGGATAAAATAAAACATAAAATATTTTGATAATACACATTTTATTATTTTAGATTGAACTTAACAAAGACCCCAGTTCACATGACAACTCATGTGGTTAATTAACTCTGGTGCGATATACTACAGGTACAGAGGGGGCACACAATCCCAACTGTTATTTAATGCTATTAACACATGATGGGATATTCAAAACATTTGTTTCCAGCTAATTGTGGTAGCCGCCTTTAATGAATTGAAATTATCTATCTCAACTTACCTGTAAATGTTGACAGTTACAGGTAATTAGGAATTAACCTCTCATTACCCTTCTTCTACCAGGTACAGGACAACCCCCAACCTCTCATTGCTCTTCTCCTATTGGGTACAGGACAGCCCCATGGCAATCCAATGTTTTAGTGTTCAGGCAACTGTAATAAAGACAACACATTTTGCAGGTTAACAAACCCAAAAGTTATATTTTATGAAAAATATAAAGATAACAAAGAGTGGGTTAAAATATTGCTTGAGGGTCAAGTTGCACAATGTTATACCGTAATATATATTCCAGATGTTGTGGAAAATAAGATTGCTGCATATTAATTATTAACATATTAATGCACAGATGTAATTAATTGGTACCATGTAACACGTACATACAGCTAGATGATCTCTGTTGAGGGTGGGGTGTCCACTGTCTGAAATTTCCAAAAGCACCGGCCCTTGACCCAGACCAAGTTAACGCCCTCCCAGTCCCAAGTTTGCAAAATATAATTTGCACCCCTCTACATCGGGTTATAATTTTCTAATTTGTTATCTCAAAGTTTCAAATCCCCCACTAATTACTGGCTGCAAAATTAAAATTTATAAGAACAATTTCTACATAAATTATTATTATTAATATTTCGTGAGATTTAATACATTTATTTCCAACTGTCAAATGGACCAAATTTGTTTTGTAGGGGAGGGGGGTACATAATACTCCAGCATTATATATACCAGACAATGAATTGTAGCTCTTTCATTACATGTTCCTAACATGCTGATCATGTACACAAGCTGAGTACCTGTACCTGTAACATGATAACCAGGTTTGGCACATCCTACATTTGACTAAATATAAATAGTTAAATATGATGATATCAAACCAATTTTCTTCCCATATATGCACAAGTTATGAGATCCTTGAAAATGCAGCCACAATGTGACATTGAAGTGTAATAATATTATTATAATAAATGAACAGGCTTGGGATAAAATTTGATTCATGCAAGCATGCATCATTTGTGTGGTGTTACTAATAGATCATGCCATGATTCTCTAATCTGGCTATGCCCATACGTAGCGATTCATGGCATGATCTAGTAAGTCATATATATGGTATTTGTTATTGGATTATTTCCCTTGTTTTTATTTGAAGATCCATGAAACCGTAATACATATACATATTCAACTTGTATAGTTGAATTACTATCAGGTCATTCGGGTGCCTGGTATATAGTGTCAACATGATTATTAATTTGGAGAAAATTCTCAATGATCACTTGTATTATTTTGCATTGAGACAGAGTGAAATTGCCATGTGAACTGACACTATTAATATTATAATTATTAATTAACTTTCACTTCAGCCTGAACCCCATCGATTACTAAAGTAACGACATGATTATTAGGCACTTGATAGTATTATAAAATCAACTCTTATAATTGATTACAACCAAAATAGGACAAAATTTCTCGACGTTGGGCCTCCAAATTGTAAAAAAAAAACAAACTAATTGTGGTGTGTCCAGAACTTGGCAACATGATTAATTTTTTTATGAGAAATAGCCCAAGAAAAAATACATGTCAACCATGATTATTATGATAAAAATAACATATATATGACTAGCGTTTCAAACTTTGTGTGCTGTACGTTTTTTTGTTAAAAATATAAGAGCATTTGAAATTGATGTCCGTCAGCCATTTTGTAAACAATATTTCAAGTCGTCGAAAATATTTCAAACTTACGCCAAAGTATAAAATCATTCATGCGATCGTTGGTACCACCAGTACCGACACGTTCCCAATTACTCTTCCTTAAATATGGGTCGTCATTGAGAGCGATCGGACATTATGCAATGCGTAATTTCACAAATTTGAAGAGAAAATCAACTTTCGGTTTGAGAATAAGCCAAATTACCGGAAATGGTTTCATAACTCACTTTAGTATGCCGCAATATATAGTTCCCCGTCTTATACACAGAAAACGTATATTTTCGTATTATGTGGGAAAACTGATGTAACTAAACATAAAAATTACTAACTATGTGCAATTTTGATACTTTTAAGAGATGAAGTATATCTTTTTATACGCCCTTTTGAAAAAAAGGCCGTATTATAGTATTGGTCTGTCCGTCCGGGCGTCCAGGCGTCGGGCGTCCGTCCGTTAACCTGTTGTCCGGATGATAACTTTAGTTAGAGTGAACCAAAATTAGTAAAATTTGGTATGTGGGTTTATTAGCCGAAAAGTAAGTTCAAGTTCGAATTTGGGTTCCGCCCGCCAATTTTCACCGGAGTTATGCCCCTTATTTGATGTAATTTGACTTAGAAAATCCCTGAAATTTGTTGTCCGGATGATAACTTTACTAGAGCTTATCGGATTCAATGATAATTTGGTATATTACTTTCTCCCACCAAAACACAGGTCAAGTTCAAATTTGAGTTCCGTCCGCCAATTTTTACCAGAGTTATGCCCCTTTTTTACCAGTTTCCGCCGACCCAAGAGAGGGCGTATATTGCACGCCCAGCGTAGCTCTTGTTAATATTGTCGCAATGATATCAAGCTTATTTTCGATAGATGGCGAAATTTAATTTTTTACCTTTAAATTTCCATCAAATGTTTTCTTCTTTTTTTCAATAAAAGTAGCTAAATTGGAAGTCAGTAATGTCAATATGACTTCTCCTGATAGTTATACAGATAACCCCTTGGAGATCGGGTGCTGATCGGGTACGAATATTGTGATATTTGCCTTTTTAGTCCGCAAACGAACAGAATAAATTTTGACTTACGTTTTCCAATGGCGGCCAATCCGGCCATTGATAGAGCAGATTGTCGTCATCTTGGAATCCATCTCTGATGGCGAAGCAGCTCATTTTATGAACAAAATATGGCTCCTCTCATGTAAACCAGATACCATAGCACACCAGGGTCCATTCTTTGGCCCAATATTGTTAGTTATTTAAAAGTTCTCGGTACCTAAAGACATGCTATCTTCCCCAAATATTTCCCACATTTGTCAAACCAAAGTGCTTTTTAAAGGAAACCACATGTCCAGCATACTATAATAATTCACCAACACATTCTATGTATAAAGCTGAGCAATATGAAATCTGGTTGCTATGCATTTTTCATTTTTCCATTGTTGTTTTTGGCTCATA
Organism: Siphonodentalium dalli; assembly: GCA_032622095.1. Lineage (NCBI taxonomy): Eukaryota > Metazoa > Mollusca > Scaphopoda > Gadilida > Siphonodentaliidae > Siphonodentalium > Siphonodentalium dalli. Next base: position 156,369,491 of record CP136063.1, read on the forward strand.
CAACAGTGATGTTTTCAATGATTTCAGCCATATTTTGGGCAAACGTGCATCTGACCCTTAGCATTTTTGTTAGCAATGGTTTCAACATGCAAATTTTTTGTTTTGGAGAACTATCAATAAGAAATATAAGAACAAAGTTATTTTAGTGGTGATATTTTCACAGACTTTTAGCTTTTCCTTTATCTTTCAGTTTTATATACAGTAATGCCCGATGTATATGAATCTTTTAAACACAGCAGAATTATGGGAAATTTTTCAGGATTTAGTTGGAAATATGGCTTTTTGCTATTCATCGGAAATCTCTCACCGAGAGCTTTCTATTGAATGGCAGCAAGCCATATTTCCAACTAAATCCTGTAAAATTTCCCATTATTCTGCTGTGGTTTAGGGGTCGATTATTTAGGACATTACTGTAGTTGCTGGATACCTTTCATTTTCCAATATATGTAGTTACCTCAAATCATTTCTTTGGCTTTTAATTCTGATGCTGATGTCATTCATTTTCTATCTTATCTTGTATGAATGATTTGTTACTGGCATACCTTGATGTATACAATGCCCCAATGATTCCAGCACTACAATTTATAATTCCATGAGTTGACATTAAAACAGTTCTAACCAGATAACATAATCACTGGGTAAAGAACTTGTTCTGTCCTCATACTGTACAAGAAAACTAAGATGCATGCATCAGATCGGCCGTGAACTATCTACCATAGAATTGTTGTAGCTATCGATTATACATTTTGGAACACCTGTCTGTATGTATGTGTGTATGCATGAATGCATGTGTGTATGTGTTATAGACTCTAACACTGCTCGACTGATCCGACTCGGATTTGGTATTTAACGTGTCAACTTGACCTCGCTCATAGGCATGTTTCTGGACCTTGACCGATCCGACTAAAAATTTGTGTGTAGGACTACTTCGATCCCGGGAGCAATATTGACGGGTCCAATTTCACGTGGGACCATGTTCTCGAACGTGCTGATGTAGGCATGTTTTTGGACGGGTCAAATCTTGATCCCGACCTGACTTTGACATTCAAAAAGATCAATTCAAGGTCAAATCTGGTAAAACGAAGTATTTCAACGAAATATAATACCTACTGTTACTTTTGTCCCAGGTGTATTTCGGGTGGGTCAAATTATGACCCTGACCTGATCTTGACATTCAAAATTGTCAATTCAAGGTCAAATCGGGTAAAGCCGGGCGGATTTCGACGGGTACTTTTGTCGTGACTTTTGTCCGGGGAGTGTTTTGGGCGGGTCAAATCGTGACCCGACATGACGTTCACCTTTAAAATGGTCAATTCAAGGTTAAATCGCGCAATTCTCCGAAAATCAGAGGGGAACATCCCGGACGAAGTAGGGTCCACCAGCTACTATTATATATTTCTAGATTTAGTTACAAACTAAATACCTGTATATTGTACAAAGAAATGTTTGACAAATATATCTGTATCAATATTACCATACGGGTCATTAAAATAGATACGACGAAACAAATTTTGAAGGGTGCATGGTATCAGGTAAATTTTTATATTTCAAATGATGACAGGAATGCGGAAAGTTGAAGTACCTACGTAATACTGGCTATCCGAATGAAGAGATATACATGTATATAAAAACCAAAATAGAAGATGACTGCTGGCGACAATGTTTTCCAAAAAAATTCAAAGCATTCGATAGCTCCCATCTAGTTGTCAGCCCGAAGATCAATATAAAGTGTGGTGACTATCAGATGAGGGATATGACTGTACAGTTGCTAAACAATTCAGTCACGCAAAAGAGGATCAAACAGTAAGATACCAAATTGCTGCCTGTGGTAATGTTTTTTAACGAAATTCGGGAAAATTAGATTACTCTCCCCCTGGTTATCCAGAAGATCATTGTGGAATCTGGTGACGATCGGACAAGGGGTGTCGTCTGTAGGATCAACCAAATTATTTAGCCATAAAAATAGTAAAATTCAAGATCACCGCTGGCAGTGATGTCTTCACAAGGACAGCTTGAGAACAAAACATGGCTCACATCTAGCGGTGACCCAAACTATCCACATGAGAAAAAGTTCTCCAATAAAAGCTGGCTGCAGGGTGCGCCAATTGATTCAAATTCGAAATTTAACAGGGTGTACTGCTTGTGGCCATGTTTTCCCCGCAAATTTGATAGACTGATGGACAAAACCACTGAATCCGTTGAATCAATATACATGTATACATGGATTAATGTATATGCATTGTTATACACAGTACTGGTATATAAAGGTACTGAAAATAACAATATTACTAGTATACACAAAATAAACCATATATCATGGCTATGGGTTCTAATATCCGAATATGACAGCTGATAACTTGGTGTGAATTGAAGAGTGGTGGTGTCTCACGCATATCTAACCCTCCATGTTAGAAACATGCCATTAAATGTCATAAGTATAATCTAGCTTGAGGACAGAAGTTATCCATAAAAAAAACACCTTAATTCAACCAGGTCCTCGCGCGATGTATGGTCGATCACATGATGATCTAGGGGGGATTAGAATTGTTGTATAAAAACAGCACTGCATGTAAATATAAAATAAAATAGTGCTACATCTTATTACAGATTATTGCCATATATAATCAGTGACTATACAGACAGTCTGACAAAATAAAGTTTCAGTGACACTCTATCCGAAGAGGGGAATAATTCCATCTGTTACAGTCAATGGAGCAATTGTGAATCTGGAAAGGTGAAATTTCTAAGTAATACTAGATATCGACATGACGCGATAACATATAACGTAAATGCAATATGGCCGCTGGCGACCATTTTTTCCTATAAAATTAAAAAAATATTTGATAGCTCTCATCTGATAGATCAATATCAAGATAAATATGAAGTTTAGTGATGATCGGATGAGTGAAGTGGACTGTGCTAAACGGTTTAGTAATGCTTAAAAAGATTTTTACCTTAATATTTTTATGTTCACTTTATAAACTTCACTGAGTCATCTTTGTCATGTATTGAGTTTGATATCTGTTGTTAACAGTTTATAAATCATGTATGTCTCATGTTTGTTATTTTAATTTATGTGTTTATTATCATTAAATAAAGTTGAATTCCTTAAAAAGATTCTTACCTCAATGTTTTTATGTTCACTTTATAAACTCCACTGAGTCATCTTTGTCATGTATTGAATTTGATATCTTTTGTTAAAGTGATGTGAAACACTCCGGTAGGGTGATCAAATAGGAATGTAGAATATTCTTGTTCAAAATTTTATATACAAATTGACAACACACACCGTCATTCTTATATATTAATTAAATGCAGCGACTGTCGATGGCAAAATGTGTTTCGTTAGTTTATCGCCGATAGATGCGTCCCGATTCAAGTAGTAAATATTTACAATTCAGCGTATTTCAGACGATGTTTTCTGCGGAGTGGTGTGGTCGAATTGCTTGAGATTTTTGGCGACGTTGGTAGAATGCTAGATTCCTCCAGCTGGCATAGCGCCTGAACACTAACTTATCAGTTTCACGCACCCGAACAAGTACATAATATGTCTTTAACAGTTCATAAATTATGTATGTCTCGTGTTCGTTATTATATTATATACACTTTATAGTGTGTTTCAGAACGAAAACAAAATGAATAAAATCAACAAATTTGTAAATTTAAAAACAATTCAAACGTTGTTGTATTCCATGTCCCAGCCCGGACATATACACCAAATTTCAATAATATTCATTGAGAAACAACGGACCAAACGCCATATAACACCCCGTATGCATCTTTTATTCCGAGTTGGCCTTTTATTCCGAGTTGGCACGCGCCGATTGGGCGAGTTAGCCCATGGGGCGAGTACGCCGATTCCGACACCTTTTCTATTTGCAGCAGGTTAAGTTTACGCGTAATTTAATTTACAAAGTTCCCCAATTGGTATCGTAAATAGAGCGACCTTATTTGACAGAGAATGCCTCTGTTATTGATTATAAAGTTGCTATACATTAAAAACGACAATTCACATGCTCGTTCAAGCGCAGTAGTCTATTTTCCCCATGTTAAAGGACATCCACAAATACTAAATAACGCTAACTTACTGCCGAATGTTTTACACGACAACTGTTAACATATTTGGGCTGAATTCATCTGACGCGGTATTATTCCTCAAAATAAACAACAAAACCATCGTTACTTGGAAATGTAGTTTGGGCTAACATTTACATAAATCCTCCATATCATTATTCCGACACACACGTCAGATGAAAAACTCACATGAAGTAACCGGCCAAATTGGCCGAAATGAGCATCATTTAACTTCTGCTTTGTTCACTTCTCACTCTACTTGAAGCACTGATCTCCCTTGTCTGCTTGTTGCAATGGTTTCAATCCAGCTTTTAGCTTTTGCAGTTGATTTTCACTTTGACAGGGCATGAAATTTGGAGCGAGTGGGAAAATTATGGTGACCTGTTGACAGGTTCCCTTGAATTCCTATGGTGATCCAATCATTAGTGACCACCTTAGGTCAAGGTTATGTCATCTTCACAGGACCCCTTATTGTTGTAGCACCGTAGACGCCATTTCCTGAATTTGTGGCAATTCCTTAGAACATAGAACTTCTTTCAAAAAGAAAGGTTTTTTATCTGGAAACACTTCCTCAGACTCAAGGATGGACAGTTGTTTGAAGGTTCAGCCTGAACTCTGTTTTGTTTGTGTTCACCCTATTAATGCTATATTGAATGGGAAATAGGTCCCCCACAATTCGAACGGTGATCGAAAAAGCTGTTTGCCCCGAATTTCTATCCCTGCTTTTATATCTTTGTTATTTCTGCTGGTTTCAACTCCATGTATCAACTCCTATCTGCCTAACACACATTAATGTTTCAACTCCTATCAGCCTACCGCACACATTGATGTATCAACTGCTATCAGCCTCCCACACATTAATGTATCAACTGCTATCTGCCTAACACACACATTTATGTATCCTCTACTATCTTCCTTACACACTTCGATGTATCAGCTGCCATCAGCCTGACTCTCATTGGTTATTTCTATTGGCTCTGGATTTGAGTGTGCTTCCTCTTCTGAATTTATTTCAGAGCAGTCGAGTTTGATAATCAAGGCTACGGTGGTACATCATGTAGTAGTGATACCCAGGCTTCAACCCAGCCAATCCGGCTAATGGAGGCACACAGGTGAAGTCTAATAATTACTAATGAGTATTTATTGACCTATTCAGGAGTTGATTTGGTCAGTAATTTATCTTATCATCATAGACTCAGGCTATGTACTGCTGCGTGATTTCACTTGTGAGCACTTTCAAAAAAGGGCGCATTGGCATTGATGTTTGAAGATTACATTCTGAAGGCATCCTTGTTTTGTTATCTGGAACTGTTGATTATCATCCGTACAACCATCATGGTTTATTGGATCTTAGTGGAATTCAGAATAAATGTTTGCTATCACATCTATTGACGTTATTTCCTCTGTATAGGCCTCTGCATAATTATCTGAACATGTTGATTTCTACATGCAGACAGATATCTCAGCCACTCGTTCTTGTTAAAATTAGGTGTCAGAATTTTTTAATAGGATGAGCCCCTAAAAGACCCAATGATGTCCAATGATGTTGTTAGTATTTTCCTTTGTACTATTTAGTCCTCAAAATTAGCTATGGTAGTTGACGAATGTCCAGTCACGAGTCCATTAACTGACTTAAAACACAGTTTTATAATATACAAGGAGAAATTACATTTATACAGATGAAAAATTCTGATAAATCTGGATATTGATATGTGTACAAATGTTTTTTCTAGGGAAAAAAACTGTTTGTTCCTGGCCACAACAAAACCATGCCCCTTGACATAGCTCGTGTGAGTGGAAATTGAATGTGTATTTTGGTGTAAACACAATAGGCACACTACATATGCCCCATTACAATTTCCTTGTAGAGAAAGTTAGTTGTCAGGTCTTCCCCTATGACAAATGTCAACCAATTTCATTCATATTTGGTATATGGATCTTTTACAACTATCTCGAAAGAGTTCGAAAACGAGATTTTTCTGATCCTTATTATATGAGCTATGGCTCTTAGTTTGTCTAGTTTTACCAATGTTATGACCCTTAGTGCAAAATCATGAACAAACCAACTGATTACATTCATATTTGATATGTGGACCTTTCACAACAAAGTTCGAAAACCAGGTTTGTCCTATTTATTTTACCTGAGTTATGGCCCTTAGTTTGTCTATTTTTAGCAATTTTATGACCGTTAGTGCGAAAACTTGAACAAATGTCAACTGTTTCCATTCATATTGCGTATATATGGATCTTTTACAACAATATCTTGATTGAGCTCAAAAACCAGGTTTGTCCAATTTTTTTTTCACTTGAGTTATGGTTCTTTAGTACTTTAGTACCCTTTTTGAATCTACATGTATTCTTGATCGAACAGATTCACTTATATGTAAAAAAAAAACTCGACCAGAGTCATCTACCCTTGCTGAAGATAAATATAACCATGGTCTTGAGATTAATTCAGCAGTTTTTCCAGGCAAAAACTATGATTTCTTATGTTTTATTGTCATGTCTATATTGTGGCATATATTTCATAGAAATGAGGCTTGGATGTATTTTTTATTCAAGAAGAGAGATTACCATATTTTTTTTAATAAAACTAAGTTGCAAACTAAATATTCTCATACTATGCTAACACAAACTGCCATATTCTGCAAACTTTCTTTTGATATGTGTCATACTCATTGGCATTGTGTATCACGTGAATGAAAATTTAATGTGCATGGCATGATAAGAATTGCCAACAGGTTTTTTTTCAGACATACATGTATACTAATTTTTAGCTCAACTTACTTTTTTGTCATGGATGTTAACAATGACATGTAGATGGGAACGAGTGATTTTGGGGTTGTTCGGCCAAAAAACATGGCCGCCAGCAGCCATCATGGATTTTACTCTTTGCATGACTAAATCCTTTGCGCGGGCTACAGGTCGTACCTATGGTCTGATCTTTATGAATTTTGTCATGAATGTTGACATTGACATTGTATATGGGAACAAGTCATTTTGGGGTCATTCGGCCAAACAACATGGCCGCTGGTGGCCATTTTGGATTTCAAAATTCAATCAATTGGCCCGGGCTACAGGTCGTGCTGTTCGTCTGATCATCATGAAATTTGTCATGGATGTTAATATTGACATGTAGATGGGAACGAGTGATTTTGGGGTCGTTCAGCCCAAAAAACATGGCCCCCAGCAGCCATCTTGGATTTTACTCTTTTGCATGACTAAATCCTTTGGCGCGGGCTACAGGTCGTACCTTTGGTCTGACCTTTATGAAATTTGTCATGAATATTGATATTGACATGTATATGGGAACGAGTCATTTTGGGGTCATACGGCCAAAAAACATGGCCGCTGGCAGCCATCTTGGATTTCAAAACTCAATCCATTGGCACGGGCTACAGGTCGTACTGTTTGTCTGATCATCATGATATTTATCATGGATGTTAATATTAACATGTAGATGGGAACGAGGCATTTTGGGGTCGTTTGGCTAAAAAACATGTCCGCCAGTAGTCCAAGTCTTCTCGTACTAAAACTAGCTAAGATTTTGGGATGGAGATGCTAGTGTTTATTCCGAGTTCCAGGCCCATGCATTTCTATGACACGACTTAAGCGTTAGTGACCCGCTCAAATAAAACCACAATTATATGAAATAAAATATCACAATTGCTACAATAAACGGATAGTTTCCGCAGAAGACATGCTATTTGATCTGAAACCCACATCGGTTGTGAATTGAAAGCGGTAATTTAATGTGAAAAGAAACTTTTGCCGCAGTGTTTACATATTTTTTAAAGTATGCGAACTCAGTTGACCTTGCGAACTGCGTTCGGCATTTTCCGGTGAAAATATTCCGTAGATTTTCAATCAACCACGCACGATGAATTCTCCATTGTAATCGTAATTATACGTGACAATAAATAAATAAATACATAGATTAAATACATATTGAAGATATAAATGTAATAAAATACGGGAATTATAACCATCTCACAGTTTAAAACAGTGTAAACACAATGACCATTAGAATATCATGGGGGCCGCCATTTTGTTTTGTATCGAAATTCGTCTCGGCCAAAACAAACACCGGACAATGCCGAAGTTCTTCGGAACCTGAGTTCGGCTTTCAGTTAAGTAAACAAACAGAAAAAACAACGATGATTGTGGCAATCAACCGGAATATTCTATGTGTAATTTAACATTAAAAGTTAGATTATTATACACCATTATGACCATAAGATGTCACTCTTTCCGATGTATATAGCATCATGTATTGCTTTGTTAGGTAAATCGAGTAAAATACACCACAGATTCCCGCCACAGATCCTGGGCGTAACTCGTGTCATAGAAATGCATGGGCCTGGAACTCGGACTAAACACTAGCATCTCCATCCCAAAATCTTAGCTAGTTTTAGTACGAGAAGACTTGGACTAGTCCGCCAGCAGCCATATTGGATTTTACTCTTTGCATGAATAAATCCTTTGGTGCGGGCTACAGGTCGGAACTTCAAGAAATTTGTCATGTATGTTAACAATTACATGTAGATGGGAAACGAGCCATTTTGGGGTCGTTCGGCCCGAAAAACATGGCCACCAGCAGCCATCTTGGATTTTACTCTTTGCATGACTAAATCCATTGGCACAGGCTACAGGTCATACCTTTGATCAGATCATTATGAGATTTGTAAAGGCTGTAGATGGGAACAAGTCATTTTGGGGTAATTCGGAAAAAAACATGGCTGCTGGTGGCCATTTAGAATTTACTCTTTGCATCAATAAATCCTTTGTCACACCATAATCACCACATCCCTGATCCGATCATTATGAAACCTGTTATGAATGTTGATATTAACATGAACATCTAGTCTTACTTAGACATTTCAATTAGCACTTTTCCTATTCCTCCATTTACTGTCGACCATTAAATTATTCCCCTACCTAAGTTGAGCTACAGTGTCATTGACACTTTCATTTTACATGCATCAGTGCATGCATGGTATTTTTATTTGTTCTGATGTTATAGTTCTCATTGTTCATACTTAAATTTTATATTTCATATAATTCTAGTGAGGTCAATTACAGACAAACAATTTTACAAACAAACAATATGTTTTTATAGCTACACACTGGCTTTTTGGACTGGTAAATAGTTCTCGGTCGGTAAATAGTGGTTAGTCGACAGAAAGCTGCTTTCAGTGGGTACATCTAAAAATTGTGGGTAATACGCTACTGCGTTGTGTCTTAGAAGGAATATTTTTGGGCTTAGTATTTGGGCATATGGTCCAGTTTACTGACAGTGTAATAACCCAGCACATAGAGCAACTTGTAACAATTGTACATACATTCTAATTGAGAAATTTACATAGAAAAAGTTATTCTTAAAAGTTCTCCCCCCCCCCCCCCCCCCCCCCCCCCCCCCCCATTTAACTTGTTTAAATCAATGTTTTTTTCTATGACCACGAATTCTGTGCTGTCTCGAAAAAAATTGAAAAGTAAATGACTGGTAAATGACTGGTAAATAGCATTCAGAAACCGGACGATCACCAAATGCTATATGCTCACTACTCATAAACTCCAAAGACATATGTTTTTAAACAAGATGAGACAAACACCCAAAGGAATCTCAATATTTTATGAGTTATATGGGGGAAAACTTATAATATTTACTTTAACACTGTAAAAGTATGCGTTGGACTTCATGCAGGATTACTATATATTCGGTATCGAATGGGCAATCACAGTCCCAGTTAACTGAATATTTTCACAAATATTAGGCACTAAATGTCCCTCCAAATACACAAAAAAACAGCGGCTTGACAACAAATGTTATCTGTATTCACTGAAATCAGCTTCCCACCGAGTAACTATTTACCCACCGACAACTGTTTACTGTCCCGAATACCCAGTGTGATGAGTTGATGAAAATCTGGATGAAAAATCTAATAATTAATATATATTTATGAAGGATTTCCGCTTGGGGTTGGGGATTGTGAAATTCTAGTGATTAGAAAATGACCCCCAAGTTTTAAGCCAAATGATAGCTTCATGATCGTCGGTATATTACTTCTAAATCATGATTGGCACAGTAATGATAATCACAACGTAACCAGAGATACAGTAATGCTCTAAATAATTGACTCCTTAACCACAGCAGAATTATGAGAGCTTTCCGACAAATGGCAGCAAGCCATATTTCCCACTAAATCCTGAAAAATTACCCATAATTCTGCTGTGGTTAAGGAGTCGATTATTTAGAGCATTACTGTAATCAAATGCATTCATGGTTTTTACTGATGTTGACTTGATGTGTTCAAGATTGTTTTGTACGATTTGATTGTCGATGTGTGTATGATCGGAGAGAATTATTTTTCTGGGAATCAAGTAAAATTGATTAGTTGCTAATAATATTATATCCACTTAGCACCCCCATTAGTTTTATTAGTGGGAGATACCCAGGCGGTGTAGGCATTATTTGTGTATTGTGCAGGGGAATGTGTCTGAGGGGAAAAGTGGTTTGAGGGAAATTTAAGAGACCCTAAATGGGCTCCACTAGTGGAAACCCTGATACATGTACATGTATTATGCCTGTATGCTTGCTAATGAGTAGTTTACTTGGGGAAATACTAAGAAAATAAAGTCAACAGACACCCTCAGGCTGCTGTTTGTTTAACTCATTATCTGAATATTTACTGTAAATTACTGAATAGGAATCTTATACTTTTTGCAATGGTATTATGAAAACAGTCCTCCAAATAAATAATACACCAATCCAATTTACACTTTCATAACTAAATGGAAAATGCACTCAGGTGTGAAAATGTTAAAATTATACATGGCCATGACTCTCCCTTAAGGCCGTTTTAAAGGGCAACAAAAACCATAAAGGTATATGTACATGTATGTGCATTTATGTATACAATAGCTTATACTTCGGATTAGTGAATTTAATTAAACACCAACAATTATATGTCAGGACCCATTTAGTCTGTACAGTACAAATGTATTGTCATGTATACACTCTGTGATCCCATGTTTAGTTGAAAGGAAACTATCCCACTCCTTATCCTTATATTAAATAATTGACTACATGGAATTTGAATGAATATTGACTGGATTAATTTATTAATTTTTTTTTATTTTCCTTCAGAATGCCAGTTCCTTCTAAAGGAGACTTCCAGCCACTAAGTCAGGATGAGGAACCTTTAGTAGCCCATTATGTCTGACAGGTGAGTGCAAATAGCAAGATTTAGATCCCCTGACTTAAACTTATATAACAGTTTGCTCTTCTTATATGACTAGTCGTCGCATCAGAACTATAAGGTCGTAACTCACATTTTTCACTTTCCGAGAAAATGAAGTTTTCAGACAACATTTCTCATAATGTTGACAAAGCATGACGTATTGTTGTATTTATCCCAATGAAAACTGGCATTAGCTGTCCATTGAACCACATATTTTGTCTATTTACTCCCTCGTTTTCTTTTAAAAAGCAATAACTTGTTTGGAGATACGACCTTTTGCGTACGCCAACGACGAATGGTTTCTATGCTATAAGGAATACAGATTAAGCTAAATATGGTGGCAATCGCATGTGTCTATGAACTAAAAAGTGCCTATTCTACATTATGATATTCACTCATGTGCATCATCATACAGAAAATTTGTGGAACAATCACAAAATTTAAATCACCAAATGATCACGTGACTAACGTGGAGATACGACCATATAGCACACATTTGAGAATTTACAAACACAAAACAGAAGTCACGTGGACAGCCTGAAGCATCCGATTGGCTGCTGTTGGACAATCGACCTTATAGCACGAATACTTGTGAAGATCGCTGGAGATACGACATTTGTGTCACTGGTTTGTGAGAATATTGGCCATCCAATGCAAAAACAGTTTGGCCCATCGGATTGGATTTTTTTCTCACGATTCGAAAGATATCAAATACTCATTTCCCGCCAAAATGGAGTTACAACCTTATAGTTCTGATGCGACGTACATGTACATGTAGTGCCATTTAAAAATTGTAAAACAAACAGGTTCAATGATGCACAATGATCTGAGTAATGTTTGACACATTGTTATTTATTATATGAGTCACCAAATCATGTACTTTGCTAACATATTATGAAATGTCCATATAGCGAGGTTAGTTCAGTTAAATGCCCTAATTATTCGACTCCTTAACCATAGCAGAATTATGGGTAATTTTTCAGGATTTAGTAGGAAATATGGCTTGTTGCCATTCGTCGGAAAGCTCTCATAATTCTGCTGTGGTTAAGGAGTCGATTATTTAGGGCATTACTGTGCATGCACATATAACTTGTAACATGTGTGGTATTTCTGTATAGATGCATCTAGTACCAGGAAAAATAAATGTATTTAGTAGTGCAAAAATTACATCTTTATAGATCTAACCTTATATTGTATAGGAACATATGTGAACAATACTCAAATCGCAATGAAAAAGGAAACATTAATGTTATGTGACCTATTTCATAAACCTGATTTTATGTCTATTTTAGCGATGATTCTGAGTTTGAGATTTCCATGTCGTCTCGTGCTGCTCATCGAGAAATCACGCAACAGTTGATAAAAGATGGCTACAATCTCGATATGGAACCTGATGATGAAGACCTTGACCTTATACCGCCTCGACCCAATGCACGAACGATGGTCGTGGCCATGTTCAAATATTGACTCTTCCTGTGTCATTCTATAACATCTCGTTGTTTCTTTAATTTAATCTTCCAAGATTGTATTAATGTATTGAGCTTCAATCTCTCCGAGTCTCCCCACACTGCCATACCCACTATCTATAGCAAGGAGCTTCATTTTCTTGTAAGCCTGACATAGGGTCCGCGCTGGCCAGAAAATTAATTTGGTCAATTTTATGGTCATTTCAGTATTTGTTTGCTCATTTTCAGAAACTGCCACCAAATTGAAAAACCAAAACATAGGATAATTGAGAAAAAATATAATAAAAAATTACTTAAAAGTAAAGAAAAAGAATATAATGCATACTCAAACAAAAATATTTGATACATTTTGAGATGAGAAAATTGACACTGCACATGTGCTTATTACAGATTATACAATCAGCAAAAACTTTAAAATTACGTAATAGTGCTTGTTCATCATTTTTAAAAAGTAAGCGTTTGTGACAAGTATATTGTTATTCAAGCACATACACACGCAAGCAACTACTGATAAACTGTTAACCCTTTACCCAACAAACCGGCCACAACCGGCCAAATAAAGCTTCAACAGCCTAAAATATCTTCGGTCTGTCTCAATAGAACCATACAAATATGGATATCATTGGAACCGGCTCCTTGACCACATTGTGATAGTTACAGTTATGCCCTGGTGCCAATGCATTCTCTTATATATGCGAGTCGACCATAGGTCGCCTCGCATATATAAGAGAATGCATTGGCCTAAAAAAAAAAAACTTTTTTACCATTTTTTCTTACATTCTTTAACAATTTTATAATTTTTAATGTGTTAAGCCAATGCATTCTCTTATATATGCGAGGCGACCTATGGTCAACTCGCATATATAAGAGAATGCATTGGCACAGGGCCGTTCTGTTGGGTAAAGGGTTAAAGGCACAGATCGCCTTCCCAATGGAAATGCTGTTAAAATAGACTAAATAGTCACACCTGTCAAAACTGCCATAAAAGAAAGAATATTAAAATATAGACATTTTATTCTTATACCAATCACAAATATCGTGTAAATAGTATGTTATTGTCAAGTTTGTACACTTTGTTATGTAAACAAAAACCAGGTTCTGTAACATTTTTGGCTTTTGTTTACATGACAAAGCATACTAACTTGACAATAACATACTATTTATGCGATATTTATGATTGGTATAAGCAATGTTTTGTCTATTTTTTAATATTCTTTCTGTTTATGGCAGTTTTATTTGAAGTGACTATTTTAACAACAATACCCACCGCGAAGGCCATCTGTGCCTTTAATGATTATAAGTTTTTTAGTCAGATCTGGCAATTATTCTGAGAGGCGGTTACTGAATATAGGCTTTTTTTCTTTGGCCATTTTACAAAAAAAATCTGGCCATTGGCCAATTTGGCCACTGACTGCACGAATTCTGGTTAGGCGCTTCATTTTTTCCTGTAAGCCTAGCTCTTAAAAGAATCTTAAAGATTTTAGTTTTGTCACGAGAATGTGTCTATCTGATGTTTAACATAACAAAGTGCACGAGGCTGGAGTGTGGTATACAATACCCACGGTCTAACACCGTGGCTTGGGTGTGGTAGGTAATGTCTGACCATAGCACCAATCTCCACTGAAAAAAGTTAATGAAAAACATCTTCAGGAGATCAGAAGCGGACTATTATATTTCAATTGACAATTACCTGCTTTCGGTAAAATTAAATTGCATTTGCCTCAACAAGTGCAAATTGGACAGAAATCTTCAACAATGGTTTCAAACAACTTTTATAAATTTTCTGTTCACAGTAGTTATTATTTGGTATCACATGCAGTATGTTTATGCAGCAGATTCTATCTATTTCAACTGAGGGAGATACCGGAGATGGATCGGTTATGTCAATACTACATGTACATTGTATGTAGGGTAAATACTGGGGTCCTTTCAAATTTACTTGAGAGTGAAAAAGCTGACCAATTTGCCTTACTGGGTCAGCACATTTTAACAATTATACAAAAAAAAGTAGAGGACCGGAAGTATGACATAAACCAGTTAAAAATATTTGGGATGCCAATTGATGCTGACAACCCAGGGATCCCAGACGATACCTGGAATTCAACTCCATCTGTAAGATGGAAGAACCATTATAAGGGTAGTAATTCAACACTCTAGCCATCGTGATTAGGTATGGTATCCCCCACTCTAGTAACATTCTAGGGTTCATCAGTGTACCACACTGCAGCAGAAATGCTTAACATTAGACTACATCAATTTTATTAGTTGGAGGGGGCAAAACAAAAACAAAAGTTCTTTTCATACATTTCGGCGATTTTTTAAATGACTGCTGATGGAATCAAAGCACAAAATTTTACATGAAATCATGTCGCATAAACTTCTTGGGGTGAAGGACCCCAATAGAGATAGTAAAATAGTGCATGGATTGAATATTTAATTTCATTTATGTTCCAAGCTGAAACATGTTTTTAAGGTTGATGTCAATTGCGAATACAATGTGAACAGATTTTTTTAATTTGTCACAAGTCGTAAACCAACTAATTAAAATTGCTGTTGCCTTTGTTAGCAAGAGTGTGGTATAGGTACAGTAATTGCCCTAATTAATCGACTGCATAACCACAGCAGAATTATGGGTAATTTTTCAGGATTTAGTTGGAAATATGGCTTGTTGCCATTCATCGGAAAGCTCTCAATGAGAGCTTTCCAATGAATGGCAAAAAGCCATATTTCCAACTAAATCCTGAAAAATTACCCATAATTCTGCTGTGGTTATGCAGTCGATTAATTAGGGCATTACTGTACACCACATTCTAGCAATTACCTTATACAGGACAGGACAACATTAATGAACTAGTGTCACAAAGTGGCGTATTAATTCTTTGTCTTCATATTATTTTTTGCATGACTTTTATAAGCATTTTATTTCTGAATGAAATTGATTTTTTATGAGCCACCCTGATGTCTTCATAACAAATATTCAGTTTCCAGACCATGTGTTACTGGCACTCATAGTGTTTGAACTTTAAATTTTGGAAAGTTTGAGTGTTATATTAATATATATCAATGGAAAGAGCATCTAAAATCAATCAAAAATTTAATTTTATTTTTGGTCAGAAGATATTAGACATTTTAAGAGAAATTCTCTCTATTTGATTTGATGTGAATGTGCACGAATTTCAAAAGTAACCAATAATATTTTCACCATTTGCCCATCTTGTGAGATTTATTCAGTATGATGATATGTTGTTCAGTTATTATTGGTTTCTTTAACATGGGATTGTACAGTAATGCCCTAAATAATCGACTCCTTAACCACAGCAGAATTATGGGTAACTTTTCAGGATTTAGTCGGAAATATGGCTTGTTGCCATTCATCGGAAAGATTTCCGACTAAATCCTGAAAAGTTACCCTTAATTCTGCTGTGGTTAAGAAGTCAATTATTTAGGGCATTACTGTACACCAAATCTGGCCATTTATGCATGGGAATATCTCCTTTTATACTCAACAGAATATATGCAATAAATGAATTAATTTGAGCCATGGATTAGTGCAAAATACACTAATGTGCTCTATGAACGATACATTACCCCTTTAAAGGGACTCTAGACCTTCAAATGGGCGTGCGAAAAGTTATGAACATCTGTATAAAACTGTCTTCAACAAGTGCATGTGAAATTCGATAAAAAAAAATCTTATTTTATTTATCAATAACCTTCAATACGAGATTTCTAATATCCAAAAGATTATTATGTAACCATTACTATCACAATACATTTGCGATCAAAGTCGATTTAGTCCAAGAAATTTAAAGTGATGTGAAACACTCCAGTAGGGTGGCTAAATAGAAATGGGGAATAATCTTGCACAAAGTAGTTATGTTTACACATGTTTTATCCAAATGACAACACACACACCATCATTTTTATCGATTAATTAAATCAAGTGTCCCTCGATGGCGAAATCTTTTTCATTAGTTTATCATTGATAGTTGCATCCCGAATCAAGAAGTAATTATTTACAATTGAGCGTAGTTCAGATGATGTTTTCTGTGGAGTGGACGGCCGATTTGCTTGAACTTTTCTGCGAGTTAGTAGAATGTTACATTCCTCCAGTTGACATATCGCATGAATACTAACTTAACAGTTTCACGCACCAGAACAAGTCCATAATATGTCTTTAAGTCCAGTCAAAATATACATGTATTAAAATATTGGAATAGTTCAAAACTTTTAAAAATAATCTGAACAACAAACTTTAATACTTAAATAATTGAATTACCCCTGTGATCAGTGATGACAAATCAATATAACAGTAATGTTTACATAACAATGATTCATCATGCGATAATATTGTTATTGCTGACTTATTTATAGTCACTATGAGAATAAAAAAAATTCTATTTTCCCATTTTCTTCCTGTTGATGATTTATTTACAGATGTTTGTGGTTTTTCATATCTACCCACTGTGTAGTCTTTACATCCCTTTGATAAAATCATAGAAAGAGAGGAAACAATCATATTCTATATTCTAGGAAAGTTGAAATTGTTTTACTAAAAGATCATTATTTTTTACATTTTGCTCACCAATTTCACTGCTTTCTGATAGCTCTCCACCCTAAATGTTAATTGATAAAATGCTCAGAAAATTGTGCAAACAATATGAGTGCCTTTAATTTTCCAAAGAATGAACGTATGCAATTTTTATAAAAGCGACTAATAATGTTCAGATCTCAAATTAAACATAGTAAATTCTTCTTCTTTTTTAGCATTCTTTGGATGAATATAGATTGATGAGTACATCATATGATATCTAGTCTTAGGCCATAAAAAATGTTTTGTTTGGGCTACAAGTAAACCAAATAGGGTCTGTGGGCAGGCTTAAACAGAAATTGTTGTTGACATTTATTTCATGATTTCTGCTAGATTTTAAATAAAATTAAAGTTGGTTCTCGTTGTATAAACAGTAATAAGCACAATGCTTTCACAGAAATAACCCATTCTGAGACTATCAAAAGCATTGTTTTAATTTGTTTTTAACTTTTGATATATAATTTATGCTCTTATTTCACCATGTAGGTATACAGTCAATTTCCCTTTATTGCATAGCGTCGGTGCATGGCTTTTCTCATGCAAATTAACCGAATATGCATGTACCTATAACAAAAAGTGCTCTTTATTGTTACATGCTGTGTAAAAGGAAGTATACATTTTTGTTTCTATGTAATGTATCTTCTCAACCTATATTTAGTTTGAGGCCTAAAAATTACAAGTTGCTTAAACCCTTTCTTTACTAAATACTCATTGACGTGTAGTTCCCTTAGGAAATGTTCAATAATAGTTCAAACTATGACCATAGTATATGCCGTTTGTTGAACTCATTATCCTAAAATTTCCCACCAATGAACAGAAAAGTCCTTCCCTTGTATGATATTTTCTTCTGTTTACACGAGCTTCCCTCCAGATGAATAATAGGCCATTCCAATCTATGCATTTATAAGTGGGTGGGAGAATCCATTTAGTAAAGAAAGGGTCAAACATCAATGCCTAAAATTATGACTCTGAGAGAGATTGATTGATCTTATTATTAACCAATGTCTTTCTTTTAATGTGTATAATGAATTCTACATATTCTACTATCTATTTATGGATGTAACTCTACAATGGGTGACATTTTTCATCTTTACTATATTTTGTTAACCTGTAAATTCCCTCAGAAACTAAATGAGTTTAGAAATGGAAGCTAATTATTCACTGCATGAGATTTTTGAGAAAGCATGAGATGGCAATGCTATATAATTGCTATATATTTACACTCACACATGCATTCACGCTGTGACATTGGTTGTTCGAAATTACAGCAATGCCCTAAGTAATCGACCCCTTAACCACAGCACAATTATGGGTAACTTTTCAGGATTTAGTCGGAAATATGGCTTGTTGCCATTCATCTGAAAGCTCTCAGGGAGAGCTTTTCGATGAATGGCAACACGCCATATTTCTGACTAAATCCTGAAAAGTTACCCATAATTCTGCTGTGGTTAAGGGGTCGATTACTTAGGGCATTTCTGTATCTCACTTCATATTGCATGCCGACCCCTACTTGCTTTCATAATGTGTGCACGAAACTTGCAACGAGCGACGAGAACGTTAGAAATGGGAGCTAAATGTTCTTTTAACCCTTTCGTGACTGCAGCTTCCTCAAATTTTTTGAAAACCCTGTACCATGCATTCTCGTATATATAAGAGAATACATTGGCCTAACAATATTTACCTTGACACCTTGTAAGCCAGTGCATTTTCATATATATGCTAGGCTCCCAGTGGGAGACTTACACATAGAGAATGCACTGGCACAGGATCTTTAATTCTGCACCAGTGCAGCTCCTGTCATGAAATGGTTAATCTACCCATTGAGTGTAAATATCAGTAAATTATTATTGATTTTGTAGCTTTCCATAGAGTATGGATGCAAGTTGGTCTGACATTTTTATGTGTGGACCATCTTGCATCCGTACTCGGGAATGCAAGCAAATCAACATCATTTCTAAAATAGAATTGTGACAAAAAATGTAATTTTTTAATTTATAGACCAGTGTTGTTGCTGAAATAGTATGACAATGAAGTGTGAGCTAATAACAGAGATTAATCTAGTAGAAATTAAAAAATAAGATGAAGTGGTCTCTCAAAAAGCAAAACAATTTTATCTCAAAAATTGGAACATTCGACATGTCTTTAGGAGTTTAGAATAAATACCAAACAGCAGAATCTTTTAGCAATAGTTTCAAAGCAGTAGCTGATTAACCTCTTGGCTGCCATACATCCACACTGAGTACAGATGCACATATGTCATACATGTACTTGTGTGCTATATACAGTAATGCCCTAAATAATTGACTCCTTAACCACAGAAGAATTATGGGCAATTTTCAGGATTTAGTCAGAAATATGGCTTGTTGCCATTCATCAGAAAGCTTGCAGTGAGAGCTTTCCAATGAATAGCAACAAGTGTTATTTCAGACTAAATCCTGAAAAATTACCCATAATTCTGCTGTGGTTAAGGAGTCAATTCTTTAGGGCATTACTGTACACAGAATGACACGAGTGTGTTAATGGATTTTTCTATATGGAACAAGTGCCAATGTGGAAGGATAGAACAAGGGATGCAGCCTCTAGTTCTATCCTTCCGCAATGACAAAACTCACCAAACCCATTATCACACACACGTCTTTAGAATAATGGCCTACTGCTAGTCTGCTGATGTAGGTCTAGTACACAACATGCGCTTTACATCCATAATAGTTACGGACGTCATAGCAGCTAGGAGGTTAATAGTGTTCCAGGATTGTTTATGGTATTAAGCTTTACATGGAGTCAATTAAAAAATTTCAGTAATCCAGTTACATTTTCCTCTGCAAAGTGGCCTTGATGTCAATGACACAGCACGCTACGCCATTCACAGTGAAAAGGTTAAATTTGAAAATAAAACTCCTTCCCTAGCGTTGCCTGCCATTTCATCATTGTATGTCCATGTGATATTGCTAAACACTTAGAAGGAGAATTATTATCTTCCTCATCTGCATAATATGTGCATCCTGATCATCAGTAAATCCTATTCATTTACATGAATGCATACTTGTGTCCTTGTATCACTATCATATATATAACACGTGTTGGTGGTGGTATCTGTATTTTATTATGTATGAATGATCTGACACTGTTTTAAACAGGACCTTGATACTACAGTATATGAATAATGTAACCCTGAATCTTGATTGCCCCCCCCCCCCCTTTCTTGAAGTGACATATAATTTTCCTCTCTCAAAATTAAGATCTGCTCATTGCTAGTTTTGGTTTGTTATTTTGGAGATTATGATATTATTATTATTCACGCTATGGCGATTTGATCCAGCTTTGCCAGCGCTGGACTGTTTACAATGAAGCATCATGTACCTCACCGACTGAGCCACTGCCCCCCCCCAACATTCCAAGGATCAAATAGGTTATTAAATGCATATACTTATATATTGATTATATATGGTGGAGAAATACTTACTGAAGTGATAGTCAGTGTTTGCAGGCTGACTTTTGAGAAGCTAAAAAAAGTTAAAGGTACTCAATCCGATCAGACAGTCCCTTATCATCAAGTTACAACAACAACAACATTTCTTCAAAATACAATTTTGTTATCAGAATCGATTAATTACAACAAAATAATGCTAACCACTGTCAGCTATGTCTAAAATTAACGTGTTATTTATAAAAATGTTGTTCAACGAAATATGGCTGTATTATCACTTGCGTATCACAAAATTTGGCCGTATTACCACTTGATTTTAGAGTTATCCGTCTTCTTCCTCAATTTTGTCCGCGACCATCGGTTTTATGACTCTTTTTCTGGGCCACAAATAATTGCACATTTCGAGAAATAACAAATTAAATTTTTTTATATCTGAGCACTCTGAGCTTTGATGGGTGGGTTCCTCGACTTGAATCACATAATTTTCACCCCCAAAGCCAAAGAAATAGTCATTTGGGAGCGTTAATTTCGGATTATGCATCCTTAATAAATTTCCATGACTGGACAAAGTCTTTTCAGTTTAATAGTATATAAAGTCTGTATATAAGTAGGTCATGTAATTATTGACCTATTAATATTATACCTGGAATGGAACCAAAAAAAAAGAAATAACTAAATTTAATTTCAGGTTTGAAGATAATATGCTACTTTAATGAGGTTAACAAGGAAATTTCACCATTTAAACAAGGTTAATCACATTAAAGCGACTTGTAAACTTTAACCTTTTCATGACGTGAGCTGTGCTGGTGCAGCACTAAAGACCCTGTAGCAGTGGATTCTCTTATATATGCGAGTCTCCCATAGGGATCCTCACATATATAAGAGAATACACTGGCTTACAAGGTCAATATAAATATTGTTAGGCCGATGCATTCTCTTATATATGTGAGGCTCCCAATGGAAGTGCATAGCACAGGGTTTTCGCAAAATTTCACGAAGCTCCAGTCATTGAAGGGTGAAGCTTCAAATTAAGCATAGTTATTGCTTGCTTTATGTCATATTCAGGGGATAGAACTGGTTGATAAATACACAAAATGCATGTATTTGAATACTGGCTATATATCTTTGAAAAGATTGACTGATGCTACAGAAATGATTGTAGTTTCCTTAAAAATGCTTCTTTTTTTTACCATATTAGGAAAAAAACAAACAATAATGCTCTTTATTATGATATGCTGTAGCAAAAGGGACCATTTTGTTATTTTTGAAGACTAAATTTCTATAATTGCTAATACACCTTGTTTATCATATATTCGTTTATAAGTAGTTTATGGTTTCATTGACCTATTTTGAATATTGTAATGTGACAAAGGTGAATAATTACTATGCTTAAAGTTCCACTGTCTGATTGCTTTGTAATAATTCAGAATTTCATAAGCCAATTTTCAGCTCACCAGGTAAAAGAAAATGAGAAATATTTGCAATCACCATCATGTGTATCACACAGGCATTGCGAAAATCCACAGAATCATCCAGACATAAAAAGCCGAAAATGATCACAAAAGCTTCAAATGAGAACACTCTTTATTATCTACTGATTATGAGATGCTGAAGAATGGAACTTCTTTATAGAGGCAATCATCTGAATTTTTGTTACGTTTACATAAAGTCAAAAGTGATAAAACATCCTTTTTTGAAAGTCACAATCTCCTTATTATCGGGCTGACCATCACAATATCCCTATTGATGGACTAATGTGTGCGATCTAATTATTTTTCTGGTATAGATGGTGGTTTTATGTGGTAAAATCAGACAGGGCTTCTTTAAAGACATGTTATGGACTTACTCAGGTGCGTGGAAGCTATAAGTTAGTACTTAGCCGCACGATATGCCAACCTGGGGAATGTAGCATTCTACTAACATCACCGAAAATTTTGAAGAAATCGACCATACCACTCCATAGAAAACATCGTCTGAACTATGCTCAGTTGTAAATATTTACATCAGATTCGGGACACAACGATCAGCGATAAACGAACAAAAATTATTTCGCCATCGAGAGTCATTGCATTGAATTAATATATATGAATGACGATGTGTGTTGTCATTTTGGATTAATATTCGTACAAATAACTACTTTGAGCAAGATTATTTTCCATTTCTATTTGATCACCCTACTGGGGTGTTTCACATCACATCACTCTAATTTGGAAGTTATGAGAAATATATGAGTGGGAAGAGTATTCAATGTCTGTCACATTGATGAAGACGGCTCTTGTCCAAAAAAATGAAACTTGAGATACAGTAATGCCCTAATTAATCGACTCCTTAACCACAGCAGAATTATGGGTCATTTTTCAGGATTTAGTCAGAAATATGGCTTTCCAATGAATGGCAACAAGCCATATTTCCGACTAAATCCTGTAAAATTACCCATAATTCTGCTGTGGTTAAGGAGTCGATTATTTAGGGCATTACTGTATCTATTGATGAGGAATATGTGCCATTTCCAGAGTAATATTGTATATCTTCAGTTATAAAATATGTTTCGTTGCTCAATTCTGTATATTTTGATTAGTTATCACTTATTTAATTCTTCTATTATTCAGTATTCTTTCATCCCACATAATATTAATGTTTAAACAAATTGATTGTACAGGGTCAGCCAGGCCTTCTCACTGGCCCAGTCTTATATGTTGCAATATCATACTAATCATATGGGAGTCAGACCACAGGAGCCTGGAATTTGGTCAAAAACCCTCTTTTATTGGCGGAACCAGCACCCGTGACTGCGGTCCCGGGTGCTGGTTCCGCCAATAAAGTGGGTTTTTGACCAAATTCCAGGCTCCTGTGGTCAAACTAATTTTTTGATTACTATATATTTAGATAACATGTGTGTGTTTGACTAAATCCTGTTGGGTGATTGGTAAACTGTCAATTGGGTCATGCATTTCATATCCCAATAAAACACACCATCACACGAACCCTCTTGTTGACCTACAGTAATGCCCTAAATAATCGACTAAATAAGCAGAAAGCTTTCTGATGATTGGCCATATTTCCGACTAAATCCTGAAAATTTACCCATAATTATGCTTTGGTTAAGGAGTCGATTATTTAGGGCATTACTGTAGATGACAAAAAAAAGTAGATAGATTTCAGAAGAGAAAATTTTGCTGAATTTATGGAAATTAGTCTGGAAAAATTATATAAATAAAATAAGTGAATATAGTTTGGGTATGTTTTATTGATTGGATATAGCTCTGTGGCTATTGGAGCACATTTAGTGTGAACAGTGAAAATGCTTTGGCCGTTGGAGCACATTTAGTGTGAAGGAAGAATAATGTGTCCAACAGCCACAGCGCTATATCCGGGAGGAATAATAAATGAATGCCGTAGTCTGAATTTAGGCCTCGTCTTATATGACCATAGCTGTTGAAAGTGACATTAACCCTTTGAGTGCCAGGGGCCGATCTCATCGGCCCTAAACCTACAAAATAAGTCTGTTAAAGAATATAAGAATAAATTATTAAAATTGTAAAAAATTGTAAAAAATTGTAAACAAAAAAAAAAAAAAAAAAAAATTGTTAGGCCAATGCATTCTCTTATATATGCGAGGCGACCTATGGTCGACTCGCATATATAAGAGAATGCATTGGCACAGGGTATATGGGTTGATTCAAAAATCAACCTGGCACCATTTTAACTTACTAAACTACTAAATGTTTACTCCAAGTGAATAATAGACCACACCATTGTCTACTTTCATGACTGAATGGGATCTACACAGAATGACATGACTGTGTTAATGTGTTTGTTGATATGACACAAGTGTTAATGTGGAAGGATAGAACACAGCCTCGAGTTATGTCCTTCCGCGATGGCACAAATGCTATCAACAAACCCATTAACACACGTGTCGTTCTGTGTTTATTACACCTCACCCATCCTAGATTCCATGCATTAAAAATGATGTTTATATAGACACATACAGGGCTTGTTTTGTCATGTGTGATGATGCTTTTATTTTATAGTTCCGTTTAATTCTTGAGACGAACGTCATGTACGTCATTTGATGTCAATGAGATGCGTATGGAACGTGCGATGTGTATGGAACGTGCGTTCTATACGGATTTGTAAATATGGAGCAGATAACACTATACTTCCAGGAAAGAGCATGTAATAAAATCCAATCTGTAATGGAAGGGTTATGTTGCAGCTGGTCCAACATAAATGAGTACATTTACCTGAGAATAATGTTAATATGTGAACAGTTTTCATTTACCACAGTCAATTGTTATTTCTTGGTATGAATATCACTGTTTATTTAGTAGCCAAATGATTGCTTTGATTGTTAATATACCCACCAGGAATTTTTCAACCATTGTGAATTGTCTAGGCATATCTACCATTCATTTTGTCTTGTTTGGTGATATGCCAGTAAGTAGCCAGATTTAGCCACACATATGTGTAACTTTTAACACATGCTGCTATGTTGTTGCTATGGAGATGTACTGCCATGCAGGCAAATCACGTTCTCCCACTACCTGCATGGTTGCTCATTCAGCTATTATGAGATTTGCTGCATGTTCCGTTTGTTACATTGTGGACACAAAACTTATAAATTCAATAACCCTGTATGTATAGGCTAAATGGTCAGGTGACTTTCGTTGACTATGGCAACAAATATTACAAGTTACGCATACATGTGGATAAACCTGGCTAACATCCATTTATTAGTTGATATATGAGATGAAAGAAGTGAAATGTCTCAATGATACATGCTACTAATTTGGTTATTAATACATTTAATTAGTATTTGCTTTACTGTATTTACTTTTTTGTAATTTTTTTCCTGCAATGTCATATTTATTACTGGGTTTGTTTATGTGTTTAAAAGTGAAAATATGAAATACATTTTTAACCAATGAACTAGATTTGTTTGCCGTACAGCTATCAACATCACACGGAATTGAACATTAGCCAGGTGTAGATATATGTGGTGCCGAGTTGGCTAATTTTAACCTTGATGGTCATGGCAATTATTTCAGCAACTCGTTGAAAAACTAGAGCGCTCTTTAGCTCACCTGAGACGAAGTCTCCGTTGGAGCTTTAGTCATCACTCCTCATCCGTCTATCATCAACAATTCTTCAAACATCTTCTCCAGAATCATAAGACCCAACGGGTTCATATTTGGTGTGGATGTTCCCTATGAGACTGGGATTCAGATTTTTTCAAATGCGGTCACCTGGTCAAAAAGGGGGCGGAGCCAGGGAAACAACTCTTTTAGTAATTTTTAAAACTCCTACTTCTCAAGAACTGTCAGTCCTATTTAGCTTAAATTTGGTATGGAGAGTCCTTCTGTGAAAGGGATAACAAAAATGGGGTCACCAGGTCATATAAGGGCTGAGCCAGGGACATAACTCTTCCCCTCCATTGTAATTTGTAAAAGTTCTTCTCAGAACCACAAGACTGAATGGGGTAATATTTGGTGTGGATGGTCCCTTGGTGACTGAGATTCAGATCTCTTTGAATGGGGCCACGTGTCAAATAGGAGAGGAGCCAGGGAAATAACTCTTTCCTTTTTAGCTCAACTTGACAAAGTCACCATTTATTTAAACATTTATGTGGCTGCAATTTAGTACATGTTGATATTTGTGTGGCTAATTTCTGTTACGTGGCTATCCACGTAACATATTTTCAATAGACTCTTTAACATGCTCTTTATGTTTATAGAAGGCTATTTAGAAAAGGGTCACTTAATATTTGGAGGGTGACTATCCATGTGATGTTGTGTATAAGGTAGCAATACACGATTTCCAGCAATTTTGCCAACCGGGGAGGGGGTACTGTACTTCAAATCAATGCTAAGCCATTATCGTTGGCATATATCCCATCAAGCATGTTTTAATTTCGACAGAAATTTTAGGTGTAATCATTTAAATGTACTTTTGGTTCTTCGTACAATTTGTCATTGAGTTATGCCCATTGGTTTGCACACACGAACCGCTCAATTTTACCCATTTTTAGCTCAACTTTACTTTGTAAAGTTTGAGCTATTGCCATGGCTTTGTTGTCCGTCATCCGTGTGTGTGTGCGTGTGTGTGTGCGTGATGCGTCAACAATTTCCTTTAGCACGGGCTACAGGTCGTACCTTTGGTCGGATCATTATGAAATTTGTCATAGCTGTTGACATTGACATGTAGATGGGAACGAGTCATTTTGGGGTCATTCGGCCAAAAAACATGGCCACTGGCAGCCATCTTGGATTTCAAGATTCAATCCATTGGCGCGGGCTACAGATCGTATTGTTCGCCTGATCATCATGAAATTTGTCATCGATGTTAATAATGACATGTTGATGGGAACGAGTGATTTTGGTGTCGTTCGGCCAAAAAAACATGGCCGCCAGCAGCCATCTTGGATTTTACTATTTGCATGACTAAATCCTTTGGCGCGGGCTACAGGTCGTACCTTTGGTCTGATCTTTATGAAATTTGTCATGAATGTTGACATTGACATGTAGATGGGAACGAGTTATTTTGGGGTCATTCGGCCAAAAAAACATGGCCGCTGCCAGCCATCTTGGATTTTACTCTTTGCATGACTAAATCCTTTGGCGCGGGCTATAGGTTGCCTTTGGTCTAATCTTTATAAAATTTGTCATGAACGTTGACATTGACATGTAGATGTGAACGAATCATTGTGGGGTCATTCGGCCAAAAAACATGGCCGCTGGCGGCCATCTTGGATTTCAAAATTCAATCCATTGGCGCGGGCTATAGGTCGTACTGTTCGTCTGATCATCACGAAATTTGTCATGAATGATAACAATGACATATAGATGGGATCGAGTCGTTTTGGGGTCATTCGGTCAAAAAACATGGCCGCCAGCAGCCATCTTGGATTTTACTCTTTGCATGACTAAATCCTTTGGTGCAGGCTACAGGTCGTAGCTTTGGTCAGATGGTCATGAAATTTGTCACGAATTATAACAATGACATGTAGATGGGAACGAGTCGTTTTGGGGTCATTCGGTCAAAAAACATGGCCACCAGCATTTTACTCTTTGCATGACTAAATCCTTTGGCATGGGCTACAGTCTCATACCTTTGGTCTGATCTTTATTAAATTTGTCATGGATGTTAACACTGACATGTAGATGGGAACGAGTGATTTTGGAGTCGTTCGGCCAAAAAACATGGCCGCCAGCAGCCATCTTGGATTTTACTCTTTGCATGACTAAATCCTTTGGCACGGGCTACAGGTTGTACCTTTGGTCTGATCTTTATGAAATTTGTCATGAATGTTGACATTGACATGTTGATGGGAACGAATCATTGTGGGGTCATTCGGCCAAAAAACATTGCTGCCAGTGGCCATCTTGGATTTCAAAATTCAATCCATTGGCGCGGTCTACAGGTCGTACTGTTCGTCTGATCATCATGAAATTTGTCATTGATGTTAATAATGACATGTAGATGGGAACGAGTGATTTTGGGGTCGTTCGGCCAAAAAACATGGCCACCAGCAGCCATCCTGGATTTTACTCTTTGCATGACTAAATCCTTTGGCGCGGGCTACAGGTCGTTGCGTTGGTCGGAAGTTTATGAAATTTGTCATGGATGTTAACACTGACATGTAGATGGGAACGAGTCGTTTTGGAGTCGTTCGGCCAAAAAACATGGCCGCCAGCAGCCATCTTGGATTTTACTCTTTGCATGACTAAATCCTTTGGCGCGGGCTACAGGTCGTACCTTTGGTCTAATCTTTATGAAATTTGTCATGAATGTTGACATTGACATGTAGATGGGAATGAGTCATTTTGGGGTCATTCGGCCAAAAAACATGGCTGCTGGCGGCCATCTTGGATTTCAATATTCAATCCATTAGCACGGGCTACAGGTCGTACTGTTTGTCTGATCATCATGAAATTTGTCATGGATGTTAATATTGACATGTAGATGGGAACGAGTAATTTTGTGGTTGTTCGGCCAAAAAACATGGCCACCGGCAGCCATCTTAGATTTTACTCTTTGCATGACTAAATTCTTTGGCATGGCCTACAGGTCTTACCTTTGGTCGGATCGTCATAATTTTTTTCATGGATGTTAACAATGACATGTATATGGGAACGAGTTATTTTGGGGTCATTCGGCAAAAAAACATGGCCGCCAGTAGCCATTTTGGATTTTACTCTTTGTATGACTAAATCCTTTAGCACGGGCTACAGGTCGTACCTTTAGTCTGATCATCATGAAATTTGACATGGCTGTTGAAATTGGAATGTAGATGGGAACGAGTCATTTTGGGGTCATTCGGACAAACAACATGGCCGCCAGTGGCCATCTTGGATTTCAAAATTCAATCCATTAGCACGGGCTACAGGTCGTACCTTTGGTCTGATCATCATGAAATTTGTCATGAATGTTAACATTGACATGTAGATGGGAACGAGTAATTTTGGGGTCATTCGGCCCAAAAACATGGCTGACGGCAGCCATCTTAGATTTACTCTTTGCATGACTAAATTATTTGGCACGGCCTACAGGTCGTACCTATGGTCGGATCATCATAAAATGTTTCATGGATGTTAACAATGACATGTAGATGGGAACGAGTCATTTTGGAGTCATTCAGCAAAAAAACATGGCCGCCAGCAGCCATTTTGGATTTTACTCTTTGTATGACTAAATCCTTTAGCACGGGCTACAGGTCGTACCTTTAGTCTGATCATCATGAAATTTGTCATGGCTGTTGAAATTGTAATGTAGATGGGAACGAGTCATTTTCGGGTCATTCGGACAAACAACATGGCTGCCAGTGGCCATCTTGGATTTCAAAATTCAATCCATTACCACGGGCTAACATTGTTAACATTGACATGTAGATGGGAATGACTGATTTTGGGGTCATTCGGCAAAAAACATGGCCACCAGCCGCCATTTTGGATTTCAAAATTCAATCCATTGGCGCGGGCTACAGGTCATACTGCTCGTCTGATCATCATGAAATTTGTCATGGATGTTAATAGTCATGGATGTTAATATTGACATGTAGATGGGAACGAGTCATTTTGGGGTCATTCGGCCAAAAAAAATGGCCACCAGAAGCCATCTTGGATTTAACTCTTTGCATGACTAAGTCCTTTGGCGCGGTCTACAGGTCGTAGCTTTGGTCAGATCTTCATGAAATTTGTTACGGATGTTAACAATGACATGTAGATGGGAATTATTCATTTTGGAGTCATTTGGCCAAAAAACATGGCTGCCAGCAGCCATCTTGGATTTTACTCTTTGCATGACTAAATCCTTTGACACAGGCTACAGTTCGTATCATTTGTCAGATCATCATGAAATTTTTACTGGATGTTAATAATCACATGTAAATGGGAACGAGGCTTTTTGGGGTCATTTGGCAAAAAAACATGGCTGCCAGTGGCCATCTTAGATTTTACTCTTTGCATAACTAGGCCTTTCAACTTTCCACATTCCTAATCACTCCATTGACTTTAACACATGAAATTATGACCTTTCCAAGTTGAGCTACAGTGTCATTGACACTTTCATTTTACTCAAATTGGCCATTTTCAACCCAAAAACAGACCATGATAGAGCGAATGTCAGTAAACACTTGAGTTGGCCTTCACTGAATACGAAAACTCTGTTGCGTATCCAAATTTTTCACTTTTTTGAGAACTTTCCCAGTTTTGTAAAATAAATAAACCTTCAAACCAGTAATGACACAGTTAACACAGGCTACACTGGCCGTTTTGCACCCCAGATACTTATATTTCTATTTTTCAGACCCCCTACAACCCGTGAAATCATGTACTGCTACCTAAGACTCCATATTACCATCCAACATTATGTATCTATGAAAAAGCAACACAAATGTCAAAGCTACAAATCCTTACAAATTGTTTTGTGTGGCTACATAATTTTGTTGTCCCCCAAGTTTTTGTTTTTGGGGACTATTAAAATAGCGGGTGTCTGTCCGTCCATCCGTTAACTTTATTTTGGGCTATCAGATCGAAACCTAATTTGGTATGTGAGTTTATCAGCTCAAAACAGGTCAAGTTTGAATATGGGTTCGGTCCGCCCATTTTTGCTGGACTTTTGGCCCCTTTTCGACTTAGAATCTGTCCGCCCGTGCTAACATTTGGATACTTATGTGGCTATTAATAAGAAAAATTGCTAGTGTCTAATTTCCATCGAGATGAACACTAAAAAATGATCTATTTGGCACAATCAGCATATTTAATTTTGTAGTCACTCAAAAGTTTTAAACAAAAAGTTCATAGATGTAGACATCCATGGTCAATAGGAGGTGTTTGGACAGTAGTTTCTCCTATTTCACTGTTCTATAGTTGCTGTACAAGTTTTTGAGTTTCAATCAGCTACTTTTGCTATAATTCCTACATGTTCTGATTCCATAATCTGAAATTTTTGTCACCATAAACTACTTGATAGCCACATAAATTTTGTGGACACATAATTATTTTAGACACATAATACAAAAGCCCCATATCTACCCAAATGTTGGTACGTCCGTCCAATCGGAAAGTTTTTTGGGCTATCGGATCGAAAACCAAATTTTGTATGTGCGTTTATCAGCTCAACATAAAGGTCAAGTTCGAATATGGGTTCAGTCCGCCAATTTTTGCTGGAGTTATGGCCCTTTTTTTATTTAAAAATGTGTCGTTTTGCGGTTTCCAGATGATAACTTTAGTTTGTGTGATCAGATCTGAACCAAATTTGGTATGTGAGGTTATCAGCTCCAAAATACAGGTCAAGTTCAAACATGGGTTCGGTCCGCCCATATTTGCCGGAGTTATGGGACTTATAGACTTAGAATTTGCTGATTATTTTGGTTTCGGGATGATAACTTTAGTTTTTGTAATCCGATTGTTTTTAAATTTGGTACGTGAAGATACAGGACAATTTTGAATATGGATTCAGTCCGTCCATTTTTGCTGGAGTTATGGGCCTTGTCGACTTAAAGTTTGCCAATTATATTGGTTTCCGGATGATAACTTTACATTTACTTATCTGATTGTTTTTTAATTCAACTGAATCTCTTGATATTTACCATAAGGTAAGGTAAAAAAATCAAATGTTAATATCTTTACTAAAAAAGTTACCTTTTATTTTCACTATTACAATCATTCACTCATGTACTATTTGATATATAGCCTACAGTAATGAATTTACATACGAAAATATCACAGTAGACAATTATGTGAATTATGTAGCTAAAAATTTATGTTTCTGCAGGTGCCTCCAAAGACTATTATGTGTCTACTAGACACATAATTTTCTTCGGAGGCGCTTTAGAAACAATATTTTATCCACTTAATTCATAGCCATGTAACAGTCGTTTATTAGCTCAACTTAACTTTGTAAAGTTTGAGTTATTGTCATGGGTTGGCATCCGTCTGTGCATCTGTCGGGACATCTCCATCAACAATTTCTGTTAGCACACCCTGCAGGTCACAACTCTCATCCGATCTTCACCAAACTTCATATGGATCTTCGGGGTGATCACTAGATTGGAGCCACTGATGTTTTCCGAAATTTGTTAAAAACATGGCCACCAGCAGCTATTTTGGATTTCACTCTTTGCATGACTAAATCCTTTGGCACAACCTACAGACCACATCCCTCATTCGGCCATTACCAAACTTCATTTGGATCTTCGTGGTGACCTCCAGATGGGAGCCAACAAATTTTCCATGTTTCAATGAAAAACATGGCCACCAGCAGCCATCTTGGATTTCAAATTTGAATCCATCGCAGCGCGCATTTATCGGAGAATTGTTTTTTAAATTTACAGGCAAGCTTAGGATCTCTAGATGGGAGCCGTCGAATTTGAAAAATTTTTGGCCGCCAGCAGCTATTTTGGATTTCACTCTTTGCATGACTAAATCCTTTGGCACAACCTACAGACCACATCCCTCATTCGGCCATTACCAAACTTCATTTGGATCTTCGTGGTGACCTCCAGATGGGAGCCAACAAATTTTCCATGTTTCATTGAAAAACATGGCCGCCAGCTGAAGACGGCGATGCAACAAACACCACAACATCGTAAAATTGTCTTCGGGGTGACCTTCAGATGGGAGCTATCGATTATTTCCTAAATTTGTTAAACAAACACGACAGCCATCTTGGATTTTACTCTTTGCATGAATAAATCCTTTGGCACACCCAACAGACCACATCCCTCACATGATTACCATCAAACTGCATATGGATCTTTGGGGTGACCTCTAGATGGAAGCTTACCATTTTTTTTAGGAATTCTGTTAAAAAACATGGCTGCCAGCAGCCATCTTACTCTTTGCATGACTAAATCCTTTGGCCACCCTACATGCCACATCCCTCATCTGATCGTCACCACACTTCTTAAGGGTTCTCCGGGTGACCTCTGGAATATATATATACATACCAACTTTCCACATTCCTTATTGCTCCATTAACTGTAGTATTTGATATTAGCCCCTCTCCAATTTGAGCTTCATTGGTATTGCCGTCCGTCCGTGCGTCAATCAACAATTTCCGTTAGGGCACCCTACAGGTCAAATCTCTCCCATTTACCCCGAAATTCGTTCAATTTCAAATTTGAATTCCGCCGTTATCGGAGAATTGGTGTATACTGATTGATTGGCTTCAATCAAAATAAGTTCTTTCCACGCAGGCAAATATCATTCTCCCGACGCCTGCACAGCGTTGACCGTTCATTCGGTTGTCAGAATATTGGAATTATTCCTCTTTGCTACGAATTTCGTATCGCTACACATAAACGGTTTGGCAGTCTGGCTGTTGGAAACATGATCACGCGAGTCAGGTGATGGCTTTGGCAACGTCAAACTTGGCATACATAATTACCGAGAGTATGAACCGAAGTCCATACAGTTTCTCCTCACAAAAGTCGATCGCACGGATTGTGATCTGTACTGATCTCGATTTTAAAAACATCGCACCGGGTACATCTATAAGGGCCCGTTTCAAACGACGTATTTTTGTCGACTCGAATCTAATACCAGACCCACAATTGATCACAACCCACAATTGATCACAATTGTATTAAATGCGTCAAAGATGCGACGTATCCGTGTCAGACGCACCAGACGAATCTCCGTCCAAATCAGACGAATCTTCGTCGGTGATGAGTGTGAAATCCGTCTTTTGTTTCATACGAAGGATTTTTGACGACTCTAATCTAATACATGTTACAGGAAAAGCCGAAAGCTGCCAGAATTATGAATGCAAATGATATGATAATAATGAGGGAGTTCACCTTATCTGCGGAAATACCCACATGACGTCATTTGTCGCACGCTCTCTTTATTTTTAAGAGAGATTATATATATATATGCTACATCTGAGCATTGCTTAGGTATTCTGGTGGTTTTATTTCTCAACCAACAGGGCATGTCACTGACTCACATCTTATAATTGATATGATATCACTGATTTATAATAATTCATATATACCGGTATAAGGGGTAGGGGTGGTATGAACTGATTTATAATAATTCATATAAACCTGTATTCCTTATTGTAAGGGATAGGGGTGGTAGTCTCTGGTTTATACTAATTCATATATACCGGTATTACTTATTATAAGGGGTAGGGGTGGTAGCCTCTGATATATACTAATTTATATATAGCGGTATTACTTGCTATAAGGGGAAGGGATGGTAGCCACTGATTTATAGTAATTCATATATACCGATGGTACTTATTATAAGGGATATAGTTGGTACCATTGATTTATAATAATTCACATATACCGGTAAATTATAAGGGGTTGGGGTGGTAGTATTTGATTTATAATAATTCATATATACCATGCAGTATTTACATGCATGGTAAGCACACAATCGCAACTTCTCGGATTATCGTTCTTGCGAAAATATTATTTGCGTACGGAAATCGCCGAGGTTTGCCGATTGGGTATACACATACAATCATGGCAATTGGTTGCACGATATAACATTTATTTGTAGCGCCTATTATAGTATATCATATACATATCGGTACTATATACATCCTCATATACATGTGCACATATATTCGCGCGGCCATCGCGCACATATACATATACATAATTTGTACTGTATCTTAGTGTATATGTATACCATACCGTTATATATAGGCCTCTATATCCGAGAGTACGGGTGACCATTTTGTGACGGTAACCGGGAGTGCACCTTTAAATAAATCGACCGATGTATAAGATTCGACGCGACGAAGATGCGTCCGTCTGAAACAAACGTCGCATCTCCGTCGACTCGATTTATATATGATAAATGCAAATGAGCTGCATAATGATATGCTAATGAGGGAATTCCAACTGAAACTGGAAAACCCCAACAAGCGTGACGTAATTTGGTAGTATTTGAATTCGAGTCGACAAAAGTGCGACGTTTGTTTCAAATTAAATGCGAGTAGACGAACTAAATCAAATTTTATTCCGTTTGGATATTCACGTACTAGGGAAGTGACGAGGAGGAGGGGGTGTTACTTTGGTAACAATTTTCAACAGTTTGAAAGTTCAAACAGGAAACAACTTTATTATTTGGAAATTTCACACCAACGATAGGTTGAAATTGTTTTTGCAATTTGATTTTCCAACAATTAATTAATGGAGAATTTGTTGTTTTTAGACAAACAATTTCATATTTTCCTACATTTGGTCGAAATTTTGACTGAAATGGGTATCAGTCGGAAATGTTCCAACATCATAGGGTGTTAGGTTGGAATTTTCCAACACTCGGAAAGCTTGTGTCCTGGACCCTCATGACCCCCGTGGCCAAACAAATTCTGCTATATATAATTAGTTAAATAAAACATTATTTTCCTATCTCTTTGTTCGATATTGTGAATTTAAATATCCTATATCATCTAGACTGGCCTCAACTGCCATCAGTTGGAAATTTCCAACATGTGGACAGCTTGAGGCCAGTCTAGATGCTATAGGATTTTGCGATTTTCATGTTCAGATATGCCCCCCCCCCCCCACACACACACAGCGGAGACCATCTAGCTATACTTCCCTGTCCACCATTTTTATTTTAACACGCGGTATTATATAGTACTAGAAGGTGACCCGACTTCGTCCGGGCTATTCAAAAACCAAATTTCAAGTCGATAGCTCCACCCGTTTCCGAGATCTGGTCTGCGCATGCGCGAAGCTGGCGTCGCACGTGCTCGGCGACCCGATAAAATTCGTATCCGGGGCAAGATACATTCACATACCAAATTTCAAGTCGATAGCTCCACCCGTTTCCGAGATATATATATTGCCCAATGTCATTTGCGGATACCTCGGCCGGTGATGAGTTAACGCGACATCGGCCGGTTAAGAGTTAAACGCGATCACGTCACGATCTGTTGACGGCGTAATATATTTACGGAATGTTTTTCGATGAGCGAAGCATGGTCCTGCGTTCTTCTCGATAATTAAGGTAGAAACTTTAAACGTACACAGGCGTGTGATAGGGTAATGTGGGGCATAATGCGACACATAAGCACATTAGACCCCACCATGCCACTAAAAACGATGGAAGAGCACACATTATTAAATTAAAAGTTAGATAAATATTTCCACTATATATATTAATACTCACACTTGCCTGGGAAGCACCAATTTCTGAACAGCATTACTCCCCGTCGACGTACCCAATCCGTCGCATTATGCCCCACACAGTACACGGGGTACAATGCGACACATTTGACATTACATCACCAACATATACAGAACCTAATAAATGCAAGACGGTCTGCAGTTTCTTTTCTTTTGTGGATTGAAAGAATGTATAGGCGTTATTTAAAGTCATAGCAGCAGACCAATGAGACATTTTATTGATTTATATGGCCGGTAAAATATCACCATAAAGTTTTGATTTCAGGAAAATGGCCGGGGTAGGGTTAACAATAATTATTTATCTATATCATGTTTTAATGTTTGGGAATGATCGAATATGTTTTTTTATTTCTTTTCTTTTGAACTAAGGTTACGATACGATTTATTTTTCCAGGTTTGATTTGCGATATGCCTAATCATATTTTTTTCTCGTACTGGTTGTACCCGAGTGTCGCATTATGCCCCACAACCAGACAACCTGTCTCTCCCCCAAATATGAGTGAATGTGAATAACCGATGTACATAGAACTGATCAACTTACTATATAACTCGTCTTACTTTACCAAAATATGCATGTAGTTTTGGTGGTAGTGGTAAGATGTTCTCGTTTTAACATGTACACGCCCTACCGGAAGTTATAAACCATTCAAAAAAGGGGGTCACCGAATGTGGGTACCCATACTCCGGCATTTCGCATGTGAGATTAAACAGTCATAATGATGTCGGTCCAATTGGCATGTCCACTTCTATGATTGGTCTTACTAAAATAATTAATGTGCGATTCAACTTCAGTCATGGAAAAATAATATGGCCTGATAACGACCGTCTGTCGCATTATGCCCCGCGTCGCATTATGCCCCACATTACCTACATCATTGGAAAGATGAAGCGCCAGAGATTCTAACCGTGCAAATTATATGACTGGCAATTTATTATTCGCGCTATATCGAATCGATTTGTGAGCACCGAACTGAAATATATTAGCGCAAAACGGCGTAAAAACAGATTTGACCTCGGCACGTGAAAAGTTGACCTCGGATCTGAAAATTAATATGCCTATGCCACTTCCCGACCGATAGTAACCTCACATACGAAGTTTCATCGAAATCGGGTCGGCCGTTTTCGAGTTCATCGCGAACACACCATCACACACACACACACACAGACAGACAGATCTTCCAAAATATATAATAGATACTACTGACGCAATATAGTGTTATCTCGCGTCGATCTCGACATGCTATTAAATTGTTTAAAAGGCACACAAAATATTTTTTAAAAACTGGACCTGATTTCTTTCAGACAAGTTCAGAGCGAAATACCACTAAAAGAATCTTGTCCGACCTAAAATATGTGCCAAACACCTAAGAAATAGCGATATAAAACCAATACTATCCACTCCTTAAAATATTATAACAAGTAATAGAGTCTCTCGTCGCTTAGAGCGCACATTTTATCACTAAATTTTACGTTTTATAATTGATATATATATATAGAGAAATTATTTACATATATTTGAATAACCTTTCCATTCATGTATTATACAGTATAACTTCATATGTTAGCTGTTTTGACCAAAACCCTCATGAGCGCTTTGTGCCCTTTTAAGAAATCATTTAGATTCGTCTTGAATTAAATGCGACGCTTGTTTCAACAGACGAATTTGGAATTAAACTCGAGTCTAATTCTAATTGAATTCGAGTCGTCGGCAGTGCGACGTTTGTTCCAAGGGGAACTGGTTCCAATAAAGTGAGCGAAAACAAAAATACATGCATACTTAAACATTTGCCATCAGCATTCAATGAAACATGATCTACAAATGTAGGGGTTGAGGGGACCTTTTAGGTGCTTAACCCTCGGAAAATAAATGCGAGTAGACGCACTACCGACGAAGAATGCGTGTGGTCAACATGAATCTAATTGCATGATGCGTCTGAGATCTGTGTTTGAAACAAACGTCGCACCTCCGTCGACTCGAATTTATATCTGAGAAATGCAAACGAGCTGCATAATGATATTCTAATGAGGAAATTCCAACTGAAACCGGAAAACCCAAACGAGCGTGAGGTAATTTAGTGGCATTTGAATTCGAGTCGACAAAAGTGCGACGTTTGTTT
The DNA here is from genome assembly GCA_032622095.1 of Siphonodentalium dalli. NCBI lineage: Eukaryota > Metazoa > Mollusca > Scaphopoda > Gadilida > Siphonodentaliidae > Siphonodentalium > Siphonodentalium dalli. The sequence goes on from CP136063.1 coordinate 156,408,062, forward strand.
CAAATTAAATGCGAGTAGAGGCACTAAATACTATATTATTCCGTTTGGATATACCCGCTACTATATAGGCAAGTGGCGACGGCTAATTGGTTTAAGAAAAAAATATTTTCCTATACTTTTGTTCAAAATTGTGAACTTAAATGGTCATGAGTTGGAAATGTCCAACGTGTGGAAAGCTTGAGGCCAGTCTGGATGGTATAGGATTTAGCGATTTTCTTGTTCAGATTTCAAAAATTTCTCACACCGTTCGCAACTATACGATCGGATTTTCAGATTCATATCTCTAATCTTTCTTATAATGGCAGAACCATGGTCCACCCAGTGCATGCTCTCAAGTCGACTGATCCATTCAGAATAGGATGTCAACCAAGCTTGTGAAGTAAAAGCCGAGGCGGGGTGCAAATTGAATTACGCAAAGGTGTGCGTCGATCCCCTCCTCCAACGGAGACCCTCTAGTTATACGTCTCTGTCCGCCATATTTATTTTACCACGCGGTTTCAAATAGTCCTATACTGAGTACTGACACAATATAATGCTATCCCGCTAAGTTAAGAGCAAAATACCACAAATAATTTCCACTCCTCAAAATATTAACAAGGGTCTTTCGTCGCTTGGAAGTCAAAAGTAACATTTTCTCATTAAATTTTACGTTTTAGAATTGATAAATATAGAGAAATTGTTTACATATATTTGAATAGCCGTTCCATTGATGTATTATACAGTATATAACTTCATATTTTAGCCGTTTTGACCAAAACGCTCATGAACGCTTTGAGCCCTTTTAAGAAATCATTTAGATTCGTCTTGAATTAAATGCGACGTTTGTTCAACAGACGAATTTAGAATTAGACTCGAGTCTAAGGGTACGTTCATACGCTGGCAAGTTTGCACGGCATGTTTTGCATGCATTTCATCATAGAAAACCATGTGGTGCCATAATATGAAAGTAAACGTGCATATAATATTCATCTTTACTAAAGCGAACGACATGAGAAGTAAAATTTCTGTAGTTCCTCTTGTAAAGACGCTACTGACATTTTGCCTGCAAATACCTGTATGATTGATTCTTGCGAGATAGTTGGACGCTATTAACAGGCAAATTCCGGTATCATGGCTAAAGGTGGAACTCCGGAGATTTTACTTCGCATGTAGTTAGGTGTGGTACAGGTGCATTTTATATGCTTGTTGCCATTCATATTCTGGCACCATATCGTTTTCTAATACGAAATGCCTGCAAACCATACCGTGCAAACTTGCCAGTGTATGAATTGAATTCGAGTCGTCGGTAGTGCGACGTTTGTTCCGAGGGTTAGGTTCAATCATAACGATGGATACATCCCATGATTATTTGTTCAAAGTCTGATCCGGCTTACATTTGATGCGTGTTTGAAGATTCATGCCACGGTGGTATACACGAGTACTGTAACCAGCAACATGAATCGGACGTGAAAACCGAAACATAATTCATTTGTTTTTTTTTATAATTCGGATTTGACAAATTATTCTAAATGGATATGTTAAAGAATGCATTAACGTTAATTCTGTTTGTGATAAATTTACAGTTGTGTTCTGGCACAGGTGAGTTTATAAAGAACAGATTGCTCTATATATATAGCTAGTAGTCTCTATTTATTCTCAATCAAGTATATTTACTCGATTGAGAATAAATAGAGACTACTAGCTGATGTGGCCGAATTCGTCCGGGCTATTTAGGGATTTCTTTGTGATCGCCTCCATCTGGGCAGAATATACAGCGTCGGTCCAGAAACATGCCTGTATGAGCGTATACGAGCGAGGTCAATGTCAAGGACACGTTCACACGTGAGATTGGACCCGACCATATTGTTCCCGGGATCAAAGTAGGCCTACATACGCAAATTCGAGTCGGATCGGTCGAGCAGTTTTCTAGTCTATAACATACATACACATACGCACAAACATACACGTATGTATACGTTCCCAGATATATAATATATATAGGAGGGGTCTCGATCAACCTACTTAGGTTTGTGCGATCAGTAAGTTATACAGCTATACTGAGTTTTAGACCAACGACTGTGAGTTGAACCAATCAACTATACAACCTATACTACATGCTTGTAGAAACACAACCCTACCCCCTAAACTGGTTCTCGTCGATCTAGTGACATTATGCTCTTCTACTTGTCCAAGTTGCGCTTGGTCTAGAAAAACACCACAATTGGGGAAAAACAAGTGACAAAAGCATGAAACTTCACACATATGTTCCTTATACACTACTGCTCATATTCATATGTGGCGACAGGTCCTTACCTAGCAACGGTTGCTAGGCAACTACCCGACTTTGAGGAAATGCACATATATATGACTGATATTATAAACTAAACTACGTCGCGTAACATATTTATGGTGAAAATAATTATAAGTTGTTGTTAGTGTTGACCTGACTCACAAATTACCAATTTTTCTTACTTAAAGTGGGGGGTGACGGTTTCTATGGACTCACCCGCACTTTAAAAATGCTCATATGACTGATATTATCGCAGTTTTAACAAACACAACTATATATAAGTAGCATTTTTATGGTGAAAACAATAATTAGTTATTGTTAGTGAGGATCTGACAGGAAAAGTACCATATAGTGAAAACAATTATAATAGTTTTAGCGTGAGTCTAACCAGAATGTGGCACAAATTTAGTTTTCATATGGGTACAATTATCTGTTATGCTCCATTGCCAGTTCTGACACTCAGAACGGAGACCAGCAGTGAGGAGTTTTGTAATAATCGGCCAAACGGGAATTCAACGCGAGAGTTGAACAGTTGTTGCTTATATTTAATGTTAGGCATGACCACAGTAGTTATATAAGCCATTGACCCACACAAATAGATGTATAAGTCACGGACCCACTCCACTATAGATATGAAGAACATGTGGCAACCCCCAATTTGTTACCCGTGGACCTATGGCCCTCCATAGTTAGCTAAGGACACATGCACATATGTTAGTCATAAGACCATGTCCATATATACACACGGGGTGTGGAGGTAGGTATGTATATGTCATGAACCATAATATCTGGTCCTGACATATATTGGCCTTGGATCCAGACAAGGCGTACACCATTTAAAGGTACTCAATCCGAACAGAGGGTCCCCATCTCAACAGATTCCAACAACAACAATCCGATCAGAGGGTCCTATATTACTATTTCTTTGGCTTTGGGGGTAAAAAATATTTGATTCGAGTCGAGGAACCCATCAAACAAAGCTCAGAGTTATTAGATATTGATTTTTGAAATTTGTTATTTACTCGAGATGAGTACTAATAATTGCCTTCAACTGCCGTAATCTGCTCTGGATGTGTACACCAAAATCTATTCAAACAGACAAGGATGGATAACTCTAAAATCAAGTGGTAATAATAACGCAATTTTGACTGAGTTCTGGGCCAGATAGTAATAATGAAAAATAATAGATTTATAAAATCGATATCTAACAAATCTGAGCTTTGATGGGTGACTTCCTCGACTCGAATCAAATATTTTTGACCCCCGAAGCCATTGAAATAGTAATTGAGAGGAGTTTTATCGGATTGAGTACCTTTAACCACGATGTCAAACGGGTTATATCTGATCACCAAGAGGAGATGCCGCAATGGAGCGATGACATGTTATAGAAATACAGTAGTATACTCTATGGCGATGGACCCAGCCCATTATACATGTTGTGTGATATCTAAACTGCTTAGATCGGGGACCGTGACACGGTTACATGGACTCAGATACCATAGACCATGTCCCATGTATAATACATGAGTATATCATGGATTCAGGACCCTATATATGGTATGAACACATGGAACAGTTATGTGACATACCCACCTATACATATATATTGAACCAATGCCATATATATGAAGGTCATGGATGGGGCCCCTGTAAAAAGTCCATGCACACATGACACTGTATGTTAGTTTTAAACATATTTTATTAGCAAAGAATAGCTAATTGGATTGGGGGCACAAGTTATTGCTAACTTATTGACGCCCCTTTCCAACAAACAATTGACAATTAACAAAAGAGTTAGGCTTTCTGCCTACAATACATATAATACAAAGGTATACAAACAACACTTGTATGATTAAAATATGATAGTAAAGTGCACTCTTAGAAAAAATCGGAACCCAATGGTTCTTCGTTGGTTGCCCACTTGTCCTCCAGGCGGAACCAAATGAAGAACCAACTGGTTCTTCGGGGGGTCCTAGAACCATTTGGTTCTTCAGAATTGGGTCTATCGGGAACCAAACCAAGAACCATTTGGTTCCTCATGATTGCGACTATTGAGAACCAAATTTAGAACCATTTGGTTCTTCATTATTTACACCAGCAGAACCAGTTGGTTCTCCACGAACGAAAATTTGGTTCTTCGTTGATATAATTGGTTCTTCATGTAGAACCATTTGGTTCTTCGGTAGTAATAATTTGGTTCTTCAACAATAATAATGGTTCCTCACAGAGAAAATTGAAGAACCAAATTTGGTTTTTCAAGTTTGTCCTCCAGGCGGAACCAATAGGTTCTTCGTGATTAAAATTTGGTTCTTCTCTCAAGAACCAAATGGTTCTTCGTTGGTTCTTCCTCAAGAACCAATCCTTGGTTCTTCGTTGGTTCCAATTTGGTTCTTCCTTAAGAACCAATTCCCCTTTCTCACTTCCACCAAGAACCATTGGTTCTTCATTTGGAATAACTTGGTTCCCTGTTGGATACAGCCCCAAGAACCAGTTGGATGTGTAACATAGTTTGCATTATCAACACTGAAAAAATGCATTTCCTTCTCTGTACAGATCAATTAGAAGAATTGTTTTCATAAATATAATCATTTATTCATTAAACTTGAAAATTATTCTACATATAGTCAGGTGGAAATTTTGGCACAATATATTTTTGGTATTGAGTATTTTAAAGATAGTAGACCATAGCTTGTAGATTTATTTGTCACTTTAAAAATAATTTTTAAGACAAATCATTTTTTCAGTAAGTCAATAATCTCATTTATGGTTTTGTTGTAAACGTGAATTTGTGTTAAAATGTTGGCATATATATATTATAATGAGCTGAGACTTGAAATCTAAATATTCAATTGTTTGATGACTTTTGGTGATCACAAGTTTCTTTTGTTCAAATCTATTTACAAATACTCCACCATCATTCTCTTGCCCAATTTTGTTCCAGAACCCCAAGTCACGTTGAAAATTTGATTACATTTATTTATTTATTTGAGATAAAAGATGAATGAGTTTAATGACCAATTGGAAATACCATTTGGTGTTAAATGGGATATTAATAAGAATTTCAGTCCCTGTAGCAACATTTCTAATGGGACGATAAACGTCCGTTATAATTTATTTCCTTATTTGAAATTATCAGGCCTCAAAATAAGGTGCCGGACATTTGCAGAATGAGGGCTCCAGAGGGTGAATTTAGTAATGCTACCCCGCATAGCGGGCTAACATCACCATATTCACCATCTAAGGACCCCACTATGTTTAGATATTAATCAGCTATTGAGAACTACCTTCAGAAGGAGGTCCTCAGAGGGTGAATTTTGTGATGTTAGCCCGCTATGCTGGGTAGCATCACTAAATGCATCTGCTGGAGACCTCATTCTGCAAATGACCGGCACCTTATTTAGCTGCCTGGAAATACTTCAGACTAGTACCATTTAAATTTTCTCTGGGAGTAGTCAGAATCATCTTGATGCATATTTTCTGGACGTTTTAGAAATATGCGACACGTGTTGACTTCATCCTACGATTTCCTTGTTTTTTCCAATAATATTAATAAATTATTACCCGTTTCAACAACGCCAAACAGTTAGTGCAGCGGCCAAATCGAAAAAGAGCTCTAGTTTTCGAGATACCCCTACCCACGGTAGAACAAGTTAAAACTAACTTTATTTAAAGGAAAAATATATACTCTTCACGAAAATGATAGTGAAAAGTAACGGAATTGGTGGTGGCTATTCTCAAATTGACGATGAACGATACCCACCAGTGACTTTTCCCAGAAATTAACGATTTTGGTAAAGTGAGCCCTGCGGCTATGTCCTAAGTTATTTGCACACATTGTTTGTGTTAAAATGACTACAGAATACCATATTTGTACCTGATATGCAAGAAGTGTTGGTTAATTTGGATTTTCGTGCCATTTGGAGCCGAAACATTTATTTTTTATTGAAAAATCACTCTGTTTCAAAAATATTATATTTTTCGAATATTATCATTCAAACGTATATTGCAATAATATTGAAATATTTAGGTCATATGGTGTAGTAGTTATCTAACAAGCATATAAATGAAGAAGTTAACAACAATTTTGAACGGTTTGCGAGATATTGGATTTTAGCTACCCCTCCCCCAAACACGTTTTTGGTCGAAAAAAATACATATTTTTGATAATGTCATTACAAACATTTTTGAATTGATCTAAATGGGACCCAATATGAATCTTGTAATGAAAGTGTTGTCCAGAGATGTCGTTTAATCGATTACAGATGTGTTCAGGCTTTCAGACCCCCAGTTACAACAACAACAATTATTTCATTGATAACAGTTAATTTTGCATGCATTAATATCGATGTTAAGTACCAAAACCTTTGTTATAAACAACGTGACCAACTATATAACATATGGCTCAAATTTCATATTTACCAAATTTCTGGACAACAGAAGTAGAAAGAATTTGACAGAAATTGAAAAATAACGGATAGGTGGTGGCTATTGTCAAATCGACGATGAGCGATACCCTCCAGTGACTTTTTCCAGAAATTAACGATTTTGTTAAAGCGAGCCCTGTGGCTACGTCCTACCCTATTTGCCCATATTGTTAGGGTTAAAATTACTACATCATACCATAGTTCTACCTGATATGAAAAAAAAATGTTGGTTAATTTGGATTTTCCTGCCAGTTGGAGCCAAAATATTATTTTTTTGTTGAAAAATCGCACTTTTTCACAAAAATATTATGTTTGGAACATTTTCATTCAAATGGATATTGTTATAATGCCAAAATATTTAATTATTATGGTGATGTAGTTATCTGCCAAGCATATTCAGAAAGAATATAACAGAAATTTAAAACAATTTTCGAAATAATGAATTTTAGCTACACCTCCCCCAAACACGTTTTTGGTCGAAAAATTACATATTTTTGTTCAGAACTTTACCAAATTTCCCAATTGATCATACTGGGACCCAACATAATTCTTTTGCTGAAAATTGAGCCCAGGAACATTGCTTAAGTGATTAAAGACGTGTTCAGGCTTCCAGACCCCAAATTACAACAACAACGCATTGTATTTGCTATTACATACAATAAGTGTCGCATATCAATCAACCAATCAATAGTTTATTCTCAAAAAAACAATAATGGTATACAGAGATTACAATAATTGGACAGTTGGAGAACCCAGCATGTCCGACGTATAGATGCACAAGTACTCCATTCCCGTTTAAGATTGAAATGCAGTAGTTTGAACTATGGCCAATTGAGTAATCACATTAAAACGTCCCCTCTCTGTCATTGTGGCAAATAGAAAAAGCATATCATTACTTTTTGGAATACAGTGGTTTTTATGTACAGCAACTCAGTCAGCGCGAAAATATTAAAATAGTTGACGGGGTTCAGACATTTATCTCGAAAACAAAGCGATTTCCATAATGCTGTCATTTGTTAAAACTTCGTGAAAAGCACTGAAACCCTGCTGAGCGCGAAATTTACCACCCCCCAGATCGTCTGCAATATCACGACGACGGGCGTATCAATGAAGAAAACAACATTATCTGTGTAGCATTGCGTCCAATCAGCTCCAACGAAACTATGTGTATATCATTGTATCCAATCAGTTCCAACTGGATTACATCCTAATTGTTTACCTCCGGATAGAACTACCACATACTAATATATCGCATAGTTTCGGCCACAATATATGTTGATATTGAATTCATAATCCCTTCAGTACATGATGTGTTCAAGACCTCAAATGGGGTATGGGTACATACAACAGTGAACATGTGCCAGCCGCTTGTTGTGGAGTGCCACATGATGCAGACTTTCGGCAACCAACACATATGTATTCTGATAAAAACTAACCTTTGGTCAAGCCCTCAATTAATATTGGGGTCATATCATTTCACCATGTGGTGTCTTCCAAGACTTCAAATAAAGTAGGGGTCCTCAAAAGTTTGCCTTTCTTATTTTCCAGTCACTTTTCGTTAAGTGCTCATTCTTTCTGAACCCAAATCCATCTATTTACATTGTTTACGTCCTTGTACAATTAACTTGCCATTGTCCATACACGCAGTCAATGATGATATCATTCAAATCCGTGGTGTGTTCTAGTCTTCAAATTGGGAAGGGGGTAATACAAACATTGAAAAATCGCATTATTTATTTTTTAGTCGCTTTTTGTAAAGTGTCCCTGACTGTCGGGTATTAACCAATCTATAACAATTGTGTATTTCTTTATAGAATAGCCATTTGTCCACATCGTCGTTTGACCATGAGGGCACATCCATTCAGTTCGTGGTAGGTTCAATTGTTTACATGGGGTAGGGGTCCCTTAAAATTCGCCTTCATCGTTTGACATCTGCTTTGTGTAATGTGCCACGGTGTTCTCGCGAACGACGGGCTCGCGAGACCAATGCCATTCGGCCACAATCTCGGGTAATATGGATAGCTTATGCCTTGAGCTAGTGTTGTGTTCAAGACTTCAGAATGGGATGGAGTCCCCTGAGAGTAAAATTTAGCCCTCCCATTTGCTGACCATTTGTTGTAAAGTGCCTTAGGCTATCGGGAACCATCTCACCCATAACAGATTCGTATTGCCAGATAATAATCCCATTTGTCCACAACTTCAGTTAACATTGAGAGCAAACCATTTTGTTAAGACTTCAAGTTGGATAGTGGGGTCATCAAGACATAGAACATTTTTGTAAAGTGCCCAGACATTGGGAAGCCAGCCAACCCACCCATCGTGCAATGGAGAGGTATATTTCCTGAATTACATACCATTTGTCCACACCCCAGTTAATATTGAGAACATGTCCATCCATTAGTGTGTTAAGACTTTAAAAGGGGTAGGGTGCTGTGCTCAAAGAAAATATTCAGCTTTGGTTTTTGCCAGCCGCCTTTTGTAAAGTACCCTAGGATTTTGGGAACCAAACTACCCATATAACATGTATATTCCCTGATAGCACTACCTTTCGTTCACACTGTGATTTAATAATAAAAGCATGAATATTCGGCGCATGGTGTGTTCAAGAGTTTAAATGGGCATATAAAGGGGTCCCACAAAACCAAAAAATATTCGCTTTTGGAGTTTGCCATCCGATTTTCGTAAAGTACTAAAGGCTTTCGGGATCCAACAAACCCATCCATCAACACCATGTATGCGCCCCGATATTACTGTTTTTGCCCACATCCTCAGTTAATATTTACAGCAATAATTTCAGTTCGTGAGTTGTTCAACTTTAACACTTCAATTGTGTGTGTGTGGGGGGGGGGGGGGGGGGGGGGGGGGGGGGGGGTTAACACAGCAAATTCGTCTTTCTTATTTATCAGCCACTTTGTGTAAAGCGACACATGCACAACCCATCCATACAAATTATGTATTCTCTGATAGAACTACATTCCCGTCACATGCACTCTCGGTTAATATAGAGAATTAGAGATCATATAGCTTAATTTCGTATTGCGTTGAAGCCTTTAAATTGGGTAGAGTGTTCTTGAAATATATAGCAAATTCGCCCTTCATATTTGCCAAGCAAAGTGCCATACTGTTTCGGGAACAAACTCATCCATAAACATTGTATATTTCCTTATGTAATTGTCCTTTATAATTACATGATTCTTAATACTGAGATCATATTTTGTTCAGTTCGTGGTGTGTTCAGGACGTCTAATAGGGCGGGGGAGCAATAATGATTTTGTTCTGTATGATTATGTTAGTCTATATTATGTGTTGTTTAGAACAAATACTTCAGTTGCTCAAAGTCGATATGTGTTAATATAAAATTACATGTCATAAATAAAATATTGTGTTGTTGTTGTTGTTGTTGTTGTAACTGGGGATTTAATTGGAAACCTGAGGTTATCTAAAACCAGGCTCGCAGTGTCTACGGATCAGGTTTTCATCACACGAATAATGATTAGATGCACATTAGAATAATTTAGAAAGGTCTGTCTTGTTATCATAAATATGTAGTTTTTCTACCAAATCGCGTCCCGGGGAGCGGTACCTAATTCCAATATCTTGAAAACCGTTGACAATTTCTGCCAAATTCTTTCTACTTGTGATGTCCAGATAACTACTGGGCCATGTGAATGATATAGTTGGTCACGTATTGTTTATAACAAAGGTTTTAGTACTTAACATCGATGTTAATGCATGCAAAATTAACTGTTATCAATGAAATAATTGTTGTTGTTGTAACTGGGGGTCTGAAAGCATGAACACATCTATAATCGATTAAATGGCATCTCTGGACAACACTTTCAGTACAAGATTCATATTGGGTCCCATTCAGATCAATTCGAAAATGTTTGTAATGTCATTATCAAAAATATGTATTTTTTTCGACCAAAAACGTGTTTGGGGGAGGGGTAGCTAAAATCCAATATCTCGCAAACCGTTCAAAATTGTTGTTAACTTCTTATCCATATGCTTGACAGATAACTACTACACCATATGGACTAAATATTTCAATATTATTGCAATATCCGTTTGAATGATAATGTTCGAAAAATATAATTTTTTTGAAAAAGAGCGATTTTTCAACAAAAAATAAATATTTCGGCTCCAAATGGCACGAAAATCAAAATTAACCAACACTTCTTGCATATCAGGTACAAATATGGTATGCTGTAGTCATTTTAACGCCTACAATGTGGGCTAATAACTTAGGACATAGCCGCAGGGCTCACTTTACCAAAATCGTTAATTTCTGGGAAAAGTCACTGGTGGGTATCGTTCATCGTCGATTTCAGAATAGCCACCACCAATTCCGTTATTTTTCACTATCATTTTCGTCTACAGTATATATTTCTCCTTTAAAAAAAGTTGGTTTTAACTTGTTCTACCGTGGGTAGGGGTACCCGACCACTTTTGGCGTTTGGCCGCTGTACTAAGTTGTTAGAAAATGAACACAGCATCTAGAATAGTTTCAAATAGCGACGATGCGATGTGTATACATTAACAACCAATGTCAAATCACAGTAGAAGTGCAACTACTGATGCAAAATGTCCATTCAGAAAGTCAACAAATGATATGCACAAATTAAACCAGATCTAATTATTTGGGAACTTGACATTCGTGTACACAGATTTGAGTGTATATGGTTCCGGAAGATGCCACTCCAAATGAATCCATTTGTTGTTTTCCTCGATAGTTCAGACTTCTCGCAAGAGACTAATAAACAAACGCATGCCTCATGTGTGCGAAAACCAGAACATACACATAGCTAGTTCTGACTAGTCCCAGAAAAAAAAATAAGGTGGAATAATATCAATAGCTCAATTGAATCTTGATATTTCACTTTGCAACATAGTAGTCGTGTCATATATCACAAAGACCATATATACAAATCACGAATATGCCAATAGTGCGAATTAGCTTATTGCACCAAATAGTAAGATTTGAGAAAACATAAAACGTTTGTATTTGTATGACAACTGGTAAGATATTCTGAAGTCGCTCCCATCCGACGCCCTCAGCATTCACACTCCTTGACGTCTTAATAGAAAGCATGGGACTTTATCTGACTATTCTGGTAACAATGCTGATCCACAGTTTCATAGCTGACATGTTTAGAGCAGGGAATGTAAAAGTGTTTCTCATCCTTATTTTGAAGGTCATGCACATTGTCGTTCATTCTTATTTTGAATATCAGAGTTCTCTGTTAACATGGTTTCATCTGACCTCTCTGCATTTAGATTCCAACTACATTCCTATGTGAATCTTCAGAATGAAATTGTCTACTAAATATAGTTTCGTCAATCATCTCGAATGGACACACATCACATTTGAAGACAGCTCCGCTAGATGGGCGATATCTTTCCAAAATTACATCTCAATGAAACAGATCGCCGGCACACATAGTCACAAACGTTACGTAATTTGACACGGTTCTTGTCTATATGCAGCAACTGATGGCGTTTCAGGGATAAACGGTCTTTGGAACTGACCTGACACGTTGGACATCTACAAAGAAAAAAATAATATCTCATTAAAGGACTCAGGCCTTAAACGTAAATGGCTCATTCGAACTGCCAAATTTGTTCCTACGATAGGTCGAAAGTAAACAAACTATTGATGCACCGGCTTCATATGCTCTGAAAAACACTTTGCCAAAGTCACAGCCATTTCTCAGCCATTTTCAACTTTTACCAGAAGTAAGATAAACGCTCTTTATTGTTACCATATCAGGAGTAGAGTACCATGGAACGTTCTTTTTTGTTCCATTTCTTGTAAATGGCTGTTTTGTGTTTGGGACCCTAACACGGTATTCACAGACTCACAGTTGTATCTGTCATTACTTCAATGCGTCTTTTTTGGGTTACAAAATGTTCGTAGACAGGTAGTTAAAGGGATACTGTACCCAAAATGTTGTTGTTGGTTTCTATAGTCTCCGAGTCGGAGAATAAGGTAACACATTTTCCATTATTTGAAAGTCTGTTGAGTACGAAGTAGTTTTACGGATGGCAAATTTACCGGAATGCAAAATTAAAAATTGTCGTTGTCGAGTAATTTTTGTACAGTTTTCAACCAAGTGTATCAAATAAAAGTTATATTATATGCATACTAGTCCCATATACTCATTTAAGTTATTGTATCGTCACTAGTGAGTGAGTGGCTTGAGTTTTCTCCCCGTATCATCATAATGTTTTAAACGATCGTGTGTGCGATCGGTTTACCAATCCAGTCATAAATTCAATTTATATCAAATTATTAACTTTGATTTTAAGACAGCCTATTAACCTGAGCGTTTACAGAATACATCTTCGACTCAAATTACTTATGTTTCTATATATTATCGATATTATATCGTTGTTATCACCGGAAATTTATTGAAAATGGCGTACAGCACCCCTTTAAGATATTTATCGAACTATTTCGATACTTGGAAAAATTCTGAAGCTAATAATATTATTTCTATCATGGAGCACAAACCGCACTGTGGCTTCAATATCCCTTCCACGATGGGATCGGCACAGCAGATGCAGAATTAAAGATCATGTGACAGGAATTCTCTTATATATGCGAGTCTCCCATAGGCAGTCTCGCATATACCAGAGAATGCACTGGCCTATAGTCATGGTAAATATTGTTAAGATCATGCATTCTCTTAATATGCATCTCATATGAGAGACTCACATATATAAGAGAATGCATTGGCACACATGGTTTTCGCAAAATTTTAGGAAGCTCCAGCCAAGGAAGGGTTAATAAAAGGCCACAAGTTCCCAAATAAGGTGGCTTTGTTTGGCAATGTATTTTCGTGTGAATCCACATAGTAAATTTGAAAGGTATCGGATAATCATAATTTGAGTTAACATCCAGACAACAAAATAATCATCAAATTCTACATGTACTCGTCAATGATTATTTAGTACAGAAAGGGTTAATGACTGTATATTCGCTGGCGAGCAAGCTTGCAATATTGTGTATGTCATTTGCAGAATGAGGTCCCCAGATAATGAATTTAGTGACACTATCCTGCCCAGCAGGCTAGCATCACCAAATTCACACTCTGAGAACTTCATTCAGCTTAAGCCTCAACTGCTATGGGAGACCTAGGATCCCATTGACGTTCCCCAGTTGAAGTTGGTGATGTTCACCCATTAAATTAGTTACTTTGATTATGCATTTTATCTTCTGCAAATTAGGGGATATAGAAATTTCTAAGAAGGAAAAAAGTAACTAAAATCAATGTTAATTTGAGACTACAGATATTTCCCAGATGAGGTCTAAGCAGAATGATAATACTATCGGTGCTGATATGTCGATGAATTTAAATACTGCTCTGAGGCCAGTCAGAGTGCTTGGTGATAAGTTTATGCCTTGATTTTTGGTTTCACTTAAGTTCAGTTTAGCATAGAAATTTGGTTCTTCGTTTGGTTCTTCAAAACGCGTGAGTAAGTGTTCTAGAGAGCGCGAAGAACCAAATCCCCATAATATCGGTTCTTGGCGACGTGAAGAACTATAGAGAACGCCCTCTAAAGTGATAATAATAGTCAATACCGTAAATTAAGTGACATAGATCTACAATCTGAAAGCTTTCAAGTTTACTTTAATTATGTCTTATTTAAATTCAACTGAGATTATTTTACAAAACATCCGACATCCTAAATATAAATTAAGATAACTAATATAATCACCTTCAAAAGTAGCAACACGTGCTGTCAACTGGAAGTCTGATACTCGATCAACCATTGCTGAACATCGCCAGCACTCCACATGGCCGGTTCATTTGTCGATTCTGTCGGATTTTGTTCCATCGCCTCTCACAAAAATCAGCGATCGAAAATGGCGGTTCTGAAAACTCAAAACGAGGTCGTAGTTCTGTTCCATTTGGGCGACACGCATTTATTACGAACCGCAACTCATGTTATACAAAATTGGTTCCTCATTTGGTTCTTCAAAACGCGCGAGTCAATGTTCGGTTCTAGAGAGCGCGAAGAACCAAATCCCCATAATATCGGTTCTTGAAGGCGTGAAGAACCGTAGGGTTCTTGACTGTTCTTAGAGTGATGGGGTACACGTTAAGATGTCAAAGTGTACTGTTTGCGTCAGAATGAGGGTATGATTGTGGGCCTTCGATCGATGATGTGATATTTTGTTTCCTAATTTATATAATACTATGTCCAATCGCTAGGTTTAATACACTATTAATCATTAAATCGTTGTGTTTCTATGATATACTTTTGAGCAAAAATGAATAACTTGCAATTTATTTGCTTAGTCTCATGTGTGGAGCCGAAAAGTATATTCCCAATGGTCAAGTGTAGTACGCCCAGTTTAGATATACTATCAAACAGTTTTAATCTTTCATGAATAAAGTAAGGACATTCGAAGAAAAAGTGATATGCTGTTTCCTCTGGTGCACCGCAACAGCATTTCGGCGAATCGGCAATATGATTGATATGCTTATCAAAATTAAGATTACTACAGTTATTTCGCAATTTAGCGTGTAGTATGTTCCTTTCTCGGCTTCCAACTAGGTAGAAAGGAGGCGGTTTCAATACAACAAACATAGCAGCTATTTTTTTCTCTATATTATCTTTATTTATTTTCTTCTTATTGCCTTTATCGTCACTCTTGGTGAGGTCATCTTGGAATTTGTTCCACTGGATAATCATTGAAGGAAAGAACGATTTATTATAATATTCAGCCTTTCTAGATAAAGAGTTAAATCGGTAGGGATATCTGGAAGGATAGTTTGTGTTGTCTCCGTAACGCGCAGGTAATATATCAGTCAAATATTTCGGAGCGTCTCCAGCTTGGATTCGGTTGAACATTTTGAATTTATGAAATTTTCTTCGTTCTTGCAGTGATTGCCAACCCAATTCTGTAAATAATTTATGTATAGCACACGAGCGAGTTTAGCCCGATACAATTCGAGCCGCATCTATGTGTAATTTGTCTAGCGTATTCAGAAGGGAGTCGGGAGCACAGTCCCAGATAATATCTCCATAATCCATAAGAGGAAGAATGTAATATGTGTACATTAGATTTAAGGATTTGCGACTAAGTTTATATTTAATTTTTCTAAGCATGGCTAATCGACCAGAAACACGAGTTACTATATCATTTATTTGAATGTCCCACCCTAAGTTGGATTAAAAGTTTAAACCTAAGTGTTTTTGCGAGACCGTTTCCTCGAGTTGGGTGCCACCAAAAAGGATTGGGGAAAATGTTGGGGATTCCTTTTGGGGAGATATTTGAAATCTTATCAGGGTAGTTTTGGTGGGGTTGAAATTGACAAGCCAATTTTTGGACCAATCGGTAAGTTTGTCCAAGTCATTGTTGAGTTTAGTAACAAGATGGATCGGATCAGTTTCCGCTGTGGTGATGCATGTATCATCAGCATAGAGTCTAGTCAGGGATTCTAAATCTTGGTGAATATCATTAACATATATGAGGAACAAGAAAGGTCCGATCACATAGCCCTGAGGGACTCCAGCTGAAAGTGTTCTGAAAGGGGATGCAGTGTTATTCAAAATTACCATTTGCTCTCTGTCCATTAAATAACTCTTGAGCCAAATTAAAAGATCACCGGTAACCCCATACTTCCTAAGTTTGAGAAGTAGTCCTCTGTGCCACACTCTCTCGAATGCTTTAGAAACATCACCAAATACAGCACAAGTGTGTAAATGTCCTTCGAGAGATCGGCATATGTCATGGTGTAACTCTAGTAACGAAAATGTAGTGCTATGTCCAGGGAGGAAGCCTGATTGGTGTTTATATATCAGCTGATTGATTTCAAAATGTTGAGTTAAAGTTTTCAAGACTAATTTTTCAAGTATTTTCCCAACACAGCATAAAAGGGATATTGGGCGGTAATTACCTGCATCAGCAGGATCACCTTTTTTGAAAATTGGAATGACATTTGCTTGTTTCCATGTCATGGGGAATGTGCAAGTATCCATCGATTTTTTATAAATTATATAAAGAGGTTCCACAATGGCATCAGCAGTCTCCTTCAGCATTCTGGCGCTTATTCCATCATGACCGTGGGCTTTATTAATCTTGAGAGACCTGATTTCTCGGAGAATATATTTTTTATCAATAGTCACCGATGATATGGTACTGTCGCATTGTGTAGCAACATCAGGGAAACAGTAAGGTTCGTTGTCGATTTTCCCATTGTTTATGAAGGTATCATTAATTAGGATGGCTTATTCTGTATCATTAACTATAACGGGTGCTTGATTCGTGTTGGAGTTGTTATCTTTATCATATAGGGGAGGAATAGTAGAACATCTGTTTTTCCCCATCAAGTTGCTGGCTACTTTCCAAAAAAACTTCGGAGAGTTGGATCTTTCGATATTGTTTTGTAGGTTTGATTCAAATGAACTCTTTGCATATTTTATCATGTTGTTAACTTTGTTTCTAATTCTCTTAAAGTTATCAAGATCTGAACATTTCTGACTTTTAATAAACGTTCTCCTGGCTCGGTCTCTACGACGTAACTCTCTTCTTACATCAGAGTTAAACCATATTTTATGATTAGGTCTGATTGACGCCTCACTGGTGGGAGTAGTTTTTTTAATTATATCCAAGAACATTTCTGTGAAAGTGTTAACAGCATCATCAATTGAGAGTGGGTGCAATAAATCATGCCACTCGACGGCCTGGATCAAACTACGAGCCTTATCAAAAGTGCCCTTTTTGTAATTCCAAACGGTTCGCTTGAATAAAGTATTTAATTCAAAATCAAATGATAAAACTGCACAAACCCCGAAGTGGTCAGAAATAGACAAGTCAATGGTATCAGCATTGTGACAAACATCATTATCGCTTACTAGTATTGGGTCTAATAGAGTCTGAGTGGTAGCGGTTACTCGGGTTGGGTTAACAATCAAATTGCGGTGATGTTTCCGTGACTTAATATCTGATAACTTGGAGTTTGTTTGTAGCATATTATAATTAAAATCACCTACTAGTACCATTGGATTGCTGGTTTCCAGAGCTTTTTCAAGCGAGCTTTCAAGTTCATCCCAGTAGGTTAGGCTGGCGAATTGTTCAGATCTATATGACAATCCAATTAAATAGCATGTTTTTTTAGACAAAATTTCTATCCATATACTATCGTCGTTTTCCAAGTCCACACGACGTCTGAAGGACAGACTGGAAGAAATGTACACTGTATGTTGGCCAAGGACACGTGCCCATACATCTAGACCATGAACCAAGGCTGATATAGGTGTGCAATAGCATTGTACCCAGGCATCAACAGGTGGCTATATGTAGGGAATTGACTCACGCCCTTATATACGTAATATATCTACCCCAATGACACAGGCACGTTTACGTAGTGTTAATACCCAGTTGACTATAATTATGTATGCATTGGATATAGGTGCCTATTGGTAGGACATGGGCTCAGGTCCCTAAATATAAGCTACGGACCAGGCCTCATTAGTAAGGTCATAGACCCACACATATGCCGTTCGACAATGGACTTAGCCACATATATATGAGACGCATGGACCCCATGCCCCTATGGGTAAGTCATGGACCAAGATACCTACATGTGCATGGATCTATATGCATACTATGTACGTACGACCATATACAGATATTCGACCAACGCCATATAGGATGGAGGTCGCTATAAGCCGTGTGAAACCACTATAGCTTGGCCATGGACCCAGGCTATTATAGGTAGGAAATGGACACATGCCAATATGGACAACCCAGGCTGATTTAGTTATGGCAGTATCAAACATGATTACCAGGTATTTATATGTAAGACATGAACCCATCCCGTTTATATATATGCTATATGGATATCTAGGCTCACAGGACCTATAGTTATGAACTTATGACATGTACCCAGGTCCCTACATCACATCCATAGAACCATGCTTAAATAGTATATCATCACTCCAGGCCCCTGCCTAGGATGGATAAAGCAGTTAGGACACATCATTGGATGCAGTTCCATGTATATAGGTAATGAACCAATGTAACTATGGGTTGGTCATGGACCCATGGGTGCCCATGTAAATAGGAAATGGGCACCGGTTCCTAAAGGTAGTTCACGGTATCTCAGTCTGAAATATATAGACATTTAAAGGACACATTCCCATGTATTAACATACGTGTAGTTATGACATGTGTAGTAAGGACACACAGTTGGTTCCTACCGTATATCAAATAGTATTCCAGATGCTACCACACTGTGATAAGAGTATTCCTCGTGGATTCCATGGTCAAATGTATTGTCGGATTCCAGGGGGAGGGGTGGTATCAACATAAATGTTGGTCAATATTTTTACATGTCTCATTAAAATCTATTCCAACAGATACTATCATAAACTCCATACATGTATGTCCTGCTGATAAAAAATAACTAAATAGTCTGTCAGTTGCACGCAGTTTTATCAATGGTAGGTTATTATCTAACAACATTTCAACCTCAATACCAATCTGACACAGGGTAATTTTTGCATCAGTACACAATACAATAACCTTTAGTGGTGCATTATCTGTCAATATAAGCACACTATGGCATATTATGAAACAGTTATATCACTTAAATTGCCAGAAACTCACATATATGGTATGTTTTCAATCGTTGGTATGTCCCTCGCAACCAATACACAACCCGTAGGTAACACATGCGGTAACTTTACTGTCATGTTCACACTAACAACAACTATTTTAATTGTGTTCAATATAAACATGTTACATGACGTAATTTAGTTTGTTACAACTACCATAATTTCAGTCATACATGTATGTGCATTTTTCGATTTCGGGTATAGCCCTAGCAATCGTTACCACTCCTGTGACTAATAAATATATAGTAATCGTTGTGTCGAATCCACACTAACGACAGCTATTACAATTGTTTCACACAAAAAAAACGACAATGACATAGTTTATATTAGTTTGTTAAAACTACCATAATATCAGTCAGATGTGCATTTTTCTATTTCAGTTATGTCTCTAGCAACCATTTCCACACATGTAAGCAAGAACTATGGTAATATTTCAGTCGGATCCACACAGACAACAACTATTATAAAAATGCTACATGACGTAGTTTAGTCTGTTAAACCAGCCATAATATCAGTCTTATTTGTATTTCTTCGATGTCGAATAGTTGCCTAACAACCATTGATAAGGAAGGGCCTGCCGCGATGTCAACACATATGAAAATGATAAAAAATATATATACATATATCTTTTCACTTTAATTCTGAATTAACCTCTGTTCTAGTATAATGGTTCATATTTCAACTCATTGTCGTCTGAATATCTTTACTCGCCCACTTTTATGGGAAAATTTTTGAATCATCATGCGATTGCTATGCTCTCTTCGGTAATAATGTCATCACAATTACGGAATATCGACCGGTAGTAATCTCTAGTACCAAATGCACATATTTAGCGACACCTCATCACGATAGACGGGTAAGTGTGAATATTGAGTCCGTAAATAAGTCCACATATGACTGCATCCGCAGCTCAAATCGGATTTTATGGGCCTTTTACCATGTTATTCATAAATTATGTTCTAATTAATCCCTGAAAAAATAAGCTTTCCCCGATTTGTTTCCCTTGTGAACCATAATGTGTCTGGGCTATGATCATACCTCTAACATAATCTTGATCATTCTTAGGGGTGACCTCTAGAGTCATCAACGTATTCCGAAGTTCGTTAAAAAACATGGCCACCAGCAGCCATATTGGATTTCACATGTGAATTCATGGGCACACACTGCAGCCCACACTTATTGATGAAATGTTTGAAATGAGCAATATGCACACCCTTTACTGAAACTGTGTTTTACTTTCGTTCTTGTTTATCATTCTATTGACTGCTCATCATAAAATTAACGCCTCCCCAAGTTGAGCTACATTATCATTGACACTTTCATTCGAATTACTGTCGGAAGAAAATAATGAAATGGTGCTTTGGGACCAATGGTCTTTCAGGAAACTGCAGTAAAAGCTGCGGTTATAAATCCTTTTAAAATATTAGCATGTCGTCTGTGAATGAGGATGCACAAGACAAGTCAACAAGGTCTGAAAGTAGAATGAGAATTCACCATCTTCCTAAACATATTTTCTCAGGAAAACAGTACAGAACCGTAGAAACTCTGTTTTCTAAAGAAAATGTTACACATTTGGAAATTACTCCAGTCAATACGTGGTTATGCCCAGAAAAATAGAACAGAATTGGTTTAAACTGTGCATCTTTGGTGATGTAACATCAATTATTGTCAGGCATATGACCATGGAAATTATTCATCATAAACTAGGCTATTCTCTGATAGCATTTACATGGAGATTGATCGCATACCGTAGTGGTAGTGACACTTTAAATGTTCACACAACAACGGAAAAAAAGCGTCACAGTGGGAGTGCTAGCTGTTATGAGTTATCACCCAATAATTGGTTCCATTCCGAATATGTTGATTGCAACGTGTATTTAAAACCACATTCACTATTACCATGTCCGTTGCTTATAACGCCAACCTAAATCAGTAACGTAAACGCCCTTTATGAAAGAAATGCAAAATTGTCAATTTTCTACAAAAGACACACGATCGAAATTTTGCTTCTGTATTTTCGTTTTATTGCCATATGTTAATTCTATATTGTCACATTGTGCCTTTCCGTTTTTTTTAATATATATTCGTGTCTTATCTACAGAGAATCACTTGAGAAAATCCATCGTTCGTGAAGTTGATCTTAATAGGAGTTATATAGCAGCGATATGCGTCACATATACGATAGCGACAGCAAGGATCGAGGAACGCTCCAACAAAATAACGCCCTCTTTCCAACAACCGATACCCACATGGCAGGATCAATCTGCCATGGACTCGCATGTTATTCATGTGATGACACTTCAGCTGTCTCGATAGGCAGTATTGTTCATGCTGAGTGTCGACGCAAGTACACGGAGGTTAATACAATCGTCTCTTCCAAACGAAAGCGTGACAAGTCTCCTCGTTTACGTTGCGTTCCGGAGTGAAATTTGATTTCAAACGAAACTGTCTGCATGTTTTGCGGAAGGTCAACTGACACAACAAGAACGATTTGGCAAAATATATCCCGTGAGAACATTATCCTTCCAAGAAGAAGTGTCTGATAAATGTTAAGAGTGATGATGGTGCATGTGGTAGATATGTATTGACAAGAACACAGGCGTGCAGTGCGGCATTTGGAACATGGAAACCTCAACCCTATGCTACGTGTACAAAACATTTAACGGTCGACTAAAGAATGTTACTAGGGAGAACGCGTTCATGTCAGTGGGAGACTCATTTAGATAAAATGACGCTGAACCGGTTTCAGTTGGCGACTTAGTTAAGAAAACTAGTATACTCCTTCATGGTACAAGTGACGAACCGTTTACAACAAAACACATGTATGAAATCTAGGCTAATAAACC
The DNA here is from genome assembly GCA_032622095.1 of Siphonodentalium dalli. Taxonomy (NCBI): domain Eukaryota; kingdom Metazoa; phylum Mollusca; class Scaphopoda; order Gadilida; family Siphonodentaliidae; genus Siphonodentalium; species Siphonodentalium dalli. The sequence continues at coordinate 156,430,234 of CP136063.1, forward strand.
AATGTGTCACGCATTTTGCAAGGACAATATTCTGATCCAAAAATGGACGACCTGAGCAAGAGAAACTGAGAGTAATAGATACAGCTGTCAGACTTGTCAAGAATGACATCAAATGTATAGATACCTCTAAGGGCAAACACCCATTAGTAACAGCTATGCGTTATCCACTGAAAGGTCTTGAGTACATTCCTAAATCACTGAGAGTGTTGTTGTACATCTCTTGGAAAAGATACATCAGTAAAACAAGCTGCCATAGGTCAGGCAATTATGCAAACTACCAGGCCACGAGTCCTTCGTGCTCCACTTCAGTTCGGCATCGGTGTACAGTACCACCAACACTTTGGATCTATGTGTTTGATAGATACTCTCAGACATCTTGGGTTCTACTGCACATTTACAGAAGTTGAAAAAACTACTGCTGTTGCTGGTACCATGGACATCCATGGGTATGCTCTGGGCAGTTTGTTCAATTTGCTGTCGACAACGTCGACCATAATATAAGAACAATTGATGGACATAACACACTTCACGGGGTGGGCATTATTGCCGTTGTGTCTCCTAGCAGTACGATGGTTAGGGCTATCCCATGAGTGGATGTAACCAAGGAGGATATGTAAGGAGGAAAGAATGTAGCCAGAATTAACATACAAGTATTCAGGCCATCACAATCGCCCAGCCTAAAATATGAAGAACTGTGTATTCAACAAGAATATGACACATTTGGATTTGTCATGGAAAACGACTTGGCTGCTGCGTTCTTAACAAAAATACTTATCGGAATTGATGCATGCAAATGGTGCACAAAGGGCAGTCACACGAGGGGAAGTTTTCAGTTATGTTTATGTCTCTGCTGGAACTCAATCCAAGTGATGAGATGTAGCTCCACCTTCCATTTTGTGAACAGACAGTCCCACATATATGTGAGCCATCACGTTGAATCACCATCATTGTTGGAAGGCACTGAACATAATATAATCCGAGCCACCGTCTAGTCCACTACGTAAGTTTGTCCTTCGACTTGGTGGCTTACACTCAGAAATGAGCTTTTTCGGGTGTATTGGACATACTATGACTGATTCTAGCCTACATGAAGTCCTCACAACTGTTTATGATGACAATGCAGAATGTCATATGATGTCTGCCAAAGCGTTGACCAGAGCCTTGAGGGGGCATGGCATTGTCGATGTTGGTCTCCACACACTGCCCATGGCAGACATTTTCAAACTAGACATGGATGCTTTGTTTGATTCTGAATGCAATGAAGCGTTTCAATCATTTGATCAGGTTTCCGAAGTCGATATCACCCAGAATATTGCCACACCAAGCGATATGTCGTCCAATTTGCCCATCACCAATTTCAGTCAGTGTTTAATAGTCAGAGTTCCACAATGACAAGGTCGAGGACATCGCATATTATTTTCGGTGCTGCAGTCGTCCTAAATGTAAGAATATTTACTTTGCTCCAATATCAACGGCAAACAAAGAGGACAAATATATGGCTCATTCAAGATGCCCAAATGAAGTTGGGTGATGATTTCTGTCGGGACATATTTTCCTGCTCTCTATTATAGGTTGCGACACGACATCTAGACTTTTTGGTTTGGGCAAACTGTTTCGCTAGTGCGCAGAAATATTCAACAAACCATCTAGTGACGTATCTAAAGATGAAATTGTTCAGGCGGGGAATCAACTTTAATGTGCCTTTATAATGGCGGCACTGTTGACACATTAGATGTAGGAACCTACATCTTCTGCCGCGAAATACCACAGTTTAAGGGTTTATATTCAAATCCAAGAAGGAAATCAGTGGATGGTTTGATATCAACCGTTGGGTTTAGTTTTGAAATATCGTTCTCTATATCCACAAATGTCAGATATGGCACCTATACCCTAACCACATACTAAAAGTAGTTCGCTGCAGTTGCAAACGAGGCTGCAAAACTTCACAATGCAGCTGTAAGAAATTTGGACTTGAGTCCAGTTCAGTATGTGGCGTTGGCAAACGTTTGAGCTGTGAGAATGCGCAGCAATCTTTAATGGACACGGATTAAGAACCAATTTAAATATGCATATGTCTTAACCTTTATTCAACAATCCTTGACTATATTTGAATACTAAAACATGAACTAATGGCAATTGTATCAATTAAGCAAATACAATGAGGAGTTATTTCATTATGAATTTCCAATTGATAACTTCACCTGTTGGGTTCGTTTTCAGCTAAATGACTTGACCTTTTGACCTTAACGGCAGTTGGTCCAGGTGTCAGAACTAGATATATTCTAATGCAGTTTTCATCTCTCTTTACACTGATATATGTCGTGGCCCGCTACAGTTCGTGCATGTCGCAACAAAAATGCTGTTTCTTCTTACCCTTCCTCAAAGATACTATCGCGCTTTTCGTAAATCGGCCTCCATTAGAAATACATGAAAACACAAATTTAGCAGCATGCCATCAATTTGGACTTTTAATATGTTATAGCTAATATGTTTCTCTAACGAAACACGCATAAATAAATTATGTAATATATTTTTGTAGGTTAGGTAATATTGTGTGTATATTGACTGGACTATAGGGTACATCATGTAAATAACCAAGCGATGCAAAACAAATGCTATCGACCTCAAATGAAGGACCATTCAAGAATCCCAGTCAACAATGAAATAAATACACATACACTGGTAGAAATTCAGTCGAATACTAAAGAACACAAATTTTGTAATACAAAATTAGTAAATTACAAAGGAACTCAAATAATAGATGTATTCTCTGATCCAATTGGCTGCGGACACACGTATCACAGTAGCGATGGCATAGTAGGTGTGACAATTATATATGGTGGAATTTGGTGACAATTGGTTGCCATAATTAATATGCCACAGCGAGCAATGTCGCCCGCTGCATATTCGCATAATGAGTCCTCCAAAGTTCGTTATAATCAGTCTTTTTCTTGTTTTTGGTCCTTGTATAGTTCGTTTTGTTTATTCCAGATACTATCTCGCAGCTGAAGATCCCTAACAGTTCCGACACAGCTTAATTGCCCCATGTGATAATATTAGCGGAATTATGCGGAGAACTAAGCGTCGCAAAAATAAAAACCGCAATTGGGGAACTGTCTTAATACGCATGAAATTTATATAAGTGGATAAACATGAATTGAGACCATATCAACGAAACGTACTGCATGCATGACATGTGAGTGAATGAGGATTGCCACGGTCAAACACGATCGAACGTGCAATTATATATATCGTAGATAACACAATGAAGCAAAACTTAATGAGTAGAGATCATCCTCGGTGAAACGCCATGGGTTAATTGGTCGAGTCAACTCATTGTGCGGAAACTCAGCGGGCGACACGCTAGCTATGGCACAGAAATATGACGAACAATTGTCACCAAAATTGCACCATAATAAATGGTCACACCTACTATGTCATCGCAACGGTGGTACGTGTGTCCGCAGCCAATTTGATATGAATGGATACTGATAAAACGATATCATATACAAAAGGACAGAATGGAAAAAATCATGCATATGTACAAATTAGTAAATTACAAAGGAACTTTCATATTACAAGAATTGCGGTTTATACTGGTTTATGTATAATATAGGACCCAGGCTGCTTTTACGATCAACACAACCAGTTCGGGACAGGCAAGTGGATATAGTGGATAGGTCATGATTGTAACAAACAAATAAATTTATTCTTATAAATAGTCCATGGTATGTATACAAGGTTTGCAAGTAATATATATAAATATAAATATAACATCGTTGTCACTCAAAAATAATATTTATCTGACTATAATTAAAGCAAACTATTTTTGTTCATCTGAAAAAAAACATAGTAATATATTTCCAAATAGACAAACTTCAATAAAGAAAAAATGAAACAGTTTTAAAAGCAAACTGAAATCTTGAATTCACCGAAATAGATATTGGCAATTTTTGTTTGCATTTTCCGTTCGTTTTAGAAACGTCGATAAATGTATTTGAATCGTAAAATAGTAGGCGTTTGTCTCAATACACCCCATCAAAATCATTCTTGAAACTTTAATATAAACAAAGACATAACGACATTTCCAAGTTTGAGCTTTGAACGTTTCCACTTTCTAGACAAAGGAAATTTCAAAAGTGTATAAATCTTGATAATTATTTCTACTAAGAAACGCCGATTAATAAAACATCGTCAGTTATTCTAGAATCGGTGCGTTAAAGTTAAAGTATTTGACAAATGGGCATAAATTGACCATATATATTCAAGTACGTCATAACCTAAACCTGTCGAAATATAGGAAAAGCAACTAAATACTTGCAACAGGAAAAGTTCGACAAATGCATAACATTTTTTTAAAGTTGTAACTGTTCGAAAGACTCAGAAAATGTTCACTTTTAGTCATATTCACAATTCAGAATGCTGTTGTGCATTGGACACAGGAACACGTGATCCGCGGGTTGGCCAATGGGTGGAGGATTGTAGGTAGTCCAAAGGGATGTGGAATCGGTAACTGATGTTTAAAGTCAACAGGAAACGGTAACGGATGCTTAATATAAGGCAAATGTGATGATTTCTGCTCCATCGAAACAGGAATATGTGGTCTAAAGTCAGCTGGAATCCTTAGCATTGGGTGAGACACGACCGCTCGATTCAGTGTCAATTCCTGGACCATTTTTCTAGATTCCTCCAACGATTTAGTAAGCATCACAATATAGTTCCTTGCAAGAAGTAGGGTCGACATTTTGGAAAGTTTTTTCACTGACGGTCCATGTGAATATGGCATCACTTGTCGCAAGGCATCCAGTTCTGAGCTGATGCTATGCATTCTGTCGCGTTCGCGGCTGTTGATTCTCAATCGAATATCTTCGGGAACATTTGACTTTGAAGATTTTGCCTGTCGGTTAAACCGTCTTTCTGTCTTCATTTTACTTCCGCCATTGTGCATGTCTGTATCAGTTTGAGAGTCAGTGGAAACACATGCATTATTCGAAATCTCGTGAAAACCGCCGCTATCATCCACGTTGATATGGAAATCAGCATCGTCTCCATCCGAGAAATCTGAGTGGGTGCCATCCAAAGAACAGACATCAGACGTTTGTCTATAGTAGGGCGAGAAAGACTTTCTTTTATCCATTACTAATAACTGATGACACGAAGCTGGAGATTAAATTTTTTTTCAAATACTTGAGTGCTACTATAGAAGAGCTGATATTTTATTTCGTGCTCTGAGAGCGATCATGAGATACTTTATACTATATGTCTCCATTGTATCCAATATACAGCACCCCTTATCTCAGTTGATCATCGACTGACTCGCGATCGCTGTGTTTTCATTGGTCGGATTCGAAATACCTCTAAAGGAGTCTTAATTATTTTAGCCAGAGGTGCAGTTTCTGAGTTTGTGTCTATTTTGTCACCTTCACATAACGCATCCGCAGATTGTATCCTTGCTGTGATCTCAAAGGATATTAGCGCCTTCGTGCAGATATAATTTAATTCAAAGGAAATTTATACTTAGCGGAAATGATCACTACATGTATAAGCTTAGAAAATTTTGAAAAAATAATTAAACTTTCAATTTCTGGAGTCACTGGACTAAACGGATAATCTGATATTTCCCTGCTGTTTTATATTTTATTGTTATCTATTTGTTGGGTTTGTTTTGTATATTTGTTCTAGTCGTTTGTTTTGTTTTTACTTGTTTGTTTTCTGTTCTTTTATAAATTTTATTTCTTCTAAATTCGCAAGTTATATATGGGACGACGCGCCGATCCGAAATTTCGTTAATTCCAATCTGTATATACCTCTATGGTATTATACCTTATTCTAAATTGACTGGTCAGTATATCCGGGGATGGAATTTCAATTAGATGGTCCTTCGGGCATGGGTTTCTGTTGATATTGCGCTCTTGCCAATCCTTCTTGTCATCATCATTTAGACCAACATTACTTGTATATGCATATTTGAAAGTACTATATAGTGTGAACAGGGCGCGAAAACTTCATATCAGTAGAGACCTTTCGTTATATATATAATAGACTATAAACAAAACTTTTCGCAGAATTGACGACTATGTCCGTTTGTGAGACAATCGCCATTGCCACTCGCAGTAATGCAATGCATGTATGTTGTTATCAGGTCATAGCTTAGCTCTTTAGCGCAGCTGGTTTGTGGGCCGACCGAGCTGCATGAGCGAGTGTATTCGTTGTGGCCCGCACCACCCAACGGATTAACTGGTATAAGTCAACTATGGGCTTATTCCAGAATAAAAATAAGTCCAATATGAACCATTGCCAATAGTTAGGTCCAATATGAACCTATTTGCACGAGGATATATTGAAGTATAGCAAAATACATATCTATATATAAAAGAGTAGGATTCGTCGGTCATGTGCGCGAGGCGACTCTGAATTAAAGCATCGGGGCCCGTTTCAGCACCCGTTTCAGCTAGTTTATATTTGATCGAATAACATTTTACACAAAAAAAACCCACTCTTCAATATTTACAAGTTGTTTGAAGTGAAAACATAAGCGCTCTTTATCGCAGGTGATCTTGTGTGTGTGTTTTGTTTAGCCACCTGAATCAATAATAACAATGATGGCTATATTACCATTAGCCGAGACGGAAGTCGCACCTCTTGGGTATATGAAGATGATATCACGAAAATATAAATTAAACACTATCCTCAATGAAACATGTCGTACATTTATTCTGCGTGCGCTGGTTTTATCAGTATGAGTTTTCGCCTTTTATGGGGGGGGGGGGGGGTCGTTGTTTTTTCCCTGCTCTGTCTTTTTATGCCTTTTAAAAAAAATCTTACTAGTATTTTCTCGATTGATATATTCACCCACTATACCAATTAGCACAATTAGGACCGATAATCGATACAGATAATTACCCTCGTTGATTTTCGTGATAGCATCTTCCTATCTCCAAGATGTGTGAAGAACCATCTTTGAACCGGGCCGCTTCAAGCTTCCAAGGGCATTGTACAGTGTTTTATCACATATGCTGATCATATCTGCTTTTATCATGTTCATTAATATGTTTCTACATGAAAAAGAAGCGCGCCATGCCGGGAGGTGAGAGATAGGTAAACTGCGATTCAGGGTTAAACCGACTCGTATATTCAAGCATAAAACTAAACCTCGTAATCTCTTGGCTCCTATGATAAAATCGTTGAATTTTCCCCCAAATACAAGACAAACGCTCTTTATTTTTACCATATATAGAAATGAACATCAGCGAACGCTCTTTATTGACGCGTGCAATTACGGGATACTTTCTGTGGCGACGGTTCTCATTACGTCAATGTGTCTCTTCTTTTCTAGACGTGTATAGTCCGCATATGAGTAGTTCTTGTATTTGTCGACTTACTTTTGAAAGAAGGGAGGCGACAAAATGAAGATATTTAATCAGGCGGCAACCACCCAAAACAAAAACATTTTTAGTACAATATGCCAACATGTCCTTGGTGCACAGGTAGCGTTCAAGTTTTAGGGTGATGAATTGCAATCGGTATGCTGGTGTTTGTGGTCTTTCTCGTCATATCCTTAGCAACCGCTGTGACCATATTTGTTCCTTAGCAACCAACCTTAAAATATAGGGCTGTTGTATTCTAGAATTCCAAGCATGAGCATCCAAACTTATAGAGGATGATATATTGTATACTAAGTTGGATGTGACCCCACAAAATATGTCATCACAATTCCGAAATGTTCTATACTTTTAATTAGGTTCTTGGCATTTATAACCAAACAATGGTTTCCAATGATCCGGTAAGTATTAGAGCTCCAGGGGTGAGGTTACACGGGACGTATTGTTACCTGGTGTTCAGCACATTCTAGAAACTACCTTTACTAAAATGAGCCATAGTGACTATCCTTATATCCTATGTCAAATTATTGTTCCAGATTCTTGGGGAATTGGTGACTCAAATAGTCCTGAGTGGCATGATGTGATACTACAAGCCCACATATATCTTGATTTATATCCCCTTCCAGACAATTAGACCTAAAGTTATATATACACTTTATATATAGATCGATAACATAATACCGCTCCGCAGTTAGTCATACATGTATGAACGCGACAATGGCAAGAGATTACGAGGTTTAGTTTTAGGCTTGAATATATGAGACGCTTTAACCCTGTGTCGTAGTTTACCTACTTTTCACCTCCCAACACGGCGCGATTCTTCTCCACGTAGAAACATATTTATGAACATGATAAAAGCAGATATGATCAGCGTCTGGGAGGAAACACTGTACAATACCCAAGATGGAAAGCGGCCAGGTTCAGAGATGGTTCTTCACACCTCTTGGAGATAGGATGATGATATCACGGAAATCAGTGAATTTACATAAAACCAAAGCACAAGAAATAAATGTACAACATGTTTCATTGAAGATTTAATAGAGTGTTTAATTGTTTCATGTACTAATATCGCTCCGTGGTTGGTCATATGAACGTGACAATAGCAAGATATAACAAGGTTTAGTTTTAACTATTTCCCATATAAACATTTATGAACATGATAAAAGCAGATATGATCAGCGTCTGGGAGGAAACACTGTACAATACCCAAGATAGAAGCGGCCCGGTTCAAAGATGGTTCTTCACACCTCTTGGAGATATAGGAAGATGATATCACGAAAACCAGTGAGTGTAATTATCTGTATCAATTATCGGTTCTATTTGTGCTAATTGATATCTTGGGTGAATAAATCAATCGAGCAAACACAAGCTAGATAAACAAATAAAATATGCCCATAAAAACCAATGCACAGAAAATAAATGTACAACATGCTTAATTAAATATAGTGTTTAATTGATTCATACTAATATCGCTCCGCGGTTGGTCATATGAATGCGACAATAGTAAGAGATTATACAAGGTTTAGTTTTAGTCTTGAATATACTGGTCGCTTTAACCCTGGATCGTGGGCTCGTAGTTTACCTATTTTTCGCCTCCCAGTTTGGCGCGCTTCTTTTCCATGTAGAAACATATTTATGAACATGATAAAAGCAGATATGATCAGCGTCTGGGAGGAAACACTGTACAATACCCAAGATGGAAGCGGCCCGGTTCAAATAAGGTTCTTCACACCTCTTGGAGATAGGAAGATGATATCACGGGGAAATAAGTGAGTGTAATTATATTCATTAATTATCGGTCCTAATTGTGCTAATTGAATAAATAAATCGAGCAAACACAAGCTAGATAAACAAATAAAATAGGCACATAAAAACCAATACACAGGAAATAAATGTACAACATGTTTAATTAAATATAGTGTTTAATTGATTCATACTAATATCTCTCCGCGGTTGGTCATATGAACGCGACAATAGCAAGAGATTACAAGGTTTAGTTTTAGGCTTGAATATACTAGTCGCTTAAAACCTGGGTCGTACGTGGGCTCGTAGTTTATTTCTTTTCCATGTAGAAACGTATTTATGAACATGATAAAAGCACATATGATCAGCGTCTGGGAGGAAACAATGTACTATACCCAAGATGGAAAGCGGTCCGGTTCATATATGTTCTTCACACCTCGTGGAGATAGGAAGATGATATCACGAAAATAATGGCGCGTCCACATGTAGCTGCAAGAAAATATCTGGTACAGTTGTACCCTGATATTTTCTTGCTGCAAAGATTACGCTCGTGAAAACGCGTCGGTTTAGATAGCGTTGATTGAGCTCAATCGTAAAAGTATTAGTCGTGGCGGTTCAATTGAATTGCATCCGGTAAACAACCTACAGTCCATATTGGCAATTCATAACATTATAAAATTTCCATCTCAACATATATTATCGTAGTCGGTGGGATGAGGCACCCACCGACCCGAAGCCACATTGCACTGCTCTAATGCATAAAAACCTTCCATATATGATTAAGTGGTCACGTTATTTGGAAATAGGTACACGCCTGTTATAATTTCATATAACAGTACATGCATATGTGGGATGACAACAATTATTATGGTTTTGTGGCAATCGGATGACCCCATCCCCACTGCGACCACATATGAAGTTTTCTAGAGTTGTCGATTTGACTTGGTTCGTGGGGTTGTGGTGTAGATTACGTTACCAAATATACAAGGTTGCATGTGTGGACATGGGACCTCCTCCCAACTATGGTCAAAGTTTTCATACCTGGCACAATATTAGTTTGAACTTTCTCACCAACAATGAGTTGACATTGTTCTGGTAGTCTGATTTTCCAACATGTAAAGCATGTGGAATTTGTTGTTTTAGACAAAAATTAGCATTTCTATTACTTTTGGTAAAAATATTGGTTTGAGATATCCTGGAGTCCTTCCCTCACCGGTGGTCAGTCAAACTTCATGTTTAAACACAAGGCATGTGAGGTACCAGACGGGAAATTCAAAGCCGAGGGGAGGGGTGCAAATTTAATTATGTCATCTTGATAGTTTGACCTGGTTCAAGGGGGCATTGCAGTTGGAAATCCCACACGAACATCCTCCCTCTATAGATATACGTATCAGAGATTATTTAACGAATACCGATGACCACCAATCAAGGTGAACACATATATCACCCACAGGCGACAACATACCAGTGCACTGCCTCCATCGGATATTTTCGTGTATTATTTATTTCATTGGTCAAGTAAGTCACATGGGGTATACCTGATATGTTCTTGCCCGTCATGTGGATGCGCCATAAGTGATTGTCACTCATCAATTATCGGTCCTAATTGTGCTAACTGATATCTTGGATGAATAAATCAATCGAACAAACACAAGCAAGAAAACAAATAAAAAAGGCACGAAAAGACAGAACTGAAAGAATAAAAAAAGGACAAAGACACCCCCCCCCCCAATAAACGGCGAAAGATCATACGTAAACAAAATAAATCCCACGTAGATTAAATCCACACAAAAACAGGCGAAAGGCGCAATATATATATATATACTAGTATACAGAAGTACCCTCCGAATATCAACGTTTTTATAAGTTCCTAATAACCTGCAAAATGATGTTAAAATTTACATAAAACCAAGGTACAGGAAATACATGTACAACATGTTGTCTACAGGATAGTGTTCAAGTGATTTATGTACTAATATCGCACCGCGGTTGATGATAAAATAGAATAGAATATAATTTATTAAGCAAAATACGTCCCTGTGTTGGGACAGGTTGCCATACATAGATATAATATTAATGTGGTACATGAACACACATAAACTGTATAATAATAACATCACGCAGTTATGTAACTTAATATGCATTATATAATAATGGTATGAAATCGACATTAGCAAGAGATTACGAGGTTTAGTTTTAGGCTTGAATTATCGAGTCACTTTAACCCTGGGTCGTAGTTTACCTACTTGTCACATCCCAATACGGCGCGATTCTTATCCATGTAGAAACATATTTATGAACATGATAAAAGCAGATATGATCAGCGTCTGGGAGGAAACACTGTACAGTACACAAGATGGAAGCGGCCCGGTTCAAATATGGTTCTTCACACCTCTTGGAGATAGGAAGATGATATCACGGAAATAAGTGATTGCCATTATCTTCATTAATTATCGGTCCTAATTGTGCTAATTGATATCTTGGATGAATCGAGCAAACACAAGCTAGATAAACAAATAAAAAATGCACGAAAAGACAGAACAGAAAGAAAAGAAAAAACGCACCCCCCCCCCAATAACAGGCGAAACATCATATAAACATAATAAATCCCACGTAGATTAAATCCACACAAAAACAGGCGAAAGTCACAATATGCATGTGATGCTAATTGGTATGTTCTCAAATGAGAAAACAAAAGGAAGACAAACGGGGTGAGAGGGTCAAATTATTTTGCACACACACAGGCGGTGGGTGGTCGATTGATTTGGGTTTAGTGTCCTTTTCAGCAACTAAGGTCATATCACGACATTGTCAGTTTAGGGTGGTGGAGGAAATCCGCACACTTACGGCTAATATAACAGCGATTTCAATGGCTGATAAACTCGTCGACCATTTGCGGCTAACCACCGGTCATTGGCGAGTAACTGGCAACTCACCAGATTTACAAAGTCCACGATGGAAACATGTGGATTTAAACCCTCATCGCCAGCGATGGAGGGCGAAATGGGCTTGGTAGTATCCCTTAACCGATTGAGCCACCGAGCCCCCCCCCCCCCCCCCCCCACAGGAAGTGGGTGGTTCATTGATCAGTCGCGAAACAAGTTATTTAATGAGCTATATATATTTCTTTTATACTCAAGCCTTGTAAAATCAAAATAAGTTTTCGACTTTGACCCAAACATTAAGCAATATATAGCAGACAAGGTACGTCATCATGTAGTGGCTTGGTTTGGCTTCATATTCCAATATTGGACACTTCATATGGAGTCATGTACAGAAAGCAACACTATTTGTGAATGCCACAAGCCAAACCCGAGAAGAGTCAACTATTTCACCAATGATTTCTCAATATAGGATATTGTTATACATTATGAGGTACACAGTTCCTGCATATACACTTCATATATATGCATGACTGATATACCGACATACTTATATAGTACCATGGTGGTCACCAGAGCTGCTCACATCAGATGGCAAAAGGCTATGGTATGGTCCGAAAGCAGCTACAAAAGCCTGGCTTGAGACGAACATCCTGAGCAAAGTATGACAATTCTGATAAAATAATTTTAGTAATATATATATCCATCATTACTTTGTCCAATATGGGAGAATGTGACCATAACCTGCAATTTACCGACCATTCCACGTCGACTACCATTTCGCAAAATATAACGTCTGAAGCTCTCGCAATTGTAAATATTTACATGTACTTCTCACAACTCGGGACGAATTAATCACGATAAACAAACAGTAATAAGTATGTCAATGTTTGTTCCCACACCAAATATCAAGAGATTATTTTGAAGTTGATCAAGTAATCATTTAGAAACACAAAAAGTATTATTTCTAAGTGGAACAACTCCTTCACAATCATTGGACCGTGACAAAATTCGAACTTGACCTGTGTTTTCTGAACTATATGTACGAGAAAGTATAACCAACATATTTCAAGTTATCCTTACAACCCAAAAATGAATTATTTATAAGTCTAAAAGGAGGCATAACTCCGTCACAAATAATCGGGCCGTGATCAACCATTTTCTCAAATGTGAAACACAAACCAAATATCAAGAAATAATGTTCAATATCGTTCAAGCTTTCAATCGGACAACCCAAAACGTGTGATTTCTAAGTCGAAAAAAGAGGCAATAACGCCGTCATGAGCAACGGACCATCACCAAATTCGAACTTGACATGTGTTTCGTCCAAAGTGAACCAAGTGCCAGATATCAATAAATTATGTTGAGCATTGATCAAGTTACCAACCAGACTACCAAAATGTTCTCTTTCTACGATGAAAAAGGGCATAACTCCGGCTGATAACTCCTTCAACAACCATCAAACCACGATCAACATCGAACTTCAAGTTAACATGTGTCTCAAATTTCAAGAAATTATGTTGAATAATGCTCAAGTTATCACCTGGACAATCCAAACAACTGCGAATTCTAAGTCGAAAAATCGGCATAATTCCATGAAAACTTATTGGATTTTACATGGCGATTTTAATTACCAACTACTTACCAAATCCCATCGAATTCTGATTCATGTAATAATTTTAAATTAATGATCCGTCCAACGGACATACGGACGGACTTTCTGATTATACTAGTTCTCAGAAAAGCTTGGGGGACAATAACTACTTTGAGCAAGAGTACTCTCTATTCCCATTCAATTTCCCCTAGCGGAAAAAAAGTATGACAAAATAATTCCGTACAAAGGACTGACTATAAAAATGACACCAACAAGGGATCCACCACTCTACGCGCATGTTTTGTTTTCCTCCGACAAAGTTGTGACCCACCCACCTTTTCCCAGGATTTGTACACTTAATTTGTCACTTATAGATGTTTTGTTAATAATATATTGAGTTGTATAATGAGTTCATCATAATACATTGCACAGTAAGCGAAAAATTATCTCATGAAATTTTAGTTTTAGTTTTCTGCTTGTTTGTCTGTGTTGAGTGTTTTTCTGGTTAAATTAGCTGTCAATTCTGCGAAACGGTTCTTGGACCGTCCGAGCTTTTCGTGCAATCGTCGAATTAAGATGTAGAAAGAACAGAACACAATCAAGTAAATCAAAACAAACGCCGAGAACAAATAAAAAAACAACAACAAATAGAAAACATTCAACTATAAAACAGGATGGAAATATAAGATTCTCAGTTTATTCCATTGACTTCAGATAAATGAAAGTTGATTTTTGTTTCAGTTCAATGTAATATTATGTTAATTTTTCAAAAAATATTTCTCTAGACAAGACAAGACAAAATTGAATGAGCTTATAGAGATCATTTCCCGTAAGGATACATTTCGTTTGAATTAAATTCTATGTCAACGAAGGCGCTAATATTCTTTGAGATCACCGCAAGGATACAATCTGCGGATACTGTATGTGAAAGGTGACAAAATAGACAAACTCCGAAATTGCGCCTCCGGCTAAAATAATGAAGACTGCTTTAGAGGCAGTTCGAATCCGACCAATGAAAACACAGCGAGTCTGTCGATGATCAACTGAGATAAGGGGGTGCGGTATATTGGATACCATGGGGAACATATTGTATAAATTGTCTCATGATAGCTCTCAGAGCATCAAATCAAATCTTCAGCTCTTCTAGCAGCACTTGAGCATTTGAAACAAAATTTAATCTGCACGAAAGGTGACAAAATAGACAAACTCCGACACTGCGCCTCCGGCTAAAATAATGGATATCTAGGCTCACAGGTGCCTATAGTTATGAACTTATGACATGTACCCAGGTTCCTACATCACATCCATAGAACCATGCTTAAATAGTATATCATCACTCCAGGCCCCTGCCTAGGATGGACAAAGCAGTTAGGACACATCACTGGATGCAGTTCCGTGTATATAGGTAATGAACCAATGTAACTATGGGTTGGTCATGGACCCATGGGTGCCCATGTAAATAGGAAATGGGCACCGGTTCCTAAAGGTAGTTCACGGTATCTCAGTCTGAAATATATAGACATTTAAAGGACACATTCCCATGTATTGACATACGTGTAGTTATGACATGTGTAGTAAGGACACACAGTTTATTCCTACCGTATATCAAATAGTATTCCAGATGCTACCACACTGTGATAAGAGTATTCCTCGTGGATTCCATGGTCAAATGTATTGTCGGATTCCAGGGGGAGGGGTGGTATCAACATAAATGTTGGTCAATATTTTTACATGTCTCATTAAAATCTATTCCAACAGATACAATAATAAACTCCATACATGTATGTCCTGCTGATAAAAAATAACTAAATAGTCTGTCAGTTGCACGTAGTTTTATCAATGGTAGGTTATTATCTAGCAACATTTCAACCTCAATACCAATCTGACACAGGGTAATTTTTGCATCAGTACACAATACAACAACCTTTAGTGGTGCATTATCTGTCAATATAAGCACACCATGGCATATTATGAAACAGTGATATCACTTAAATTGCCAGAAACTCACATATTTGGTATGTTTTCAATCGTTGGTATGTCCCTCGTAACCAATACACAACCCGTAGGTAACACATGCGGTAACTTTACTGTCATGTTCACACTAACAACAGCTATTTTAATTGTGTTCAATATAAAAATGTTACATGACGTAATTTAGTTTGTTACAACTACCATAATTTCAGTCATATGTGCATTTTTCGATTTCGGGTATAGCCCTAGCAATCGTTACCACACTAACAACAGCTATTACAATTGTTTCACACACAAAAAAAAACGACAATGACATAGTTTATATTAGTTTGTTAAAACTACCATAATATCAGTCAGATGTGCATTTTTCTATTTCGGTTATGTCTCTAGCAACCATTGCCATCCATGTAAGCAAGAACTATGGTAATATTTCAGTCGGATCCACACAGACAACAACTATTATAAAAATGCTACATGACGTAGTTTAGTCTGTTAAACCAGCCATAATATCAGTCTTATTTGTATGTCTTCGATGTCGAATAGTTGCCTAGCAACCATTGATAAGGAATGGCCTGCCGCGATGTCAACACATATGAAAATGATAAAAAATATATATACATCTTTTCACTTTAATTCTGAATTAACCTCTGTTCTAGTATAATGTTTCATATTTCAACTCATTGTCGTCTGAATATCTTTACTCGCCCACTTTTATGGGGAAAATTTTTGAATCATCATGCGATTGCTATGCTCTCTTCGGTAATAATGTCATCACAATTACGGAATATCGACCGGTAGTAATCTTTAGTACCAAATGCACATATTTAGCGACACCTCATCACGATAGACGGGTAAGTGTGAAGATTGAGTCCGTAAATAAGTCCACTTATGACTGCATTCGCAGCTCAAATCGGATTTTATGGGCCTTTTACCATGTTATTCATAAATATGTTCTAATTAATCCCTGAAAAAATAAGCTTTCCCCGATTTGTTTCCCTTGTGAACCATAATGTGTCTGGGCTATGATCATACCTCTAACATAATCTTGATCATTCTTAGGGGTGACCTCTAGAGTCATCAACGTATTCCGAAGTTCGTTAAAAAACATGGCCACCAGCAGCCATATTGGATTTCACATGTGAATTCATGGGCACACACTGCAGCCCACACTTATTGATGAAATGTTTGAAATGAGCAATATGCACACCCTTTACTGAAACTGTGTTTTACTTTCGTTCCTGTTTATCATTCTATTGACTGCTCATCATAAAATTAACGCCTCCCCAAGTTGAGCTACATTATCATTGACACTTTCATTCGAATTACTGTCGGAAGAAAATAATGAAATGGTGCTTTGGGACCAATGGTCTTTCAGGAAACTGCGGTATAAGCTGCGGTTATAAATCCTTTTAAAATATTAGCATGTCGTCTGTGAATGAGGGTGCACAAGACAAGTCAACAAGGTCTGAAAGTAGAATGAGAATTCACCATCTTCCTAAACATATTTTCTCAGGAAAACAGTACAGAACCGTAGAAACTCTGTTTTCTAAAGAAAATGTTACACATTTGGAAATTACTCCAGTCAATACGTGGTTATGCCCAGAAAAATAGAACAGAATTGGTTTAAACTGTGCATCTTTGGTGATGGATGTAACATCAATTATTGTCAGGCATATGACCAAGGAAATTATTCATCATAAACTAGGCTATTCTCTGATAGCATTTACATGGAGATTGATCGCATACCGTAGTGGTAGTGACACTTTAAATGTTCACACAACAACGGAAAAAAAAGCGTCACAGTGGGAGTGCTAGCTGTTATGAGTTATCACCCAATAATTGGTTCCATTCCGAATATGTTGATTGCAATGTGTATTTAAAACCACATTCACTATTACCATGTCCGTTGCTTATAACGCCAACCTAAATCAGTAACGTAAACGCCCTTTATGAAAGAAATGCAAAATTGTAAATTTTCTACAAAAGACACACGATCGAAATTTTGCTTCTGTATTTTCGTTTTATTGCCATATGTTAATTCTATATTGTCACAATGTTCCTTTCCGTTTGTTTTAATATATATTCGTGTCTTATCTACAGAGAATCACTTGAGAAAATCCATCGTTCGTGAAGTTGATCTTAATAGGGGTTATATAGCAGCGATATGCGTCACATATACGATAGCGACAACAAGGATCGAGGAACGCTCCAACAAAATAACGCCCTCTTTCCAACGACCGATACCCACATGGCAGGATCAATCTGCCATGGACTCGCATGTTATTCAGTCGCATATTCAGTTTTCTCTCGAATTTCTACAGTATTCACCTCAATTGCAATTCCGCTTGTGTTATCTCTATATCTCCTTGCCACTTGATCTGTTGCTGTTGTTGTTTTCACTCTATATACTATATAAATTCCACTAGGGTTAATCGGTGTCCTATAGCAATTTTGTAAGAGTCCAATTGAGGAGGGCGATGTTGTCAGTTGACAGCAAAAGGTGCCTTAGGGTTGGTCAAGGCCGCTAGCCAGCATGTGATGACACTTCAGCTGTCTCGAAAGGCAGTATTGTTCATGCTGAGTGTCGACGCAAGTACACGGATGTTAATACAATCGTCTCTTCCAAACGCATGTGTGACAAGTCGCCTCGTTGTACGTTGCGTTCCGGAGTGAAATTTGACTTTAAACGAAACTGTCTGTTTTGCGGAAGGTCAAATGATACAACGAGAACGATTTGGCAAAATATATCCCGTGAGAACATTATCCTTCCAAGAAGAAGTGTCTGATAAATGTTAAGAGTGATGATGGTGCATGTGGTATATATGTATTGACAAGAACACAGGCTTGCAGTGCGGCATTTGGAACATGGAAACATCAACCCTATGCTACGTGTACAAAACATTTAACGGTCGACTAAAGAATGTTACTAGGGAGAACGCGTTCATGTCAGTGGGAGACTCATTTAGATAAAATGACGCTGAACCGGTTTCAGTTGGCGACTTAGTTAAGAAAACTAGTATACTCCTTCGTGGAAAACTAGTATACTCCTTCGGTACAAGTGACGAACCGATTACAACAAAACACATGTATGAAATCTAGGCTAATAAACCAATGTGTCACGCATTTTACAAGGACAATATTCTGATCCAAAAATGGACGACCTGAGCAAGAGAAACTGAGAGTAAGAGATACAGCTGTCAGACTTGTCAAGAATGACATCAAATGTATAGATACCTCTAAGGGCAAACACCCATTAGTAACAGCTATGCGTTATCCACTGAAAGGTCTTGAGTACATTCCTAAATCACTGAGAGTGTTGTTGTACATTATTCTCTTGGAAAAGATACATCAGTAAAACAAGCTGCCATAGGTCAGGCAATTATGCAAACTACCAGGCCACGAGTCCTTCTTGCTCCACTTCAGTTCGGCCTCGGTGTACAGTACCACCAACACTTTGGATCTATGTGTTTGATAGATACTCTCAGACATCTTGGGTTCTACTGCACATTTACAGAAGTTGAAAAAACTACTGCTGTTGCTGGTACCATGGACATCCATGGGTATGCTCTGGGCAGTGTGTTCAATTTGTTGTCGACAACGTCGACCATAATATAAGAACAATTGATGGACATAACACACTTCACGGGGTGGGCATTATTGCCGTTGTGTCTCCTAGCAGTACGATGGTTAGGGCTATCACATGAGTGGATGTAACCAAGGAGGATATGTAAGGAGGAAAGAATGTAGCCAGAATTAACATACAAGTATTCAGGCCATCACAATCGCCCAGCCTAAAATATGAAGAACTGTGTATTCAACAAGAATATGACACATTTGGATTTGTCATGGAAAACGACTTGGCTGCTGCGTTCTTAACAAAAATACTTATCGGAATTGATGCATGCAAATGGTGCACAAAGGGCAGTCACACGAGGGGAAGTTTTCAGTTATGTTTATGTCTCTGCTGGAACTCAATCCAAGTGATGAGATGTAGCTCCACCTTGCATTTTGTGAACAGACAGTCCCACATATATGTGAGCCATCACGTTGAATCACCATCATTGTTGGAAGGCACTGAACATAATATAATCCGAGCCACCGTCTAGTCCACTACGTAAGTTTGTCCTTCGACTTGGTGGCTTACACTCAGAAATTAGCTTTTTCGGGTGTATTGGACATATTATGACTGATTCTAGCCTACATGAAGTCCTCACAACTGTTTATGATGACAATGCAGAATGTCATATGATGTCTGCCAAAGCTTTGACCAGAGCCTTGATGGGGCATGGCATTGTCGATGTTGGTCTCCACACACTGCCCATGGCAGACATTTTCAAACTAGACATGGATGCTTTGTTTGATTCTGAATGCAATGAAGCGTTTCAATCATTTGATCAGGTTTCCGAAGTCGATATCACCCAGAATATTGCCACACCAAGCGATATGTCGTCCAATTTGCCCATCACCAATTTCAGTCAGTGTTTAATAGTCAGAGTTCCACAATGACAAGGTCGAGGACATCGCATATTCTTTTCGGTGCTGCAGTCGTCCTAAATGTAAGAATATTTACTTTGCTCCAATATCAACGGCAAACAAAGAGGACAAATATATGGCTCATTCAAGATGCCCAAATGAAGTTGGGTGACGATTTCTGTCGGGACATATTTTCCTGCTCTCTATTATAGGTTGCGACACGACATCTAGACTTTTTGGTTTGCGCAAACTGTTCAGGCGGGGAATCAACTTTAATGTGCCTTTATAATGGCGGCACTGTTGACACATTAGATGTAGGAACCTACATCTTCTGCCGCGAAATACCACAGTTTAAGGGTTTATATTCAAATTCAAGAAGGAAATCAGTGGATGGTTTGATATCAACCGTTGGGTTTAGTTTTGAAATATCGTTCTCTATATCCACAAATGTCAGATATGGCACCTACCCTAACCATATACTAAAATTAGTTCGCTGCAGTTGCAAACGAGGCTGCAAAACTTCACAATGCAGCTGTAAGAAATTTGGACTTGAGTCCAGTTCAGTATGTGGCGTTGGCAAACGTTTGAACTGTGAGAATGCGCAGCAATCTTTAATGGACACGGATTAAGAACCAATTTAAATACGCATATGTCTTAACCTTTATTCAACAATCCTTGACTATATTTGAATACTAAAACATGAACTAATGGCAATTGTATCAATTAAGCAAATACAATGAGGAGTTATTTCATTATGAATTTCCAATTGATAACTTCAACTGTTGGGTTCGTTTTCAGCTAAATGACTTGACCTTTTGACCTTAACGGCAGTTGGTCCAGGTGTCAGAACTAGATATATTCTAATGCAGTTTTCATCTCTCTTTACACTGATATATGACGTGGCCCGCTACAGTTCGTGCATGTCGCAACAAAAATGCTGTTTCTTCTTACCCTTCCTCAAAGATACTATCGCGCTTTTCGTAAATCGGCCTCCATTAGAAATACATGAAAACACAAATTTAGCAGCATGCCATCAATTTGGACTTTTAATATGTTATAGCTAATATGTTTCTCTAACGAAACACGCATAAATAAATTATGTAATATATTTTTGTAGGTTAGGTAATATTGTGTGTATATTGACTGGACTATAGGGTACATCATGTAAATAACCAAGCGATGCAAAACAAATGCTATCGACCTCAAATGAAGGACCATTCAAGAATCCCAGTCAACAATGAAATAAATACACATACACTGGTAGAAATTCAGTCGAATACTAAAGAACACAAATTTTGTATTACAAAATTAGTAAATTACAAAGGAACTCAAATAATAGATGTATTCTCTGATCCAATTGGCTGCGGACACACGTATCACAGTAGCGATGGCATAGTAGGTGTGACAATTATATATGGTGGAATTTGGTGACAATTGGTTGCCATAATTAATATGCCATAGCGAGCAATGTCGCCCGCTGCATATTCGCATAATGAGTCCTCAAAAGTTCGTTATAATCAGTCTTTTTCTTGTTTTTGGTCCTTGTATAGTTCGTTTTGTTTATTCCAGATACTATCTCGCAGCTGAAGATCCCTAACAGTTCCGACACAGCTTAATTGGCCCATGTGATAATATTAGCGGAATTATGCGGAGAACTAAGCGTCGCAAAAATAAAAACCGCAATTGGGGAACTCTCTTAATACGCATGAAATTTATATAAGTGGATAAACATGAATTGAGACCATATCAACGAAACGTACTGCATGCATGATATGTGAGTGAATGAGGATTGCCACGGTAAAACACGATCGATCGTGAAATTATATATATCGTAGATAACACACTGTAGCAAAACTTAATGAGTAGAGATCATCCTCGGTGAAACGCCATGGGTTAATTGGTCGAGTCAACTCATTGTGCGGAAACTCAGCGGGCGACACGCTAGCTATGGCACAGAAATATGACGAACAATTGTCACCAAAATTGCACCATAATAAATGGTCACACCTACTATGTCATCGCAACGGTGGTACGTGTGTCCGCAGCCAATTTGATATGAATGGATACTGATAAAACGATATCATATACAAAAGGACAGAATGAAAAAATCATGCATATGTACAAATTAGTAAATTACAAAGGAACTTTCATATTACAAGAATTTCGGTTTATACTGGTTTATGTATAATATAGGACCCAGGCTGCTTTTACGATCAACACAACCAGTTCGGGACAGGCAAGTGGATATAGTGGATAGGTCATGATTGTAACAAACAAATAAATTTATTCTTATAAATAGTCCATGGTATGTATACAAGGTTTGCAAGTAATATATATAAATATAACATTGTTGTCACTCAAAAATAACATTTATCTGACTATAATTAAAGCAAACTATTTTTGTTCATCTGAAAAAAAACATAGTAATATATTTCCAAATAGACAAACTTCAATAAAGAAAAAATGAAACAGTTTTAAAAGTAAACTGAAATCTTGAATTCACCGAAATAGATATGGGCAATTTTTTTGGCATTTTCCGTTCGTTTTAGAAACGTCAATAAATGTATTTGAATCGTAAAATAGTAGGCGTTTGTCTCAATACACCCAATCGAAATCATTCTTGAAACTTTAATATAAACAAAGACATAACGACATTACCAAGTTTGAGCTTTGAACGTTTCCACTTTCTAGACAAAGGAAATTTCAAAAGTGTATAAATCTTGATAATTATTTCTACTAAGAAAAGCCGATTAATAAAACATCGTCAGTTATTCTAGAATCGGTGCGTTAAAGTTAAAGTATTTGACAAATGGGCATAAATTGACCATATATATTCAAGTACGTCATAACCTAAACCTGTCGAAATATAGGAAAAGCAACTAAATACTTGCAACAGGAAAAGTTCGACAAATGCATAACATTTTTTTAAAGTTATAACTGTTCAAAAGACTCAGAAAATGTTCACTTTTAGTCATATTCACAATTCAGAATGCTGTTGTGCATTGGACACAGGAACACGTGATCCGCGGGTTGGCCAATGGGTGGTGGATTGTAGGTAGTCCAAATGGATGTGGAATCGGTAACTGATGTTTAAAGTCAACAGGAAACGGTAACGGATGCTTAATATAGGGCAAAGGTGATGATTTCTGCTCCATCGAAACAGGAATATGTGGTCTAAAGTCAGCTGGAATCCTTAGCATTGGGTGAGACACGACCGCTCGATTCAGTGTCAATTCCTGGACCATTTTTCTAGATTCCTCCAACGATTTAGTGAGCATCACAATATAGTTCCTTGCAAGAAGTAGGGTCGACATTTTGGAAAGTTTTTTCACTGACGGTCCATGTGAATATGGCATCACTTGTCGCAAGGCATCCAGTTCTGAGCTGATGCTATGCATTCTGTCGCGTTCGCGGCTGTTGATTCTCAATCGAATATCTTCGGGAACATTTGACTTTGAAGATTTTGCCTGTCGGTTAAACCGTCTTTCTGTCTTCATTTTACCTCCGCCATTGTGCATGTCTGTATCAGTTTGAGAGTCAGTGGAAACACATGCATTATTCGAAATCTCGTGAAAACCGCCGCTATCATCCACGTTGATATGGAAATCAGCATCGTCTCCATCCGAGAAATCTGAGTGGGTGCCATCCAAAGAACAGACATAAGACGTTTGTCTATAGTAGGGCGAGAAAGACTTTCTTTTATCCATTACTAACAACTGATGACACGAAGCTGGAGATTAAATTGTTTTTCAAATACTTGAGTGCTACTATAGAAGAGCTGATATTTTATTTCTTGCTCTGAGAGCGATCATGATATACTTTATACTATATGTCTCCATTGTATCCAATATACAGCACCCCTTATCTCAGTTGATCATCGACTGACTCGCGATCGCTGTGTTTTCATTGGTCGGATTCGAAATACCTCTAAAGGAGTCTTAATTATTTTAGCCAGAGGTGCAGTTTCTGAGTTTGTGTCTATTTTGTCACCTTCACATAACGCATCCGCAGATTGTATCCTTGCTGTGATCTCAAAGGATATTAGCGCCTTCGTGCAGATATAATTTAATTCAAAGGAAATTTATACTTAGCGGAAATGATCACTACATGTATAAGCTTAGAAAATTTTGAAAAAATAATTAAACTTTCAATTTCTGGAGTCACTGGACTAAACGGATAATCTGATATTTCCCTGCTGTTTTATATTTTATTGTTATCTATTTGTTGGGTTTGTTTTGTATATTTGTTCTAGTCGTTTGTTTTGTTTTTACTTGTTTGTTTTCTGTTCTTTTCTAAATTTTATTTCTTCTAAATTCGCAAGTTATATATGGGACGACGCGCCGATCCGAAATTTCGTTAATTCCAATCTGTATATACCTCTATGGTATTATACCTTATTCTAAATTGACTGGTCAGTATATCCGGGGATGGAATTTCAATTAGATGGTCCTTCGGACATGGGTTTCTGTTGATATTGCGCTCTTGCCAATCCTTCTTGTCATCATCATTTAGACCAACATTACTTGTATATGCATATTTGAAAGTACTATATAGTGTGAACAGGGCGCGAAAACTTCATATCAGTAGAGACCTTTCGTTATATATATAATAGACTATAAAAAAAACCTTTTCGCAGAATTGACGACTATGTCCGTTTGTGAGACAATCGCCATTGCCACTCGCAGTAATGCAATGCATGTATGTTGTTATCAGGTCATAGCTTAGCTCTTTAGCGCAGCTGGTTTGTGGGCCGACCGAGCTGCATGAGCGAGTGTATTCGTTGTGGCCCGCACCACCCAACGGATTAACTGGTATAAGTCAACTATGGGCTTATTCCAGAATAAAAATAAGTCCAATATGAACCATTGCCAATAGTTAGGTCCAATATGAACCTATTTGCACGAGGATATATTGAAGTATAGCAAAATACATATCTATATATAAAAGAGTAGGATTCGTCTGTCATGTGCGCGAGGCGACTCTGAATAAAAGCATCGGGGCCCGTTTCAGCACACGTTTCAGCTAGTTTATATTTGATCGAATAACATTTTACACAAAAAAAAAACCCACTCTTCAATATTTACAAGTTGTTTGAAGTGAAAACATAAGTGCTCTTTATCGCAGGTGATCTTGTGTGTGTGTTTTGTTTAGCCACCTGAATCAATAATAACAATGATGGCTATATTACCATTAGCCGAGACGGAAGTCGCACCTCTTGGGTATATGAAGATGATATCACGAAAATATAAATTAAACACTATCCTCAATGAAACATGTCGTACATTTATTCTGCGTGCGCTGGTTTTATCTAAATTCAAACATTCTGCGGCTCATTATCTAGAACGTTGAGCTTCGGTGATTTGGGTATATTTCTATATATTGTGCATTTCGCCTGTTTTGTATGTGAATTTAATCTACGTGAGGTTCATTGAGCTACGCTCACGTATGAGTTTTCGCCTTTTATGGGGGGGGGGGGGGGGGTCGTTGTTTTTTCCCTGCTCTGTCTTTTTATGCCTTTTAAAAAAAATCTTGCTAGTGTTTTCTCGATTGATATATTCACCCACTATACCAATTAGCACAATTAGGACCGATAATCGATACAGATAATTACCCTCATTGATTTTCGTGATAGCATCTTCCTATCTCCAAGATGTGTGAAGAAGCATCTTTGAACCGGGCCGCTTCAAGCTTCCAAGGGCATTGTACAGTGTTTTATCACATATGCTGATCATATCTGCTTTTATCATGTTCATTAATATGTTTCTACATGAAAAAGAAGCGCGCCATGCCGGGAGGTGAGAGATAGGTAAACTGCGATTCAGGGTTAAACCGACTCGTATATTCAAGCATAAAACTAAACCTCATAATCTCTTGGCTCCTATGATAAAATCGTTGAATTTTCCCCAAAACACAAGACAAACGCTCTTTATTTTTACCATATATAGAAATGAACATCAGCGAACGCTCTTTATTGACGCGTGCAATTACGGGATACTTTCTGTGGCGACGGTTCTCATTACGTCAATGTGTCTTTTCTTTTCTAGACGTGTAT
This sequence comes from Siphonodentalium dalli, assembly GCA_032622095.1. Classification (NCBI taxonomy): domain Eukaryota; kingdom Metazoa; phylum Mollusca; class Scaphopoda; order Gadilida; family Siphonodentaliidae; genus Siphonodentalium; species Siphonodentalium dalli. Next base: position 156,456,331 of record CP136063.1, read on the forward strand.
AGTCCGCATATGAGTAGTTCTTGTATTTGTCGACTTACTTTTGAAAGAAGGGAGGCGACAAAATGAAGATATTTAATCAGGCGGCAACCACCCAAAACAAAAACATTTTTAGTACAATATGCCAACATGTCCTTGGTGAACAGGTAGCGTTCAAGTTTTATGGTGATGAATTGCAATCGGTATGCTGGTGTTTGTGGTCTTTCTCGTCATATCCTTAGCAACCGCTGTGACCATATTTGTTCCTTAGCAACCAACCTTAAAATATAGGGCTGTTGTATTGTAGAATTCCAAGCATGAGCATCCAAACTTATAGAGGATGATATATTGTATACTAAGTTGGATGTGACCCCACAAAATATGTCATCACAATTCCGAAATGTTCTATACTTTTAATTAGGTTCTTGGCATTTATAACCAAACAATGGTTTCCAATGATCCGGTAAGTATTAGAGCTTCAGGGGTGAGGTTACACGAGACGTATTGTTACCTGGTGTTCAGCACATTCTAGAAACTACCTTTACTAAAATGAGCCATAGTGACTATCCTTATATCCTATGTCAAATTATTGTTCCAGATTCTTGGGGAATTGGTGACTCAAATAGTCCTGAGTGGCATGATGTGATACTACAAGCCCACATATATCTTGATTTATATCCCCTTCCAGACAATTAGACCTAAAGTTATATATACACTTTATATATAGATCGATAACATAATACCGCTCCGCAGTTAGTCATACATGTATGAACGCGACAATGGCAAGATATTACGAGGTTTAGTTTTAGGCTTGAATATATGAGACGGTTTAACCCTGTGTCGTAGTTTACCTACTTTTCACCTCCCAACACGGCGCGATTCTTCTCCACGTAGAAACATATTTATGAACATGATAAAAGCAGATATGATCAGCGTCTGGGAGGAAACACTGTACAATACCCAAGATGGAAAGCGGCCCGGTTCAAAGATGGTTCTTCACACCTCTTGTAGATAGGAAGATGATAGCACGGAAATCAGTGAATTTACATAAAACCGAAGCACAAGAAATAAATGTACAACATGTTTCATTGAAGATTTAATAGAGTGTTTAATTGTTTCATGTACTAATATCGCTCCGTATTTGGTCATATGAACGTGACAATAGTAAGATATTACAAGGTTTAGTTTTAACTATTTCCCATATAAACATTTATGAACATGATAAAAGCAGATATGATCAGCGTCTGGGAGGAAACACTGTACAATACCCAAGATGGAAGCGGCCCGGTTCAAAGATGGTTCTTCACACCTCTTGGAGATATAGGAAGATGATATCACGAAAACCAGTGAGTGTAATTATCTCTATCAATTATCGGTTCTATTTGTGCTAATTGATATCTTGGGTGAATAAATCAATCGAGCAAACACAAGCTAGATAAACAAATAAAATATGCCCATAAAAACCAATGCACAGAAAATAAATGTACAACATGCTTAATTAAATATAGTGTTTAATTGATTCATACTAATATCGCTCCGCGGTTGGTCATATGAACGCGACAATAGTAAGAGATTATACCTTGTTTAGTTTTAGTCTTGAATATACTGGTCGCTTTAACCCTGGATCGTGGGCTCGTAGTTTACCTATTTTTCGCCTCCCAGTTTGGCGCGCTTCTTTTCCATGTAGAAACATATTTATGAACATGATAAAAGCAGATATGATCAGCGTCTGGGAGGAAACACTGTACAATACCCAAGATGGAAGCGGCCCGGTTCAAATAAGGTTCTTCACACCTCTTGGAGATAGGAAGATGTTATCACGGGGAAATAAGTGAGTGTAATTATATTAATTAATTATCGGTCCTAATTGTGCTAATTGAATAAATCAATCGAGCAAACACAAGCTAGATAAACAAATAAAATAGGCACATAAAAACCAATGCACAGGAAATAAATGTACAACATGTTTAATTAAATATAGTGTTTAATTGATTCATATTAATATCTCTCCGCGGTTGGTCATATGAACGCGACAATAGCAAGAGATTACAAGGTTTAGTTTTAGGCTTGAATATACTAGTCGCTTAAAATCTGGGTCGTACGTGGGCTCGTAGTTTATTTCTTTTCCATGTAGAAACGTATTTATGAACATGATAAAAGCACATATGATCAGCGTCTGGGAGGAAACAATGTACTATACCCAAGATGGAAAGCGGTCCGGTTCATATATGTTCTTCACACCTCGTGGAGATAGGAAGATGATATCACGAAAATAATGGCGCGTCGACATGTAGCTGCAAGAAAATATCTGCAAGAAAATATCAGGTACAGTTGTACCCTGATATTTTCTTGCTGCAAAGATTACGCTCGTGAAAACGCGTCGGTTTAGATAGCGTTGATTGAGCTCAATCGTAAAAGTATTAGTCGTGGTGGTTCAATTGAATTGCATCCGGTAAACAACCTACAGTCCATATTGGCAATTCATAACATTATAAAATTTCCATCTCAACATATATTATCGTAGTCGGGTGGGATGAGGCACCCACCGACCCGAAGCCACATTGCACTGCTCTAATGCATAAAAACCTTCTATATATGATTAAGTGGTCACGTTATTTGGAAATAGGTACACGCCTGTTATAATTTCATATAACAGTACATGCATATGTGGGATGACAACAATTATTATGGTTTTGTGGCAATCGGATGACCCCATCCCCACTGCGACCACATATGAAGTTTTCTAGAGTTGTCGATTTGACTTGGTTCGTGGGGTTGTGGTGTAGATTACGTTACCAAATATACAAGGTTGCATATGTGGACATGGGACCCCCTCCCAACTATAGTCAAAGTTTTCATACCTGGCACAAAATTAGTTTGAACTTTCTCACCAACAATGAGTTGACATTGTTCTGGTAGTCTGATTTTCCAACATGTAAAGCATGTGGAATTTGTTGTTTTAGACAAAAATTTGCATTTATATTACTTTTGGTAAAAATATTGGTTTGAGATATCCTGGAGTCCTTCCCTCACCGGTGGTCAGTCAAAATTCATGTTTAAACACAAGGCATGTGAGGTACCAGACGGGAAATTCAAAGCCGAGGGGAGGGGTGCAAATTTAATTATGTGATCTTGATAGTTTGACCTGGTTCAAGGGGACATTGCAGTTGGAAATCCCACACGAACACCCTCCCTATATAGATATACGTATCAGAGATTATTTAACGAATACCGATGACCACCAATCAAGGTGAACACATATATCACCCACAGGCGACAACATACAAGTGCACTGCCTCCATCGGATATTTTCGTGTATTATTTATTTCATTGGTCAAGTAAGTCACATGGGGTATACCTGATATGTTCTTGCCCGTCATGTGGATGTGCCATAAGTGATTGTCATTCATCAATTATCGGTCCTAATTGTGCTAACTGATATCTTGGATGAATAAATCAATCGAACAAACACAAGCAAGATAAACAAATACAAAAGGCACGAAAAGACAGAACTGAAAGAATAAAAAAAGAACAAAGACACCCCTCCCCCAATAAAAGGCGAAATATCATACGTAAACAAAATAAATCCCACGTAGATTAAATCCACACAAAAACAGGCGAAAGGCGCAATATATATATACTAGTATACAGAAGTACTCTCCGAATATCAACGTTTTTATAAGTTCCTAATAACCTGCAAAATGATGGTACATACACACTTCGTCACTTATTAAATACTTATTAAATACATTAACTAAACAGCTCATTAATGGAATGGAAATAATTCTGATAACCCGCTATTTTTCGAATTATCTCCAATTGGGTCGTAGCGTGATCAAATTTGTTTTGAATTTAGATTCTTCATTGGCTTGTGACAATAAATGGTGATCAATTTAACATGATACAATACTCTCCGTGACATATATTATCCTGATGTTAATGGTAAGTTTATCTACCCCTTTTCAACTACTACCTGCACTCCCTTTCCCTTTCTCTTTCCTATCACTTCATCTATAAACTTTATTATTCGGACCATACAGAACAAAACCCGTCTGCTATACCCCAATGGTATCAATTGGGGTCTATACCCCAATGGTATCAATTGGGGTAACATTTATTTTCTGAGGATAGGACTTAACAAAAGCCCCCAAGCTTGTTGCTCAATCCTCTTTTGAACAATTTGAGATTATATGTTATGTATTTTTTGTTTGTATTTCTGTTCTGTTTAGTGTTCAAATAAAATATTGTTTAAACCAAAATGATGTTAAAATTTACATAAAACCAAGGTACAGGAAATACATGTACAACATGTTGTCTACAGGATAGTGTTCAATTGATTTATGTACTAATATCGCACCGCGGTTGATGATAAAATAGAATAGAATATAATTTATTAAGCAAAATACGTACCTGGGTTGGGACAGGTTGCCATACATAGATATAATTTAATGTGGTACATGAACACACATAAACTGTATAATAATAACATCACTCAGTCATGTAACTTAATATGCATTATATAATAATGGTATGAAATCGACATTAGCAAGAGATTACGAGGTTTAGTTTTAGGCTTGAATATACGAGTCACTTTAACCCTGGGTCGTAGTTTACCTACTTGTCACCTCGCAACACGGCGCTATTCTTATCCATGTAGAAACATATTTATGAACATGATAAAAGCAGATATGATCAGCGTCTCGGAGGAAACACTATACAATACACAAGATGGAAGCGGCCCGGTTCAAATATGGTTCTTCACACCTCTTGGAGATAGGAAGATGATATCACGGAAATAAGTGATTGCCATTATCTTCATTAATTATCGGTCCTAATTGTGCTAATTGATATCTTGGATGAATCGAGCAAACACAAGCTAGATAAACAAATAAAAATGCACGAAAAGACAGAACAGAAAGAAAAGAAAAAACGCACCCCCAATAAAAGGCGAAACATCATATAAACATAATAAATCCCACGTAGATTAAATCCACATAAAAACAGTCGAAAGTCACAATATACATGTGATGCTAATTGGTATGTTCTCAAATGAGAAAACAAAAGGAAGACAAACGGGGCGGGAGGGTCAAATTCTTTTGCACACACACAGGCGGTGGGTGGTCGATTGATTTGGGTTTAGTGTCCTTTTCAGCAACTAAGGTCATACCACGACATTGTCAGTTTAGGGTGGTGGAGGAAATCCGCACACTTACGGCTAATATAACAGCGATTTCAATGGCTGATAAACTCGTCGACCATTTGCGGCTAACCACCGGTCATTGGCGAGTAACTGGCAACTCACCAGATTTACAAAGTACACGATGGAAACATGTGGATTTAAACCCTCATCGCCAGCGATGGAGGGCGAAAGGGCTTGGTAGTATCCCTTAACCGATTGAGCCACCGAGCCCCCCCCCCCAGGAAGTGGGTGGTTCATTGATCAGTCGCGAAACAAGTTATTTAATGAGCTATATATATATATTTTTTATACTCAAGCCTTGTAAAATCAAAATAAGTTTTCGACTTTGACCCAAACATTAAGCAATATATAGCAGACAAGGTACGTCATCATGTAGTGGCTTGGTTTGGCTTCATATTCCAATATTGGACACTTCATATGGAGTCATGTACAGAAAGCAACACTATTTGTGAATGCCACAAGCCAAACCCGAGAAGAGTCAACTATTTCACCAATGATTTCTCAATAGAGGATATTGTTATACACTATGAGGTACACAGTTCCTGCATATACACTTCATATATATGCATGACTGATATACCGACATACATTATATAGTACCATGGTGGTCACCAGAGCTGCTCACATCAGATGGCAAAAGGCTATGGTATGGTCCGAAAGCAGCTACAAAAGCCTGGCTTGAGACGAACATCCTGAGCAAAGTATGACAATTCTGATAAAATAATTTTAGTAATATATATATCCATCATTACTTTGTCCAATATGGGAGAATGTGACCATAACCTGCAATTTACCGACCATTCCACGTCGACTACCATTTCGCAAAATATAACGTCTGAAGCTCTCGCAATTGTAAATATTTACATGTACTTCTCACAACTCGGGACGAATTAATCACGATAAACAAACAGTAATAAGTATGTCAATGTTTGTTCCCACACCAAATATCAAGAGATTATTTTGAAGTTGATCAAGTTATCATTTAGAAACACAAAAAGTATTATTTCTAAGTGGAACAACTCCTTCACAATCATTGGACCGTGACAAAATTCGAACTTGACCTGTGTTTTCTGAACTATATGTACGAGAAAGTATAACCAACATTGTTCAAGTTATCCTTACAACCCAAAAATGAATTATTTATAAGTCTAAAAGGAGGCATAACTCCGTCAAAAATAATCGGGCCGCGATCAACCATTTTCTCAAATGTGAACCACAAACCAAATATCAAGAAATAATGTTCAAATACGTTCAAGCTTTCAATCGGACAACCCAAAACGTGTGATTTCTAAGTCGAAAAAAAGAGGCAATAACTCCGTCATGAGCAACGGACCATCACCAAATTCGAACTTGACATGTGTTTCGTCCAAAGTGAACCACGTGCCAGATATCAATAAATTATGTTGAGCATTGATCAAGTTACCATCCAGACTACCAATATTTTCTCTTTCTACGATGAAAAAGGGCATAACTCCGGCTGATAACTCCTTCAACAACCATCAAACCACGATCAACATCGAACTTCAAGTTAACATGTGTCTCCGAGTCAAATTTCAAGAAATTATGTTGAATAATGCTCAAGTTATCACCTGGACAATCCAAACAACTGCGAATTCTAAGTCGAAAAATCGGCATAATTCCATGAAAACCTATTGGATTTTACATGGCGATTTTCATTACCAACTACTTACCAAATCCCATCGAATTCTGATTAATGTAATAATTTTAAATTAATGATCCGTCCAACACGGATGGACGACTGACATACGGACGGACTTTCTGATTATACTAGTTCTCAGAAAAGCTTGGGGGACAATAACTAGTACTCTCTATTCCCATTCAATTTCCCCTAGCGGAAAAAAAAGTATGACAAAATAATTCCGTACAAAGGACTGAATATAAAAATGCCACCAACCAGGGATCCACCCCTCTACGCGCATTTTTTGTTTTCCTCCGACAAAGTTTTGACCCACCTACCTTTTTCCAGGATTTGTACACTTAATTTGTCACTTATAGATGCTTTTTTAATAATATATTGAGTTGTATAATGAGTTCACCATAATACATTGCACATGGGATGACAGGAAGACAGTCCTCGAGATTATGTCATCCCCTGGTGATATAATGTTATACTCTTCTTGTATTATAATTGTCATAAACATAAGTATTCATTATATCACCAATAAACAATCAATCAATCAATCAATCAGTAAGGGAAAATTATGTCATGAAATTTTAGTTTTAGTTTTCTGCTTGGTTGTCTGTGTTGAGTGTTTTTCTGGTTAAATTAGCTGTCAATTCTGCGAAACGGTTCTTGGACCGTCCGAGCTTTTCGTGCAATCATCGAATTAAGATGTAGAAAGAACAGAACACAATCAAGTAAATAAAAACAAACGCCGAGAACAAATAAAAAAAAACAACCAATAGAAAAATTCAACTATAAAACAGGATGGAAATATAAGATTCTCAGTTTACTCCATTGACTTCAGATAAATGAAAGTTGATTTTTTTTTTTCAGTTCAATGTATTATGTTAATTTTTCAAAAAATATTTCTCCAATTTCTCTAGACAAGACAAGACAAAATTGACTGAGCTTATAGTGATCATTTCCGGTAAGGATAAATTTCGTTTGAATTAAATTCTATGTCAACGAAGGCGCTAATATCCTTTGAGATCGCCGCAAGGATACAATCTGCGGATACTGTATGTGAAAGGTGACAAAATAGACAAACTCCGAAATTGCGCCTCCGGCTAAAATAATGAAGACTGCTTTAGAGGCAGTTCGAATCCGACCAATGAAAACACAGCGAGTCTGTCGATGATCAACTGAGATAAGGGGGTGCGGTATATTGGATACCATGGGGAACATATTGTATAAATTGTCTCATGATAGCTCTCAGAGCTTCAAATCAAATCTTCAGCTCTTCTAGCAGCACTTGAGCATTTGAAACAAAATTTAATCTCCAGTTACTAGCAATGGATAAAAGAAAGTCTTTCTCGCCTTACTATAGGCAAAGGAAAACGTCTGACGTCAGTTCTTTGGATGGCGCACATTCAGATTTTTCTGATGAAGACGATGCTGATTTCAATATGAACGAGATTTCGAATAATGCATGTGTTTCCCCTGACTCTCAAACTGATACAGACATGCACAATGGCGGAGGTAAAATGAAGACAGAAAGACGGTTTAACCGACAGACAAAATCTTCAAAGTCAAATGTTCCCGAAGATATTCGATTGAGAACCAACAGCCGTGAACGCGACAGAATGCATAGCATCAGCTCAGAACTGGATGCCTTGCGACAAGTGATGCCATATTCACATGGACCGTCAGTGAAAAAACTTTCCAAGATGTCGACCCTACTTCTTGCAAGGAACTATATTGTGACGCTCACTAAATCGTTGGAAGAATCTAGGAAAATGGTCCAGGAATTGACACTCAATCGAGCGGTCGTGCATCACCCAATGCTAGGGATTCCAGCTGACTTTAGACCACATATTCCTGTTTCGCTGGAGCACAAAACATTTCCTTTTCCTGACATGAAGCATCCGTTACCGTTTCCTGTTGACTTTAAACATCAGTTACCGATTCCACATCCATTTGGACTACCTACAATTCACCACCCATTGGCCAGCCCGCGGATCACGTGTGCATGTGTCCAATGCACGGCGACGTTATCTGGGCCTTCAGTGAATTGGAAACATTGCTGAAATGGAATTTATAGCATTCTGAATTACACATATGACTAAAAGTAAACATTTATGGAGTCACTTTAATTGTTATAACTTACAAAACTGTTATGCACGTGTCGAACAATTCCTGTAGCAAGTATCTGGTTGTTTTTCAAATATTTCGATAGGCTTAGGTTAGTAAAGTTTTGAATTATTTTGATCGACCATTTACTTGATTATTTTCGGTCAATTTATGCCCATATATATTAAATACTGTGCCAACGCTCCGATTCTAGAATAACTGACGATGTTTTATTAATTGGCTTTTCATAGTAGAAATAATCATCAAGATTTATACACTTTTGAAATTTCCTTTGTCTAGAGGGGTGTATTGAGACAAACGCCTACTATTTACGATCCAAATACATTTACCGACGTTCAAGATTTCAATTTGTTTTAATACAATGTTTTCTTTATTACAGTTTGTCTGCTTGTTTGAAAAAAATACCACATTTCGATTAATATGTTGTTTTTTTTCAAGTGGACATAAATAATTTGCTTATTTTCGTAATGTTGTCCATTGTTCGGCGACAATCTATCAATTATTCAAGCGATATCACCCAATTTAAAACAGATAACGACGTTGACATAATATTTGCATGAATATTTGATTGGAGTCAGTTTGAGGTGACCAAACCTCGTTTCATGCATTGCTATATCGGAGTATTGTAGTGGTGACATATCGCTCGGTAAAAATCACAGGGTGCCGAAAATTTCAACAGCCTTGTTAACGAGCAGTGTAAAATTGTGCCTATCTGCATTGTACGTGTTTGGTCACATTGCGTACACATCAACGCGTACACACCTATACATAGCACAACGCCTGGGTGTCTCATTTTTCAATGTTGCGCATGTTTGAATTTGGGGGCAGTACAATTCGTGCAACAAGAATTTGAAGTGGAAAATATCGTCACGGATACACGAACAGTCCTTTTAATTATAGTAAGATGAAAGTTATTTTTGAGTGACAACGATGTTATATTTATCTATATAATATATATTGCTTGAAAACCTTGTATATACCCATGAACTATTTATAAGAATAAATTTATTTGTTTGTTACATGACGTGTCCACTATATTCACTTGTCTGTCCAGATCTGTTTATGTTGATCGTGAAAGCAACATGTGCCCTGTATATCTATTATATATTTTGGAACTCTGTCTCTATGTGTGAATGTATGTGTTAAAGACTCGTAAACTGCTAAACCGTTCCGACTCAAATTTGGTATGTAGGCCTATTTTGATCCCGGGTCCAATTTCACGTGCGACCGTGACTTGACCTTGATCTTGACCTCGCTCATATACGCTCATAAAGGCATGTTTCTGGACCTATCGAACAATAGTTTGTGTATATTGTGCCCAGACGGAGGCGATCACACATAAATCCCTAAATAGCCCGGACGAAGTCGGGCACATCAGCTATAGTATTATATAAACCGCAATTCTTGTAATATATATACTAGATGACACCATGAATCTCTACTCCAGCTATACGCCCGTAGAGACCATATTCCACGAACACAAAACCGAGGAATTTGTTGATGTTGTGGCAGGGAAGTTTATAACATTGAGAAAACAGTGCAGGTAATGCATTTCTTTGTTAATACATGTTCATTAATAATGTAGCTCACTGTAGGTGAAGGTCCAAACTCGAACTTGTACGACTTTAGTGACTTTGTGAGCGGTTTTTTTTTGCGTCGCTTACAATCACGGAATTTCTCACGGGTAATTAAAGGTACGGGCGGCGTTGGCGGTGGGTATGCTGTTAATTTATGTTAAAATTTTCACCTCCGTCAAAAACCGCCATAAACAGAAAGAATAGTAAAATATAGACAGACTGTGTTCTTATACCATTCAGAAATATGGCATAAACAGTATGTTATTGTCAATTGTTTTCCCTTTGTTATGTAAACAAAAGCAAAACACGTTACGTTACCTGGCGTTTGTTTAAATCCGGATATGGTAAACATAAAGAGCGTTCTTTGTTACTGTTTCCTGATATGGAATAATAAAGAGCGTTTATATCATTTTTGTGTGATTAACCAATATAATTGCGCTCTGTTATGTAAACAGAAGCACAACTTCTGTAACACGAGCAGGCTGTTGTTTACGTCCACCATCGTACGTCTTGATGACAATATACTATTTACGCGCTGATTATGTTTGGAATATGAACAAAACTATATATATTTTAATATCCCTTCTGTTGGTGACGATTTGAACAAATATGAATATTTCTGCAACGAACGCCGCCCATGCTATTAATTCAGTGTTTATTGCGATATCAGCTCTGAAAAATCACAATAAACATGCAATCTCGAGCTAGTACCACCCCTTCTGTGAAGTACATTATTGAGGAACACATATTAACAAAGAAATATATTATCTGCCTTGTTTGTTCAACTGTGAGAACACCAAATAGTCCCCAGGTTTTGTACTGGAGGAATATGATCTCTATACTGGCGTAGCAATGCAGAGTAGAGATTCATGGCGTCATCTAGTGATTTACCAGCTTTGGTATTGGTGGGTGTCTTTTCCTCAATTTTGATTTTCTGTTGTTATTTGGTCTCAGAAAACAACCACGACAATGCCTCTAGCTCCTTGATTTCGACTATATGTCCGACTTCTGTCGCCGAATTACATTCAATCATCTTTCTATATATTTTTTTATCTGCCTCTATAGTTTGCTGGATGGGCCAGGTTGCTAAGTTTACAGACCAGGGACCAGAGTTCGTGCAAACAAACATAAATGAGCGTCGCAGAACAATGCAACCAACCACGACGAATGAAAATTTACTTAATTGTCTTACCTTTGATATATTTCGTCAAAAAATTATTAAATAGAAAGGAAACTGTTCTTTTGAAATTAACCACGTTTTTGCCACATTTATATAGCTACTTCCGTTCACAAAACGTGGTACAACTTGTCGACCGAAGGTTTGCACTATCTATAGTAATAAGCTATTTGGATGCGCTAATTCTTGAGACCGAACCATAATTGCATGCTATGATTTATGTCCCCCCCCCCCCAGAGTATATATATAAGTCAAAATATAATGATGTTTGGTGCTTTATCATCCTATGTTCCTACTGCCAATTACGTAAACGTAATTTTTGGGGTCTAATTAAGCCAAGTCCGTTTCAATGTTCCATTCACTTCAATATTTTGTAGCCTATATGGTGAATATTGCTGATGGCGAAGGACCTAATTCAGGGCGCGTAGAGATATCTACCGATGGAACTACTTGGGGAACTATTTGTGGTGACACGTGGTCTAACGTTGAAGCTACTGTCATTTGTCGCCAAAAGGGATTCAGGCATGGTTCGGTAAGACACATATATTGTTTGTCCGTAATATCCGACACAATAAATTTATTACATGTAGCTACCGGTTTTTCATGCTGAAAAATATTGGGATCGTACTTAAGATCCTATACTCATGTGATGTTTAACCTACATTACAACTATCGACATTAAAGGACCAGTTTTTTCTGTTACGACGCAAGTATATATAACTTTTTTTGTGAAAGATCTTCTGACTTACATATATCTAAGTCAAACGATCTTTCACAAAAATGCTCTTATGCGTTCGTTGCACGATCGCGACACACATAACAACGTTAGAAAACCACATTGACACGATTAAATAGATATGTGAAGTTAGTTGGACGTTGAATATTCAACGGATATTCGCGTGAAGTTAGTTGGACGTTGGATATTCAAAAAAAATATTCGTTTTATGCATTAGGGGTGCGCCATAAGTCCAATTCGTGCTCTCCCACTGAAACTTCATCCGAAATTCCGCGCTTTTCCTGTTTTCCAGACCATAGCTGGACTTAGACAATATTCACTTATACGACATATAGCTTTAGAGACAGCATGTCCAGCTATGGTCTGGAAAACAGGAAAAGCGCGGAAATTCGGATGAAGTTTCAGTGGAAGAGCACGAATTGGACTTATGGCGCACCTCTAATGCATAAAACGATTTTTTTAAATATCCAACATCCAACTAACTTCACGCGAATATCCGTTTAATATCCAACGTCCAACTAACATCACACACCTCGATTAATTTTCACTGTGGCAACACGAAGACGGTATTAGTGAAAACAATATTTTTATTAAAAAAAAAAAAAAAAAGAACATCACATTGAAAATTTATACACAGAAAAACAAACAAATAGTTCAAATGAGGATGCGATAACAAGCCGTAAGCCTATGGCTTTTATAAAAATATTTACCCCGAGTGTCAATATACAGACAGCTACAGGGAAAAGAAGACGGGAATTTAAATTTAGTTTTGTTTTCTCATAAATGTTGAGAAGTTAGTTAAGCGAGTGCAGGGATGAGAAAGTGGAGGTGTGATAAAGGGAGAAGATAATGAAGTAAATAGGATTTTTATGTGTGATAAATGGTGTATACACTCATGCCTCAGTCATAATCGAAATTTAAAATGTTGGTGTAGTGTCCAACATAGAAACGGAATTAAAAGCCATATACATCTCAGCACCCAGAAGATATGATACATTAAACTAGGTTTATCTAACGATGGGTTTTCTACTAGTAATGAGTGTTAATAAAGCAAATACAATCAGTAAATACAATCAGTATTAAGTCCATTAATATGCCAAGGTCATCACGGTTGCCCAATGGGCAGGCAGTCGGGTATGCCCGAACACAAGATGCAGAAAGTCGACTTACATATTTATACAAAGATGGTCTTGAACCTATGCTATGCGACTACTATAATACATGCATCGACTTTATGAAAGTTCTAGCAAGCTCAAGTATTAGTCCAGTCAATATAGTGATTCAACCTCATACTAATTGCAACAGAATTTCTGTCAGCGCTATAATGTAGAGAAACGTTCACCAAACAACATATAAAAACTCCCCAAAAAAGTCCCTCATTGTAAACATGTGATTTTTTATGACTAAAATTTTCTAATGAATATTGTGCACAAATCGGCTCCAGGCAATTAGGTGAAGGAACATAAGAATTGCAAATGTTTTGCTAAAAGCATGAAATGTTGTAAATAGGTACCTGGAACCTAACCGATCATTTCAAGATTGGGATACAACCATATGTGACCCCCTTAGTAATGGTTGCTATGCACCTGTTTCCTCCTTAGCAACGGATAGCTATAATGGGAAATCCCTATTCCCAGGCCATGAAACAGGATAAACAGGTTTATGAAGGTTGTTGTATGTCTAATTCATCACAATGAAGCAATTTGATGAAATAATTCATGTTTAAAGAATGATTAACGAATGTTTTACTATTTTTTATCAGAAAATTACCATAGAAACGAGGTTCCGTATAATAGGGTTATACACATCTTTTGATATATCCTAACTTCATAGTGTGCATGGAATCCAACTTATTTTAAACACAGCGGAAAAAAAAATTATATTTTGCCTTATCGGTTTGAAACATGTCTATGACTTTAAATATTGTCAACACCACATACCCATTGAACAAAAAGTAAATTACACATAAAGAGCTTTTCGTGATTATTTCTCACAATGAGATGCTTCCATTGCCGCTGGATCCAGGTAACGCGTACTGAGTGCCAAATATATCCACCAAACACTTGTATCAAATCATACAAATAGTGTCCTATGACAAACAGCAGGTGTTCCAATTTCCAAACTAACAAACTAGTATCAAAATCTATCCAACTAGTATCCCGAACCACCAAAGCGTGTCCCATCCATCAACCGAGATAACATACCATCGAATGGTGTCCCAAAACTACACACTAAGAGCCCCAGCTGAACCAAGTGAGTGCCCCAAACCAACCAAGGGATGCCAAAGACACATCACAAATAATATAAATCACAATGAATGTCTAAAAACCATCTGATTAGAAACTCAAACCTTATAGGCAGTGCTCCAAAGCATCGAATGAGTGTCACAGGAAATCTACCGAATCGCCTCAACCATCAAACAAGTTTACCAAACCACGGGACAGTCATTGGTTGGTTTTGGGGAACTCATTTGAGTGACAGTCGGTTGATCATTTGGGATACTCGATGGATAGCTATGTACACTACTGTTGTTAAAGATATTCATTTGATGGTTTTAGAGACCCAGCGGATGGTTTCAGACACTAGTTGGGTGGCCATAGATACTCCAAATGAACTGAAATACCAGTTATGTGGTTTGGGGCACCCTTTGTGGTGGTTTGGGACAAGCGACGTGTAGTTTACGACACTGATTGTGTGGTTTCGGACACCACACGGGTGGTTTGGTGTACTCATTGTGTAGCTTGTGACACTCGCTGGGTGGTTTCGGACACTACTTGGGTCATTTGGGACACTTGGGGGGCTTGGGGCACATATGGGTTGGTTTATGACTCTCGGTGGATGGCCTGGGACACTGATAGGATGGTATTGGTATGGGACACTTATTTTGTGAATATGGACACCCATTTGGGTGGTTGGGACACTACCTGATTGGTTTGGAGCGCTATAGATGGAAAGTGTGGTACACTCGTGTGGTTTCAGAGACCCTTTAGACTGTTTGGGACACTACATGTGTTATCTGTGACACACTTTGTTTGGTTTGGGCCACTTAATTGATGGTTTGGTTTGGGACAGTCATATGGTGGTTTGTGTCAACCGTTGACTGTTTTGGATACTATGTGCGTGGTTGGTGACACCCATTGTGTGGCTTGGAGTATGCATCGGGTTGCACGGAACACTAATTGTGTGGATAAGACACCCTTTGGGTTGTTGTGGACACTACCTGTGTGTTTTGGGACACCCAGAGAGTGGTTTGTGCAATAATGGTATGGTTTGGGACACCATTCAGGGTGGATTGGGCCACCCATTGGATCATTTAGAACATCTGTTGGGTGGTTTTTGGACAGCCTTTGCATGTTTTAGGACACGGGTTGGGTGAATATGAACAGACATTTTGGGTGGGTTGGCACACTCACTTAATGACATGGACACTTTTGTGGTTTGGAACACTCAGTGTGTAGATTGCCTCTCGTTGGGTGGTTCGGAACACTACGTGTGTGACCCCCAAAAAGCTCACGAATGTGACATCAAACATGCTGAATCTGATGCGGATTTGCTGACCGCACACACTGCCATTGATGCCTCATCAACGAATGACATCATCGTGATAGGAGAGGATACATATATGCCAGTTCTTCTCTGATATTATGTTGAAACTGATGGTTACAGTATTTTCTGTGCCAAAGGTGAATGTCAAGAAGAAACAGTTGGGACATTGGTCAAATTAAGAAACAGCTATCGGTACCCATATGTGACACTATCTTATTTATCCACGAGGTTTTAGGTTGCGACACAACATCGAGACTATTTGGAATTGGAAAAGGGGCTTCCTTGAATAATTTCTGCACAATGATTTCCACTAATATGACGCTGTATTCAACAATATAAATGCCACCAGTGATGAAATCATAGATGCAGGCGAAACCGCCCTGGTACTTCTCTACAACGATGATGCTGACATTAATCTCAAAGTTTTCTGCAAAAGGAATGGAATGTGATCTTCGCACATTGAGCCGTGACAACTTCCATCAGCTTCTGGAGCTGCAAAATACCACAGCATCAGAGTATATTGCCAGATCCAGCACTGGAAGGGTTTAACCAATGATTTAGACATGGTCACAGCAAAGGATCCCCATGTACAAATTCCGCATCAAAAATAGACAGTGATGATGAAGACTATTAGAGTATACATGTTAGCTGAGTTCTATAGGACAATAGTAAATCCCGGGTATAAATTAACTGCAAAATAACACCTTTTTAGACTCCTGAGATATATTATTATGCAAATATAATGTTTGCACAATAATATATATCATGAGTCTAAAAGGTGTTATTTTGCAGTTAATTTATACCCGGGATTTACTATTATCGTATCCAGAAGACTCATACGGCTATTTATCAATATATCCTGAGTTCTATAGACAACACGCACAACATGAGAACTCTTTGTTTGTAATTGTCATTCATTTTTCATAAGTTTAAGCCACTATTTTATTCAAAAATACCATGTGAATTGGCTAAAACCTTTATATAAACAATCTCAATAGTAGCCAACACAAAATGTGAAAATGATAACAAACTTTATTCGACTAAAATGACTTAAATTGACCAAATGGTGAAATCACATATTTTGGAAAAAATAAACGCTCTCTATATAAAAAACTAAGCCACCCCTAAATAAAAAGACCATGTAATGTGTTTAAAACCTTTATATCGACAATATTACACAAAATATGAGATAGTTTTATCAAACTTTAGCCCCCCCCCCTAAAATAGCTTAAATTGACCAATTGACCACATATTTCACAAAAGTGAAACGCTCTCTATATACAAAAACTAGGACAAAAACCAGTTTGGCGACCTCAATTTTGTTGGGAAGTTTTGAAAAGTGATGTCTGGTTATTACTCTGTGTACAAATGAAGAGAACAATTCTGTTGCAATTAGTGTGAGGTTGGCCTATTATTTTAGCCAGATTGACTGGACTATATTGTAACTTTGGTTGTGTCGTCGAGTAATACATCAGAGACCTACGACAAATAATTATTACGAATAGCGTACTACGTCACTAGAATTTGCGTTATTTATATTCGTTTTTCCCTATTCGTTGTTGCGATTACAGGTTTTGATTTTCAACAAAAACTCACATATACATGATATACATGTAGTAATAAGTTCGCGATCGTTTCTCAGCTCCTCGGCGTGGAAAATTACCATGATATTAAGTCCTTAAATTGTGATCGCCATGTGGCCTTAATTTTTGTTATTATCTATTAGTGGCAATCAAATCATTTGTCGACGTGAAACACGAGACACTTGGGAAACACACACACAAAAAGAAGCCCATGGTCCCCTTACTGTGAGTAGCTAGCACGATTGTCGCACAAACGGACACGTTGACGTTGTTTTTGGGCCGTCCGAAAAACGTACGACAACAAATCGCGACATGATTTCCATTCTGTCCTAAGTGACATTCTGGTACGAAACGTCCGTGTGGGTATCGTTGGAATCGGCATCAAATTCCGCGTCTAACGGCACCGGCCCCTAAGCGGTATCTGGTTTTCTTCGCGGTTATATTAGCTATTCTGTTCTGCATAAAAACACTATTTCTTAGAACCATCATGTCCTATAAATAAAACATACTTATAAAGCCAGTTATATCCTGTCATTTAAAAACAAAGATGAATTCTATCTTGAGTTTCAGACACAACAGATAATTATTCAGATCGATGTTGTTCTATGTGCAGTTCGGCTTTACGAACTGTCACTCACTTACTACACGATGGAACAGAAGTATTTTGCTAAATTCTCACATCGACTGAACAGGTTGCAACTCAAGTTTCCTGTTGCATTTGTTCGTGGGACACTATCGAACTGAGAAAAATAATAGCTATTCGTAATAATTATCTGTCAGCGTTCAAATGTGAAAGGTCTCTATTGAGATTTACATGTATTCGTATGAAGAGTCTATATACATGTCGGAGGTTCGAGATAAATTATCGCAACATTTACCCTTTCTATACTAAAGAGTCGTTGATGAATATAGTTATCGCATATAGGAAAAGTTCAGATAACTTATTATCTGCATATTTCCCTCAATAAATAGGACTCCTTATGCACTTTTATCATCTGTCGCCTCGTTGTACACGTATGTGGTAGAGCACAGGGTGGGTCTTTAGTGAACCATGTCGCTATATCACAAACATTTATGGGGCTCTGAGTCTTGATAATCTGGCAGGGTCTATAGTAAAATGAGCCTACCTTTAAAAGTCTTCATCATGCATTTATTAGATACTCATGCAATACCGAACGGAACACAATCCAACATCACAAGACACATGGATGACATCACATACATCTATACAGACAGCTAGACAGCAACATCACAACATCGAACATCCAACATCAATCGAGAGATGTCCAACGAGAAAAAGGACCCTGGTGAACAAATACATAGATTGTAGTTGCTACCAAAATATATATCCAGAATGGATATAAATAAATATGTGAAATGTGATTGTGTCAAAAACCAACTTCCCTATTGTCGATATAAACAACTATTTGACACAATCCTAACTGTGACGAACAGTTAGAAATAAAACCTACATGCTAGTATAAAGGGAGATTATGAACGCAGTGTGCGATTTCCACATCCCTAAACTATTGGGCAAATATATATTGCAAATGTGACGTAATTCTAAACTTCCAAAACGAAGACAATAGTATTAAAATACAAGATATAATAACGGGTAAAAACGTAACAAATATCACATACCATATCGTAGGAACATAGGTAAAGATGTCATAACGTAGTATTCATCTTATACTTCTTAACTTTAACATTCTTCAACCATTTGAAGAATTTCAAGTGCGACGACACTAAATGTCAAACGAGACGGACGATGTTCACTTCTCGACGACCAAATACGAACTGACAAAAGGCGGCAAATAAGCTTACCTGTGATTGGCTAAGACACCTTAGTGTCCGACAGTTAGATCTAATATTGGGCTCAAACATAGACAGAGAATAGACTTAAGTGGGTGAGAATTTGGGCGTAGATAGAAATACGAAATAGCAATATAGAGATCAGGAATGAGACTAGGAACGGGAAGTGTAAAGAACGGAATAGCGCGAAATGGAATGAAATGAACCAAGTACGCGGAATGAAATGACAATGCGGCTATAAAATGTATATTAGTGAGTTAGGTATAATAACTTAGTTAGTATACATGTGTAGCATGTAATAAAGGCATATACTGTTTTGGTATATAAAATAGCACTGTCACACGTATTACCTGTACATCCATCAAAATCAATAATAGAAAATACCTAAGTGCACGTTTTAACTGAGTGGGAGAATCCGTTGTGTTTGTGTCATCGAGTAATGCGTTGTGATTTACATGTATTTGGATTGAGAGTATAAAAACATATCGGAGGTCCGTGATAGATTCTAGGAATATTAACCCTTTCTACACTAAATAATCATTGCTGAGTAGTTCTCATAGGAAATGTTCAGATAATAAATTCAACAAACAACATTTGTTGAAATTATTACCTGAATATATCCCTAAAATATAGGATTCATTCTGCAGTTTTATTGATATGTCTTCTGCGTATGCTACATGTACATCCAACAAATCAATATTGTACAATTACTATGTCCACTTTTTTTTTAACTCAGTGGGATAATCCATTTAGTATAGAAAGGGTTAATGTACAGGCATATGCACTGGCAGACTTGGGGAGAAATTGTTTAAAAGCGCCGTGGTGGTTTGAAGCCCTAACTTATATATACTCGCTATCGTTAGATACAAAAAATAGGTTGACAAATATGTTAAATAATCTTTTTAAGCCACTTGGCGGTTTGAGCTCCAACATACACCTGATAATATTCGTTTTTGAATTTTTCCGGTATCGAAATAGGTCGATAAATATTTGAACTACCTTTCTACGAGCAATATATGTCACAGAAAGACGCATTGAAGTCATATACAAATACAACTTTGAACACGATGTTTGGGTCCCAAACAAAAACAGCCATTTGCACGGCATGCAACAAAAAAGAGCGTTCCGTTTTAATCTATTCATGATATGGTATAAATAAAGAGCGTTATTTCACTTTGCTCCAAACATTTTAGACAGCTGGAAAATGGCTGCGACAATGGCAAGTCTTTTTCAGAGCATATGAAGACAGCTATGTCAATATTTCCTATATTTGTCAACCTATATCTTATACCTCCTTCCAAATCACGTAGACAGAATTTGGAAGCTCGAATGAGTCATGTCCGTTTAAATACGAAGTTGTAAAACATAAACTGAGACAATTTGAATGTATTTAAGTAGCGCGTATTGGCTCGATCTACCAGGGCATACGTAGTGTGTTTAAATGCATATCAGACTTGAATCAACGACAGAACATCGAAAGTTATGTATGTATGTGCACCTTGTTTTTGCAATCTTCTTGTTTTAGGCTACGAATTTACCATTTGGTAGAGGCGATGTACTCATTCGAAGCGTACAATGCGTAGGTTCTGAGAATAATATAGGAGACTGTAGATGGATAGAAGGCGCAGGAAGTGACGCCATGTGTTCTTCCCATGCAAGAGATGCAGCTGTCAACTGCTTTGTAGGGTCAGGTAATTACTCAGACGTGTGTCTGCATCTATTTTTGGGTAACTGTTCCCTTTCATAATGGGCAGTTAATTTGCCCCCCCCCTCCATTCATTAATTTATAGTGATTTTATGTTAATACGTTCAACACACTGCGATAGGATTGTTGCACTTATCAGATGAACTTTCCTACAATTGAATCCAAAAAAGGGGCTTCTCTGTGCATGTACTGATCAGGCTGCACGAACTTTGTCGAAGTGAATGTTCATCATTGCGAACCATGAGTTTGTATTACGTCCAGACACTGCAAACATGAAATATGCTTTCGAAATATTAAATAGCCATTATTCCCAGCGTTTACATATAATAAGAACTAACTCTGGTTTCGATTAACGTTATGTGTTATAACCGAAAAGTTTTTAAGACAAAGTGTTTTATATTATTTATTGGATTGACAGCTTATATACGATTAAATTATGCTGCGTTATGCGAATTCATATCCAATGGAATCAACAATACGTTGCCTATGATGTCCCTAGTTTACATCTATCGGCAGTGTGGATACATTTCCTACAACCACTATCGCAAACCAAAACATACATGGTCCAACAATTTAGACTGTCTTTGGTCTCGCGGCAATTCCCTAGAAAGGCACAATTGTCCCATTGATATATTATATTTTGTCTTGCTTTTCTGCCGCGACAACGGACATTTTTTGGGCTAAGTTTTTACCTTGATATGTGGAGTCATCCATAATTGCCTACTTTACCTTCTATTGAGGTATCAGTTCATATTTTATTTAGGTATCTATTAATAAATAACATTCTATTGAGGTATCAGTTACTATATAACATTATATTGAAGTATCAGTTGCTTCTATCTTATTGTTTTATTTATCACTGTCGCCGGAACCTCACCAAATTGCACTTAATGCAAAAGTTACATAAATTTCTAGTTGATACAAAAACAAGTTCACAAGCCAAAGTTTCTTGGCAATGCTCAATTATTCCACATCGTATAACATCCTGTTCTGTAACAACAAAATTCACATGCATCTGTTAAAATATATAAACGCAACAGAATCATCATATTAAGACCGAATCACTGCCAGAAACACATCTGTAATTAATCTTCTCCAGAAATGGAGGTACTGACATAAATAATCATAAGCAAAATAATTTAATGAGGTTCCTGTGCTCTATGTTAGCACCATATATGCACAAAATCACTAATCAATCATGTAATGCAATGTCGCACTGCACAGCCCCTTAATTATACACTGTACTATTTGAATGTGTAACTACCTTGCACTCTGTACTATCTTCATTTGATGATCTGAGAAATAAATTGAATTGAAATGAATCATATAATTTAATTATCTGGTAATTTGTGGTGACAATTCTTCAGGACAGATACTATGATGATTCGTTTACCTCGGTCATTCATGATACCCTATTGAATAGACCAGGATGTGCCCATATAGCTCTGTTCATAATTGTGTATACAAAATTATTAATGAACGTATACCTTTTATAATTTTGCAGAGGAATATGTCACGTCTTTTTCAAATGTATAACGTTCATTATACACTGCAGTGAAGCTGACAGGAGCGACGGTCTACGCCGGGCCGATCCAAGCATTAGCATTAACGGGATGGGTTGACGTGTGCGACTCAAACTGGGACGATGACGACGCAACCGTCGCGTGCCGTGACCTTGGTTACGTCATGGGCGTCGCACTTTGCTGCTCAATGCTTGGCTCCATCAACAGTTCATCAACCCAGACAGTGTGGACAAACATGGGATGCACAGGAACGGAAGAAACATTGGACGCATGCGCGTATGATGTTCAGGAGACTCCCTGCCGCGCATCAGGTCAAGCTTCGGTTGTTTGTTACCGAACAACACACATCAACAGTGGTCAGTGCCCTCTTTATGTGGTGTTTTCATTCCGCGCTCCGCGTGATACTAATGTAGAGCTTATTGTATCCTATGGGCGCTGGGGGTTTTTATTTATAGAATGGGAATTTTTGGACGGATTAAAAGGCGAACTGCGACACGGAGGCCGAGTCCGGTAAAAGGTGTAGTTGGGAATTTCAATTTCAATTGTTATTCGGATGCCAAGAAGTGCAAGGCTAGTAATTCTATGAGTGGGTCATTCGTGAAACCAATATATTTTATATTCTATAATTACAATCATGTGTATATAATATATGATCTTGAGCGCGTTACCATTTCTGACTATGATTTTCTTGTTATTCACCTGTCCGTCTTTTGTATGTCTACCCACTTCGTTTTCGGATAGTAGGTAAATTTTGACGAATGAAATGAATTAAACCAAACTTGTGTATGCATCCGAAAAATATAAATTTCGAATCGGTTTGAGAAGATTTCAGTTATTATCATTTTCGTATGAATTGGTGTGCTATATACATATACGTGCATTTGTTTAGGAATTGCTCGAGTTATATCACATACGCACAGGGCTTAACATGAATATGAATATGTTTTACTTGTTTGAAAAGCCAAAGCGACGCAACAAACAAGGTGCGCAGGTCAGGCCTTTCGAATGATGAATCAATTTTATTATATAAATTTTTAATGAAGATTGTGTTTCATCACTTACGCGTTTTTAGCTATTTACTTGTACAACTACAGTGGAAATTTAAACTAAGATTTCATTTACAATATGCTTCCTGCATGAGGTCCAGAACCCCGTCTCTGCATTCACCAACTGTATTTGTTCCCACTTATCGGCAGATTTCAGGGTGAGGCTACATGCTGGTACATCAAACTGGGGCGCAGTACAGGTCGAGTTTATGGGATATTGGGGGCAAGTGTGTGCCGGAAGTGGATGGAATGACGTAGCGGCGAACGTCACGTGCAAGGAAAAAGGTTTCGCGGGAGGTGTAGCTTATGGAATGGTTGCCATGCAGCATACCCTGGCCTGGTTGACAGATATTAGCTGTAGTGGTCAAGAAACGAGCTTGCAGCAGTGTTTCACGTCCGGGTGGGGGCAACCGACAACAGTTTGTGAATCAGCTTACGCTCTTTGTTATAACACAGGTATGTTGACGTCGATTCACACAATTGACTTGATTTAACCCTTTCTATGCTGAGTGGATTCTCCCACTCAGTTATAAAAGTATACACTGGAATGGTCTATTATTCATGTGGATGGGTTTTCAGGAAAACTAATCAGACGACATATAATACAAGTATAGCAGGAGTCATATTTATTGGGGGAAATGTTCAGATAATAAGTTCAACAAGCGACCTATGTATGGTATTATGAACTTATTATCTGAACAAGTCCTATATATATATATATATGTCCTCATAAGGGATAACTTCTCCTAATGAATATTTAGTAGATAAAGGGTTAAGCATGCACTGTTTATTTATCCACCAGCTACATATTACATAAACTGCATTGAACATTAGAACACATAAATGCATTATATGGCAAGTCAATAATATCTATTATATATTTTGGAAGATCTGTTTGTTTGTTTGTTTGTTTGTTTGTGTGTAATCGATGAACTCGAAAACGGCCGACCCGATTTCGATGAAGCTTGGTATGTGGGGGTATTTTCGGGCCAGGAGTAACATAGGCCTATTGATTTTCAGATCCGAGGTCAACTTTTCACGTGCCGAGTTCAAATCTGTTTTTACGCTGTGTTACGGGACTTTCATTTGAGTTCGGTGCTTACAAATCGATTCGAAACAGCGCGAATAATAAAATGCCAGTCATAATAATGACACTGTGAGAATCTTTCGTGTTTCCTCTTTCCAACGATATATATAATGCGTATGTATCCGTTTTAGTTATCCGCCTCAATTATCAAGAAGAAGTGGTACTATCTTCCATCAGGATAAAAACAATGCGTAACTTCTATGACGTCGTTAGAGGTCATAACGTTAGATCACGTTAACGCTTAACCGGCCGATGCATTTGACTGTTTCAGACGTCTTGGCGATATCTCCGGCACCGATGGTAATTTATCTTTACGTTGAAACTTGATAATTAATGAGCGTGTGTATATGAGGCGCGTTTATATACTTGAGTGGAAATCAAATCGGGTTAAACTTGCGGATTTTTACGGACGAAATTTGATGCGTTGGGTATCTCGGTATCGCTGGGCCGATTTCCCGGTATCCGCTGGGCCGATTTCCACCATTTTTGGGGTGTTGGTGTTTGACCACACCTGACCTTACAATTCAAGGTCAAATCGGGTAAAACCGGATGGATTTCGACGGGTACTTTTGTCGGGTACTTTTGTTCGGGCACTGTGTTTTGGACGGGTCAAATCGTGACCCCACTTGACCATGGCCTTCAAAATAGACAATTCAAGGTCAAAGCCCGGACGAAGTCGGGTCACCTTCTAGTATATATATATAATAGTAGGATCTGTCCGTCCGTCTGTCTGTCTGTCCGTATTTTTCTCCCAGACTGCTGGACCGATTTCAACCAAATTTGGTGTGGTGACTCGGGGTACCATGGCGAAGGTTATAACGGCGTTAGTTTTTATTTTATTTTGATTTTAAATATTTTTTATTAAATAAATAAAAAAAACAAAAACAAATACGCTCACCATGGGCCTATTTCCGCACCAGATGTACGGTCTTTATATACATGTATCTGTTTTCACTGTAGCCCGGGCCTTCCAACAGGATAACGGTATAAGTCCACTAAGGGCTTAATTCAGAACCAAATAAGTCCAATATGAACCAATGTCAAGATTTAGGTCCATTGTGAACCTATTTGCCCCAGGATATATTGAAGTAGCATAATAATATGATCAATGTATATACAAAAGTAGGATCTGTCTGTCATGTGCGCGAAGCACACACAGGGGCCACATGCCCCTAACTCACAAAAGGGCCGCAGGCACATCTGACGCTGAATAAAGGTTCCCGAATTTAAGGGAACCCGTTTCAGATAGTGTATTATCTATCTGACAGAAAGGGAGAACGACATTAAGCAGGGTCATTCTCCCTATATATGTCATGAATGTATAAATAATTATTCTTGCCATTTTGCGTTAATATCGGGGTTTGACCGTAGATAGATAACTCGGATATTACGTGGGTTCTGAAATATATGTCATATATATGGTATTGGCAATAAAATAGTTCATGGGGAGACGATGGAGATGGAAGGGGAGGATTCTTCGTTTTGTCTCACGTTCGACAACTAAAATTGCTGACCGATTTATAATGGAACTATTATAAAATCGTTGAGAGTGAATAATGACTTTTTTGGAATTCAAATAAATTGTTATATTCGTTTTCAGAACACCGTTCATCGTAGAGGAAAATATATAGACTGCATGAATGCATGCATGACGCATTATCAAACTCAGAATGAGTCAGTACTTTAATGCTGTAATGATGTGTTATGCAAGATTTTAATAATTCCCCTCCCGATGTGATCACATAAGGTGTTTTTGTATGCTTTAAAGTGATGTGAAACACCCCGGTAGGGTGATCAAATAGAAATGGAGAATACTCTTGCTCAAGGTAGTTATGTTTACGAATGTTAATCCAAATTGACGAACACGTATCGACATTCTTATATATTAATTAAATGCAATGACTCTCGATGATGAACTAATTTGCGTTAGATTATCGACGATAATTGCGTCCCGAATCTAGATGTAAATATTTTCAATTGAGCGTACTTCAAACGATGTTTTCTATGGAGTGGTATGGTCAATTTCAAATGCTACATTCCCCAGGTTGGCATAGCGTCTGGGTACTAACTTATAAGTTGCATGCACCCGAACAAGTACATAATATGTCTTTAAACAATTATCAACACTGTCACTTTTCATTACGAGAAGAACAGCTGCTATCGTTTCCCGAAATGGTCGTTAATAAAGATATCGAGTTCTTCCCATCATATTGGTAGCTTACAATTATAATGACAAAGAATAATTTATCCATATGGTTTAGAATCTTCACAACTCACTAGCTGGGTATTATTGCTAAATAGAAGTAACGGTTTTTGACTTTGATGGATCCCACAAAATAAACAAGAATCCAGGGACTCTTTGTGTGCTTGTTAAAGGAACTCAATCCGATCAGACGGTCCCCATATTATTAAGTTACAACAACAACAACAACAACAACAAAAACATTTCTTCAAAATACGCTTTTGTTATCAGAATCGCTTAATTACAACACAATAATACTAACCGCTTTCAAATACGGTATAATATTTCCCAAAACGAGTTATTTATCAACATGTTGTTTAACGAAATATGGCCGTATTATCACTTGCCTGTCACGATATTTGGCCGTATTACCACTTGATTTTAGAGTTATCCATCTTCATCCCAAATTTTGTCCCAGGCAATCGGTTTGACGACTCGTTTTTGGGCCACAACTGATTACACATTTCGAAAAATAACAAATTTCTAAAATCGATATCTGATCACTCTGAGCTTTGATGGGTGGGTTCCTCGACTCGAATAAAATATTTTTCACCCCCGAAGCCAAAGAAATAGTCATTTGGGAGCGTTAATTCGCGTTATGCATCTTTAATTGTAGGCATCAATGTGAATTTAATTGGTGGTGGCGAGAACTATGGTACGTTGGAAATAACGTTTGATGGCGTCTCCGGAACAATATGCGATGAAAACATGGACCCGAGGCTGGGACCAATAGCATGTCGCCAGTTGGGATACGCAGACGGCAAGGCACTTCCGGGATCTTACTATGGCCCCGGATCAGGTGACATCATGATGACGTCAGTGTCGTGTGACACGGATTTTATATCCAGGGGAAGTTTATTTCACTGCAGGAATGGAGGATGGATGACGAACATCGGCCAGAAATGTATGACACATGGCTATGACGTATCAGTGGTGTGTTTCGGGGAAAGTAAGTTGTTGATACGCTGGTCATTTTCATGCGGCAAAATTGAACTCATTGTAGACAAACGAGGGTGCCATCACGATTTTTTCTCCCGAATAACACCTAACACAGAGTGGTGATTACCGAGTATCAGTTTAAAAAATACGGGATCAAAACGGATTTTTCGTACTGTATTTCTTCTATTATCATGTGCACCATTACCAAAGTAATATAACTATAGCGTCACCATAGCAGGAATGGGGAATTGTGCCAATTTAAGTCTATCCAAGATTAAAATTAAAACAAGTGCCGTATCGACAAACCCATTAACACATATGTCGTTCTATGGGAGGCCAAATTCACATTTAATAATGAA
This sequence comes from Siphonodentalium dalli, assembly GCA_032622095.1. Taxonomy (NCBI): domain Eukaryota; kingdom Metazoa; phylum Mollusca; class Scaphopoda; order Gadilida; family Siphonodentaliidae; genus Siphonodentalium; species Siphonodentalium dalli. Next base: position 156,484,614 of record CP136063.1, read on the forward strand.
TTGCGCTTAAGCGCAAATACCACATATTGTGCTTAAGCACAAATAGGGCATTTACGCTTAGGCATAATGAATTGTGTAAGCGTAATTGTGACTACTATCTAACCTACCCATAAACTATTAATGGCATGACCTGGTGTATCACCTAGCAACACAAGAGGAGCATATTGGGCTAATTTTAACCTGTACTCAACAGTCAACTGTGACTCAATTGTGTTCAACAATGATAATCCCTAATTACATATTATCAGCAGCCCTATATCCAAAGAATTGATGTCTCCTTCCCGGAACTCTAGTAATTTTATATATGATGTTTTTAAATGTATTTTTGCACAGATTTGGGCCATTACTATGGTCATATACTATAGCAATATCATGCATGTGATGTCACTGCATGAGGGCTGCTTACCTCATATGGTTTACTTATTGACATAAATCAGGGGAAAAAAACATATTTTCATATTATCAGCATCCCTGTCCCAAAAAATTGGTGTCTCATTCCTGGAGCTTTGGTGTCTCAGTCCTCGAGCTCTAGTTTTTTTTTTTATTAAATTAGCATCTCTTGCACAAATCTATAGTATTTCCATGGTCATATAGTGTGAACTGTGCATGTGGTGTCACCGAGGGCTTGCTTCCCTCATATGGTGTGCCTGTATACTCGAAAATTGAAGAAAATCAAAGTCGCCTCGACTAATACAGAAAGTAATGCTATTGCGAGTAGCCCCAACTAATATATACCGAAGATAATATAATGCTATCACGAGTCGCTCCAACTAAAACAGAAGGTGATACTATTGCGAGTCAGCCATTTTGATAAAGAAGTTGGGCTAGCTCCCTACCCATCCAAATCAATGAAACAACAGGTGATATGTCAATAGGAGTTAATGTTAAGTTATGGATAAACCTATTTATTCATCAGGGGTGTTTAGTTACATATAACCATGAATTGCGCTTAAGCGCAATTGATTATTAAATGTGAATTTGGCCTCCCATATCGTTCAGTGTTTATTACATGCGACCCGTCCTAGAATATGTGAATTAACAAAGAAAACAGGATTACAAGGTTTATTTAGGCACCTACATGTGCAGGTGTGCTGATGCTTTTATTTATAGTTATGGTTTTACGGTTGAGGCGAACGTTATTTGCGTCTGCATGGTGACGTCAACGGGATATGTATAGAATACGCCATACGGTTTTGTAAATTAAACACAACAAGAACATTGTAATTCTAAGAACAAGCGTGTAATAAAATAAGTAATGCAATACAACGCTATGCATGTAAACGTGGGAGTACATCGATTATTTATGTCATTCACTGTATGATTGATTGAAATTGACTCTTTAAATGTCCATGACCTTGTTGAAATTGGAATTAACCCAAAGAGATGAGGTCCCTTGTCGTTAGGCTATAAGTCATGTTTTAGTTGTGCGTTAAAGATATTGAATTGATCATGTTTTCGTTGATAAGGGTTCCCGAAAGGTCGTACCTTTGGATATGTGTGTGAATATTTGATAAAGGTACACATGCACATTCACATGCATTTTTGTCAACAAAACACATGACTTCCGCAGTAGTTAGTAAAACAATGACCTTGGTTTATTTTCCACACCTGTAGCTACACTGGAATATGGTGACCATAATCATGGAATTGTATCCGTGCTAGTAGACGGCGCATTAGAACGAAAACCAATATGCGGAACTGGATTCGATACGGACGACACGTGGGTCACATGTCATAGCCTCGGTTTCGAATATGGGCTCCGACTCCCACCTGGATCATTTGGCATCGACAATCCTGTATCGGGTAGACAATCTGGACAACAATCGTCACGTGATTTCGTGCTTCCGTACTTGCAGTGCCTTGGGAATGAGACATCAGTAATGCAGTGCTCTTATGACGTCACAGGATCATGCGACACACTTCAGGGAACCAACTACGCCGCCGTCTTCTGCTTCGACACTTTGCTACCACAAGGTTGGTTCATTACTAGTGTAATAGGCAATCGACCGCCCCCCCCCCCCCCTCAAAAGATATAATACTCATATATACATGTTGATTATACATGTACGTGTATCAGGCAGACTATTATTGTGACAAGGATTATGTGAGGGAACTAACATAATTCAATATTTGTTGGCTGATTAAGTCAAACGCTATTGAACACTCTATACAGTGTTGTTGTTGGTGCGGTTATGACGATGACGACGTAGAAGAAGAAGAATAAGATGATGATGATGATAGTGATAACGATGATGATGATGATGATGATGAAGATAATGATGATGATGATCATCATGATCATGATCAGGACGACGAAAACCACAAGGACGACTATGATGATGATGATGATGGGTAGTTCGTGTACATATTATACATATACTGCAACATTCTCAATATTTTGTATATATCTTCTGCCTGTATCTCTCAATATCGTTTGATCAGAGAATAAATGCATTCAGAAAATTTCACTTTTAGATCAAACTCGTGGAGAACTCCTTCAGTTCATAGTTTCACATACTACACATTATTTTAAGATAATGTCTGGTATATACAGTAACACTTACTCATTCAATATTAGTCAACCCTAACATAAAAGGTTAGAAATTGCCCATAACATGCATAATTCTATCCGAGCTTGTATTCCTTGTTTTTTTTCTCGAAAAATTAATGTATCCCAATTGCACTGCGTGTGTATCCTTAGTCTTGTTGTGGCTCTACCGCCTCTAGTTTTTAGCTACATTAAAGGTACTCAATCCGATCTAACGCTCCTATATTACTATTTCTTTGGCTTCGGGGGTAAAATATATTTGATTCGAGTCGAGGAACCCACCCGTCAAAGCTCAGAGTGATCAGATATCGATTTTTGAAGTTTGTTATTTCAATTGTTTGTGGCCCAGAAACACGGTGTCAAATGTGTGGTCTCGGTCAAAATTGTGGATGTAGATGGATAACTCTAAAAATAAGTGGTAATACAGCCAAATTCGTGAATACTCAAGTGATAATACGGCCATATTTCGTTGAACAAAATGTTGATAAATAACACGTTTTGGGGACATTTTATACCATAGTTGACAGTGGTTAGCATTATTTTGTTGCAGTTAATAGATTCTGATAAATAAAGTATATTTTGAAGAAATGTTGTTGTTGTTGTATCTTGATGATATGGGGACCCTCTGATAGGATTGAGTACCTTTAACTCTCATATATGGCGCGCCCTTTTAAAATTAGAAAATACGCATGGGTCCAAGAAACAGACAATGGGAACTAGATAATAGATATGTGTATGGCTTTACAATCAAGCTGGAATTTGATTTCGTTGAAATTCTTTTTAATTGTGTTTGCATTATTTAGGACGGAATATAAAGATTCAAAGCTGGTCTGATGATTTCCCCAACATTGGTACCATTATGGTGCAAGATGGTGGCATCTGGAGTCACGTGTGTCAATCATATTGGGACGACGACGAGGCAGAGGTCGCGTGCCGAGAGCTGGGTCACAGTGGAGGGGTGGCTTTCATAGAGGGTTCTGACGACAACAGACTACGTCTGATAACTGAAATTCACTGCACCGGCAGTGAGTCCTCTGTGTTTAGTTGTCCACTCGGGTCGTCATTCTGTGACACCACCTTGGTTGCAGGGGTTATGTGTTACAACCAGACCAGTGAGTATCCAGTTAAACCAATATATTTACATAGCCCGTCTGTGTTATACTACATCCTGTTGGTGATTAGTCAACTGTCAATTGGATCACATTTGATATCCCATGTAATGCGAATAGTGTATCAAGAACTGGAAGTTACAAACTGTTGACCTAATCCGAACTGATCACAAACGCTGTCAGCAGAATTACTGGGCGCGCTTTTGAAAGTTCAGCCGAATTGTATCTGACGCCAGTTATTTATATCGATAACGTTATGATAGCTAAGAGTTTGAAAATGTGCTGCGTGGGCTAATGTCAAATTATCGGCATATTTCGAGAAGATAACTCAGCTTCTGTATGGGAATACATCATAAAAAAGCTATATAAATATTTTAAAAAACGCATGTAGTGGTGGGGATACGGCGCTGTGGTCGTTTGGGGCACATTTATTGTAAACCGCTTCGCTTCGCGGTTTACACAATGCGCCCCAACGACCACAGCGCCGTATCCCACAATAACACACAGACCCACTACATTAATTTCTTAAATAAAATTCCAACAATAGCTGATGCCTTCAAATGATTTTCATTAGAAAATATTATCTTATATGTATCTTACCTTACCCGACATCAACGCCCAGCGAAACTGCATGTTTATTCACATACCGTTCCCAAGTACGCAAGGTGCTATAGATCATAGCTTGACTGGCGAACATATCTCTCCTTTCTCTCTCCCTCTCCATCTCTCTGATTTTACATAATGACGAGAGAGTGACCCGTCGCAACGAAATGCTATTATAATATTGATATATTTGGCCAATTGAGACATCAACAAGATCTTCCATGTCGTCAAACTCATTAACTCATCAAGCTGGAGCAATTAACTAGTGGACGCATTGGTTTATTTTAAATAGAGATATGCATCCATTGTTTACACTCAGATCTACTTTATAATAATGGACAGGTCCGGTGATTCGAGAATAGTCTGTTGTATGTATGTATGTATACAGGCACACCTTTTGCAATAAGTACTGACGCAATTATTTCAAATCGTGAAACCTCCTGGTTTGAATATAGAATGTAAAACATTACCGTACTCCATTTTTCCTTAAAAAATCCGTTAATATTTTAACTATCTTTCACCGCTTAAACTAACAGCCACGCATATGTGGCCATTGCTGAAACCGATGCAAAGCGGCAAAACCAGCTAACCAACCAACCTAAACTATTATAGGACCTGCTGCTCGACTATATGGAGGTAGCAGTACCCGGATGTACGGTGACATGGAGCTCGTGTTTGGAGACAGCGTTGGATTCGCTTGTTCGGATGTGTTCGGGGCAGAGTCGGCATCTGTGGCGTGCAGATCCATGGGGTATTCTGACGGACACCCGTTACCCGCGTGAGTTATGACTTCACTCGATATCCCACCTTGGAACCCAATGGTGGCCTCACCGGTTTCGGGCCACGACAAGTTTATAAAGCGACATGATGAATAACTGTGGTAAACACTTATGCTCGTGTATAAAATAATTCACTTCAAGTTGGAACGAAAACATGTAATTGCCACCGGAAATGATAGCTATAACTTAGCGAAGTTGCAGATACAACAAACATTGCACACTGTATAGCGTATCTAAATTGTATTCACATCTTGTTATCTAGGTCAACTTGTTATCCCCATTATTTGTCGTTGCAGACGAGACCCTACTGGCACAGGCGACGTCAAATTCGCGTTAGTGGACGTCACATGTTCGGGTGTTGAACAGTCGCTTTTTGCATGTCCCAGCAGCGGTTGGATGAGCGGAAGGCAATGTTCTTCAGGCAAACCAGCTAGGGTACAATGCTATAACAGAGGTATTTACAACATCCGGTATAAAATAACAGTGGGTGCTATAACCATCCAATGTACCATTCAGTAACCAGGGTGTGTCAGCCAGGCTGTGGTCAACGTGGTTGCGACATCTAGTTTGGACACAATGCCGTAATGTGGGTGGGGTGCTGATCCTGTTCAGTTAGTACATTTGTAAAGATATAGATAAAAGTGTGAACGGCGAGAAAACCAGCGATACTTGGTGATGTCTTCGATTATACAAATTGATAAAGTGACCCTCTCATTTAAGAGATGAATGCAGCTTGAGTGTGTTTCATTGGAGAGATTGGCACTGTATTACATTATATGTCCCCAATAAAAGACACTCAACCACATTCAACATTCAATTATTATATTTATATAGCTTTTTCCTTAATATTTTTTTCCGCAATCTGCCTTCAGTTTTGTTATTTTATAATGCACCATTCTGGATTTATCTTATTGTTGAATCTTGGTATTATTTACACAAAATTTACACAAATTACCTTTTCACCTACCACGTGACTTAGATAAGTCAGTCATTAGAACTCAGTCATATCGACTAAGCTGATATCAGGACTAGCAATATCATGGTCATTATGACTAAACTAACTCAAGTATATGAAGATATGTATATTCCTAACCCGCTAAATCTTACAAAACAACCATATATTGTAGTTTATTATATGCTTGCCTATAAAATAGCGGAAAATTACCGAAACGTAGATCGTCGTGTATATATATATATTTATCCACCGCTCACTACCTGTATTACCTACATTAAACCTGCCTAATAAACGCTACGTTTATTACGTCAATATAGCTTTATTAGGTCAACGTGGCTTTATTAGGTTAGTATTACTTTCATGACGTAATCTTTTATGCAAATTGCGCAGGTAACTAGGGACGTCAACCGACCTAAATGACGTCATTGTGATTTTGGGACGTTTTTATGGTCGATAATTCACCACAATTGATACAAAATTCATTAACGGATGTGTTTTCGCTCTAAAACATATATAAACCATTAGAACAATGTCAGCTTAGAATAACTATTACAAATAAACAACTTACTAGTTCGCAATAAGCTGCACTCCGGTTTTCCCCACGTCATGAATACTAATAAGTTTGCTTGACTTAATAAATTTAAGGGCGTCATCGAAGTAAGGAATGTAAAACTGAGGAAAATGACAGATTTACTTCACAAAAGGCAAGCTGCGATCGATGTATAAATAAAATATGTACCAGTAGCTAATGTTGTAGCTTAAACTGTTTATGTCCGATCGGGGGATTTGGCATCTATTGGACTCGGCAGAGCTTCGCCCAATAGATGCTCAAATTCCCCTCACGGACATAAACAATTTAAGCGACGACATTAGCTACATATTCTATATTTATTACACTCCTATGTCCGATTTCCATTGAAAACGGTGTTAATTAAAAATGGCAATGTCACTAGTTAATTATGTCATTTCTCGTGACGTCATTGACGTTATGTCGCTTACTGATCTAGACTCAATTTTCGATGGTTGGACTTTTTCCACATCGAGACTTTCATGCATAAATTCTGGGTGTTTTAATCATATTTGGCCAACCAAATTGATGCAGAAGTGTAATAAATAGAGTAATCAATTAGTTCCGAGAATTGTGTTAAAATATTCACTCGAGGCTCGTGCGCTAGTTAACCCGCACTCGTTTCTTACCGACGTCTCTCCCCTCTCGAGAATTATTTAACGTAATTCTAGAAACCAATTGATTACTCTCTGTCTCTTCGAAGTTGTATAGTGAAACATGCGCGATTTCGTTATTTCAATGTTGCGATTGTTATTTCACTGTAGCGTGAAACTAAAAACTATCAGGAACATACGAGCTGCCAAGGTGTGTGCGTGCACACTATATGCCATCGAATAAAAAGCGACGAAAGCACGTGCACTTGATCAATTGACAATTCTATATTTGAGTGAAAGTGTACGTGTACATTTCATCTTTATATTATGCCTAGACTCTTTCCTGTTTGAAAACACTGACACGCGCTGTTTAAGTTAATACTTTAATTAAGAAAGAGCTAATTAAGCAACGGTGAGCATTAATAAGGCGCAAATAATAAAAAGGATGCCTACATTTTTTGCTTGATTACCCGAAACATCTCATTCGCGTCTGGAAAGAAATATAGAATTTTCACTCGCAAATTTCAGCCGCTCGTGAACATTCGATATTTCTGTCCAGATATACAGGAGATATTTCGATATTCAAACAAAAACTGTAGGTATTCTCTATATAGGTCGTTTGTAAAAGTTATTATCTGAACATTTCCCAAAAATAAATATGAATCATTCAGCTGTTTTGTTATATATTTTTCTATCTGTTTTCAGCTTTTATTACTTAAACACCCCTCCAAAAGTATAATAGACCGTTCGAATATATACTTTTATAACTGAATGGGAGATTCCATTTAGTATTGACAGGGTTAAATATAGTCGGTTATCGGTGTTCGAACAGTCACTCGTGCATCGAGTCTTGGTGGTCTGCTGTTCTTGAAAACACAAGCAAGTGGATTCGATCCCTCTGTGTGTTATAACTCGTTGTCCATGTATATCTATATACCTTATTGTTTCTCTGCAGTTCGTATGGACGGTGGCACATCCAGCACCATCAGCATCAGTGGCAGTGTGAACGTGGCAAACCCGTGGACCGAAGAAGGGTGGCTCGTCATCTGTAAAGATGGGTTCAATTCTATATCTGCGAGTGCCATCTGTAGGGATTTAGGTTATCAGGAAGCTGTGGTGCTATCTCCGGGACTTTTTCGGGATGGGAAAGTAACTGACACAGCAGTGATGTCATGCCCGGGAGAAGGCGCCATAGAGAATTGTGTATACTCATCCACTACTTGTTCGGAGATAGATTATGTGTCGTTGGTCTGTCTATTAATCCCTAGATCGAGTGAGTATCCGTGGGTGACGACATGGGGGTGATAAAAAGTGTCGACAGTTGGAATTTTCATGCCTGAGTCAACGATAGGTGGGAATTTCAGACCGATAATACACTGTTAGAAAATACTGTCGGTTTGAAAGTTTCGGACCGTCATAATCCGACGGTCCCATACCATTTCATCAGTTGTACGGTTTTTTACCGTTATTTTATGTGGCCATGAACATTATGTAAGTTTAAACATTTCGTGATTAAAAGTTTATGCCGTCAAAATTCAATAGTATATTTATCGGCGACCAAATAATATACGGCAATGACGGCAGTATGGCTGAAGCTGTCCGTCTTATCTTGAGTAAGTAATTGCGTTATTCTCAAGTCAGGGTTTAAGTTCCCTAATTAGCACTCACCTATTTTATTTCGCAATCTTGCGTATTTCATCGCAGGCGAATTACAAACTATCGATTTTTGGGAAAATGTTACCTTTTCAGTTGCGGACAGTTGATAAGACGGTCTTATTTCGGTTCCTTTGTTAACCGGACAAGTTTCAATTCTGCGAAAACCGGCTTAATCATTGACAGTTCCCAGTAAATTGTGACAACTGGCCGTATTCGAGAGTAGAGATTCGTGGCATGATCCGAGGGCGGCTGTAACCTGACATTCGACTCAGTGCTTATGTTGAAATTGACAGTGCTGTGACCATCAACACACTTGCGCATTTACTGACACAAGAGGATACAGGTACAATTAACACGAGCTTCGATGTCAACCACTATTGAAAATAATAACAACGAGCAGCTATTAGAATATTCAATCCAGTTGACAGTGTTCTGATTGTTTCAAAGCACATGCATGTACATTTATATGAGGGGATATACATGTACTGTAGGCACCAGCGTAATTTACAAGAGTTTCAATGTCAACAACAACAACAACAACAACACCGTAAACAATGAACTGACGCCGCGCAGTGATGGATGAACACATATCCAACTTCCAAGTACAACTATTACAATTACACGGACCGATTCATCCCATGTTCAAAAATTTCATTGAAACGTCTGGATATGAGACATTGTCGTCATTCGCATGTTATCGCCCAGTTACATGTATTACGACTATTTACGGATCGGGAGCCCACTATTCGATGGATGTTCTTATAACATTATATTTGACTGACTCACTGATATGGATACTAAGTGGCATGATACCAGTTGGATAACAGTTGGATGCATCATGCTGTCAAATTTCATCGAAAAATGTGCGACTATAGGAGTACATTGTCGCCAAGTCATCGCGCACAGTTATTGCGGGCGGGATCTGCTGTTGTCTTGAAGGTTTCAATTTCAACTAGCTGATATACTGATAGATTGTCACGATGTGCTGATTCACCTGTTAAACAAAACCTGTGTTTACAAGTGACTGGACAATTTCACGCCTTACATGTTACCAAAAAGTATGCCATTAAGATGTTTTTTTACAGTTATAATTAAAATCTAGTTTATGTTGAAATTCTACATATTTATGAGGGGAAATAAAGGGAAGAATACGTGAACTACATGCATATTTTTGCGGATGGTGAAGTAGCATTGCGTGAACAGGCATCAATCAGCTGATGGCTTCAAAAATTATGCATCGATTGAAGATGATTGTGAGATCATTTAACGTCGTAAATGGTGAATTTCTTTGGAATTGTGTATAATAAAAAGAATATCTAGAGTTTTTTGAGTGGATACCGAAAAATATGTCATTCGTGACCTCAACAAATGTTTATTTTCGCTCGCAGCAAGCCGCTCGCGAAATTAAACATTTGTCTCGCTCACTCATGACATATTTTCGGTATCCACTCAAAACACTAGATATCCCCTCTTGATCCTCTGCAAAATTTGAAGCATGAGTATTGTCTATCACTTTACGCATTGAGGATTTATGTTTCATCAAAACTATGATCGTAATAGAAGAACTAAGAGGGTATTTTTCAGTTTAAAAACGAATAATACTAGTTTCGACCATTCAAAAACATATGAATCGTAATGCCTACCAGGAAATCATATTGTCACCATGGGAACCTGTCTAATTCTACGGTAAATTAGAAAATTAATAGCACAAAATTGGTGTTGATCCGTGAAAAATACCATTGGTCTGACCTTTATTATAGTTACGGTCTTGATATTAAGTAAACGGTGTTGAACCGTAAAAAATACAACGGTCTGACAGTTACTGGTTACAGTCTGCCAATTACTTAAACGGTTTTGTACCGTGGAACATGCTACAGCCTGACCGTGTGTTTAACGGTCCAAGGTTGGCAGCGATGTTGCGCTGTCTGATACCGTAAAAGCGACGGACTTTCTAAAAGTGTAGGTTGAAATTTGATCTTAGTGTTCGTGTTTGCAATCAATGGATTTAATGTACATATGTCGCTTTTAGACTCGACTATTTTCATCCGAGATTTAGCTTGAACTGGTCAGCAGTTGGACATTTTCTAATAATATTGGGCGTTAAATTTGGATATTCGGCTCAATTTCAAATTTGGAAATTTCTGTGCTTTGTATGGAACAATCAAATCACGTTGATCATGGGGTACAATTGAAGTTGTCTACAGTAATGAATTTTGGTCTTCAAAAGGAGGTCAGTTGGGATTTCGAAGGAGGACCACTTCCCTGTATCGTGACAATAAATTATCAGAAAACTTAATTGATTACATGCGTATATTAGCCCATTAGAATGGCATTTGCATTACATAGAGTGTACATGCATATACTGCATATATATTGTGTGCTGATTAGCGGATAATTCGTTAATCGCCGAAGCGAATGCAAAAGTTGAAGTAACTGACTTCTTCGCTAATAGGCTACGGTCATACACACTCCCTGACAAAAGTTCTGTGAATTCGTCTCAGATGGCGATGCATGGCACTCCTATTTCAGAGATAAACTTACTAAGTACATGTTACACATGTATTTGTCCCCTTTTGTTGGTTTGCTGTGGACGCAAAGTTGGATAGAAAATATATTACGAGTGATTACAAGAATTATTCTTGCCAGATGTTTTGGTAGCTAACTTTGGTCAATTGTCCGTTTCGCAATCACTTGGGGAAGTGGAATTTCAAACGGCGGTACACTCGCATAATATCGTGATTTATATCCATGCATTTTACATACTAGTTAAATTATTAAACAGCCATTATGAATGAAATTCTGCCGCATTGAGGGCTGCCGGGTAGACGACCGTCATTGCCCACAGCACCCCACACAATACTTGTATGAATGCCATTTATATTATCATGTTTTATGATGTAACATTGTATTGTGAAATAAAATATATTATCCTAAACAAATTTTTGTAAATTATTTGGCAGGGAGGGTTTGTGTGTCTAAACCCCTAAAATTGCATGCGTGATACATCAGTTGGAAATTTCAGACCAAAACTGACTGCAATTATCCTGCAGTTTTCCAACCAGTAATTAGCGTGGAATTTGTTCCCTTTTTTTATAAAACGTTGGTAATGTCCCTACTTTCCGGTATTTTCGGTTTTTATTGGATGAATGGCCATTAATTGGAAATTTTCCAACCGTAGGGATGTCAGGTAGGAAAATAATATCTGACAGTCTGTTGTAAAGCATGAGGCATGCATTACTTGTAGTTGGTCAATTCTAACCCAAGGCGGTGGTTGTATGCAATCTGGTTCTCCAACGGAGACCATCTAGTCAATGTCCCTCAGTCTCTGTTCGCTGTTTTGACACTTTTCCTTTCGTTTATGCAGGCTACTTCCATCCATTGTATCCGTCACAATTCGAGGGTCGATTTCCGGTCCCAGTTCTCGCCCGGGCGTACGGTCTGAATGGCACTGTTTGTCGGAATGGATGGGGACACAACGAGGCGGTGGTTTACTGCCGTAGTATAGGGTACCAGTCTGGATATTCAGTTCTGACGCAGAATCCACTGACGAATGCCTGGTGGTGGACTAGAGAAAAGCACGAGCAATTGGCAGCACTCGGGGAGACAACTCCGTTTGCATCCAGTGTCAATTGTGATGGCACAGAAACCAGCTTGAGTTATTGTGATTACAACATGACGTTCATACCATACGAATGTCGCTCAGCAACTCCACCTGGCGTTTACTGTCACAATGGACTCGACGGTGAGTTTTATTGCTATGGTGTATGTATAACATAATGGTTTGCATGAAATAGCTTAACCCGTACACGTTCGTTAGTACACTCGTACATGTACACGTTGGAACAAATTCCACCTCGGATAAGCTGCATCATATTTCGATTGTCCATCTGAACATATGGAGCTTAAGACACAAACTCGCTTACAGCATGCTTACATGATTATGATTGTGATCTGCTTTGCTGAAACACATATTGATGATACGTTATTATCCGAAAATATTTTTATCCGATCCTTTTGTGAACCAATAAGAAACAATGGGTCCAACTCTGGGGTGGCATTGCAGTCTATTTTGCAAACCATATAGCCTTTTCGTGTACACCAGAACTGGAATTCGATATATCGGTCATGTGGTTCAGAACGTACATGTTCATGCAAGCTAGCTACTTATTGTGCGCATCTTACAGATATTATCAGTTTTGTGATCCTGCATACTGGAAACTCTCAGATGACAGTATCGCCATTAAATTGTATCTGAACCTGCCGCTTATACTCACTGGAAATTTCAACTCAAACGTGATTAACACCGGCTCCAAATTCAATACCATAATTAAGGTCTATCGTTTAAGAAACCTGATGGAGTCTCCCACTAGTGTAACATAAACTACTAGTACCTCCTAAAGCCATTCTTGTGCCGACATCTGAATTGTATGTATTAAATACTGTTTACATTAAGTTGGACACCCCGTACTGATGTCTGAACATCCATTATATATTTTGCAGATATAGGACTCCGGTTAGTTGACGGGGTCAGTCGAAACGAGGGGCGTGTCGAAGTACAAATATCTGGTGAATGGGGCTATGTCTGTGATTCATCCCTGACATCCATCGAAGCAACACTGATCTGCCAACAACTCGGCTACGCAAGTGGAATAGCCAGCAGAAGGTTCGGGGTGGGATTAACTGGTCGATCCTGGATGGTGAACCCCGACTGTGCGGGAACCGAGCGGTATTACTGGGAGTGCCCCATGACAGATTTCAGTAACGCCAGATGTCCGTACGCTGCTGGAGTTGTCTGTGTGAGTCAAGGTCAGGGACAATTCATTTCACATATTAATCTGGTCGATAAACTAAAATTTTAGGGTGAACCTAGACAAAATTTGGACTAAGTTGGTTTCTATGCCATTTTGAAGAGGAATATATCCTCTATAACATATCCAAAATCCGCTAAAATCCGCTTTGAGCATTTTCTGTATTACAAGATGGCGTCCATGATGGCAGTTGGTATAGAAAAATCCTGAATTTCGGTGGTAGGTGCGCCAACAAATACCAAATTAGTAATAAAATAAAATCCACACAAACAATCCTTAGTCGTAAACCATATCGGTAGAATGTCTGTCCAAAATGGCCGCCAAAATGGACAAAATCGAATGAAATTTACAATTAGCGGAAAATTGAATAGCTGGTTATACAAGAACGAACAGGCCGTCGAATTATACGAGGAAGAATGATTTCAGAGTATAAGGGGAGCTGTTAATAATAGTATGTAAGAATTCTCTCTAATGTATCTCGCGAGAGAGCAACCGAAAGCCAGGTCTCATACTATGAATGTGGACTTTTTGGGCGCCAAGAAATAGAAGAATAACGCAGTTTTATCTGTACTTTTTTATCTTGAATCGTGTAATATATGTGTATTAAAACAGTTAAATGTGATCTAATAGGGATGTACTCATTGTGTGACCTTTTCTAGAAGCAGAAATATATGTAATGAAAACAGTCTCACGAATGTGACCGATAATCATTTATTTTTGAATCTACAACACACAGTCTGTCAAAATTCACTACTATAGAACATTATGAGAGCTATTCATATGGTACTAGGTAAAATGTGTAGATCCTATTGTCCGTGTCTTAAAATAGTAGTCATAGTTGCCTCAGGTCAAGTGATTAAACACGAATATTTCATTTTTATCACACAAATACATGGTGGTATACCATGAACGCAATTTATCAAACTACAAAGGATTACAATAGACTATCTTCAATAAATTCTCAACATAACCGAATTTGTCTACATACTCTATGGTAGAGACTGTCTTTATACCTGGAAATTATGTGCACTTAAATGCACTAAGGCCACATATACGCGAAACGTACGACCTTTTCTGCAACAGCATCGCCGCGTTTACCCATTCTCCCTAATATTACACATATCTGCTGCATACAAAACCATAAATATCAACATTGAGTGAATGGTAAACGCAGAACTAATAACTGTAAACGCTGATGGCCTGATATTTAGCGCAAGTATGTGGGTGGCAATGGTAACATAATTTCAAACAACAAGATACTGACAACTAATAGTGTGTATTGCGGGGTACATATTCATGTTGTAAAGTGCCGATTGAAGTAATTTGAACATAATTGTCTACTAACAAACCGGTTTGGGAGCAGCATGAAAATTAGCACTAAATAAAATGTACGACGTACAGTCTCTTCGATCTAGTGAGATAGGGTACTATTCTGTTGAAGAGATAAGTGTTTCTTGACAGTATAATCAGCATTACGACATACGTGTATGGTTTATTGTCACGGAGAGTGTTGAAAATTCTGGAAATATAACTAGTATTTACACAGATAGGGTGGGCTCTTCAGTTTCTGCTTTACATTCAATAATTAATCATCATTCCAAAAGGAAACTACCACGCACTGTGTGACGAAATATTACTTCGTGTGTTGCATGCCCAAAAAAATGTTTTTGGTCCGACTGTTGGATGTATTCTAATAAGAAAACATAAATCATTGGGTTAACGTGCGTAGCAGTGATCGATAAATTATTCAGATATATCTGTTTTAATTATATGTGTACCTTTAAAGATATATAACAACATTCTTGTAAATTACAAATGTGTATTTTCGCTTATAGGGGGTTATCCAATATGTTGCTTTCATCGTAGCATGGATTGTAGTTGCGGCCATTTTGACAGCCATTTCATCGCCGCGATTGCATTGTTTTCTGTCCTTGTCACTCTATTCGCCCCCTATACTCTTTTACACAAACTGGTATATATCGGATGGAGGATTAATGCGTTCTGGTGTCGCCGATGAGGGATATTGTAGAAAAACGTACTTCGCAAGGTCGAAAAATGAGCATTTTTTTAAATCTCTGTAAAAACGTTTGCTCAAAGCGGATTTTAGCGGATTTTGGATATGTTGTAGAGGAATATTCCTCTTCAAAGTGGAATAAAAACAAACTTAGTCCAAATTTTTTCTAGGTCAAACCTTTTATCGACCAGACTATATGTACATGTAATCAATTCAAGCTCAGTGATTTATCGCTTTCGTCATATTTCGATGATCACAATTGTTCGATTAGTATATATGAAACGCATATGTATCCTCATTTCAAGTATGTTTTGAGACATTTTGACAATGCAAGGCCAGGAACCTACATGTGTACATCACAGATCGAGTCTCACCCAAAGATATTTCGATATTCAATTTAATTTTTTTTTTTTTATTGTGATTTCAAAAATATATAGTTATAACATATTTAACAAGTTCAACATACATGTATATAATAAGTTCAACATATATGGTATTGGGACAAAGGATATTACAATCACCTGTCCCGGTCCTTCATCCAACCCACCCACCAGATGAGATTGCCATTCCTATCTCAGCCCTCCGAATGGGACGCCGCTCCCAGATGTCCACCAACAACCGCACCCCATGCATGAGCCTGGTCGCTCCCAGAGAAGCACCTCCATGAGACACAGAGCCCACTCAATCACCGTGGTCCATGGCAGCGCAGTGCACCAGAAGCAGCCAGTCCATACAAGATGCTACGGCCATCTTTAGGTGAAACATCCAAAGGGAAGCGACCCACAAGAACAATGCTGAAACATGAAACAGCACTCACAGCAATATATTTAAATTTATTCCACACCCATTGACTTGAGGCACATGTATTCAACGGAATCCCAGCCATTGAATACATAGTAGTGTATACCTCTAGTGGAATACAAGCCGGAACTATTCTTGTTGACGTTGTCGCCAAGAAAGATGACGTACATTACGTCGATCATCCGCTTCCGGTGATCCCCCCATAATTACTGGTTATTTGTCAGACTTAAATCACAATAAAGGTAGCTATAATAACAATGGAGGTGACAGTCATGGATGGCACTTATCTGACTGAACTGTGTAGAATAAATACAGAACACAACTTGCATCATAATCTCGAATCTTTTATCGAAACTCGTTGCGGACGGCGCAAAGTTATATTTCGCTCGAGCTACGCTCTCGCGAAATATATCCTTGCGCCATCCGCAACTCATTCGATAAAAGATTCTCGATTAAGATGCGCGTTGTGTTCTGTCTATTTATTTATAACATATATAAACGTTTGTCTGGCGTGATAAGCTAGCACACGAGCTGTGGAAATGCACACTACACATATATCTAAAAATCAGCAATCGTTAAAAACTCATATTTATGACTGAAGTTTAAAAGGAAAATAGGAATCGATTGTGGCCCGATTTTGAACATCAAAAACACCTTGTATATAGTTTGTTCACTTCATACTTGATAAAGGCTACTAGATAGCCGAAAGCTCGTGTTTTTACAAAACTCAAATGAGTCTTAAATGGTGTTACTTTATTTTATTCCCATTTATTATTGACACAGACTCATACGACATATACTTCAATAACACCTTGTATATAGAGTGGACGTAAAATGCACATAACCCCTTTCACCTGAAAGTACAATAACTCCAGCAAGAGCTATATAGCTCAACAACAACGTGAGTTCTAGATAGCAGCTATCCGAATGTCTGAAGCGACTGTTTACATACTACATTGGTGACATAGTTTTCTTCTGGTCATGTAAACTGCATATTTATATATTGGCAGTTTATAATTTATGTGTCAAAAACATCCCTGAAATTATAGAGTCCCTTGTTTTCTTCAGCTCTGAACATTAAATAGCCTTATGTGCAGACCCTTTTCTGATATGGTACACTAAGCAAGTTTATATAAATTTAGTGCTCAAAGTTGAAAACAGATGATAAATTTTCTATGTATTTTCCCTCCGAGTGGGAAAAAAAGAGCGATATACAAAATTATCTTTGGTACACATCTACACAAAATATGCCATATATCACCATAAGCTATCGTTTAATTACAGTGTATTGTGAACTGAGCTATAAGATTTGTAGCCATTATGGAATACATTTTAATTTTCAGTCAATTTTTGCTGCGTACCTGTCCCATCCAGCAGCTGGTCTAATTTGTTTTCTAAAAAGGGAAATTGCAAATCCGACGCACCAGTCTGCACGTGTTGTTTGACTGTCCACCCACCCCAAAACAGAGGCTGTTAATATTATAGGCTTGTCCTCAGTCTTTCTCATAAAACCTCTAGTTGTGTTAATACCCTGCATTGTCGATCCCTCGAATAAACAGGGGTCATTCCCACATATAAGACTTGGGTGGACGATGTTAACCGCCAACCGTTTCAGAATAGGAAAAATCGAAGCGAGAATTATCAGTCATTTGCTCATTTGCTCATTTGTATTGTTTAAAAAAAATTTTTTTATATCTTAATTGTTATTTGTAACATTAAATGAAATTACAATGAAATTTCAGGGCCAATTTAAAAAAAACAAATATTATACTGGAACTATTTTCTTCTGCGGAGGTACACATTTTGCCTTTGAAAGCGGTTTGCTACCTAACAGATCAGAAATCTGGGTCAACCAGATGTTTCTTCCCGAGTATTGCAATTTGTTGAACTATTAAACGTGAATATGCCGCACAATTATAACGCGCATATAATAAACAGAATACCTGCAGCTTTTTGTTTGAATACCCGAAACATCCCATTCGTGTCTGGAAATATATATCGAATGTTCACTCCCGGCTTGTAGCCGCTCGTGAAAATTCTATATTTCTTTCCACTGTCTCATGAGATATTTCGGTATTCAGACACAAACTGTAGGTATTCTCTATATCCCTGGTACACCTCTTCCGAAAATATGACACATCTCATCCCAAGCTATCATTTAATTGCAATGTTGTGTCAACTGACGTATAATATTTATAGATATGATGAAATTTTTGTTTGTTTGTTGCGTACCGGTCTCATCCTGCAGCTGGTCTAATTTGTTTGTATGTAAAGGAATATTGCAAATCCGACGTAATAGTCTGCACGTGTTGTTTAATTGTCCACCCACCCCAAAAAGATGTTACTATTATAGGCTGGTATTCGGGTTTCCCCATAAAGTCTCTAGTTTTGTTAATACCCTGCATTGTCGAGCCCTCGAATAAAACTATTCCAGTGGATAGACGGGTCATTCCCACATAAGGCTTGGGTTGACGATGTTATTCGATATTTTGGATATCAGATTGTGTTAAACAAATCAATGATACAATGGCAATTTTTTAATTCTGTTTATTCATTGTGAATAAAATCTCAAATGTTTCTCCCAAACTTTTCCGGGGTCGCGATATTCGTATTTTTTTACTAGTCAACTAGTATACATACATGCGATATGTGCGGCTGGTGCCAACACATAATATATGGCGAAATATTTAGATGGCTCGTTCATGCAGGGTCAACTTTATTTGTCCGAGATCCGTACCGGTCTGATATACGAGTATTTGTGTTGATGGCCATTCTTCTGTTATTGCAGTACGCCTTGTGCCTAACGAATCACACGGGGCCTTAATGGTATTCGACGGTGTATCGGACTTCGGACTCGTGTGTGCGGACGGTTTCGGAAATGTGGCTGCTCGCGTTGTCTGCGTGAGTGTTGATTATATTAACCCTTCCATGACTGGTTCTTCCATAAATTTTTCGAATACACTGTGCCAATGCATTCTCTTACATACTAGACTCTCATAGGGAGACTCGCATATATAAGAGAATACATTGGCATAACGGCCATAACCATATTTACCTTGACAGTTTAAACCAGTGCACTCTCCTATATACGAAAGGCTCCCTAAGAGAGACTCATATATAAGAGAATGAAATGCCACAGGATCAGTAATGCTGCACCAGCGCAGATCGTGATGATAGGGTTAAGACATAACAAAATCTTTGTTTCGGCTAACCCGACCGCACCTATTAATTTTCAGCCCCCTATAGTCTATGTATTTATACCAATATTATATCAAATGTCCTTGAAACATCCAGTACTAAGATATGGAATAATGGCGATAATAAACATATTGAGATTATACATTGTAAATTTAAATGGAATTTTGTTTTTGCACAATACCATTAATGTTATCAAATGATGGGTAACTTATCTGTTAGGATCAGCTATGTCCTTTATCTACTGTCTTACAAGGAATGATCCATTTTGTGAAATGTATATGTTAGATGTTCCTGTTTATTATGCTGAAAATATAAACTGTCTCCCCATGCTCTTATGTTCCTTCCTCAGAATAATTATTATTTAGGCATGCTAAGTGTCTTGCCTCATTAAACCTGATAAGAATAACCAACAAGGTTTTATGGAAAATAACATAGAATACTATATTCGAAAATGACTTGCTAGATATTATACGGTGTTGATATTTGCAAGGTTTGCGTTGCGGTGACCGTATTTGGCATAAGTATGGTGCAGCGATGTGGCGACATGGGTTGATGGTATCTCACCCCAAAATTGGGCAAACATGTTCCACAATTGGAAATTGCATGCCTGTCACGCCTCACAACATTCTTGCATATTTTATACCAAACGTAGGTTGTATTGTTAGTCGACTTTAAAAAACAAGAAACCGACTTAAGATTTGACGAGAGACGTTTGGCGGACGGGCGATCGGTTAAGCGTCAGGGCGGATGCGCTACCCTAGTCCTATATAACCTAGATGTTTGTTGATGTATTTTGACAATTCTGGACATGTGAATTTATAGTAATATGTGACAGCCTCGCGCAGAAAACAGGGCCCACCCCAGCAGTTTTGCCACAGTTAGTTGTCTATTGTATATCAATCTTAAGGTCGTTATCGCGATAACTTAACGAAACGTCAACAGATTCCATTCATAGAATTATGGTACACGTATATTGATAGTTTACAACAATAGCTCGAACGAGTTCGAAAATCATGTTTGTCGAATTATTTTTATCTGAGCTATGGCCCTTAGTTGGTCTATTTAAAAAGAAATTTACAGCCGTTACCGCGATAACTTTAACAGATATCAACTGATTCCGTGGATATGGATAATCTGTGCATGGGGTCGTCAGAAGACAGCTCTTGGAGCCAGGCCACCCCGTGCACACATAAGTTCCTGCCACTTACATGGCTGACTACTTTGCGAACTTGTGGATTATATACAAATCTCGTTGCAAAATTGCTGCATTCACCTTAATTTTAATGCTCCATGTTGTCCATTTAAGAAATAGTTCTTGTCTAGATTATGCAGCTACATATTCTCCTATGCCACACCTCACGGGGTGCTCCCCACGGCAAACAGGGAGCCACCTTATGGGATTCTTACCTCAGTGGGGCGGTAGGGCTATTCTACCCCGAGTGGAATGCTGGACGTTTCGGCACCTGGACGTTTCGGCACATGGGGTTGCCGTTCGGCACCTGATTTTTCGGTACTTTGGATGTTTCGGAACCTGCTAATTTTCGGACCAACGATATTATGTATGAAAAGAAAAGAAAGAGAAACAAGTGCCGAAACGTCTTCGATGAAGTGCCGAAACGTTCAATCACCTGCGCCGAGACAACCAAGTGCCGAAAATTCAGGTGCCGAAACGTCCAGAAAACCAGGTGCTGAAACGTCCTGCACCCCCCCCCCCCCGAGTTCACACGGGGCGTACCATAGTCTATCTTCAACAAATCCTAAACTTGACGAAAATTTCCTGCATACTCTGTGTCAGAGAGTATGTTTATACTTGGAAATTATATGTGGTATTATACGCAAAATGTACTATACGTTTCTGCAACCACATCACCATATTTACCAATTTCCCTGATGCTACATATATCTGCTGCACACAAAACCGTAAATAGCAACACTACGTGAATAGGCAACCCTGCACTTACAGCTTAAAACGTTGATCACCTGATGTTTAGTACAAGTGCATACAAGTGGTATTGGTAAGATATTTTCGAACAACAAGATACTCATAACTAATATTGTGCATTGCGTGGTAGCATATTCCATTTGTAAAGTATCGACTGAAGTATATTTAACAAAATTGTCTACTACAGAACGTGTTTGGTACCAGCATGAAAATTAGTCTTCTATACGATGTACCGTCGCATTGATTTGGTCAGTTGGAGTGCTAATCTATTGAAGAGATGGGTGTTTCATTACAGTATACGAAGCATTGCGAAATACGTTTATGGTTTATTATCATGGAGAATGTTGAAAATTCCAGAAAAATAAGTAAGTGTTTATTCCACAAGGGTATGCATTTCAGTGCCTACATTACATTCAACAATTAATCGGCATGTCGAATGAAGCTAACACGCACTGTGTGGCGATACATGTGTTGCATGCCCGAAATTATTATGTTTGGTCCGACTTTTGGATGTATTCTAAGCAGAAAACACGAACTTTAGTGACGTACATAATTGGGTTTGACTTGCGTTGCAGTGACTGATACACCATTCATATTATTATATTTTGATGATACGTGTACCTTTAAAGACATTAAAAACATACTTGTATAATTACAAATAGGCATGTTCACTCTTTATAGGCCATTATCCAATATGTTGTTTTCATCGTGGCGCGGCCTTGAGTTGCGCCCATTTGATGGCGGCGATTGTAATAATTTATGTCCGTGTCTGGTCGGATATCTTAGTCTATGGTGTTTCCCGCTTCGATTGACACCAAAATCGCTTTAGTAACAAATGCTTCAGGGTCCGGCCCGATATAGACAACTCAGGTCCTTCCAATCGAGACCATACAGTAGGTAATTATTATATAATCCCAGCAATGCATGGTCAACCATTTCACACATACATGTATCCTTCGGCCTCATTGTATACTGTATTGTATACACAAAAACGATGTAAGGAATAGTACTTCAGTGATTAAACCATTTCGATTCTGATTAATATACATGTAGCTTGGATTGCGTTACTCACACGGGATAGCAATGACGCCTTCTGCGTTCGGAAGTCAAGGATCTACAGCGTTCGCAATGAGCAACGTGCAGTGTTCCGGTCGTGAGCTGACTCTACTGGACTGTCAATTCGAATACACCGATGCATGCCCAAGCGGAGAATATGCATCCGTCGTCTGCTCTGACGTAGGTCCGTCCGGAGGTGAGTGAGATATTCTATGGCAAATTAATTACAATATTTCAGTTGTATAAATTTAAACCGGCATTCCAACATCAGGTCTGAAACAATCTAAATTACAGATACGTTGAACCGATGTAGTTAACTATTGTTCAACGTGGTTAAATTTAATAGGATACACATATATTTAAGTCTCATTTCTATATCTACGGCGCCGTAGATGTTTACCTCAAATGAAGTAATAAGTATGTGCTGTGGGTGACTTCTGGTTTCCCATATGACCTCTTGTCATTTGGTTTGTCCTGTAGGTGTCGTTACACTATTTAGTCGCGCATAGGGGTAATTGGCTATACACGCGCGCGGAAAATGCTATATTTAGACAGTATTTCTGACAGAAATGAGTAATTGATCATGTTTATAATGCCAGGGTCTATACATAGGCTCATTTGGTTTGTGGTTTAATTGTATATAAGCTTACATACTGATTTTTGCTATTTCGATGATTTGACCTCTGTCATATAAGCCAGATGTCCAAATCTGCCAGATTTTGTGAGAAAAGTAAACGGACGACTTATACTTTTTGTGGCTTATTTTCAAAGTAACTTTCATGCTGCTTCTAAAATGTTCCTAATTTTTCAGTGAATTAAAAAAACCCGTATTTATTAAATTTTGTGTCAAATATAGGCAAAATTTTACAAAAATCAGCTCAAATAAATCGCAGTCATGTGACATATTTTCAGTTTGCCATATGTTGTTATTGTTGCAATACATGCCAAAATTGATCTTTATGAACTCGAAAGGTCATAAATCAGTTTGAAAATAGACATAAGTCTAGTAGACCTGAAGTCTTTCTATGGCTGAAGCCCAAACATAGCTGATGAATCTCAAATACATGGAAATATCTAGGGTTATGTTATTTAGCCTTGATAGTGTAACGATACCCATAGGCTGTTCATGTATAATCAAACTTTGACGTCAATATATATGTTGGGTCGAAAATAATATATATATATATATATATTATATATATAAGGTAATTTGCGGCGACAAATGTGGACACACTTGAATCAAGGACTGCCATCTTGCATTTCCTATTACAGGCTACGAACTGAGTTTGCCTCCCAGCGGTTTTGGTCCAGTTCAAGTCCGCCATTTTGGATCGATCGGCTTCATATGTCCGGAGGGTTTCGACGATAACGAAGCAGATGTAATTTGTCGCCATATGGGTCACTCTGGTGGTTTCGCATACACGGCATACAACCCAGGTCGAGGCAGCTGGTTATTCGGCGACATCCGTTGGCTCGCCGGGATCGAGTGTAATGGCGACGAGTCATATCTGGGGCAGTGTAGTGGACTTAATTGGGGACAAATAACTGGTTGTTCGTCTTCTTCTGATGCTGCAGTTTTATGCTTTAGAAACATTGGAGGTTCGTGATGACCATGGTCGTACATTCATCACCACCACGTAGCTATATGGTCTCTGTTGGTGGGGGATGTACACCTTATAATGTCCAATTGCAACCCCCTTGAACCATGCAGACCAAGTGTTCAAGTCCGAGAAATATCATTTGCATCCCATTTGAATAGGACATTTTCAAACGGTATAGCTCAAGCGTTACAACTATTGGACATTTCCAACTGGCAATACCAACGCTAGGGTGTTCAAGGGCTTTATGATTCACGTGCTTAGTTTGAGTCCATATTAACGAGGCATCAAAAGTGCCCCACAACGTTGGAAATTTTCCAACTGATGTGCCATTTAAGTACAAACATTTGATTGTTATCAAATTTGATTGTAACAATTGAACATCGACATGCAGACGATAGCAAACATGTAATATGTTTGATCTTACAATTAGCTTCTTATTTCTGAAGCACATCAAGAAACGACTAGGCGGTTTCCCTTTCCGTATCATGGATAGCAACAAGTTGTATCCCTAGTGGCAACAGTGAATTTACGTGAGTTGTGGAGAAACTCGCTTCGTTTTTTAAAACATTGATTTATACGGGCAATTGGCGTACATTATTTCTAATATTTTTACACCGTCCGCCATGTTATTTCAATTCAACAGATATGTACAATTCATTTAGTTCTCACTCCCTTAATAAAGGTATGGGTATAATTATATGTGTACAATATTTACATATATACACATGTAGTCCCTCTGCCAAATATGTAGGTTCCTGAGATTGATATATGCTCAGCATTATATGAATTTGTATAGCATCATCATAATTTCCGTTAGGTGTGACGTATGGATTTCATCTTTCTCCTGGGCCTGCACGTGGGCGGCTCGTCATCACAGTCGATCAACTAGAGGGCGTGGTATGCGCAGACGTCGTGTCTCAAGCCAACAGTGATGTCATCTGCAGGCAGCTTGGATACCGGGGTGGGCGATTCACAAACGCGACTCAGTTCAATACCGTTGCTGGTCCGGTGTTAATGTCGTCGGTCAGATGTTCTGGTAATGAGACCGGTTTACTGCAGTGTCCTTTGACGTTTGACATGGGTTTACCGACACAGAGCGCATGCGCTTCACGGGCTAACGATATGGCCGTCCAATGCTATGACAACGGTAAGTATAAGCTTTATTGCCAAAGTGACCAATTTATTTTCACATTATCAGGAATATTGACAATGATCGGGGGGGGGGGGGTGGGGTAAGTACACTATTGCAGGAAGGTATGCATTCGAAACTGCCAAAAAGCTAATATTTTACAACCGCATGTAATTTAGTTATGTAAGATGTAAATTGCAATCTCTGTAACTCCGAAATACACTTACTCATGTTATTAGACCAAAACAGAGACATACTTGTATTATAGATGTCATTCGCCTCAGTCATGCTGCATATGGGACCATAAGGTATAACAACCTATGTTTCTTGGACTTTTCCGGCTCGGAACACTACATAATGCAAACATGTTCAGTTCTTCGACGATGCATGCATCAAATACACCTACTGATGAGGCAATTCAGTCATTCTAGAAATGTTAGTTGTCTCAACACCCTCATGGCAAATATGTAATGCACTGCTTTGACTGCCCTCGACTGACAGTTGAATTGTCCTTTATTATACAATTTAATTAGGTCAATCAATAAATACAATTAATTAGACACGAAGTTACTATGTATGCATAAGATAAGTGCATGATCATTGTAAATATGCGTGTTTTTTATTCTTCCCGCTGTAAAAACTTCATTTCATGATCGCTTTGGTCTTCTTAATACTGTTAAGTACACTCGTTTCTGCACCAGAGTTTAACGCATGTTGCCAAATCGTCTTCCTCCCTTTTGTACATACTTATTTGTTTCACGTTGTAACTAATATTCTATATGTTTGAACCACACATACGTGATTGTCTCTTATTAATGCTATTCATGTTTACAATGTCTTGGATTGGTTATTCAACACATATAACAATTAACAACATCGACGTATTCAGGTAACGTGTAAGATCACCCATATTTGCATGTCTTCTATTCAGTTCGTATCGTGGGAGCTGATGACTACGGGCGCATCGAAATTTTCAAAGATGGCGATTGGTCATCTGTTTGCGATGCCGGTTTCTCAAACAACGGTGACGTGATCGCTAAAGTAATATGCAGACAACTGGGTTATGTCGATGGAAGGAGCCAGTGTTGTTCCAGTATGGGAGATATCGATGTATCATCTATTAAAATATCGACAATAAGCTGCCATAGTGATGCAAGTGACGTCAACCAGTGTGTAATCCAAACTGGGATATGCTCGACACAACAGTACGCTGGCGTTTTCTGCTCGTACCACGAAATGAATCGAGTTGGTGAGTGGTGACAATTTTAACCCAGAATAATGAAAGGTACAATGCAATATTCAGTTTATTAGAAACTGGACACGGATAATTTTCTGCCAATGGCAATGTATTATTTTAAATCTTTCACAGTTGTTAAACGGACATGGCTCGTTCGAGGTTCGCAACTTTGTCTACGTAATTTGGATGGAGGTATACTATTGGTTGGCAAATACACCCGCCCCATATGCTCTGGAAAATACTTGCCATGTTCACAGCCATTTTCCAGCTGTTTTCAGTATTTCGCACAGATGTGAAAGAAACGCCCTTTTTATTTCTACCGTATCAGGAGTAGACAAACACGGAACGCTCTATTCTGTTCCTTGTCATGTAAATGGCAACTTTTTATTTGGGACGGGCGCCAGATTAAGAGATTCATGGCATGATCTATCAAAAAACCAATAACGTTCTATTTCAGAACTGCATGCGAAGACGTATTCAGTGATCGAATAGGTTGTGTTGATGTGTGCATTTCGTCTGCAGAAATCTGCCGCACAAACAATTTTGTGAATGTAACACAAATCGAATTCTATATTCCTAGATTTACGAATAAAGATATCACCGCCAGGCTATTATGGAAATATAGTAGTCAACCAGTACGGGGATATTTGGGGTCCAATTTGTGGCGTAGAATGGGACGACCAAGACGCTCTGGTCGCGTGCAATGAAATGGGATACCAACGAGGTTATGTGTTCGGAGGATATCCGGATAACAACCAGAACCGCCAGCCTATAATGGTGGGCCGTTTCCGGTGCACCGGAGCTGAGACACGACTACGCGACTGTCCCTATGACGACATGACTGTGAACACCGGGTGCGTTCAATCATCAGAAGAGAGAACAGCCGGCGTTGTCTGCACGAACCACCCGGGTAAGAACAGTTTGAATATATATTCAGTGTTCCAGACACCCCAGTTATAGCATAAAGGAAAATATAATTTATCAATACATTTAGCTTTGTTCCACAGAAAACTGTTTGGAAACCAACTCGCAAGACGTATACATTTCAATAAATGGCATTTAGTTAACATTAAATGTGCTCCAATGGCTATGCCCATCAAAACACTCAAATTACATTCAATTCTAAAATGTATATAGTTTTTCATAATAAACTTGTATAAACCTAGCTGATTTTTTTTTTTCTTCTCAAATCTGTGTGCACTTTGGATATTATACCATGCGTATGTTAACCCACTATTCTACCTATAAAGTATCGCTCGATTAGTCTATAATGGCCGCTCACTTAAAACACGCCAACTTATTGACCACTAATTTTCCATCTAGGTGAACAAGGTTCGTGTCATAATGTACATGTTACAGTCAGATTGTGAAACCAGTCATTTCGTGAAATGACTAAAATTTTCAGTCATTTCGCGAAACCATTGTGAGGGCCAGTCACTTCGTGAAATGACTGAAATTTCCAGTCATTTCATGAAATGACTGAAATTAGTGGTCAGACATTTCACGAAATGACTGAATACTATTTTTGGTTCGGGGACTTCAATTGTGAACATAAAATTAGGGACTTTATTCGTAATAATAAATCATAAATGTAATAGAAACATAAAATATGCATTGAAATAATTTGATTTCTTCTATTGTCTTAAAGTAATCATCCTTGGGAATAAGGTATTTCGGACATATACTGTACTTCTCAAACAAATCACTACAGAACCTAAACTCTATACTGTCTGACATTTTAATTGTAGGCAAGGAATAGTAGTTTGAGCAATAAACTGAATCAACAATGGAAATGAGCTAGAAAATCTGTCTTAAATACATGTACTGACCAAGTGACCACAGTTCAATTGTGTTTTCTTAGTATCAAACAGTTCACCTACATGTCTTAATTGTAATCGAGTGACTACAATTCATAAGTGTTTTCTTAAGATCAAACAGTTTGTCTATCTTAATATTGATCAGGTTATTACAATTCAGAAGTGTTTTCTTAAGATCAAACTGCTCACCCAGTCATTTTGTGAATTATAGCAGTATACAAGTGAAATTACACAAGTTGACTGAAATTAGTCAGATTGTGTAAAGAATATAACTAAATTTAAGTCATTTCATGAAATGACTGGAAATTTCAGTCAAATTACACAAGTTGACTGAAATTAGTCAGATTGTGTAAAGAATATAACTAAATTTCAGTCATTTCATGAAATGACTGGAAATTTCAGTCATTTCGTGATATGACTGGCCCTCACAGTGGTTTCGCGAAATGACTGAAAATTTTAGTCATTTCACAATCTGACTGTAACATATATAGAGATGGTTGAACATATGACATAAATGAACATGTATTGTTTCACTTCCTTTTATCCAGTAAGCGGAATTTTGGCTTAGGACAGTCGAATTATTTGGTGATAAATCGGAAAGAGCAGTTTTAACATTGAAAGCAATGTGAGGAAGATCTTATTATCGGGAGTTTACCTAGATCATACGTAGATATCATATCCCACCAGTACATAACCTGGGAACGTTTGATGTTATTACTTTCATTAATAATGTGCTTCACTATAGGTGAAGGTCCCAGCTCGAATGTGTACGATTTAAGTGACATTGTGAGCAAATTTTCTTTGCGTTGCTCACAGTAACCAAAATCGAATACAACTGTATCATTACTTTCACCTCCAAAATACAAATACTAATAATAGCTAATTATATTAGCACTCGCGCCAATCGCACCAAACATCCATTATGTAGAGGCATTCTTTAAATACAAATTTCCTCAGCCAACCTCGATCTAGCCCGATAATCTCTGGAAGGCACTACATATTACGTACCTCAAAACTTATCACCATGTAAATACGTTTGTATCGTCATCTTGATTTCATTTGTGTTGTAATATTGTGTTGGGCTTCATAAGTTGCAAAAAATTGTGCCCAACCCTTTTGTATACTATGCAAAAAAAAAATGTTACAAGTAAAATCAAGTTGCTTACAATCATGGTGGGTGACAAATTTGCTTTCCGGGGTGTGTGTCATAAAATTGGTGTAAACAATATTTATTTCAAAAAATCAAACATATGACATAAACATAATATACATGTATAAATATATAGATTTATGAAGAGGATTGGACAACAAGCAAAAGTCCTCTCCTCGTGATAAAATTAAAAACCAAAAAAATTTAACCTTGTATCCAGGATTTGTTTCTTGATCGCCACCATGTGTCAGTCATGGAAATGTTGTTAGTGTAAACATATTTTTATTTCCAAATCCAAACATAATACACATAATACACAAGTGACATAAATATATAACATATAAGAGATAAATGTATGGAAATGAGGATCAGACAACAAGCCCGAGGGCTTATATGAAGTCTTCTCCTCTTTGGCGACATGCCCCTTCCTCAATAAGTGAGGGAGGGGTATCGATCAGACGGGAAAGGATATAAATAATGTTTTTTAAAGGAGAAGTAACTAAGTTTGAGTTGGGGATGGAAACAGCGGGAAGATAGTGTTAGGGATAGCAGGAGGCAGAGAGAGAGATAGAGAGAGAGAAAGAGAGAGAGAATGAGAGAGAGTGAGAAACTGGAGGGGCAGAGTTTTCAATAATTTAGTTGCTGCGTGATGAAAATTATGCTCGTAGTAATATGCATGCGTCAGGCTCCATGGGAGGGGGTCAATCGCAATGGCCATTTCCTATTTCAATGGGGTTCACTGTGAATATCGCTGCATTCTTCATGGAAATGTTGTTGAACTATTGAACATTTTGGCCAATGAACCCCTATCGCAACTTTCCTGTCAGTGCACTTCCGTTGTTTCTTTACGATCAGATGGGTGGCGGGTGCGTATCGAGGGAGACAACCCCGGTCATGGGCGGGTCGTCGTCACATTTGATGGTTGGGATATGCGCATTTGTAACACTGGACCGGAAGCTGCGAAGGTCGTCTGCAAACAACTTGGATTCGTCGACGGGGAACCAAGCAGTGTAGGTGGATTCGGTGTCGTCCGCCATGTTTGGCTTGGTGGAGTGCAATGTGACGGAAAAGAAGCATCCATTAACCAGTGTTTTGCCCCCTTCGTCAACACGCAGTCAGCTGGTCCATGCAGGGAACTGGTGGTGCTCTGTTACCAATCAGGTGATTACATATTGGTCCGGCTCCGGTCGATAAACGCGTTAGGTGGTCTGTCTCTTCCCAACATGTGTTTTATATATTACAAGGTAAAAATAATAGGTATGAATCGAGGAAAAGCTTGTATCAATTAAATTAAATTTTATTAAGATTATCATTTGTGGAATAGTTTTATGGACTATTTTTAGACCAAAAATCCCCACGAAAACGATCGGAGCGTACCAAGAAGGAAAAATTTATCTCGTTGGTAGCCTGAATCACGGCAAATTGAAGATCGGCTAAGAGATTTACCACGAATAATGATGGAAATAAACCAATTTCTTATGCCTTCATAGACATAATATACCTCATCTTAAGATTTTTCTGTATTTTATTCACAAAATAGCTTATTGGTAGTCTTGACATCGGGATTTAATATGATCATACGTAAACGTAATTTGCGCCCGCTTGTTACTGTTCATGTGATAATCGGATGCATTTTTTATCTTTAGAATGATTTGATGATAAACCCTAACGGGACAAAAGAAAATAATATATACAATGTGTGTAAATAATCACATATTTATAACGTAAATATGGATATTTAGCCTGCTCGTGTAATACGAGTCTCAGCTGTCTGGCCATCGACGCAGTCCTGTCTGGAATTTTGCGCGCCGATGTAGGTTGTGACGTCATGATGTACGTCTTGATGTCATGACGCCTTTACTGGTTTCCCAAGAAGCAATGACATGGACTAGATACTGGCTCTATGACGCTCCGACGCTCTGCTCTGTTCGCCGTCATGACGGCGTGCATAGTGTAATGACCAGGGAATATATATATTCCCTGGTAATGACGTAGCCTCATAGAGCCAGCGTCTCGTCCAAAAAGGACACTGCGATCTTTCAATCGGAACTTATAGTTTCCGTTTGTCGGCCTTGAACTTTAAGAAAATTTCTTCAATCTTTTAAACGGAAAAACGTTAGAAAATGGAAGATCAAATCTAAACGGCCAGTAAGGCCCCTAGAATCCTCTTTCGGGGCCAATATTTTGAATAATTTTATAAAATATGTAAACAAAACCTTTGCCAGCAATTTCAGTTTTTGTTAACCAGGGCTTTGGTTTAATTTACATTCAATTAAAAAAATATCTTTGGCTTTAGGAGCATGATGTTTCTACGTATGATGAAGTACATATCTAACATTTACCGGAACAAAGTTTTTTATTTTTGCCCAATTACACATTTCGAGGTGGTACAAAATGGCGGCCGTCGCCAACAATAATTGTTTGGACTCGGCTGACCCTTGAGTTATGAATAAATTATTATATGTTAGGTAAGTTTAATCCATTTTTAGATTGGTCTGAAAAAGTCGATTAGTATATCTCATATACGAATACGTATACCCTTTGTCGCTTCGCTTCCGTGGGAGAGCGGACGCTATAAAAAATATGTTGTTGTATTTTGTGGCCCAGAAGAGATAGACCATTTAAAACTATTCACATGCCATAAAATATGTTCTTCAAGTCATAGAATATAGACAACTTGTCGGTCTGGTTTAAATAGTAATTATTCTACCCTCAATATACATCAGACAAACCATTAATCATTATGATTCCGATAAGGTGTCATGATTTAGTTTAGAAGAGGGTGAATATGAGCTATCATCAAATGGTTCACCGCTAATATTACAATATCTTCTCAGAGAAAAAAACAATCACACAGAGTATAATGTTGAAGAAGCCGAGTTGATGAGAACAGGTTGATGAAAACATCAAATTGACCCAAAATGAAAATGATTAGAACATAAACATTACAGAAATTGACGAATAAGTTTCGAGGAAAGTGGAGAGTGAGACAGTGAATTACCAATATATAAACAATATAACAAATTTCTTTCTTTATATATTTTTAAATCTATTGATTGACAATTAACATAAATCCAACGAATCAGGTAACTAAATTTATGCTACTTGATTAACACATCAGTCTTATATGACCACCATTTGGTTTATAGTATAGGTTTCCACTTTATATGACAGAAGTCTAATCGACCACTCCTGGTGATAAGAGTTTACATGGGCACATGTTGTTTTCTCTTAGATGACTTTCTTGAAGGTCTTCATTAAGACTGATGCATTTCAGTCGAAGTTGGTATGGATTATTTGCGATTTTCGATTTGAGTAAAAGTTAAATTGAAAAGTTCTTCTCGCATTGAGTCGCTTTTCGGCACCAAGTCGTGATTTGAATATTTCGAGGGATTCTGCGTATTTTAGTTCAGGAGTAAAGTCATACCATATTATTGGTGGCAGAAACGTAGCCACGTATAACAGAGAGAGAGAGAGAGAGAGAGAGAGAGAGAGAGAGAGACAGAGAGAGAGAGAGAGAGAGAGAGAGAGAGAGAGAGAGAGAGAGAGAGAGAGAGAGAGAGAGAGGGTCCATGTGAATATTTCCCAACGGACTATTGTTATGCGCCTGGGTTTTTAGTTCAGGAGTACAGTCATACCATAATATTGGTGGCAGAAACGTAGCCACGTATAACAGAGAGAGAGAGAGAGAGAGAGAGAGACAGAGAGAGAGAGAGAGAAAGAGAGAGGGTGAGAGAGAGAGAGAGAGAGAGAGAGAGAGAGAGAGAGAGAGAGAGAGAGAGAGAGAGAGGAGAGAGAGAGAGAGAGAGGAGAGAGAGAGAGAGAGGGTCCATGTGAATATTTCCCACCGGACTATTGTTATGCGCCTGGGTTATCATGATTCACCATATTATGGGGATATACTGGGGACATGATATATGAAACATTTTGCAAAAATTGTTATCACATTAATTTTTTCCGCCCCCAACATTTCCCAGCCAAAATCATTACGCGCGCCGCGTGTATATTAATGTACAAAATTCTAAAGAAATGAAAAAGATAATTTGTAAGTCTTATATTTCAACTTTTATAGACATTTTTCTTTCTGCATCCCACTAAGGGTTGTGGTCGGAGACGGCCGAGTCGGCCGCCGGTTCGTTAATTAGGTTTTTGTTGTTATTGTTATTTTAACGGAATTCTGAGTTGGTCATTCGCGAAACCAATATATTTTATATTCTATAATTACAAACATGGGTATATAATATATGATCTTGAGCGCGTTACCATTTCTGACATTGGTTTTCTTGTAGATTATATTGTCAGTTCTAATACTAATTCGTGTAGCTCCGGATACTATTATAGCCGCTTCTTGTTGAATCGTTTCAAGAAGGTCGCTCAATGTGATACAGTTCACCCACACACATACAGCGTATTATAATACTGGACGAATGAATGAAAAAATATATACGTCCTGGTTTGGAACAATTGAATACCGCTGTAAAATTGCTATTATTATACTTTATATTCAGAGTATATATATAGAGCCTGTAGATATATCGATATTCCCTGTGTGTGTCGACGTATTACATATATATATCCCTGCTTCAAACTTACGTATATTATACTTTATTATGTCAGCTCTTGCAATTAGCCAATCAGCGTCGATATATAGTGACGGCATATGAACCCATATTAGGTCGGTGACCTAATATGAAATCAATATTAGGTGCTTATCCGCCATCTTGTTTTTTCAGAAACTCAGTCGCCTCGGGTATATTTTTGGTGTATTTTGGCGCCAAGAAAGGGGATATCTGTCGGAAATAATTTATGGACATAGTATCATGTACCAAAACCTGAATGCGATATATTTGAAGAATTCTAAAGACTCATAAATTAATTATCAAACTCAACAAGTTGTCCTACTTCTGGTAATTAGCCATTGACTCAATGCGTTGACGTTCAACGTCCATGACGCGTCACTGTGACGTTACATGGCCATAGACGACACATTTATCTGACCAAATTACAATAAATTACAGCGACGATTAATTAAATGGATATGCTGGATTTTGTCCACTGACATAATCAATACGTTACGGGACGCTTAGCGGTCGAATATGGTGTCACGGCCTCGCCTAATATTGATCTCACTTCGCCTCACATGACACCATATCAGACCACTTTAGCGTCCCGTAACTTATAATACGTATGAGGTACACACTAGCCATGTCCGTTTAATCAAATCCCCATGTATAGGCTTGAACCCTGAAGTTATGTTCGACTTTATTATTTCAGTTTTTGTTAACCAGGGCTTTGGTTTAATTTACATTCAATTTAAAAAATATCTTTGGCTTTAGGAGCATGATGTTCCTACGTATGATGAAGTATATATCTAACATTTACCGGAACAAAGTTTTTTATTTTTGCCCAATTACACATTTCGAGGTGGTACAAAATGGCGGCCGTCGCCAACAATAATTGTTTGGACTCGGCTGACCCTTGAGTTATGAATAAATTATTATATGTTAGGTAAGTTTAATCCATTTTTAGATTGGTCTGAAAAAGTCGATTAGTATATCTCATATACGAATACGTATATACCCTTTGTCGCTTCGCTTCCGTGGGAGAGCGGACGCTATAAAAAATATGTTGTTGTATTTTGTGGCCCAGAAGAGATAGACCATTTAAAACTATTCACATGCCATAAAATATGTTCTTCAAGTCATAGAATATAGACAACTTGTCGGTCTGGTTTAAATAGTAATTATTCTACCCTCAATATACATCAGACAAACCATTAATCATTATGATTCCGATAAGGTGTAATGATTTAGTTTAGAAGAGGGTGAATATGAGCTATCATCAAACGGTTCACCGCTAATATTACAATATCTTCTCAGAGAAAAAAACAATCACACAGAGTATAATGTTGAAGAAGCCGAGTTGATGAGAACAGGTTGATGAAAACATCAAATTGACCCAAAATGAAAATGATTAGAACATAAACATTACAGAAATTGACGAATAAGTTTCGAGGAAAGTGGAGAGTGAGACAGTGAATTACCAATATATAAACAATATAACAAATTTCTTTCTTATATATTTTTAAATCTATTGATTGACAATTAACATAAATCCAACGAATCAGGTAACTAAATTTATGCTACTTGATTAACACAGCAGTCTGATATGACCACCATTTGGTTTATAGTATAAGTTTCCACTTTATATGACAGAAGTCTAACTGACCACTCCTGGTGATAAGAGTTTACATGGGCACATGTTGTTTTCTCTTAGATGACTTTCTTGAAGGTCTTCATTAAGACTGATGCATTTCAGTCGAAGTTGGTATGGATTATTTGCGATTTTCGATTTGAGTAAAAGTTAAATTGAAAAGTTCTTCTCGCATTGAGTCGCTTTTCGGCACCAAGTCGTGATTTGAATATTTCGAGGGATTCTGCGTTTTTTAGTTCAGGAGTAAAGTCATACCATAATATTGGTGGCAGAAACGTAGCCACGTATAACAGAGAGAGAGAGAGAGAGAGAGAGAGAGAGAGAGAGAGAGAGGGAGAGAGAGAGGGAGAGAAGGAGAGAGAGAGAGAGAGATAGAGAGAGAGGGTCCATGTGAATATTTCCCAACGGACTATTGTTATGCGCCTGGGTTATCATGATTCACCATATTATGGGGATATACTGGGGACATGATATATGAAACATTTTGCAAAAATTGTTATCACATTAATTTTTTCCGCCCCCAACATTTCCCAGCCAAAATCATTACGCGCGCCGCGTGTATATTAATGTACAAAATTCTAAAGAAATGAAAAAGATAATTTGTAAGTCTTATATTTCAACTTTTATAGACATTTTTCTTAGACGGCCGAGTCGGCCGCCGGTTCGTTAATTAGGTTTTTGTTGTTATTGTTATTTTAACGGAATTCTGAGTTGGTCATTCGCGAAACCAATATATTTTATATTCTATAATTACAAACATGGGTATATAATATATGATCTTGAGCGCGTT
The DNA here is from genome assembly GCA_032622095.1 of Siphonodentalium dalli. Classification (NCBI taxonomy): domain Eukaryota; kingdom Metazoa; phylum Mollusca; class Scaphopoda; order Gadilida; family Siphonodentaliidae; genus Siphonodentalium; species Siphonodentalium dalli. The sequence continues at coordinate 156,521,181 of CP136063.1, forward strand.
ACCATTTCTGACATTGGTTTTCTTGTAGATTATATTGTCAGTTCTAATACTAATTCGTGTAGCTCCGGATACTATTATAGCCGCTTCTTGTTGAATCGTTTCAAGAAGGTCGCTCAATGTGATACAGTTCACCCACACACATACAGCGTATTATAATACTGGACGAATGAATGAAAAAAAATATACGTTCTGGTTTGGAACAATTGAATACCGCTGTAAAATTGCTATTATTATACTTTATATTCAGAGTATATATATAGAGCCTGTAGATATATCGATATTCCCTGGGTGTGTCGACGTATTACATATATATATCCCTGCTTCAAACTTACGCATATTATAAGTTACAGGGCGAGTTGTTGCCGGATACGGTGTCATATGAGGCGAAGTGAGATTAATATCGGGCGAGGCGCTAGCCGAGCCCGATATTAATCTCGCTGAGCCTCATATGTCACCGTAGCCGACAACAACGAGCCCTGTAACGATTTTATCATGTCACCCACATATCATGTTTTCCGTGTGAGAATTTGAATTACTTATACGAAGTTGATTACCTGCCAGTAAGTAATTTTTTTGTTTATGGCTATTAACTTGTCTAACGTCACAGTGACGCGTCATGGGCGTTGAACGTCAACGCATTGAGTCAATGGCTAATCACCAGAAGCAGGACAACAAACTTGAGTTTGATAGTTAATTTATGAGTGTTTAGAATTTCTCAAATATAATACATGCAGGTTTTGGTATATGGTACTATGTCTTTAAATTAACAGAACTTGATTTCCGACAGATATCCCTTTTCTTGGTGCCAAAATACACCGAAAATATACCGAGGCGGCAGAGTTCCATGAAAAACAAAATGGCGGACATCGACCCCATATGGGAACCTAGCTCGTCCCATATGGATTCCATATGGGACGGGCTACAAAGATGACGACCCCATGTCTCCTGATATGCTTCTACCAACGGAGCGTCCTCATTGGTCGATCCAACCAGGTGACATGATAATATAAGTTACAGGGTGAGTTGTTGTCGGATACGGTGTCATATGAGGCGAAGTGAGATTAATATCGGGCGAGGCGCTAGCCGAGCCCGATATTAATCTCGCTGAGCCTCATATGTCACCGTAGCCGGCAACAACGAGCCATGTAACGATTTAACGATTTTATCATGTCACCCACATATAATGTTTTCCGTGTGAGATTTTGACTTATGTAACGTCACAGTGACGCGTCATGGGCGTTGAACGTCAACGCATTGAGTCAATGGCTAATGACCAGAAGCAGGACAACAAAGTTGAGTTTGATCGTTAATTTATGAGTGTTTAGAATTTCTCAAATATATCACATGCATGTTTTGGTATATGGTGCTATGTGTTTAAATTAACAGAACTTGATTTCCGACATATATCCCTTTTCTTGGTGCCAAAATACACCGAAAATATACCCGAGGCGGCAGAGTTCCACGAAAAACAAAATGGCGGACATCGACCCCATATGGGAACCTAGCCCGTCCCATATGGATTCCATATGGGACGGGCTACAAATATGACGACCCCATGTCTCCTGATATGGCGTCTACCAACGGAGCGTCCTCATTGGTCGATCCAACCAGGTGACATGATAATATACTTTATTATGTCAGCTCTTGCAATTAGCCAATCAGCGTCGATATATAGTGACGGCATATGAACCCATATTAGGTCGGTGACCTAATATGAAATCAATATTAGGTGCTTATCCGCCATCTTGTTTTTTCAGAAACTCAGTCGCCTCTGGTATATCTTTGGTGTATTTTGGCGCCAAGAAAGGGGATATCTGTCGGAAATCATTTATATACATAGTATCATGTACCAAAACCTGAATGCGATATATTTGAAGAATTCTAAAGACTCATAAATTAATTATCAAACTCAACAAGTTGTCCTACTTCTGGTAATTAGCCATTGACTCAATGAGTTGACGTTCAACGTCCATGACGCGTCACTGTGACGTTACATGGCCATAGACGACACATTTATCTGACCAAATTACAATAAATTACAGCGACGATTAATTAAATGGATATGCTGGATTTTGTCCACTGACATAATCAATACGTTACGGGACGCTTAGCGGTCGGATATATATATATATATCTTTATTGTCCTCCATTGGTGGAGAGTTGTTATATAATATAAATACAGTTTATCACAGTAGCATCACAAAAGCAAACATATATACAAGTACTGACATGAACAAAATGTTACATAATAATAAGGAAATATCCAAAATATTTACAGTTAGTTTTGGCACGCACAAAATGCGAAGTCACACATGTATACCGCAATCACGCAGAGACATCCACTAACATTGACACGTATACACCTGGTATACCCAGCATCACACACATTCTCTCACACTCTCTCACACAAACACGCGCACACACACGAACGCACACACATGTTGTCCACTCAGACAAACATTCACACAAAAGAACATATGAGAGAACACTACATGCACTAGCTGCTTCTATTGGTAGTTATACATCAAGTGGTTGTTGATCAGGTATAATGGTATCCGAATAACGACCATCATGTTGAAGGTGGAAGCAATACCATAGTTTTATGCTCGATTTTGCAAAGAATCGCAAGACGAAATGAAAAGAGTTAGTTCCATCTTCAAGAACTTCAGATGGAACTTTTCCCAAAAATACTGCTAGTTGCGAGCACTTAGGTAGGGAATCTAGGAATATGAAGACGTTTATTCCGAATGTGTTGATGATATCATACCAAATTGCGTTGCGTGCACTTGCAATAGATGCACATTCTATTAATACATGATTAATTAAGCACTGGTATAGCTTGTTACAAAATTTACAACACGCACTATCACCGTAGGCTGTGTGAGCTATCAACCGGACAAGAAAGAGATAAGTGAATTTCTCCTCCGGATATAGCCTACACGTTCGCCATATGAGTGAAGACGTCAGAGAGGCTTGCATTAGCCCATATTGTCTTAAGTTATTTTCTGCAGTTATGGAAGATCTCCACCGTTCGTCGTCTGATTTGTGTACTTCAGTTTTCACGGTATGTTTCCACGACTCTTTAGATGGAAAGATGCCAGTCTGTGCAAAGACTGCGAGGTACTCGTGTAAGTTGTATTTATGTAAAACATGGACTATATCTGCAATGAATGATTTCTGATTACAACATAATTCAATAATATAACTGTGCAATCTCATCAGGAATAACATTTTGGCAGTTTTACAAACATCAAGCCTACACAAGGTAGCAAATAGACTCAGCTTTCTTTTGTCAATGAATGATGTAAGTTCACTGCAACCTACAAGACCCTGTACAATGCATGTGCGAGTATGTGCCGGAAAACCTTGCATATTTTTGAGACAGAAGCGGTGAGCCTTTTCGAGAAAGGTATAATCAGTATTAGACAAGCCCCACATTAGCTCGCTACCGTACAGGGCCTTGGGGATCACAATTGACTTATATATTTTAAGACAGCTGTCTGGAGTTATGCCTCCAGCATAAACACCTGAATTCGTCAAGGATAGATAGGTCCCTCTTAGTTTTGTGCAAACACTGTTGACCAGTTTAGAATTGAAGCTAAATTTTTCTATATTGATGCCCAAGTGTTTTCCAGAGGAGACTTCTTCGATAATGGTATTGCCAAATTGCCATGAACGCTGAGCTTTCGCAAATTCTTTTTGCGATTCATTAAATACTATTATGAAAGTTTTCGACGAGTTATATAAGTATCTCCATTTTGTACTATACTTCAGACATATAGAACATAGTGTAGTAAGTCCAGTTTCAGATAATGACAGCAAGGCCATGTCATCTGCCTGTACTGGCGATGTGCAGTTTATTCCATTCAGATGAAGTCCACAGGAAGAATTTGTAAGATCTTCAATTAGATCGTCCACATATATCATATATAATAGAGGCGATAGAATCGACCCTTGTCTGGCTCCCTGTAGGATATCGAACCAGTTGGATGTAGATTGCCTATATTTCACACAACATTTTATACCAGATAAGAGCGATTTGAATACATGCCACATTTGGCCGTCAAAGCCCCTCTTGTGCAGTTTCAACAGCAATCCATTTAGCCACACAGAATCAAAAGCCTTACGTACGTCTAAAAAACAAGAGAATAATTTACTATGTGATTCTTTGGTATAAGTTATACACTCCTGTAGTAAATAGGATGTTGCCATGCAACTAACACCACGTTGGAATCCATGCTGTAGTGAATTGACTGTTATTAGTGTTGGTGTGTATGTTTGCATGCGCACAAGAATGACTTTTTCAAATAATTTATATAACGAAGGCATAATGGTGATAGGTCTGTAACTATCAAATGCATGCATGGGCTTCTTGCCACCCTTGTACAAAGAAATCATTACTCCTTTCTTTGCACTCTCAGGTACATGTGCATATTGAAGCATTTTACTGTACATATAACAGAGTCTGTGCATGAGTGGCGAGCCACTATATAAGATGTGCTCATTGGCTATTAAGTCATATCCCATTGCCTTATTTTTATTGAGCTTTGGGATAATATTGGTCAGCTCCGATTCAGTAATGGGATTGCAAAGAACACCGTCTACAATATTTGTTGATTTTGATTTTTCCTGCGAAGATACGAAATTGTTGACAAATTCAAAATGGACTGGGTCAAAACTCTCATCTTGCATGGGAAGAAACAAGTTTGCGTAATATGAGCCCCATGCATTTGATATGTCGCAATTGCTGCGGAGCGTTTCTCCGTTATGTATGAAGTGCGGAGATGAAAGAGTATTGCGCATTTTGCGTTTTGCATTAAAAATGCGGAAAAATGAATCCTGATCAACTTCTGCGCATTTGTCAATTTCTGCATCACGTTCGCGCATGAATTTTTCTGACTGTTTACGATGTTCTCGTCTGAATTCGCGCTTGGCCTCTTTATATTGAATGAAGGAATTAGAGGATTCGTCACGAGGCCGACCTTCAGCTATCCACGTTCTGCGACAAGAGCGCATGCTATAGTGAGTAGCTTTCAACGTATCGTTCCAGTATGGTTTCACGTGACTTCTGAATTTTATTTTTGGGACGACTTTTGAGGCGTTATTAAGGGCAGAGATTATTGCGTCATAATAGTGATCCAAAGAAGTTATATCGGTGATTTCAAATTTAGGGCAGTTATTTTCTACATCGGTTGAGAATGTTTCAGCGAGGGATGAATTTGAACACAGAGCTGACCATTTCATTTTGAATGAACACATATTATGTGACGAATAGCTCACTGGAGCACACACCGATTCATCCATATGCAATACAATTGGTCGATGTGTAGATACGTCAATACTTTCATCAATTAGAATGTCTACCATTTGTATTTTATATTCCATAGACTTATGCATGAGGAAATGATCAATTATTGACCCCGATTCGGGCGACATAGGAGGAACGAAGGTTTTCACAGGAGTTGCTTTGAACGTGTTTTCAATCGGAGAGAAGACACCTTTGTCGTTATAGAGGTACGAGAGAGCGACACTTCGTGGATTTGCTCTTAGTGAGTTGGCATTGAAATCACCCATAACAACAACAGTTCCAAGTGGGCGATACGAGTCAAATATATTGGTAACTTTCTGCATATAATTGGAAAAGAGATCATGTGAATGGTTGGATGAGGGAAGATATACTTGGAAAATATAATAAAAATTCCCTTCACCAGCATGCACCTGAATGCCAATTATACGGTCGTCGGATGTATCTATAATTGAGACAACATTGTTCCAGCGCTTGTGCCAAAATAAAGCGACTCCAGCTTTCGGTCGACCTCTTTTATTTACGCCGACCATGGACGCATCACACACTGTATGAGAAATGTAATATTGGGATAAGTACTGCATAAATGACTTTCTTGAAGGTCTTCATTAAGACTGATGCATTTCAGTCGAAGTTGGTATGGATTATTTGCGATTTTCGATTTGAGTAAAAGTTAAATTGAAAAGTTCTTCTCGCATTGAGTCGCTTTTCGGCACCAAGTCGTGATTTGAATATTTCGAGGGATTCTGCGTTTTTTAGTTCAGGAGTAAAGTCATACCATAATATTGGTGGCAGAAACGTAGCCACGTATAACAGAGAGAGAGAGAGAGAGAGAGAGAGAGGGAGAGAGAGAGGGAGAGAAGGAGAGAGAGAGAGAGAGATAGAGAGAGAGGGTCCATGTGAATATTTCCCAACGGACTATTGTTATGCGCCTGGGTTATCATGATTCACCATATTATGGGGATATACTGGGGACATGATATATGAAACATTTTGCAAAAATTGTTATCACATTAATTTTTTCCGCCCCCAACATTTCCCAGCCAAAATCATTACGCGCGCCGCGTGTATATTAATGTACAAAATTCTAAAGAAATGAAAAAGATAATTTGTAAGTCTTATATTTCAACTTTTATAGACATTTTTCTTAGACGGCCGAGTCGGCCGCCGGTTCGTTAATTAGGTTTTTGTTGTTATTGTTATTTTAACGGAATTCTGAGTTGGTCATTCGCGAAACCAATATATTTTATATTCTATAATTACAAACATGGGTATATAATATATGATCTTGAGCGCGTTACCATTTCTGACATTGGTTTTCTTGTAGATTATATTGTCAGTTCTAATACTAATTCGTGTAGCTCCGGATACTATTATAGCCGCTTCTTGTTGAATCGTTTCAAGAAGGTCGCTCAATGTGATACAGTTCACCCACACACATACAGCGTACACACTAAATAAAAAGTTGCTAAATTAACCACAAAAGTAGTTAATTTTTACTACTTTTGGTAGTTCGTATTCATCCCGCTACCTTGGGTGGTTAATTTTACTACCTGGCGGGTAGCTAAAAAATTAAATACCTTTGGTAGTTAAAATAACTACCTTCAGTGGTTGAAATAACTACCTCTTGTGGCTATTTTAACTACCCAAAGGTAGGCTAAATTTTAACTACTTTAGGTAGTGGGATGAATATGAACTACCCAGTATTTAAATTTACTACCTGCGAGTGGGAATTTTTGCTACCTGCGGGTAGTTAATCTGATAACTACTATTGGTGGGAAATTATTCTACCTCGAGTGGTTGTTCTAGCTATTTTAATAGGTATTCAAAGGGGTCCAATCTAATCACTCAAAGTAGCTATTTAATCAACTTTTAGGGGATAATATTGCCTCTAAAGATATTAATGACATGTGGACCACAAAATATGACAATGGAGAAAATAATTTCAATATTTATTCAAAATAAACAAATATATATAGTTCAGAGCATTTGTGCTTTTAGCTTAAAATAAATTGCAACACAAGGCCTCTTACAAGGAATAAGTACATTAGCCTACACACAAAAAAAACAATGTAAATTTCGTGAAAATTTGACCAAGGGAATCTTATCAGACATCAGACACTGAAACTTATTTTATCTATATAATTGATAATGTACCCAAAATGGTTGCAATCTGGGTCGTCAAATTTTAAAAACAGCAATAAACTGAAATGGAGTGTCATTTCGTAGATTCTGTTGAAATCACTCTTAAAGAAGCAAAATGAGCAATAAAGAGCGTTCCTTATCACATTAGAAAATATGTAGAAATATTGCGGGTAACAATGCCTTTCACCCCCAGATGACTAAGGGGTGGGGGATTTCCAAAAATTATATAACCAATAAAGAGCGCTTCTTATCAGTTCAAAAGATATGTGTGGAAAATTGCACAAATGTAAAATAATGCATTATTAATGTCATGGGATAGGTGATGTGGGCATCAAATTATTGACAACTATATCACACTGTGGCAGTGTCATTTCATCGATGCTGTTGACGTCTTAAGGACGCAATAAAGAGCGTTCCTTATCACATTAGAAAATATGTCGGAAAATTGCGGGTATAAGCGCCTTTGTCCCTCAAATGAAGTGGGGGGGGGGGGGGGTGGGTGGGCAAAAAAAATAATGTGACAAATAAAGAGCGTTTTTTATCAGTTCAGAAGATAAAGTAAAGTAAAATAATGCATGGTTAATATCATGTGATTGATGCTGTGGGCATCAAATATTTAAAGATGCACTACTAATCAGCAATAAAGAGCATTTATTATCCACTTAATAGATGTAAATTTATCCGGAGTTATATTGCAGCTGCTGTTTATCCCAGATACTGGGTCTTTATTCTATTCCAAAAAATGTCGTATTGGGACATTTTGATCTATTTTAGAGATATGTATTTGTTCAAAGATATTTATATATAAACAGAAAAGTTCACTCTGTTGGCTTTGCAATACTAATGGGAGTGCATGAACTAATGGTTGTGTCGTTTATATGGGGTTGTGGACTACACAAGACTCTATAAACAATTCCAAAGAACATACATGTACATGTTCAAAATATTGTTTTATAACTTTAACCGACAATAAAAAAGACGTAAGCACCATTCGGACATCATATCAGTCTTCAACCCAGAGAACATTGCGGGCATGGATTAGTATCCCTTGTCACCACTGGGCGGAGCCACTCTCCCTGTTCATTCATTAAGAGCATCGAAACACCAGGTGCGTGGCATCCGAAATAGTATTATAGTCTATTTCATACCATTTCAGTTGAGTAGAGTCACAACAGCCCTCGCACCTCGCATAGCCATTAGCCAAAAGATCATTTTATAATTTTGTGTAGTCCACTTGAGGTAAAACACACCACTCTAGTTGTTATATGCAGTGAAAAAAATATTATTTACCAAATTGCCTTAATGTTTACAAGGAAAACATACTTTTTTGCCAACAATTGCACAGAGGCTGACATAATTTCATTATGATATTTAAAATTTGGCAATGGATAAAAATAATACCCATATAGTTTAACGAGATACAAGGCTTATTTTCACTCGTATATATAATTCACCAAATGGGGACCTTGCTAAAGCTTGGTTCCCCATTTGGCATTTGCTGAATCATACTCGCGAAAACAAACCTTGTATCTCATAAAACTGTATGGATATTCTATATTTAACCATTCAACCAACTCACCGATGCGCTGCCCGGGAGTGACAACAGTCGTACCTCTCTCCCCTTGTGTCGCTATTCTCTTGGGATGAATTACGCAGGGTACAGATTCGCCAACAAGTAAATGTATAAGGGCAATTGAACATCATCACCAATCACCATTATCAAAAGAAAACTGTTTCCACATAAATGGGGCTGACCTAACCAGCAAGCGACTCAATTGTTGTCAGTGATCTGACATCTGATAGTAGAGCGAGATCTCTTGGAGATCCCAGAATTGTGGACAACAGCTGCAAACGAGGTAATTGGTCCAGGTAGAGGACACCTTTAGTACCATATTGGTCAATGACATGGTACCACACGTCATTCCGAAAATTTAACAATGACTGGCAGTCTAAATATATGACTAGATGTGTTTTAATTCATGACATGCTAGGGACAATGATGACATAGCCATGTCGTTTTCACTAGCCATGTATATTTCACTCAAACCAATTAACCAAGCTTGTGTGGGTATCGTGCTTTGCTTTTCCAGTATATACCAAAATCATCAAATAAAATCATAAATGTGACATCAGATTTCTCCCCTGATGTACCGTTATGAAACTACTGAAATGTGCCAAAATTGGGTATAAGACAAAACATTGAGTATGTGGCTCTTGGGTTTGGGAGAAAAATAATCCATGACCTGGGATGTGGGCATAGAAAAATCTCATCTTCGGGACCAGCTATTGGGTCCGGACAATCGGCCGAAATATCTTGCCTCTCGGGGTGAGATCTTTCCATCCCCACACCTCAGGTCAGGATGAATAATATTATTTTTATCTCAATCTAACTTCAGCTGAACATGCACTGCGCCCATAATGTTTTGCATTCAGAATTTTTTATTTCTGGTATAGTTACAAAGAGCTTATAAAGTCAATGAAAATGTCCCTGATTCTAATCAGATGTTCATGACATGCATGTGCTATCAACTGATACAGATGACAATCAGCCATGACATGAGGATACACCTGTTGCGTCTTGTCAATACAAAAGAACGATCAAGTTTTACATGTGTATATCACCTGGATACACATGTGTATAATCAGTTCTCATTAAAATTAGGCTCTCAGGCTGGAATAAGCTACACATAACAGTCCTAATGAATATACACATGTAACTATAAGTCACATAACCACCACTATAGATAGTTTATGCATGCAATTCCTGTTGTATAACATCAAAGCGCAGTTTTACGATTGACAGAATGTTATCTCCTGTTACTTGAATTTTGGCGAATAAGAAAAACGGGTGCTAACTGTTGAAATTCTTGGAAATACTTAATTCTATTCTCCTTGATGGCTATTATTGATAATTTCTGGACTCTTCAAATGGACACACATTAGTGTTAAATTAGTTGTAATCACAAATTTGTGAACACTGAAATAAGCATTGTGACCAGATATGACAGGAAACTTATTATGCTATTTTAGCTATGTGTCGAGAAACTCTGGAGCCGATGAAAATCGTCAATATACTGATTGGCTTCATCACTTTACTGTTAAATGTTGTGATTGACTGACATTGATGTAAAGATTCTTGGGGATAATGGAAATACCAGATATTTTCTTCATGAATCTTTAATGCTTATATAGCTTGTTCAAGAGTGTAATTTAGTTAGAACTGTTGTATTTATGTAATACACACGCTTCACACATCTCGATGATACTGAAATTAATATATGAAATAATAGAAAAAAAATCTTCAAGGTGACATGCAACAGTTTTAGAGTGATCTGGGCCCCCACATCTGATCCCAAAAAAGTGGAAAAGTGTAGGTTGTGTTTGTGTAACTACCACACTTTTCAGTTAGATGAGAATCCAACCCATATTTTATGAGTTCAAGGAATACTATTTCACATGCGGAATATCCGTGTCGCACAATAGGCCCATAGCCCCATAGGGGATAGCCCCAAAATTGTCTATTTGATCATATCAGATTTTGAAAACAATTTTGAGACAGTCCGTAAACTCTTCCTTTTCTGGTCAAATCGTATCATTGGCTCTGTATTCAATTAGAATTATAAGATATACTTTGTAAAAGAATGAATACATGTATCACTTGACTTTTCATTTTGCAGAAATATGCTATGTGTTGGTAGAAATCAACAGCGAAGGCTTTATCCTCAATCGGTGATGTGACAAAATATGGGGAGATAGCTAGGTCATGAAGTTTTCGCTCAAAATGCGAAACATATCTCAAAACATTGAAATGTTACGCCAAACATCACTAGATAGAAGCATTTCTAAAATATCGCATCTGACCGAAGTGGCAACCAATTAAATTCATTATTTAGCCAAACCGGTTGCATATGTCACCTTTAACTGTAGATTAAAGATCCAAACATTTTCAACGTATTGTTCAGGTTTCTAAATCTGAGATAAATTGAACACATTGTATGCATTCAATATGTGATTACATGTTATTTTGAAAACTTTCCTGTATTAATATAAGTTTAGTTGTGGTGTATTGATGGTAACATGGCGTGACATTGACAACTTCAGGTTTATGTTCAACCGATTCACAAAGCGACAAGGTTGAACACAAGCTAAAAGTGGTCAATGTCATGACATGTTACCATCAATCCACCAAAATGGCGTACATGTATTTGTTCTGCCAACAGTCCTAGTCATTCACATTAATTTGGCACTTATTCCGCATAATGATCAGCAGAAAATGTCAATATCTCCTAAACCTCTCTCCAACATATGACATGAAACGGCCATCGAGAGACGATGAAGCGGTCTTGGTTTCCGTTATGCTAATGGCTCCAGACGTAAACATGGGATATGTTGCACGACTGTCTGACCAATCAAAGATGCGGTTTCTTACTGGAAGCAGAACATTGTATGATTTTAATCCTGGTCAGCACATTAGAAAATTTCCTTCAGTATATACACAGGTACATACTAGTAGATGCAACCTGTGGGTACGATGCTGAACATTTTATTCTTAGTACGAACATCAAACTCAAGCTCAGGATCATATTAGGCGTTTGCGCTGAATTTCTTCTCTGTAGTTCCAAACATGTTTCCGTTATTTTGATGGCTCCAGGCGTAAACATGGGATATGCTGCGCGACTCTCCGATCAATAAAAGATGCGGTTTCTTACTGGAAGCGGAACATTGTATGAATTTCATCCTGGTCACCACGTTAGAGAATTTCCTGCTGTACATACACAGGTACATGTACATAGATGCAACCTGTGGGTATGATGCTGAACTTTTAATTCTTAGTACGAACATCGTACTACATGTACACTACCTGAAGCTCAGATCGGGATCATATTATGAATTATTCTCTGTAGTTCCAATGTAGTTCCAAACATGTTCCTGCACTGTACCTGCAAATAACGGGCCAAAATAGATGATATAGATTAATAAAAGTGTTAAGGCCAGCGAAAAAATTAGGGTAGGTAGGTCGGTAAGGAATTTTTATTTTATTTCGATATTTTTTATCCAACTGCAGAAATACCTCGACTGATGTTGCCCAGTTGAGGGTCATCAAGATATGGATATATGACGATCCACATCATGCTGACTCCCAAATGGGGTGCACTCAGCCTGGTGTAGGCATAACCTCGTACGTGGCTGTCTTCCTGCTGACCCCATCATAATATGTATTACTTGATTAACAGTGGAAATATACATTAAGATTAAACTTACTTCATGCTTAAGTAAGTTTTTTATTATTCACATACCACATTTTTTTTATAAATTTTGCTATAAACTTGGTACAAAATTCATGTCACTAACTTTTTATAAGAATTTTACCAATAATACCGCCATTATACCGTACTTGTATTGTGACAACTACATCCCTTTTTCTGGGGGTAGCCAGTACGCCCACCGAGCATGCCTGTTTGTTAAAACAGTAGCTATACCCCTAACATATGTGGTGATAACCTATATACATGTATATATACAGATACACACCCACCATGTCTGTTGATAGTGTTCCAGAAGTCCCAAAACAAGACATAAAGCAGGCAGGAGATCAACTCTCAGGAAATTAAAATTGCAAAATGTATGCCCATTAATCCACAACCCAACACACACCTGGGGCTTTTGAGACAGCTGTCACTTCGTGGTCACTTTTCACAGGGATATGTTAGAAAACATGTGTTTTGCACACTAAAGATCATCAATATTTATGAGCATTAAATTTTGACTTTTTCTCAAAATATCAATAAAAAGTTTAGGGTCGGCAGGTTATTTTTAGGTTCGGTCGATGTACGGAAACATAGTATCTCTTTTTTGGCCTAATGTAGCTCAGCTTGGACATGAGATATAATTCTCACAGAAGTTCATGGAATGATGGAGGAAAGATGGAAATTTCCAGTGATGGATTGAAGAGTATACCCTCTGTTAAGCGGATTCATGATATACCCCCCCGGTATCACACACGGTTCTAGGCCTTATGCCGACCCGTTATAATAAGTTTGGGTTGCCGGAGCCTGGGTTCCCAAAATTAAGTATAACCGAACCGTAATATTCAGAATTTGTCATGCTTTTGTACATTAATTTTATTTGGGAAAACGCTGAAAGATCTAATTAAATGCGAAAAAAGCATATTGGATGTAACAATAAACAGTGCCATTGTAGCTATATATAACACTAGCAGGTGGACCCGACTTCGTCCGGGCTGTTTCCCCTCTGCTTTTTGGCGAATTGCGCGATTTGACCTTGAATTGTCCATTTTGAAGGTCAAGGTCAGGTGGGGTCACGATTTGACCCGTCCAAAACACTGGCCGGACAAAAGTACCCCACAAAAGTACCCGTCGAAATCCATCTGGTTTTACCCGATTTGACATTGAATTGATCATTTTGAAGCTCAAGGTCAGGGTCACAATTTGACCCGTCCAAAACACAGTGGACAAAGGTAACCCTATGTATAAAATTTCGTCGAAATCCCATCAATATTCGCGATTTGACCTTGAATTGACCCGATTTCAAGGTCATGTAGCACGGGCAAACGAATAGGCTTACGACACTCCCCATACTAAAGTATCCTCAGACACTAATTTTCATCGAAATCCCGTGATACTCGGGCGATTGACCTTGAAATGACCCGATTTCGAGGTCAAGGTCATTTCGCACGGGAAAATTAATAGGCCCATGCCACTCCCCGGCCGAAAGTACCCCCACATACCAAGTTTCATCGAAATCGGTTAGGTCGTTTTCGAGTACATCGCGAACACACAGACAGACAGATTTCCCAAAATATATAATAGACTAGCCGATAAGCCCGACGTTGCCCAGGCTATTCAAAAACCAAATTTCAAGTCGATAGCTCCACCCGTTTACGAGATCTGGTAACCAAATTTCAAGTCGATAGCTCCACCCGTTTCCGAGATCTGGTCTGCGCGAAGCTGGCGTCGCACAGGCTCGGCGACCCGATAAAATTCGTATCCGGGGCAAGATACATTCACATAGCAAATTTCAAGTCGATAGCTTCACCCGTTTCCGAGATCTCGTCTGCGCATGCGCGAAGCGGGCGCCGCACGGGCTCGCCAATACGACAACGACGACCGCCTGGTCAAATTTACACACACGTACTAAGTTTCGTCCCGATCGGTCGAGAATCGTAGATTTGTATAAATGACATACATACAGACAGACAGAGGTCTTCAAAATACAAGAATACAGGATATAGAAAAATAATCATAAATAGGATTGAATCATCAAGTGCATAAGATCAGTTACTTGCCCAGTTGAGGGTCAGCAAGATATGGATACCGGTATATGACGATCCACATCATGCTGACTCCCAAATGGGGTGCACTCAGTCTGGTGTTGGCATAACCTCGTCCGTGGCCGTCTTCCTGCTGACCCCATCATGTATTGTGTCAACTCCGGTTATGTCAACGATTAAATGTGATACTTATTATATAGCAGACATACGGTATGTGTATGTTCTTCTTAATTTGACGGACCCGAGGGAGTGTGGCATGTGGTCCCGCGGGTTTCTTAAATAGAGATTTATGTAAACCAAGGTTACCCTCATTTTTGAAGAAACCCGCCAGGCCAGTTAGACGAGATCCAAATAGAACGCTAAAACAGTATATTGTTGAATGTGATGGAAGGGGTGGAGTCACTGCACGGTGCATACGGGTTTGAAGTGTCACGCATATACTAAGTAGCAAATCGGGATCAACAAATCTAAAACGAACTGTGCTTGCATTCAGAATTTAAGAGTTATAGTGCCATCGTTAACATGTGCAATCTGGGCAGTATGGGTTATTACAAGTCACTGACGTGGGATATGAATCGATGAATTTACTGATCTTTTTTTTTTTTAAATTGCATCTTGTCGTGTCTTAATCACGAGGAGATATCTCTTAGCCACGAGAAGATATTTGCAAATAGTGGATAAATATGCCCAAAGTCGAGGTAGAACAAAGGAGCTAGATTTTAACAATTGAATAATTATTAATCAATAATTATATTGATATCTGTTTGATTTAAAGCACAATTGTTTGAGCATTCACATACTAATATAATAGAAGTAATGTGCCACACACATATGTGAAATGATCAAGAACTTTTGACATAAAACATAGTAAATAACTCATTAAACATTGCCATTAGCAATTATTTTATGTTCTGCCCTGCCAGTGTGAACCAATTTACATCAGCGTGAATTAAATTAAATAAATTAATCAAATAAAAATGAAATTTAGAGACATTATTTATCGGAAATTTGAGTCTATATATATACTCCTTAATATTACCAACTTAACTGTGAAGTTATTTTTTTTATTTTTTGTAAGTATCATTGTTAATTGATATATTGAAAGCCATTGATAATAAATCAAATTTTGGAAAAATGAACAATTTGATGATACAACTTGAGTATAATATTATGACATACTGAAAAGAATAAAAGATACTTTAAATCTGTGACAGAATTGTTTGGGTCTTGTTAATTGAGAGTACCACTTATCATAATTACGCAATGACTTACAATGCGCATCAATGACATTGCAAATCAAATGGTGTTATTTCTTTGTGTGTCAAAATGACGCTGCAAGAAATTATGGCTAAATGTTGGCTGGAGGGAATAACTTTGGTCATATGTGCATTGGGTTTTGGGTTAAGAATTTGCTATCTAAAATATGACAATCTACCAACATAATAGCACAATATACTTTTAAGGCTTTTGAACATACACAGATTCACCCCCCTCCCCCAAGCACAAGCCATCACCATTTCTGGCCATAGGACTGTGGCCATCGGGACAGTACCTAAATGGTGCCCAAACATGAAACCTGGATCATTGCCAATATATCCAAAAATGTTTTTCAATTTTAATGATGATATATTCTTCGAGAATAAGTTGTATATAGTTTCCAGGGCATAAAATAATAAACATTGAATCAAAAACATGACAACATATCCGACCACTAAGCATCTGTAACTTATAATATGGGTAGAATAATACATCAATAATTATGTTTTGTAGTTACTAATTATATTGTTGAACATCATTATTCGGACAAAGTGATAGCTACACAGATATCTGTTGTCGACATAAATTCAATAGCTATTCTGACAGTACAATGTGAACACACACACTCTGAATATAAGGGAACTTAAACCTTTCATGACGGGAGCTGCAGTGGTACAGTAATGCTCTAATTAATCGACTCCTTAAACACAGCAGAATCATGGGTAACTTTTCAGGATTTATTCAGAAATATGGCTTGTTGCCATTCATCGGAAAGCTCTCAGGCATATATTTGCTCCATTGCTAGTAGACCAAGAATTTGTTGATGATTTTGGGATTTGACATGAAAGTCAGTTGTTACTCAGTATTATTTGCAGAGCATTAACCCTTTCTATACTAATGTCTTTTCCCTAATCAGTTATGAAAGTATACATAATAACATTGGAATTCCTTGTTATTAATCTGGAGGGGTGTTCATGAATAATCATCACATAATAACAGATAATATCAGTGCCAAAATAGTTATTTAATAGAAGGAAATGTTCAGATAATAAGTTCCAACAAACCAGATGTTGTTTATTGACCTTATTATCTGTATATTTTCTAAGGGAACTATTCATCAATGAGTATTTAGTATAAAAAAGAGGTAAAGCTACCGGTGGTGTGCCTGTCCCAATGGTAAAGTATAAATGTATACTTACTGTATGAAAACTCAAAAACAAATCTACAATCCTTTGATCACATTCTTTAAAATGCATGCAGCTTCAATTTTGGAACAACTAGGGATATAGCACATGTGTCCTTTCTCCTGGAAATAACAAAGGTCAAACATTCAAACATTTCGCACTCTTCAAATTCCCCCTTCAATTCAACACCATAGAAACTACTCTATTTTTTCATTTTCACTTCCTACTATTTCTCACTATAAATTGAAAATACTCAAACCTGATTGAATGAGGGTATGTGTTTGCCATCTTGACACAAATTCATGCCATATAATATGATTCTTGACTGGGGAGGTAAGCATGTACCATTTGGCACCCAACTCATCTACTTCTTTGTAATTTTAAAAACTCCAAATTGTTGAAATTTTGTTGAAACATAATATGAGGAAACTACTACTAGTAGCTAGTGAATATTTAGTATAGAAAGGGCTGAATTAAAATGGTTTCAAGTATGACTATGAGGGGAATAATTATGTGTGTTGTAGTTAATGAATGATGAGGGATGTGGCTTGTTGGGTGTGCCAATGAATTTAGTCATGAAAAGAGTAAAATCCAAGTTGGCCACTGGCGACCATATTCTTTAACAAATTTCGGAAGCTATCATTCGCTCCCAACTAGAGATAATGCCCAGGAGATCCTTATGATGTTGGTGCAAAATATCTCAGATCGAAGTACTTAATACATGTGCCGATCAGTTATCATCTATATTATTTACTCTGACAGTCAGTGTTTTAATTACAGTGGTGCCATACTGATAGGCCTGGTTCAATCTGAGGTTGATGTCGCAATCATTTTTGATTAAAAATAATAGGTTTCATTTATTCCTCCCAATACATGTGCGATATGCCCATTCAGCCCAATTGTGTCCCGTTATATACTTTGTGCTGCCATGGGCATATTTTTCAGAATGAATATATTCCACAATCCACATATGATCTTATTGTGGTCGTTTCCAAAAAACAATGAAACAATTGAATTCCACCTGCCCTACTTTTCTACCATATGTTACCGGAAACAAAAAAAATTTGTTTTAGGCCTATGTAGCTATACTTACACTTTGGCAACTTTTCGCAATTTGGGCTATGATTGTCATTTTCTTGTTATATTTTATGCTCTAAAGTCAATATTCCACCTTCTCTCTTAGAATCTTACTCAGCCCCAAAACTTCAACTTAATCCTTTGAAGATACTTGACCTTGATGGAATGAAAGAATTATATAATTTTTTTATGCAAATGACCTGTGGTCAGATGCCCGTAGCCTGTTTATATATAACTATGGGTATATGCCAGATTTTACCGTTAAAAAAAAATGCTGTGCTTTTGACAGTGTATTTATCCATGGTGTATGTTGCTGTGGTTGGCCGTGTTATCTTATATTTTGAAGGGTTATCTTGTTTGACTGGTAATTAGTTTAGCGGTTTCTATGTTTTGTCTGGTCAGATGTTACCGGTATGTTTGAGCTTTGTCTGAAATAGAAAACACTTTTTATATTAGAATTTGCGCAACAGGAGCGCAAGGACATCGCATGTACAGTGTGTTTAAAGACATATTATGTACTTGTTCGGGTGCGTGAAACTGATAAGTTAGTATGCAGGTGCTACACCAACTGGAGGAATGTAACATTCTACTAACATCGAAAATCTCAAGCAAATCTACCGTACCACTCCATTGAAAACATCGTCTGAACTGGGCTAAATTGTAAATATTTACTACTAGAATCGGGACGCATCTATCGGCGGTAAACTAACGAAAATGATTTCGCCATCGGCAGTCACTGCATTGAATTAGTATATAAGAATGACAGTGTTTGTTGTCAATTTAGATATAAGATTTGTAAAAATAACTACTTTGAACAAGATTATTCTCCACTTCTATTTGACCACCCTACCGGAGTGTTTCACATCACTTTAAGGGCTTTTAGAAACCGAAAATATATATTATATAGAGATAATGAAATTATATATGTATATAGTATTTGAGTTGATTGTGATGACTTTCGTGTAGTTTTGTGGTTATGAGAGCACATTCTTATTGTCCCCTTGATTTCTGTATCTTTTCTACTTTAAAAATATATCTTTTCCAATATGGGTGGCACCAGGATATCTCCCAATTATATCTACCGGGCAGACTACTGCAGATCTCC
This sequence comes from Siphonodentalium dalli, assembly GCA_032622095.1. NCBI lineage: Eukaryota > Metazoa > Mollusca > Scaphopoda > Gadilida > Siphonodentaliidae > Siphonodentalium > Siphonodentalium dalli. The sequence goes on from CP136063.1 coordinate 156,540,545, forward strand.
CCGATGGGGATGGGGCCAACCCTCATGGACAAGCTAGGGGTTGTGGTCCCATCCTGTTTTCCAACAAAATATAATATTGATTATTTCTCATCATCAGTGAATGCAAGACCACACCTTTGTCATGGGGTGCCAGACAGGGGCGTGATGACATGGGCTGGTTATGCAGGGGTCTTACCCCCCCTATAGCCAAACCTCACACAACATTTAGTTGGAAATTATACCAAAATTAGGTTTGATTTTCCAATGTTCAATTTATTAGTGACATATTTGTTTATTTTAGAACATTTGCATATATTCCTTTCATTTGCAAAACTTTGGACTCAAATGGCCATTAGTTCAGGGGGGGGTGGAAAAAAAATTTCCGGCACGTATGCCGGGGTGGGTGGGTGGTCAAAGCCACCAACAAGCAATTTGTTCCGCAACTAAAAATAAAATTTCCTGCTTGTTTTTTAGTGTTTTGGCAATGAGTTGAGAGAAATAATGTAATTCTAACTGTAAACTGACTGCAGGCAGTTATCGTGTTGTATTTTGTTGCAAATTTTGAAATCCAAGATGGCCGCTGGCAGCCATGTTTTTTTGGCCGAATGACCTCAAAATGACTCATTCCTATTTACATGTCCATGTTAACATCCATGATAAATAGTATGCACAGAAATTCATATACAGCTGTTTACAGTGAATTTCCCCCCGCAAATCTCTGTTTTAGTGTTAAAAGGGGGGGGTGTAAAAAAATGGTCGGAAAAAACTGCCGAAAACAGAAAAAAAATTGGCGGTGGGGGTGGGTGGGTACAAAAAATGATCGAAAGGGAAAAAAATGCCATACGTGCCTGAAATTTTTTTCCGACCCCCCCCCCCCCCTGATTAGTTGGCAATTTTCCAACATTTGGATGGGTATCAGGTTGGAAATTTCCCCCAATTTGAACATCTTGAGGCCAGTCTAGATGCTAAGAATGAACAATTTTCATATTCAGAACCACCGGGCCGTCCGACCTATTTGTCTTGTGATGTTCTCAGTGGCCAGTTAAAGCTGTTAATTAATTTTTTAAAACACAATAAATTGGGGTGCGAATTTTCCTGGCATTCATCAATATCACAGACAATTAGGTGTTGTAATTTTCAGGTTCAGATCTAAATAAATTCGCATACTGGGCCGAACCATCCTTTTCATCCCCTGCATGGATAGTGGCCACAAGACTACTGATCCATTTAGAATATGCTACCATTTACAGTAATGCCCTAATTAATCGACTCCGTAACCACAGCAGAATTATTGGTAACTTTCAGGATTTAGTCGGAAATGTGGCTTGTTGCCATTCACCAGAAAGCTCTCCGAGAGCTTTCCAATGAATGACAACAAGCCATATTTCCGACTAAATCCTGCTGTGGTTATGGAGTCCATTAATTAGGGCATTACTGTAGTAGTCTGTGATGGAAAAGTTCAGAAAAATCAAGCTCCATGGGGTTTTGCAAATTGAATTACGCAAACTTAGTTTGTGTCGTTCAAGGGGTTGGGGGGGGGGGGGGGGGCTTCAGTTGGAAGTACCAAGATGTCAACCCTCCCCACCAAACCATCTAGCCACGTTCTAAGTGCCAAATATCCCAGACTCAACCATTAGGTGCCCCTCGCTTAGTTTTTGCTTTGGGTATATTTATTCTATCCGAGAATACTCTACACCCACAGCAAAATATGGACATATATATATGTACTCTTAAAAAAAATGTTCTGTGGCGATCACACATTAAAATTGTGTAGCCAAGTAAATATAAGGTGATAATTTTGTTGTAGAAATGATACGGACAACCGATCATCAAAAAACGAAATTGTCTCAATTACTTTACTGTACAACCCTTCCATGAATGGAGCTTCTTGAAATTTTACAAAAAACCCTGTGCCAATGCATTATCTTATATATGCGAGTCTCCCATAGGGAGCAATGACAAACATTTTCCAGACTTGTTTTTGATAATGGCAAAAATTCAAATGAAGCGACATTTAGAAGAAAGTTAGAAAATCAAATTGGATAATTTACTCACTCCATGTACTGGATTTACCACATACATGTATGTTCAAAATGTTAACCCAATCGGGCACATATCGTAGGAGATACAGGGTATTATTACTTTGATATGAGATGTACTAATGGTTATATGGACTTTTATATTATTGGCAAATTTATTCATCATTTGTTTCTCGAGCCCCTTTGAGCATTGACTGAAATCTAGAAGGGGCTAATTAGTAATATGTGCCATGTGGATACATTTTGAATGGCTGACCACATAAACTCACTGTGCAATGTTATGTGATAGTTGAACATTTTTTCAAAAGTGTTGCTCAAGTTATCTCAGGCGATTTAGACTTGGTCGTGGCAATTCCAACAGATGGCATATCCCTGGTGAAAATTGGTGGTCAAAACCCAAATATTTAAACTTGACTTGTATTTTTGGGCTAGAGAGATGAAAATTTATTGCGAATTTGAACAAAAAGGGACTTACCTGCGTTAAAATTTGTGGACACAACCCACATACCAAATTTCATTCCCTTCAGTTGAGACTATCTAATGTTATCAACCAAAAGCGAACATATGGACGGATGAACCAACATTTGGTATTTATGGGTTAATTTAACTGAGCTAATTCCACATGGTAGTACACCTACCATTCGATGTGCTGCCTCTCTGGCTGACAAGACCAGACTCTGGCATACAAGGCCACCTCTATGGCCAGAACTTTTTGTTTCATAAGGCTGCGGGCATTTAAATCAATAAAAACAGAATGGACAGGTACTGGTACTAGTATGTGTCAAATTTAACACAATCACCACAGGGCATATATTTCATCTGATTTTGTGAGAATCTATACATACTTTTTCATGAGAATCCAGGGTAATTTGCGAGAATATTTACGAGAATCTAGAATTGGATTCTCGCCGAAATATAAGACCTGCACCCTTTATTCTGTGATTATAGCCTGGCCACACATGGTGGTATACTCCTAACAACAGATAGCAATACAACTCAGAAAAATAGGCTTCAAAAAGCGAGTGGGTATGACTTTTCTACACCTGCCAAATTGAATGTCAGATGTCTTTCAAGCCACTGACATATTCAAAGACACGGACAATCGTAGCTGCACTGTTGATGCAATTGCAATGTTGCAGTGACCAACCTCATACATATACATTTATGATGAATAAACAATGTACATGTACTGAATTACTAGGTGTTTAGTTAACATGAAAATAAAGATACCCTGATATGGTATTTGTGAACTAAATACTTTGCGATTGAACATGGCATACTAGTAGGTCAAATGTGGATGAGTTTAAAAATTTCTAGATTGAATTTACCGTTATTGCAGTCACAAAAAATGTATTTGGCATTTATTTACTGGGTTATCGCAGTTAAAAATCATTACCGTGGTAAGACTACCGATGGACACCACATGTCAGTCGCTATTATTCGACGTAATACCACTTGATTGTGGTTTACTGGTGGTACGAACGGTAACTACCGGCCTACATCCACGTTAAAGGGGTCAATTATTTTGCGCATACATGTAGCTGTATATATTCGAATTGAGATTTGATTCGCGAACCTCATCCCCAATTGAATTCAAAATTTGATTTGACTGTAAACTCAGATTCGCAGGGCCCTAGTAGAGCTAAGTTTAAAAATAAAAAAACCATGACGGGCTGGACAAAATACCATAATTACCCCATAGTTGCCAAATGTTAGCATGGATGAACAAATGGACTGACAGACAAATAACATAATACAACTGCAGCCTTCATAATTGGCTACGGCAATCAGCATTGCCGAAGCATTTTGCTGAAGCAAACTGGGCCACGGCATACTGTTGCTGTAGCAGATTGCCGAAGCCAAACAATCTGAATTAAGAGGGCTGCAACTGGCATATAAAAAATTTGGTTAACAATTTTATCCGGTGTGAACAAGCAATGGGTTAACCAACAAGACAGTCAAAGACTGTGGGGTCGCTCACCAGACTGCAAAGACTGGGACTCTGGAGACCACAATAGTCAGAACTTTTCATAAGCATAGAGAGGCTTCAGTAGTGTACAGTGGGTAATTTCAAGGTGAATATCCACCATGAAATTGCCCACTGTTCACTACTGATCACCCCCCTCCTCCAGCTCAACAAGTCCCCTCCCGACCGGGCACCAGACTCCCAAGTCTTGGGTTGGAATTTCACAACCGACATCTCAAACTTTCTCAATTTTTGGAAATTTCCAATCTCACAAGCACCTTTTTATAAAACCATTTAGACATGTTTGAAGCCCATTTATCCATGGACCCAAAACACCATACATGTATGTCAGATTAATCAGTTAGGTAGTTCCAAGGAAGATGTTTTAATGAATTTGGTATTTCAATGATTTTTTAAACACAAAATTGTTAACTCCCCATAGCCCCCGTCATTTCTTAACAGGTTGACCTGATGTTAACAAATCTGAATATCAGTCACTAAAGGATCATCCATACTATATGTAAGCTAAATAGTCCAACCTCTCTTGAGAAGACAATTTAAGAATGACTATAGAGACATACAGTTATGTCCCTGGTCCCACCCTATTTAACCTGGTGACCACATCTGAATAAATTTCAATACCAGACACCAAAGAACCCTTCATACTAAATATCAGCAAAATAGACCTGTTAACATTTGTGGCGATTTCGGTCGAACAGTTTAACCCGAAGTAGGAAAATGTGGACTGTTACTGGTTGAAAAATCAAATCTACAGCCTCATTGCCTCCACCCAGGCAGCTTAGAAATCAATAGGAATCTATATATTATTATACCAGTATCAAACAGCATACATACAGGTAGGGTGGGTGGTTGAGAGTTAAATCCCCCCCCCCTTGAATCAGATGCAGACCAAATACATGTTTTTGCATAATTCCATTTGCACCTCTGGTCTAATATCATATATATTCATAAACCATGGTTCTATATATTCCCGGTATGAGACCATTCAGATATTTTTACCTGAAAAATTGCATAAAATCTAACATCTAGCGGTCTAACTCCAGACAAATGCACACGGCTACGGACAAGAGACCAGGACACACCGGGCTGTTCATGGTTGTTCGGCCCGGGGTGAGAACATTTTGAAAACTATACAAGAAAATCTCGAATCCGATAAACTAGACTGGCATCAACTGAAGCATTCCTATTTTCTTGTAAATTTCAATTGGGGAAGGGGTGCGTAAGAATTTTTTTGGGATTTACAGCTGGGAGTTACTGTTAAAATCTCGAGATTAATGGGGTCTTTACGTGGTGTTATATGATGCCGACAAGTTCATTTAATGTCAAAATTACGATTAGCCAATTCGGCTGGTTAAACAACACATGTGGCGGCCCACGTCCGGAATTTTCCCGGTCTCCCGATCGGCCATGCAGTCCGCCTCTGCCCTCATGAATTTATGTGAGAAGAGTACCATCTTATTGGATACACGGCTGGTTAAACAACACATGTGGCGGCCCACGTCGGTTTCATTTGCGGCCCAAGTTGTGGTTGGGCGGCCCAACCACATATGATATACCCCCCCCCCCCCCCCCCCCCCCCAAACCGTAAAAAAAACCCTCGGATTCTCGCTTGATAGAAAATCACGTGGAATCAGAATTTTTCCGGCCTCCCGATCGGCCAGTCCGCCTCTGGCCAACAGAGAAATAAAAAACAACTGAAATCATAGATAGGTGGTATTTTACCTAAAAAAAAATTATAGTGATGGTGCCTTATAATAGTGATGGCATGGGGTGATAGTCTGAGGGTACAATTTAGATAATCTCATGCAACAGAATTCGGAACATGGCTTAATTGACAGATTGAGAATGTTGTGCAATTTTTGACCACACGACTCACAAACGGTACCCCCATATGTTTAAAGTCGAAAAAGGGAGATAACTCCACCAAAAAAGTCTGACAGACGCCATAATCGCAGGTGCTCAGGTTCCCATGGTGGTTGATGTCTCTGCCAAGTTTCACGGAAATTGATAAAAAAAAACGACTGTCTGAAAAAAACTCTGGACAAATTTGTGTCCACACACGAACGATGGACGAGCTGATTTCACTATACCACCCCAACATTGTTGCAGGGGGTATAATGAGCACAATGTATTGAATACCATTAGCATCACAGTTCTCAGCAATGTTATGGTTATAATATTTGTGAGTTCATTAGAATGAACATAGCGATTAATTTCAGTGTTATGAATAGCCAAATATATACAAACAATATAAAAGTAGGAATGTATGATGGACCGCCGGTGGTTCCTAAATAAAGGAATCGAATCGGAAATTAAAAGTTTCATCAAACTACCAGATAGTGGTTTATAACAATTACAATGGACTATAGTTTTGTGTATAATGCAAAGTAAATCGTGCATATAAAAAAATTGCATGCAACGTCTCGGTCAGGGCTTGATAATTGATATTTCAACTTAGATTCAACGTACAGCATGTATCAATATTCAGTGTTAGGTTTCCCACATTAAAGGTACTCAATCCGAATTAACGCTCACGAATTACAATATCATTGGCTTCGGGGGTACAAAATATTTAACTTGAGTCGAGGAACCCACCCATCAAGGTACAGTAGGAGTAATCAGATATCGATATTTTAAATCTAGTATTTTAATTATAAGTGGCCCAGTAAACTGTCAGCGAGAAGAACTTATCTGACAAGATAGCGGATGAAGATCGATAACTCTCAAATCGAGCAGCCTTCATAATTGGCTACGGCAATCAGCATTGCCGAAGCAATTTGCTGAAGCAAACTGGGGCACGGCATACGAAGCCAAACAATCTGAATTTAGAGGGCTGAATCGAGTGGCTTTTTGTGTCAGATATTTGACAACCAATAAAATTTTGTTGAAAAAAAATTTGATAAATAACAGGTTTTGGGCAATTTTATAGTTGACTGTGGTTCTAAAGCATTGTTTTGGGCAATTAATCTTTTCTGATAACTGAAATGGCATTTTAAAAAATGGTGTTGTTGTTGGAATCTGATGATATGGGGACCGTCGAATCGGATTGAGTACCTTTAATTCAACATTAGATAACATCTCGATATTCAACATTAGGTTTCCAACTTTATTTCAACATTGATTCATTGTTGAACGATTGTCCAAATTTAAACTGTTAGATTTCTAACATTATTTCAATGTTGATCGAACATCACAAAACTTGACAAAAGTGAACATTAGCTTTCAAACGTAATCCCAATGTCGATTCAACGCTAAATTAATGTCCAGAAATTAAACATTAGGCTTCCAGCTTTATTTCAACGCTGAGCGACCATAAAACAAAATCAACATTAGGATTCCAATGCTATTTCAAAATCGAGTGATCGTCCCAATATTCAACATTAGTTTTCCAAAATTATCCCATTTTCAATTCAATGTTGTTGATCATATCGAGCGAACATAACAAAAAAAATACTTTTTTTATTCCAATATTATTTTAACGTTGAGCGAATGTCAAAAAATTCAACGTTAGCTTCCCAATATTATTCCAATGTTCAAAGTTAGTTTTTCAATGTTGTCTCAAATGTATATTCTAATATTTCTATGTTCACTTCAATGAGCAAACTGGACCAATCGCCAACGTTATTTCAAATTCAACGTTGAAACAAAATTTGAGACAACCGTTTACTTTAGTCTTTACATTGGATCAACATAGGGATGCTATCTGGCCTGGTGAGGCCATTTGGCATGATTTTGGGAAACATTGGGACATAAATATTATACAGACTGGAATCAGTAGGCCCTATAGCTGATTTCACCTATTGTCGCGGATTTTTTATACAACTACCAGGTCTGGCAAATGTGAGAATACAGCTACAATAGCTGTATTCAGCTAACCTAGATGTATTCAGCTATAAATTATACTCTCAAAGCGGCTGTGCATCAAAATTAGGCTACCATATTCTCCGGTCACCCTCAACCAAATCAAAATCGTCGCTTGTGTTCTGACAAAGTGTTGCCTTTTGTCGACACGGAAATTCTGATTTTGTGTGAAAACTTACTACGGTGGTCGATGTCAGTAAATATTCTGGGGACTATTTTCTGCAAATGCATTCATTAACTAACTTATAAAATAAAGATCAAATTCATCCCAAACACTCGTTTACGTCTTCCCAATGCTAAACCGGTAGGGGGCGTTAGAATGGTGTACCTATATCGAGCATTTAGAATTACATACCACTAGCGGTTTGTGAGCGATACTGGTAACTATTCATAATGGTATATATACAGATATTGTGCGGCATATTGCAAATGTATGGCACAACATAGGGACAATTAACTGAAATGAAAATGCGACTTATATAATTTCTGAAGTATTTCAAACATGAAGTCCTGGTCGTTAGCGAGTCAGAACTATTCAATCTGTTTTGGCGGGAAAATATATAATGTGTGAAAACTTACTAAACATAACATTGGTATTTGTATTTTCGCGATTCGACATACATGTATGCGTTTCCGTATTTTTGGAGAGAATCAGCTCAAGCAGTGAGTGGAACTCGCTCGGTTAAACTCTGGCTAGAGATGTTCCCCTTTTTACCTGTTTTAACGCACCAACCAAACTGAGTTTTACCAGCATCGACATATTGATACTTCCGGGAATGATTAAGATGTTCCATCTTCGGTGATAAATATTGTATTTTTCAAGGTATTCCGCATTGCATACTTTTAAGAGAGTTATTAACCGTTATGACCGACATCGACGCCATAGTAAGTTTTCACACATAATCACCATCGTCGTGCCGACAAAAGGCAACACTTTGTCAGAACACAAGCGACGATTTTGATTTGGTTGAGGGTGACCGGAGAATAGGGTAGCCTAATTTTGATGCGCAAATTAGCGCTTCTAGTTTATTATCGAAAAACACCCGCTTTGAGAGTATAATATATAGGTGAATACAGCTAGGTTAGCTGAATACAGCTATTGTAGCTGTATTCTCACATTTGCCAGACCTGACTACTTAATGAACTAGTGGAATTATGTTTATATGATTACAGTTACCAGTAGGCTACAATGTGAACACAGAACATATAGATATACGTCAATATAGAAACAAAAGCGACATGAGCGCAAATATTACCTCTCCTTGTCACAGATTCAAATTTCAAAAATAAATTGCGAATGAATGAATTGGAAATTTGGTGACGTCTAAATGTCGTATCAATAATGGGTAAATTCGTTACCGGATGTCCTGCATGTACCTAAGATTATAAATAACCATGACTTGTCACACAGAAGTTATACATTTTACGCCTTTCAAATTTTAGTCTAGCTGGATTGAAAGAAACAGTAATTGTGCCTTTTCTCGACTCGACTGGGAAGCCGCCATTTGAATAGGTTGTCACGTGCAGTTATAGAACCAATCACGAATAGACATCGCTTAACTATCCCCGATCCGTCTTGTAACTACTTGTCAAGTAGCAAAAATAGCATATTTAAGTAGCTTATAATGCTATAAAAGTCGTTGGAATATTCTAACCACCCAAATTTAGCTACTCGAGATTTAGTGTGTATTATAATACTGGACGAATGAATGAAAAAAAATATACGTTCTGGTTTGGAACAATTGAATACCGCTGTAAAATTGCTATTATTATACTTTATATTCAGAGTATATATATAGAGCCTGTAGATATATCGATATTCCCTGGGTGTGTCGACGTATTACATATATATATCCCTGCTTCAAACTTACGCATATTATAAGTTACAGGGCGAGTTGTTGCCGGATACGGTGTCATATGAGGCGAAGTGAGATTAATATCGGGCGAGGCGCTAGCCGAGCCCGATATTAATCTCGCTGAGCCTCATATGTCACCGTAGCCGACAACAACGAGCCCTGTAACGATTTTATCATGTCACCCACATATCATGTTTTCCGTGTGAGAATTTGAATTACTTATACGAAGTTGATTACCTGCCAGTAAGTAATTTTTTTGTTTATGGCTATTAACTTGTCTAACGTCACAGTGACGCGTCATGGGCGTTGAACGTCAACGCATTGAGTCAATGGCTAATCACCAGAAGCAGGACAACAAACTTGAGTTTGATAGTTAATTTATGAGTGTTTAGAATTTCTCAAATATAATACATGCAGGTTTTGGTATATGGTACTATGTCTTTAAATTAACAGAACTTGATTTCCGACAGATATCCCTTTTCTTGGTGCCAAAATACACCGAAAATATACCGAGGCGGCAGAGTTCCATGAAAAACAAAATGGCGGACATCGACCCCATATGGGAACCTAGCTCGTCCCATATGGATTCCATATGGGACGGGCTACAAAGATGACGACCCCATGTCTCCTGATATGCTTCTACCAACGGAGCGTCCTCATTGGTCGATCCAACCAGGTGACATGATAATATAAGTTACAGGGTGAGTTGTTGTCGGATACGGTGTCATATGAGGCGAAGTGAGATTAATATCGGGCGAGGCGCTAGCCGAGCCCGATATTAATCTCGCTGAGCCTCATATGTCACCGTAGCCGGCAACAACGAGCCATGTAACGATTTTATCATGTCACCCACATATAATGTTTTCCGTGTGAGATTTTGACTTATGTAACGTCACAGTGACGCGTCATGGGCGTTGAACGTCAACGCATTGAGTCAATGGCTAATGACCAGAAGCAGGACAACAAAGTTGAGTTTGATCGTTAATTTATGAGTGTTTAGAATTTCTCAAATATATCACATGCATGTTTTGGTATATGGTGCTATGTGTTTAAATTAACAGAACTTGATTTCCGACATATATCCCTTTTCTTGGTGCCAAAATACACCGAAAATATACCCGAGGCGGCAGAGTTCCACGAAAAACAAAATGGCGGACATCGACCCCATATGGGAACCTAGCCCGTCCCATATGGATTCCATATGGGACGGGCTACAAATATGACGACCCCATGTCTCCTGATATGCGTCTACCAACGGAGCGTCCTCATTGGTCGATCCAACCAGGTGACATGATAATATACTTTATTATGTCAGCTCTTGCAATTAGCCAATCAGCGTCGATATATAGTGACGGCATATGAACCCATATTAGGTCGGTGACCTAATATGAAATCAATATTAGGTGCTTATCCGCCATCTTGTTTTTTCAGAAACTCAGTCGCCTCTGGTATATCTTTGGTGTATTTTGGCGCCAAGAAAGGGGATATCTGTCGGAAATCATTTATATACATAGTATCATGTACCAAAACCTGAATGCGATATATTTGAAGAATTCTAAAGACTCATAAATTAATTATCAAACTCAACAAGTTGTCCTACTTCTGGTAATTAGCCATTGACTCAATGAGTTGACGTTCAACGTCCATGACGCGTCACTGTGACGTTACATGGCCATAGACGACACATTTATCTGACCAAATTACAATAAATTACAGCGACGATTAATTAAATGGATATGCTGGATTTTGTCCACTGACATAATCAATACGTTACGGGACGCTTAGCGGTCGGATATGGTGTCACGGCCTCGCCTAATATTGATCTCACTTCGCCTCACATGACACCATATCAGACCACTTTAGCGTCCCGTAACTTATAATACGTAGTAGGTACACACTAGCCATGTCCGTTTAATCAAATCCCCATGTATAGGCTTGAACCCTGAAGTTATGTTCGACTTTATTATAATCCAGTCCGGTCCCGGCGATGCAACTAGTGCGATGAGTAAATATACTTCATGTAAGGGCTTCAAATGCCACAGACTCACTTGCAGCTAAGAGTGTTGAAAAAAGATCGAGTCCCGACATTATTTCAGTATGGAACATCAGAGAGCGCTCGTTTTTAGTGAATCCCGGATAAGATATAGCATTGAAGAATTTACTCAATGCTGAGAAACCAGATGCAAAATTTCTCTTTGACTTGGGCAGTTTGTGCAGTGTAAATAAATTTACATGTAGATCGATATTTTCTATATTATCGACATATGCCATCCCCTCCCTTAAATTGCGTGCACCAGTCGTAGCCTCAAATGAGTTATGGCAATGTCATCAGTGTATATGCAACACATGGTAGTTCTTTGTTCACGATCAAGAATAAAGTTATTAGTAAGCTGCTAGCTACCATGCCATTGATTCATTAGAGTTACAAGTTGGGGAAATGACAGCACTCTTGCTTGGTTTATGAATGGGAAACTGAGAAATAGAGAGATGGAAGAGCAGAGAGATGAGAAGAGAAACAGAAGAAAATAGAGAGAGAGAGATGATATAGACAGAACACAACGCGAATCTTAATTGAGAATATTTTTATTTTTAATTATGATTCGCGTTTTGCTCTGCGGATGGCACAATGATATATTTCATGATACGCAAATTGTGTTGTGTATTTAGTTTACACCGTTGTGTCAGATAAACCGGCAAATATGTAAGTACATTCGTTATAGACATTAAGGTTTACCCGTGTACCTTTCTCTATGCATCCGCTTTGTATTGGCTTTTATGGTGCTTAAAGGTACTCAATCCGATTCGACGGTCCCCATATCATCAGATTCCAACAACAACAAAAATTTTTGAAATGCCGCTTCAGTTATCAGAATCGATTAATTGCCCAAAAATAATGCTAACCACAGTCAATTATAGTATAAAATTGACCAAAACCTGTTATTTATCAACGTTTTGTTCAACGAAATTTTGCCAGTTGTCCAATATCCACTGGATTTTAGAGTTATTGATCTTCATCCGCTATCTGGTCAGATAAGTTCTTCTCGTCGACAGTTTACTGGGCCACATAAAATTAAAATAATAGATTTCAGACATCGATATTTGATCACTCCTAGCTTTGATGGATGGGTTCCTCGACTCGAATCAAATATGTTTTACCCCCGAAGCCAAGGAAATAGTAATTTGCGAGCGCTAATTCAGATTGAGTACCTTTAATGAAAGACGTCATACTCCCTGACCTGCACGTGGTCTGGCTACGAAAACAAGCGGATGTTTGTAGTGGGTTCGTATAGCACAGATAGAATCATGCATGTTTATATATCTCACAATTTCAATTCGTTTCAGTGAGATTCCAAGCTATGTTTTCCGACGATGGCTCCCAGCTCAACACTGGAGTGGCTGAATTATACCGGAATGGGCAGTGGTGGTCGGTGTGCGGCCGTACGTGGACAGACGCTGATGCTGGTAAAGATCATACAGGGGCTTGTCGTTAAGAACACGAATGACATATATAATAAAATATAAACAAAAACATCCAAATTTAAAACGAGCTTTAGCAAACGCATCGCTATTGATATGCTTCTCAAAATATTTAATATTTACCAACTGAATTCGCAGTGGAAAATTTTGCATTTTGCCTACTTATTCGGGTGCGTGAAACTAATAAGTCGGTATTCAGGCGCTCTGCCAACTGGAGGAATGCAGCATTCTAGTAAAATCGCCGAAAATTTCAAACAAATCGACCTTCATAGAAAACATCGTCTGAACTACGCACAATTGTAAATATTTACTTCTCCACTCGGGACGCAACTATCTGCGATAAACTAACGAAAACGATTTCGCCACCGAGAGTCACTTTATATCTATTATATATTTTTGGAAGATCTGTGTGTGTGTGTGTGTGTGTGTGTGAGGGAGAGGGTGTGTGTGATCGCGATGAACTCGAAAACGGCCGACCCGATTTCGATGAAACTTGGTATGTGGGGATACTTTCGGCCGGGAACTGGCATAGGCATATTAATTTACCCGTGCGACGCGACCTTGACCTTCAAAACTCATATATCCGGATCCGGCGTGATTGTCACCCGATGCAGGGAGGATAACTCTATATTCATACGTCGACGAACGTAAGCAATTTGCAGGCAATTACGCATCGTGTATTTATCCCAAAATTATAACATTTACAATATATATTGTCAATTTGCAGGCTATTAAGAATCGTATATCTATCCCAAAATATATCATTTACAATTTCTGATATATAAATTTTGTTACAGCTGATATTCTTAGGTCTATTGTCGATAGATTTATTTTTTGCATATTCACACCACGCATAGGCTCAAGTCGTATACAGTTACCCCGCGGGTAAAAGTTCGCTAAATTATTGTCATATTTATGGTCTGGAATCTCATCCAAGAATCCATTTAGCTGAAATGGCTTCCGTGTACGAATCTACCGGTGGCCCCCAAGCCGTCAATGCCAACAACATCGACACACAATGCTAATTTATCTTTACGTTGAAGCTTGATAATTAATGAGCGTGTGTATATGAGGCGCTTTTATATACTTGAGTGGAAATGAAATCAGGTAAAACTGGCGGATTTTTACGGACGAAATTTGATACATAGGGTATCTCGGTATCCGCTGGGCCGATTTCCCGGTATCCGCTGGGCCGATTTCCACCATTTTGGGGTGTTGGTGTTGGAAAACTGCCAGACGGATTTTGACGAAATTTGATAGTTAGTGGTAATTTTTTCCAGGGAGTGTTTTGGACGGGTCAAATCGTGACCCCACCTGACCTTGACCTTCAAAATGGTCAATTCAAGGTCAAAGCCCGGACGAAGTCGGGTCACCTTCTAGTAATTATATATAAGAACTAGAAGGTGACCCGACTTCGTCCGGGCTTTGACCTTGAATTGTCCATTATGAAGGTCAAGGTCAAGTGGGGTCACGATTTGACCAGTCCAAAACACTGCCCGGACAAAAGTACCTGACAAAAGTACCCGTAGAAATCCATCCGGTTTTACCCGATTTGACCTTGAATTGATCATTTTAAAGGTCAAGGTCAGTTCGGGGTCACGATCTGACCCGTCCAAAACACTCAGTGGACAAAAGTAACCCTACGTATCACATTTCGTGGAAATCCCATCAAAATTCGCGATTTTACCTTGAATTGACCCGATTTCAAGGTCAAGGTCTCGTCGCACGGGCAAATGAATAGGCTAATGAGACTCCCCGACCGAAAGTACCCCCACATACCAAGTTTCATCGACATCCCGTGATATTCGGGCGTTTGACCTTGAAATGTCCCGATTTCAAGGTCACGTCGCACGGGCAAATTAATAGGTTTATGCCACTCCCCGGCCGAAGGTACCCCCACGTACCAAGTTTCATCGAAATCCCGTGATATTCGTGCGTTTGACCTTGAAATGACCCGATTTCAAGGTCAATGTCACGTCGCACGGGCAAATTAAAAGGTTTATGCCACTTCCCGGCCGAAAATACCCCCACATACCAAGTTTCATCGAAATCCCGTGATATTCGGGCGTTTGACCTTGAAATTACCCGATTTCAAGGTCAAGGTCACGTCGCACGGGCAAAATAATAGGCCCATGTCACTCCTCGGTCGAAAATACCCACACATACCAAGTTTCATTGAATTCGGCTCGGCCGTTTTCGAGTCCATCGATTACAGACAGACACACAGACAGACACACACACACACAGATCTTCCAAAATATATAATAGACTAGAAGGTGACCCGACTTCGTCCGGGCTATTCAAAAACCAAATTTCAAGTCGATTGCTCCACCCGTTTCCGAGATCTGGTCTGCGCATGCGCGAAGCTGGCGTCGCACGGGCTCGGCGACCCGAGGGCAAGATACATTCACATACCAAATTTCAAGTCGATAGCTCCACCCGTTTCCGAGATATATAGCCCAATGTCATTTGCGGATACCTCGGCCGGTGATGAGTTAACGCGACATCGGCCGGTTAAGGGTTAACGCGATCACGTCACGATATGTTGATGGCGTAATATATTTACGCAATGATTTTCGATGAGCGAAGCATGGTCCTGCGTTCTTCCGGATAATTAAGGTAGAAACTTTAAACGTACACAGGCGTGTGATACATCATTGGAAAGATGAAGCGCCACAGATTCTAACCGTGCAAATTATATGACTGGCAATTTATTATTCGCGCTATATCGAATCGATTTGTGAGCACCGAACTGAAATATATTAGCGCAAAACGGCGTAAAAACAGATTTGACCTCGGCACGTGAAAAGTTGACCTCGGATCTGAAAATCAATAGGCCTATGTTACTCCTGACCCGAAAATACCCCCACATACCAAGTTTCATCGAAATCGGCTGGGCCATTTTCGATTACACACACACACACACAGACAGATACACACACACACACACACACACAGATCTTTCAAAATATATAATAGACTAGCCGATGAGCCCGACGTTGTCCGGGCTATTCAAAAAAGCCCGACGTTGTCCTGGCTATTCAAAAACCAAATTTCAAGTCGTTAGCTCCACCCGTTTCCGAGATCTGGTCTGCGCATGCCGATGAGCCCGACGTTGTCCGGGCTATTCAAAAACCAAATTTCAAGTCGATAGCTCTACCCAGCCCGACGATTTCAAGTCGATAGCTCTACCCGTTTTCCGAGATCTGGTCTGCGCATGCGCGAAGCTGGCGTCGCACGGGCTCGGCGACCCGATAAAATTCGTATCCGGGGCAAGATACATTCACATAGCAAATTTCAAGTCGATATCTCCACCCGTTTCCGAGATCTCGTCTGCGCATGCGCGAAGCTGGTGTCGCATGGGCTCGGCGACCCGATAAAATTCGTATCCGGGGCAAGATACATTCACATAGCAAATTTCAAGTCGATAGCTCCACCCGTTTCCGAGATCTCGTCTGCGCATGCGCGAAGCGGGCGCCGCACGGGCTCGCCAATACGACAACGTTCACCGCCTGGTCAAACTACACACACCTACCAAGTTTCGTCCCGATCGGTCGAGAATCGTAGATTTGTATTAATGACAGACAGACAGACAGACAGACAGACAGACAAACAAACATACAGACAGAGGTCTTCAAAATATATATGAGACTAGCCGATGTGCCCGACGTTGTCCGGGCTATTGAAAAAACAAATTTCAAGTCGATAGCTCTACACAGCCCGACGTTGTCCGGGCTATTCAAAAACCAAATTTCAAGTCGATATCTCTACCCGTTTCCGAGATCTGGTCTGCGCATGCGCGAAGCTGGCGTCGCACGGGCTCGGCGACCCGATAAAATTCGTATCCGGGGCAAGATACATTCACAGAGCAAATTTCAAGTCGATAGCTCCACCCGTTTCCGAGATCTCGTCTGCGCATGCGCGAAACTGGTGTCGAACGGGCTCGGCTACCTGATAAAATTCGTATCCGGGGCAAGATACATTCACATAGCAAATTTCAAGTCGATAGCTCCACCCGTTTCCGAGATCTCGTCTGCGCATGCGCGAAGCTGGTGTCGCACGGGCTCGGCGACCCGATAAAATTCGCATCCGGGGCAAGATACATTCACATAGCAAATTTGAAGTCGATAGCTCCACCCGTTTCCGAGATCTCGTCTGCGCATGCGCTGCACGGGCGCCGCAACGACAACGTTCACCGCCCGGTCAAACTACACACACGTACCAAGTTTCGTCCCGATCGGTCGAGAATCGTAGATTTGTATCAATGACAGACAGACAGACAAACAAACAAACAAACAAACAGAGGTCTTCAAAATATATATGAGACTAGAAGGTGACCCGACTTCGTCCGGGCTATTCAAAAACCAAATTTCAAGTCGATTGCTCCACCCGTTTCCTAGATCTGGTCTGCGCATGCGCGAAGCTGGTGTCGCGCGTGCTCGGCGACCCGATAAAATTCGTATCCGGGGCAAGATACATTCACATACCAAATTTCAAGTCGATAGCTACACCCGTTTCCGAGATATATAGCCCAATGTCATTTGCGGATACCTCGGCCGGTGATGAGTTAACGCGACACAGTCAAATGCATCGGCAGGGTGAGAGTTAACGTAATCTAACTTTATGACCTCTGACGACGTCATAGAAATTACGCATTGATTTTATCCCGATAAAAGCATTGTACCACTTGTACCTAATAATTGAGGCAGATAACTAAAACGGATACATACATATTATATATCGTTGGAAAGATGAAGCCACACAGATTCTAACCGTGCAAATTATATGACTGGCAATTTATTATTCGCGCTATATCGTATCGATTTGTGAGCACCGAACTGAAATATATTAGCGCAAAAACGGCGTAAAAATAGATTTGACCTCCGCACGTGAAAAGTTGACCTCGCACGGACAAATAAATATGCCTATGTTCGTCTCCGGCCGAAAATACCCTAAAATACCAAATTTCATCGAAATTGGCTTAGTCGTTTTGGAGTCCATCGATTTCAAACACACACACAAACAAACACACACACAAACAAACACATACACACACAGATCTTTCAAAATATATAATAGACTAGAAGGTGACCCGACTTCGTCCGGGCTATTCAAAAACCAAATTTCAAGTCGATTGCTCCACCCGTTTCCTAGATCTGGTCTGCGCATGCGCGAAGCTGGTGTCGCACGTGCTCGGCGACCCGATAAAATTCGTATCCGGGGCAAGATACATTCACATACCAAATTTCAAGTCGATAGCTACACCCGTTTCCGAGATATATAGCCCAATGTCATTTGCGGATACCTCGGCCGGTGATGAGTTAACGCGACACAGTCAAATGCATCGGCAGGGTGAGAGTTAACGTAATCTAACTTTATGACCTCTGACGACGTCATAGAAATTACGCATTGATTTTATCCTGATAAAAGCATCGTACCACTTGTACCTAATAATTGAGGCAGATAACTAAAACGGATACATACATATTATATATCGTTGGAAAGATGAAGCCACACAGATTCTAACCGTGCAAATTATATGACTGGCAATTTATTATTCGCGCTATATCGAATCGATTTGTGAGCACCGAACTGAAATATATTAGCGCAAAAACGGCGTAAAAATAGATTTGACCTCCGCACGTGAAAAGTTGACCTCGCACGGACAAATAAATATGCCTATGTTCGTCTCCGGCCGAAAACACATCCAAATACCAAATTTCATCGAAATTGGCTTAGTCGTTTTCGAGTCCATCGATTTCAAACACACACACAAACAAACACACACACAGATCTTTCAAAATATATAATAGATAGAAGGTGACCCGACTTCGTCCGGGCTATTAAAAAACCAAATTTCAAGTCGATTGCTCCACCCGTTTCCTAGATCTGGTCTGCGCATGCGCGAAGCTGGTGTCGCACGTGCTCGGCGACCCGATACAATTCGTATCCGGGGCAAGATACATTCACATACCAAATTTAAAGTCAATATCTCAACCCGTTTCCGAGATCTCGTCTGCGCATGCGCGAAGCTGGCGTCGCGCGTGCTCGGCGACCCGATAAAATTCGTATCCGGGGCAAGATACATTCACATACCAAATTTCAAGTCGATAGCTACACCCGTTACCGAGATATATAGCCCAATGTCATTTGCGGATACCTCGGCCGGTGATGAGTTAACGCGACACAGTCAAATGCATCGGCAGGGTGAGAGTTAACGTAATCTAACTTTATGACCTCTGACGACGTCATAGAAGTTACGCATTGATATCCTGATAAAAGATCATACCACCACTTGTACCTAATAAATGAGGCAGATAACTAAAACGGATACATACATATTATATATCGTTGGAAAGATGAAGCCACACAGATTCTAACCGTGCAAATTATATGACTGGCAATTTATTATTCGCGCTATATCGTATCGATTTGTGAGCACCGAACTGAAATATATTAGCGCAAAACGGCGTAAAAATAGATTTGACCTCCGCACGTGAAAAGTTGACCTCGCACGGACAAATAAATATGCCTATGTTCGTCTCCTGCCGAAAATACCCTAAAATACCAAATTTCATCGAAATTGGCTTAGTCGTTTTTGAGTCCATCGATTTCAAACACACACACAAACAAACACACACACAAACAAACACATACACACACAGATCTTTCAAAATATATAATAGACTAGAAGGTGACCCGACTTCGTCCGGGCTATTCAAAAACCAAATTTCAAGTCGATTGCTCCACCCGTTTCCTAGATCTGGTCTGCGCATGCGCGAAGCTGGTGTCGCACCTGCTCGGCGACCCGATAAAATTCGTATCCGGGGCAAGATACATTCACATACCAAATTGCAAGTCGATAGCTACACCCGTTTCCGAGATATATAGCCCAATGTCATTTGCGGATACCTCGGCCGGTGATGAGTTAACGCGACACAGTCAAATGCATCGGCAGGGTGAGAGTTAACGTAATCTAACTTTATGACCTCTGACGACGTCATAGAAGTTACGCAGTGATTTTATCCTGATAAAAGATCCCCGTACCACTTGTACCTAATAATTGAGGCAGATAACTAAAACGGATACATACATATTATATATCGTTGGAAAGATGAAGCCACACAGATTCTAACCGTGCCAATTATATGACTGGCAATTTATTATTCGCGCTATATCGAATCGATTTGTGAGCACCGAACTGAAATATATTAGCGCAAAAACGGCGTAAAAATAGATTTGACCTCCGCACGTGAAAAGTTGACCTCGCACGGACAAATAAATATGCCTATGTTCGTCTCCGGCCGAAAACACATCCAAATACCAAATTTCATCGAAATTGGCTTAGTCGTTTTGGAGTCCATCGATTTCAAACACACAAACAAACACACTTACAAACTTACAAACACACACACAGATCTTTCAAAATATATAATAGACTAGCCGATGAGCCCGACGTTGTCCGGGCTATTCAAAAATCAAATTTCAAGTCGATAGCTCTACCCGTTTCCGATATCTGGTCTGCGCATGCGCGAAGCTGGCGTCGCACGGGCTCGGCGATACGATAAAATTCGTATCCGGGGCAAGATACATTCACATACCAAATTTCAAGTCGATAACTCCACCCGTCATCGAGATCTCGTCTGCGCATGCGCGAAGCTGGCGTCGCACGGGCTCGGCGACCCGATAAAATTCGTATCCGGGGCAAGATACATTCACATACCAAATTTCAAGTCGATAGCTCCACCCGTTTCCGAGAACTCGTCTGCGCATGCGCGAAGCGGGCGCCGCACGGGCTCGCCAATACGACAACGACCACCGCCTAGTCAAACTACACACACGTACCAAGTTTCGTCCAGATCGGTCGAGAATCGTAGATTTGTATTAATGACAGACATACAGACAGACAGACAAACAAACAAACAGAGGTCTTCAAAATATATATGAGATGACGGTGCTTGTTGTCAATTTGGATAAAATATTTATAAAATTTACTACTTTGAGCAAGATTATTCTCCATTTCTATTTGATCACCCTACGGAGTGTTTCACATCACTTTAATGACAAGAATGGTCAGTCCTTGATCGCGAGGCAGTTCACTGAGTTCATTTCCAGAACAAAATAATTAGAAATTATTGCTTAGCTATTGCAATGAGTTGAGACACGGATTCCATTATGCGATTAATTTGGAAGATTAACAATATATCTGTCAAGTTTTTGTGCAAGATGTGGGTTTTATATCGATGAATGTTTTGTTTGGAATGGACGATGTGTTTTCTCCAGTAGTAGAGTTTGCCAACTAGCCAGTGATGTGCATGAATAAATTATTTATCGTCTGTGTTTTTTAGTTTTAAAACAGTTTATCATAGAAATGTGTACCAGATATGTAAAAAAAATAAATAGCTTTTACTTGATCGATTTGTACTGGAATGTGAGCAATCGGTTCCGGAGTTTGTGAATGATGGCCGTGAGAAGTGAGGACGTATTCGAAAAAGTGACTCCCACCCTTGAGAAGCATTAGATATATAG
Organism: Siphonodentalium dalli; assembly: GCA_032622095.1. Taxonomy (NCBI): domain Eukaryota; kingdom Metazoa; phylum Mollusca; class Scaphopoda; order Gadilida; family Siphonodentaliidae; genus Siphonodentalium; species Siphonodentalium dalli. The sequence continues at coordinate 156,562,273 of CP136063.1, forward strand.
CGATGCGTTTCTTAAAGCGGCGCACTCGTTTTTAATTGATATATTTTACTCGTTTTCTTAACAAGACAATGTGGGTAAAGCAACACAGAACAGTTTTAGCATCAATATAAACAGCTATTTTATCACTTTCCAAAAATATGTCCAGCAATAGATGAAATAGTTAACTGTGGCACATGAATACATTGTAAACAGTTATCGAGAATATAGAAAGAATCACCTCAGACCAAATGGCGTTCTGATTTACTTTTCACTGGACAAAGTAAAATATAGAGAGCTTGTCTTCATGCCGCGCGGTACGCTGCGTAGAATGGCTACATTCTGTTCAGTTCGACTAAGTTCTAACAATTTGTTATCAAAGTTTGTTTTTCTCAACACATAGACTCTTTGGCCATTTTGGCTACTGTCAATTAGAAGTGGCCATAGAGATGATACAGACAGTGGAATGAACGTATTCATTTAAAAAAACTGACAAAAGCGAGAGCTCATCTCAGCACGTTGCAACAAGAAGCAAACTTACTGGGCACAATGTAATCGTATACGTATATACATTAAAGGAAGTTTACCGGCGGTCGATTGACGAACGAGACAACGAGACGTTGCACCTGGTTATACCAAGATATTGAGAAAACGGGGCCTTAAATGCTACTCAGCAGTTTAGAAGGTGGCGATAGGTAGACACCGGCTTGCGACGATGTTATACTGGGCGGGATATTAATAGTGCCTACTTTTATTCCAACGGTGTGCGCGAATGTCAAGAATCTATGTGAAACTATATATATGTGTGGTCGGTGCTCTCTCTAGAGCAAGTGGGATAGACATAACAGGGCCCCTATCAAAACTCACATTCGCATCATGGATTATCAAAGGCATTGTCAATATGCGGTGGAGAAACTACTACATAGTTTAAAAAAAATTGAATCATCTCCCAATGCTGATAGTTTCAAAGCCAAATCTTTCGGCCGATATGCAGAATGCTGAAGATTTAAAAGACACGTAGAAAACCATATAATCAAGGGTGACGGCCAGGTCTAACGCATACATCGAATAGTAAGATACTACTGCCACGACTATCTTGCCACGCTAGCTTAAAGAACATGCACATGTACGCGACATGACAGGTATGTTGCTCACCTATTATGATTTTAGATAGAAAACATCCCCACTGATGTCCCAAATGTCCAGGCAACGCGCTCCAGAGACTGTTGTAACAAACCATGCACAGAAACTCCTGACATTTTGTCACACCAAACAAAATTGCTCGAATAAAAGGAAAGAAATGTAGTTACATACAACACAATTACGATGCAAGCTTATGGAAAGACACCATGTGCATTCAGATGTGGCCTAGTTATGTCATGAAATCAAATATGTTGGTGAGAGTAAATAGAAAGTGACTCAAACGATGTGTCGGGAACACAGTTAAGACGCAACTGTTATATTTCTAGACACAGAAAAATTAGATATACGTATAGTACGTTTGAGTGTGGCTAAGCGTTCGACTCGCCGGCCAAAGAACAGACCTCGAGGTACCAGCTGGAGCAACATTGTCTCAAGGCAAAGTGCGATTCGTTTGATGAGGTGTTGCGTGAATGAAAGTATCGATTGGTAGTGGCAGAGAAATCATGAAGTGAGGAAAACATGTCCGCAGGGTAGGGATAAAGTACGTGCCAGAAGAAAGGTACCTTGAATGTGTGCCAAAGCAATTCCTCGCAAGTCAATTCCATGCAAGCCGAAATGCAATGGAGGCTACTGCGGCTCTTCAATCTAGCAACATTCGGCCCGCATCTCCAAATGAACAGAGCCAAAACAGGAGATTTGGGACTATATAAGTCACGGGCTGTTGTTATTGATGCCCATGACACACACGCAGATTATATGGTTTCATAACATGCGCATTGCACCTGAGGTAAAAATAAGCAGGAACAGAGACGTTAGAAGAGACTAGGCTTGATCTTCCCAGCGCTGCCAAGACAGAACTGGATGTATATAACCTATTTCAATAGTGAACAATATAAGTGATGTTGCAACACATAAAGTAGTCCAAATCACAATAAACGAGAGCCGACCATTTGGGAGCACAGCTGATGAGACGAAAGACATGGTGGTTAAATGGGGATAATGAAACAGAGAAAAATATTGACGAACAGATCATCCAGCATCTTCCACAAACTAACACGTAACGGCAGCTATCGGCTGAACAGTGATCGTATCTGATCGGTGCACTGTCAGAATTCATAACGGCCATCGGGCTCAGAGGATCTGCTTAGCAAGGACAGCTAAACAACACTTGACGACGTATAACAGTTCAGTCTAGATGGATACCGCGGGTTAGGAAGATTGAGAGCATTACCCTACAATACAGTACAATTTGCCACACAAAGTGTCAGCTGATCGATCATTGGAAGCGATATCCGATTGTTCGGAAATAAAGAGCACGTGACCTGATCCAGTACTTCATTCAACGGAAAGACGACGTTCTGGATCAGAACGATGACGTCGGTCTGCGTTTGATGATGGATCAAACCTTTAAACGTGGGATACCTATTAAGAACGATACATTCAATCTGAGTTTGGGGCGTTTTAAGTTGTATAAAAAAAGTTCACATAGTTTTTGCAGTGCCAATATATTATAGAAAATAACAATAATATCCGCACTGCTGTGTAACCAATGAATGAGTTTTCGCACCATACACAAAAATTGACACTTATTCTAGTTCTTGTTGACAGCCATATTAACATATACTCAAATATTTAAAGATATCTCAAAATATTTGGAGTTATCTCTAATTATTTGAAGATATCTCTAAATAGTTAGAGATATCTCTAAATCATTTGGATATAACTTCAAATCATTTGCAGGTATCTCTAAATCGATTTGGAGAGATTTCAAATAACACCTTAATTATTTAGGACATCAATCCATTTGAAGATGTCTATAACTATTTAGAGAGATCTACAATTATTCAGAGATAATTATCTCTAAATATTTGTAGATATCTCTTCAAATCATTTAGAGATATCCACAAATGTATTTAAGGAGATGTAAATTTTATTTGTCGTACTTATCCATAAATGAATTATAGATGTCTCCAATTCATTTAGAGATATCTCTAATTTATTTAGAGATATCTCTAAATGATTTGGAGATATCACTAACTGCCCTTCTTTGTTGTGGATAAGTACTCATTTGAAGTGAAAATCATTTAGAGATTATTATATATCTCGAAATATTTGGAGATGAATTAGAGAGATCTGTAAATATTTGGAGATATCTCTAATTAATTGGAGATATCTTCAAATGGATTAGAGATATCTTCAAATATTTGGAAGTATCTCTAATACTTAATATAATAATATAATATAATATAATACCTGACATATCCTCAAATAGGCTCCCTATATGAAATTTATGTCAACATGCACTGATGCTTCCCAGCGCAGAAATGATGTTGAAAACTGTCTAATTTCTTTAACAGTCATTAAGGCTGAAGGAGTCGATCACTTTCACAAATGCTGAAGGTTACACATCCTTTGTGGTCGGCACTAATGCACTGTAAGTCTGGCGCCCATCGGCTCAGTTCATTCTAATTTTCCTTGGAACATATTCAATTATGTTTTAACAGAAATCATCGCAGACACGAAAACTAGAAGTAATTTATAACGATAATGTCAAAACCTGTGTAGGCTACCCTTCCCTACTTCAGCACATTTTCAAAACCTTTGTAACCTTCAGCTCTTGTTTTTGGTGAGAGTGACCATAGCCTCAGTGTTATTAAGGGAATTAAATTTAAGAAGACGATTTGTGATCAAGGGATATAATCACTAAACAATAAATGGATAAAACCAATGTCAATGTAATGACTAATATGTTGTGTCAGCTAGGTACGACCTTTTCAACTGTTGACAGTTTTAACCAAACTTTGGTCCAAAGTTGGGATTGAGAAATTATAGCTACCCATGCCACCACCACCAGCACCACCACCCCACACACCCTTTACTTGTCGCCATTCACGTCCCTAAAATTACTGGCCGGTGTAATTAATTAATAAAACTGCGAAAAAAAAATCACATTTATTTGCTAATAACCATGAAATGCCATGGCCTGCGGTATCGGTAGTGGCGATCTACACGCATAATACCTATGGTTTATTTTACGTTTAGCTCATTCTAAGATTTTAAGTTTAGAATTTTGTTCACAAAATCAATTACTTGTAGCTGTACTAGTAATATATATGTAGTTAAATATTCATATGTATTTATTTGTGAAAAAGTGTGTTGCAATTTTGAATTTACATTGGCGTTAGATAGGTATAATGATCTATAATCATAATTGCATTGACTTGATTGACGTGTCAAAAAATATCGGATATCAATTTCAACTTGCATTCATGTTCATGATTTTAATGTTAACTTGATGTTGAACACACAATAAAACGGACAAGAAAGTCAAACTGACGAAATTTCCAATATTTACACAATCATTACATTGCCAATATGTTACTAGAACTAGTTCATATGTGGTGATATTATTAGCTCAACAAAAGTCTGATTAATAGTAGGTCTATTTTTCCAGGATTCGTGTTACGTAAGCGAAGCGTCATTGACAACCGCGTCGCGACCCATTTTGGATCATTTCGGCGTCTAAAAATATCGACCAGATGGGTCACTTGATGACGTCGCATCGCATCAATATCCGCTGAAACAAAGTTATTCGGGGCATATGATTGCTCATTTTTAGTCAAACAAATACGAGCGGAACAGCTTGTATAATCAGACAATCAATCGCAAAGGAAATGAAGGGGAGAATTTATTATTATCACAACCCGTTATGTTCATTTCAAATTTGAATTTGTGGATTGGTCGATTTGGAAATATCTCTGATTCGATTTGGAGATATCTCTAATTCATTTGGAGATATCATCAATTATTTAGAGATATCTCCAAATATTTAGAGATATCACTAATTCATTTGGAGACAAATCCGTATTATTTGGAGAAATCTTCAAATGAATTAGAGATATCTTCAAATCGAATTATGGAGAAGTATTTAATGACGGATATGTCCAATTGTGGGTATGTCGATTTAGAGCTATCTCCAAATATTTAGAGATATGTGTGATTTATTTGGAGATATCTCTAATTATTTGGAAATATCTCCAATTATTTATAGATATATCCAATTAATTGGAGATATGCCTATCTCCAAATCGAATTATGTCCAAAAAGAAGTTACCCTTAAACGAATTAGAGTTATCTTCAAATGATTTAGAGAGATCTTCAATTCATTTGGAGATATCTCTAATTAATTTAGAGATATCTCCAAATAAAAAATAGAGATATTTTCAAATATGTAGAGATATCTCCAAATCATTTAGATATATCTCCAATTATTTTGAGATATCTTCAAATATTGAGAGATATCTCCAGATATTTGAGTATATGTTAATTTGGCTGCCCATAAGTTCTAGGACGTCAGATGTTAGAAGCTGAATTTAATTTATCTCAAATCGTTCTGGAAAAGTTTGTGCATATATATATGCGCGCGTCTAGATATTTAATATATTTGTTTTCGAGTAGATAAAGGCTGAAAGCTTCGGATACAACTCTAAACTACATTGACATGATGTTGTCAACTATTATGTTTATGGCCATCGCACAGACTAACCAGTGCCATTATTTTCGGTCAACAGGTGTGGTATGCAGGCAACTGGGATTTGAGAGTGGATTTCCGACTTGCTGCGTTCGCCCATTGTCACCCCGACAACCGATCGCGGATGGAGTAATGTGCTCTGGAACTGAGCAGGATCTTCGCCAGTGCCCAAACCGCGTTGCTCACACCAAGACCTGTAACACGTACGCCTCTGTGGCGTGCTACAATGGCGCCCTCGAAGCAGGTTCGTGCAATAAGAATTAGTAATAACTGAACATTAGATGCATTTGTATGTAAATATGCCCCAAAGATGTGGGTAGGTTTTGTCAGCCAGTTATTTCTCGAATGTATCTACGTATACCCGGAACCGGACCGATGTGTACCAATTTAAGGTAGGCATAATTTGAGGCTTGAAACCACTATAATAACAACGTTATGCAGCATCATTAGAACGGACCATTCAATTATATGTAATATACATGGCATGTATCTCAATTTTCTAAACTAACAACGTATTTTCGTGCAATCGGTGGCGACTCATTTCTAAAAGATCAAACGATGCGCCCCAAAACGCACTCAAATAGAAAATTTTAAAGTTCATTTGTTGAAGTCTACAATTTGTTACTAAAAAGTATACGATATTCGTCCGTGCATGAGCTGGTGCATTTGCGTGCTACTGCTAGTTCTAGTACAACTGCTAAAGTTCAGGTTTTCATTAACAAGTTTCAAGCGCAAACAACCAAATTCACATGACGCTATATACTCGCATACTTCAGTTTTATATTTGAACTTAACGTATGCGAATCATTTCAGAATTTATTAGAAATCACACCATGCTATGATATGTTTCCGGCATAGTTTAGAAATTATAAAGCGGACTATTTCGCGGCGCTGTCCCATGAATACAAAACTGTTTCATAATTAATTAGTCTCTACTATACAGATAAATTCGCTAAGCAGGTAATCACTTCTCTATACGGAGCCTGTGAATTTTGCGATGTTTTTTAACAAAAACTGCGATAAAATACATTTAAATTTGTTCGGTGGATAAACAGAACATCCACACAGTGTATCTGAACACAAAATATAGTTTTGCTCTATGTGGGCATATATTCGGCTCGCCTATAGGCTCGCCGAATAGATGCTCACATACTCGCAAAAATAAATTTCCTATGTGGATATTCTCTATTTAATCTGCCAGTTGGCTCGGTTGCGTGTAAATATAAGTAATGGATGTTAATTTGGTTGCGTTCCATATGGTATATGGATGCAAGTTGGTCTGACATCACTACCAAAGAGGAAGTAAAACACCTTTAATAAAATATATAGTTCAATTTTAAATGTGTCTTTTCAGGTTGACAAAATTGATCAACCACCCTTATCACCCATGTTTTTCATACAGTCAACAGTAAATAACCCAACACAAATCGAATATCATAATTATATTCCAATTAACATAATACTAGCATTGTCGATATCATTGCGCTAAGCTCTTATTTCACTGTGCGTGCCGACAATACACGTGTGACTGACTAAAACTATGAGACCGGGTTTAGTGGCTAAAATAAAAACTATCCATTTAGTCACAGTATATTTAGTTACTATAGTTATTATTAACAGATGACCAACTCATGTGTACTGAAATTTATATTTGGGTATTTTGTTCTCCTTTTCTTAGAGGCACGGGCGGCGTTCGTTGCAGAAATATTAATATTTTTTCAAATCGCCACCAACAGAAGGAATATTAAAATATATATAGTTTTGTTCATATGCCAAACATAATCAGCGCGTAAATAGTATATTGTCACCAAGACGTACGATGGTGGACGTAAACAACAGCCTGCTCGTGTTACAGAAGGTGTGCTTCTGTTTACATAACACAGCGCAATTCTATTGGTTAATCACACAAAAATGATATAAAGCTCTTTATTATTTCCATATCAGGAAAACAGTAACAAATAACGCTCTTTATTTTTACCATATCTGGATCTAACAAAAGCCAGGTAACATAACGTTTTTTGCTTTTGTTTACATAATAAAGGGGAAAAAATTGACAATAACAAACTGTTTATGCCATATTTCTGAATGGTATAAGAACAAAGTCTGTCTATATTTTACTATTCTTTCTGTTTATGGCGGTTTTTGACGGAGGTGAATATTTTAACATAAATTAACAACATACCCACCGCCAACACCATCCGTATCTTTAACTCACACTCATTCTTTTCTCGAATACACTAGATTAAAATATATTTTCGAGCAGCCTTTAATTTCTCATTGTCCTCAATATTGTCTCTAATTTGTTCTGAGTTCTCGATTACATTTATGGGACGGTTCCTTTCCTCAGATTATCCAATTAAAGACTCTGTAATGAATTAATATCTTTTGCATCACATATTGTCATTCTGCTAATTGTTTTCGTGATTCTGCTTTAAACTCGTCTTCTAACGTATGTTCGGGAATGTTAACTAACAAAGTGCTGATATCGTTGTTTGCGATATCCCTCTTTCTCGAAAGTGATTTATGTAGCCTCTGCTGGATAAATGTTTCACTTTTCTCTGTGTTTCTCTCAGCTCGGTTGCTTGTGTCGCCAATGATTTCGCTTGTTTGTCTCCAAATTCATCAAACTTACTGTCGATTTTCCATTTGAAAGGATCTATTCTTGCCTGCGACTCCCCTCTCTTCAATGCTTGTTTATCTTCGTATCTAGATTCTAGTTTAGATATGGTGTTTAAAATTTTCTTAAGTTTGGTATTCTTTCTGCTGTGTAGTTCAACAGAGTCGTTTTATGTTTCAAACTTCTCATCTCACATTTCCTATATAGCAATACTGTTTCTAATTGTTTTTCCATACATGACATACATTTTCAATAATTTCGATTTTGATTCTTGTTCCTTTTTCTTCCCGTACTTGTAATGCGTGTGTCTTACCATTTTATTCCAATTTGCATTTTGCTGACGTCTGTTTTTTTCTGTCCACATTCCCGGTCATGTTTTTGTCTGAAGTCTTTACATGTCCATAACCTAACACTTGACTTATATATTAGACATACTGCATCTTATGTGTGTATTCCTTGGCAGGCCAAATTGTAAGAGTGTTTACAAATATCACAGTTCATCGTATATGCTCGATTAAAGAAAAGTTTCCTCCGCAAGAATTGCAACTTTACTTTAAAGTCCATGTGTGAGGATTTCATGGATACATATATATATATATAGGCCTAATTTGATCACCGAATATGACAGAAACTAGAGCTTACTGCTGCATATATGCAGCAACATATCCAAATAATGCCCATCTGAGCTAATGAGATAAGTTCAATACGAGCTTATTTGCACCAGGACACGTTGCTAACTGATGCTTTATGATTGTGATTAGCATTGGCTTATTGTGTGTCTGCACGCTGCTGCTGTAGTTGTGTCGATTATATATTTAACAAATGCATGTTGATTTGCTTACACTTTACTGGTCTGACATTTTGTTTGGAAGGTAACTGAAAGTAACACACATTAATGTCAGACCAACTTTCATACATACTTCACCACGCAACAATATCAACACCCGTTACTTGTATTTACACTCAACTGGCAGGTTAAAAGAACATTTGGCGCCCATGATTTTCTGGTTGTGCGTTGTATGTTGCGGCCACACAATATGGGACAAAAATTGGGGCGGGTTGTGTGCGATGTCCCATGACATGATTTCAACCAACCAGCGTCCTCCATTCAAGTTCAACATATATAGCGAATGCACATGAGTAAATATTATTACATATTTTGTTATCTATTTGTCCAGATTATTCAATCCTTCGTGTGGAAAACGGCGGGTCGGCCACAAACAACGGCGGAGTGTATATCACTGTTTCTGGGATAGAGGGCGCCATATGTAGCGACGGATGGGACGACGCAGATGCGAGAGTCGTGTGTAAAATGATCGGCTACCCGAACGGCGAATCGTACACACACTACAAGCCTCCAGAACACACAGCGCCATTCCTGACCAGCAACGTGTCATGTACGGGAAACGAAGATACTATCAGGCTGTGCAACACGACAGAGTATGGATCAGTGATGTCATGTGCTAGCGGCCACATTGCTGGAGTCAACTGTTTCCATAACTCAGGTGAGTTGGTTGCTTTGATTTGCTTTCGGAAGTATTTAAAGTCGTTGCCAGTTTTAGTGGTGGGGTAATTACCACCCAAAAGTATGTTTTCATGTGTGATAAATGCAGCTGAAGAATGCATACTTCATTGAATGAAGCAATGATGAAGGCAGAGGGACGAAAGGTCTGTTCAAATAACCGTTCTTGTACTTTATTGACAACCCTGTCTCTCGTTTGGACAATGAAATATCCGTGGGTCTCCAGCCACACAAGTCATACTATAGGGAGATTTATATGGAAAACCTCCAAATTCGCTCGTGAAATGTTATCAGACTATACTAGGTGTCACGGTGTGGCGGGCGATCGTGACCAACCGTAGACCAACTATAGTCTGTTGACAAACTCTCCACTACACAGAGTGTGAAAATTACGCAAAAGTAACGGCCTTATTTAATGCTGCCGTTTCGTGAATCAATGATAACTAACTTTATTAATTAGCTATAGGTTATCGGCCACAATAAGTAGAACGCTGTCCGCAATATTAGTAACAAAAGTCGGCCAATATGTGTTAAACACGGCCAATAAGTAAAACAATCGGCCAATAAGTAGAAAGGCGGCCAATAAGTCAGCGGTAACATAAATGACGTTATACGTATTTAGCTCGATCGCAAAGTATACTGAGTTGCTTTCCGATGAATTACGGTACGGATTCTCACTGATTTTGGGAGATGAACTACATGTATCAGTTCAATATCATTCCCAGTGGAAACATACAGTACTGTGAAATCGCTGCATTTTCTTCACAAACTTCACAAGAATAAAAATTGCTGGAATAATCAGGGGGGGGGGGGGGTCGGAAAAATTTCCAGACACGTATGCTACTTTTTTGACCCACCCACCCCAACCCCAATTTTTTTCTCCATTTTATAGAGTTTTTTCCCAGCCATGTTTTGACACCCACCCCCTTGTGGAACACAAAACACAAACATACACAGAAAACCAGGACCAAACCTCCTACATGGAGATTCAGTGAATCTATTAATGCACAGCAGGACAGGTCTCTAGCTGTATATTCTTGACTGCAGTGGATTTTGTTTTTGTTAAATAGCATATTTCCACAGCTCTGCAGTCAATTTATTTTAAAGCTTAGTATATGAATAGAGCATGCGTTCCCGTAAAGCACCGCGGCTCCTGGGGTGTCCGGTGCACTGCCGTCGGCCCTTGAAAATCCGAGGGAGGCTTCGTGATTTTCGCGCAAGACCACAAACATATGCTCGGAGTTGACTATGCGAATGTAGTGGCCATTGGAAAGGGTGTAGTTCATGAGTAGAAGACGAGTGAACTACACCATTCCCACTGGCCACTATATTCGCATAGTCAACGACAAGATATGCTCTAATCATTATATTATATCAAACATTTATAGACAAACTGATGTTCTAATATTTATATACCATCGAACATTTTATTGCTAAACTGAAGTCATTGTATTGTGTCCAGGTTGCATTCAATTTCCTTCTCGTCACAAAATCTATTAAGCAGCTTTATTGCTATTGTGAATAGCAGCTCCTGAGTGGGTAACCTGTCACTGACACAGCGCACACGGTTAATCGTAACTAATAGTCACTGTTTTAGTGCCAAAATGTGTGTGGTAGTCCTTTTTAAAGACCTTTTAGTTTTGTGTTTTGTTACTTTGTTATGGAAATTTATAAAGATATTATGTCTATACACCAGGTAGGTGATATTGCTCTACACCAGATAGGTGATTTTTTGTACACCAGATAGGTGATTTTAATTATATCAGATAGGTTAAATTATTATATGCTACGTGCCACCCAGACTCATTAGACATTACTAAAACATGTTTATCGCACATATAGCAATACACTAGAGCACACATGAGCACCAATGGGAAATCAAAGAAAGTTAATGTTACGATTGATTCCAATTGATTCAGATTGGTTAGGATTGGTTAGAAATTTTATAACATTTACAGTTTATCTTGTATGAATTCAGGAATCTTGTATGAGTTCAGAAAAGGCATTATTTCTATTGGACTGTTCAAGTATAGCATGTGAGAGTAAAGCATACAATAACAAAACAAACCTACACTTTTAGTAGAAACCTGTATTAACTCATTCATGACTACGTGAGGTTGTGAATTATCACCATTTTCTATCTCTTGTCACATATGAGATAATTGTATTATCCACTCACAAATATAGGTGTGTTACATGTTTTTTCTTTATACATCAGTGTATCAGTGTATACATTAGTGTTTAATATCCATGTTTGACCAGATTTGGCATTAAATTTATTTCTTTAATGTTAATATCCTTATTTGATGTTAATTACATAGAATACTGCATGGGCAATTCAGCTGCATTAAAAATACTTTCCCTTGCCCTAAAGAGGCACAAACCAACATCCAATGGCCCTAGCGTGTTTAGTGTTACTGCAGTTCCTTATTATTGATTTCTTAGTTTTACAAACCACTACAAACTAGTAAAAATCCAATAAAAGGTGTGAAGGAAAAAAAAATATTTTGTCACGGAAAAAATTGCTTTGGGCTTATTTTGACACCCACCACCCCCAGCATACGTGTCGGGGAAACAAAATTTCTCCGCCCCCTGGAATAATTGTTAATTTATTAATGCACACAATAGTATATAACTATGTCAATATATTCATCCTGTGAAACAACAATTGCAATGTTGCTAATTAATAAAATACTTATTGATTGGTTGTTTCCACATCGCCGAGTTATGAGGCCTCGGTCTGTCGTGTTTAGCCTTCGGCCTGCGGCCTCAGGCCAATACGACAGACATCGTCCTCATAACTCGGCCAATATGGAAACAACCAATTAATAACATATAGAATTGCCACGTGTGTTATAGTGCACGGACTTCCTATCTTTGTCTACAGTGGAACATTATTACAAACCGATTATACAATATATTCAAAAGACACCATTTGCAGGATTGTTTCTTCGTCTTGATGGAGGAACCAGCACGATTGGTAGACTGGAAGCATATGCTGACGAAGAGAGCTCCTCCCTTCCGCGCACAGCTCGCTGGTTTCCATTGTGCCGCGTGGGCCTATCAAATATCGAGGCGACGGTTTACTGCCGAAGCGCCGGATACAAACAAGGTCGTCTGCTAGAAAATGATCGCCGCCTTCAATACATCGCCGATGGTGGAGCCATGCTTCAGAGCTACATGAATTGTGTTGGGAACGAGCCTAGTTTACTGGACTGTCCACACACGGGCGCAAAGATATCTACGTCTGGTGAATGCACACAGCACGCAAATGATGCTGTTATCCAGTGTTTTGACTCAGGTTGGTATCCGCAATTGAGGCTTAGTGTTATTTGCTTTATCCCGCCAAATATGGCATCACATCGGGTCCCTGTGTGTTAACTGAGACCTGAAAAGTAATATCAGATCGAACGATCAGGGGTTAACATTATAACAGATCCTAATTTCAGTAAAATGTTTTTTCGGAAAATTTCCAACCATATGTTTGCTACGCGTACGTTGAATCCTCCCAGCAGTTAGAATTGCGCTTGATATACCAATTGACAAGTTTAATTTTGTGTTTATAATTTACAACTGAGTGATGATACTTCACATTGTGTCACGTTTATCGTATATACATGTACCAAATAATGTAAAAAATTCGTGAGAAATTTTGAAAAAATCCGTTCTGAAATATCAGGAAAACGTGCGTATAGGCATTAAGTGTGTCATATTTCTCGCAGTTGCCATGATGGGTCGGTACGAGCGGCACGGGCCTGTGGCAGTGAGCACCACTGACGGAGTGCTCGATTGGAATCTGGTGTGCGACACCGGCTTCGATGACCGGACAGCCGGAGTGTTATGTCGGAGTCTCGGCTTTTCCTCTGGTTCTGCCATCTGCTGTTCGGCATACGGCGAGCAGACGACAAGCGTGATTGTGAGCAACTATATCCTCTCATGTCCGGAAGCGGTTGACTCGATTAACGACTGCCTTCGGGAGCAGGCTTGTGAGAGCAAGAACTATGCATCCGTTATCTGCTTCAGTGTAAATGAAGAAATTGATGAAGGTTGGTAAAAAGAACAAATTGAAATAAACAATCATGAAGATCATGAGCAAATTGTAACCTGGAATAATGTGTGCTTTCAAAGATAATGTTCATGGCTCTTGGCCAATTGTTATGAAAGCTACATGTCCGCTATTTCCTGCACATATTGACATAGTTTTTTTACCACCCACACGTGGAAGGTTTAAGTTTTTTTCGAATTATTCTTTCCGCATACAAATTCAAATAATATTTTCCAGTCTATGTATTTTCCAGGTATGTATGCATTAGCCATACCCTGCATAGTATATGACCCGTTGACTGCACAGAATTAGTGATATCAGAATTTCAGTCACATCATGACACCTATTTATATTTAAGACTGAATTCAGACACTAACACTGGTTTATCAGAAAGCAGGATTTAGTGTTAACTGTACCGACCGAACAAGTTTCATCGCAGTTAAAACGTTATGTAGTTCTCATACAAAAACCTAGTTTAAAAAAAACATGTCAGGGATATTACGGATTTATGTTGAAACCAAAGCTTGGAACCAAAAGGTTATATATAAGAGTCGTTTAACGTTTTGCCCAGACGTTATGCAAACGCTGTTTATTTTACTGTATAAACATACAAGTAACACCGAACGCTCTTTTGGCCGCATGCTGGAATTAAATATCATTCTATTCTCTCTGAGCATATGATTGTTACGACTTGATTTAATCTTTTCGATGCATGTGTGGCTTGCGTATAACTATTTCGTGTATTTATCAGCTTATTTTGATACATGCAGGACAGCGACTAGGTAATGTGAAATCAGTACTATCTATTGAATTTTGGTAACGAAAGCACGGATAGTTTTTATCGTCGGTAGCCATTTGATTTTTATGTGCCGGATTAAAAGTCAAAATATAGTGAACTTATTATAAATTAGATATATGACCACGGAAACCGTGACCGCACATGCATGAACACATAGGTTCCATCTAATTATTGGTGGATATCGAACACACGCAACACACAGTACCCTGATGTCATAGTATAGATGCATGGGGCATCTTTAGTTTACATATAGAGGATCTACAACTCCTCCCCAGTTTATAGCGGAAGTTACAAAACTCGTCCAGTAAATTAGGTCTGAACCTCGCCAAAGACTCGGTCAAGACCTAATTTACTGGACTCGTTTTGTAAATTCCGCTATAAACTGGTGACGAGTTGTAGATCCTATTTATTACTTGATCCAAAACCTTGACATAACATACTTAAATCAACAAATGGGACGCGAAACTAACAACGGCTTCTATAAGGCGTGCGATGACGTTTCACGTTGTTTGCCCACGTAAATAAATAAGGACTATTTGGCGTATTTAATGACGTATATTTAATGGCATAACTTTTCAAGCTCTTCAGAGTTCATTCATTATAGCTTGTTGGAAAATATTGGAAGCCAGAGTATTTTAAGACGTAGCGTACGGACTGTAAACAAACGACAAACCGGAAGTCAAAGGTCACCTGGCACTATTTCCTGTTATTAAACGAACGTTTAATATCACAATTTATAGAATAGGTTTATTGAATGGATCAGGGTAGGATCATGTAATAAAATTAATTATACACTGTTTGCATTCCAGGATACCAGTTCACACTAAACAGAAGATTACATGCCTTTTTCACACCACCGTTGACTGTATCTCACTACGGGATCAGTGGATGGGTTTCTAGTCTCGGTTGGACCGATACTGAAGCTACCGTCACATGCCGAGCGAATGGCTACACCAAGGGATTCGCATATCCACACCATGTTACATCAGAGCCGATGGAAGCGCCATTCTGGGTTAGCAATATGACGTGTACGGGAAACGAAGTTTCTATTGGTCAGTGTTCGTTTTCCGCACGCTTGGGACTTGGGAACGTGGCAACGTATGGGCTTGCTGGTGCACTTTGCCATAACGCAGGAGGTATGTTGACGACAATAGGGGTGTGTCAATTTGCCATAGTGTATTCTCTTGTGATGAATTCAGCGGTATACTTTTCTTATTTCATTTTATGACAACACTGCAATGACATTTAAAGATAGCCTATATCTCTTCCCAACACGTTTTAAATAAATTCCAGGGTATAAACTAAATTAAATATATATGAATCGATGACACATGTCCGGAAATGATTGTATAAATTAATATCAATCTTATTTAGGATTTCTTCTGACATCTGTAGGATACTTTTGCCTATTTTTGGAACAGAAATCCTCTCGAAAAAGTTAGGAGCGTACCAAGTAGGATAACTCTATCTTGTTAGCCTCAATCAAAGCAAATTGCAGATCAGCTAAGATACTTACCGAGAATTACGTTGGAAATAAACTACTTTATTATATGCTTGCAAGCCTTGCCTATAAGATAGCGCGAAATTACCGAAACTTAGATCTTTGTTTGTATGTATCTCTTAGAAGCCACAGTGAAATCTACTATGTCGTTATTTCACTGTGGTTTCGTTATATTTTACTGTATCCTGCCGGTGGTTTGAAGACAAATTCTATAACCGCGTGTTAAAGTAAATTGTCTGCAAACTTATCAGTTATAACCCATAAGCTTATTCGAAACAAGGGTTATTTCTTATAATTTAATCAGTCATTTCACAGGGGAACCACCATAAGTAGAAAGCAGAAGTAAACAAGCGAAAAACTGTCTACAGAAAACCACACGCGCGCAAAGTTGAAACAGACACACTCAAGTGTCGTCGACAATTAAGCGTTTTCGATTGGCTATAGCCGGTGATTATCACGCACTGTGCAGCTGGGGCCCGTGCGCGTGGGATATATATATTTCGACTGTGGTGACACTTGTTAGGTCCGGTTACGTGTTTCATTTGTCTGCACGAGTCTTGGTGCTTTACCTATAGGTAATTGCGCACTTATGATTAGTAGGAAGTATTCATCAAATTGCTGTACTATTAAAAGGAAAAAACAGCAACTTTGAGCTTTAATAAGGTGCATATAATAAAATGAATACCTCCAGTTTTTTTGTTTGAATACCTGAAACAACTCATTCGTGTCTGGAAAGAAATATCGAATTTTCACTCGCGGCTTGCAGTCGCTCGTGAAAATTCGATATTACTTTCCAGAAACTCATGATATATTTTGGTATTCAAACAAACACTGTAGGTATTCTCTATTTAATATGCCTTTATAGACAAATAATATACCCCATCTTTATTTGTATCTATATGTTATTCACAAAATAGCTATTTGTTGTTGTAATTGTGGCACGAAGATAGGCCATCTTTAACGCTTTATTTATGTATTTTAACATTCATATATAGAGGATATGAAATGAGTGTTTCTCTCATATGATATTTATGAAACGAGTCTAAGAATTTTCAGTTTTCTCGAGCCTCCGGCGAGAGAAAACTGAAAATTCGTGACGAGTTTCATAAATATCATAAATATCATATGAGAGAAACACGAATTACATATTCTATTTATCATATGACACCTATAAATTGATTATGATGTCCAAAACGCACACAAATCACTAAATAGCTATATGACATCGGCAGCAAAAGGTTAATGTGACATCACTTCATTGCACCGGAAGCCCAATTACACCTGGTGAACTAGCAGAAATGATATGCACGCGAAGATATAGTGCGCTATTCTGTTCTCAGTTTGTGACATTATATCGTATGTTTATTAGATAAATACGAATTACATATTCTATTTATCCTATAACAATGTCAAAAACTATCTATTTCAAGATTATAATTGCGAGAATTTCGGCATCGCGTTGATTCGTGTATTTGACGCGCACGAATTTGACCTGCATTTAGTCAGAGATGCGGCTCGGCCCCGGCTGCCATTCCGCCAATCAGAACACACTTTTTTGTCAACAAACCAATCAAATTATCGGAAGGTGATATGAATTAGTAATTGATATGAAATTGATTTATGTCTTCTGTTTATCTGGGGGATGTTCGAGAAATATTAGCAGACGTCAAACAGGCGAAAAGATAATGCAGACGGCTTATTTTTCATAAGTGGGAAATGTTCAGATAATACGTTCAACGGTCTGTGGCAGTTTTTTTTAACTGATTATCTAAACATTTCTTGAGGGCACTACTCATGAATGAGTAACTATAGTGAAGAATCTCATGTTTCCCGAGTGATCCCGAGACGAATGTTCGTAATGAATCGAGATCCCAATCCTGGTGCCATTTCCACATGTTTGGTACACTGGGAAACGAAGCCCCCTTCTTCGTATGGAGATACACAATTATGCAGAGATGCGGCGACGGGGGTGGTTGTCGATGCGAACCACTCCCCAACTTTGCAACAACAAAACAAATCGAACATTCTAAAACGTTTCATGTCTGACAATAACTTCAGTTGGAAATGTCAGAACAATGTTGAACAATGAAAAAAGGTTTAAAATGTTCAGATAGTTTGATTTACCATTCAGTATTTAGCGTGAAATCTGTTTTTATGTTTATGTTTTAAAACTGTCAAATATTTCCTTACTTTCGGTCTTATATATGTTGGAAATTTGCAAAAGTTGGAAAGCTTGAGGTACCAGTTGAAATTTTCAACCCAAGTTGGGCGGGGTCCAGATGATGTTTCCCGTTCTTGGAACTTTCGGTATGGATCAAGGGATGCACATTGCACTGATAATCTAACCACGCCCCTGTATATATGGAATTATAACGGTAGTGATCCCACCCTGTATATATGGAATCATAACGGTAGTGATCCCACCCTGCATATATGGAATCATAACGGTAGTGATCCCACCCTGTATATATGGAATCATAACGGTCGTGATCCCACCCTGTATATATGGAATCATAACGTTAGTGATCCCACCCTGTATATATGGAATCACAACGTTAGTGATCCCACCCTGTATATATGGAATCATAACGGTAGTGATCCCACCCTATGTATATGGAATCATAACGGTAGTGATCCCACCCTGTTTATATGGAATCATAACGTAGTGATCCCACCCTGTATATATGGAATCATAACGGTAGTGATCCCACCCTGCATATATGGAATCATAACGGTAGTGATCCCACCCTGTATATATGGAATCATAACGGTCGTGATCCCACCCTGTATATATGGAATCATAACGTTAGTGATCCCACCCTGTATATATGGAATCATAACGTTAGTGATCCCACCCTGTATATATGGAATCATAACGGTAGTGATCCCACCCTATGTATATGGAATCATAACGGTAGTGATCCCACCCTGTTTATATGGAATCATAACGTAGTGATCCCACCCTGTATATATGGAATCATAACGGTAGTGATCCCACCCTGTATATATGGAATCATAACGGTAGTGATCCCACCCTGTATATATGGAATCATAACGTTAGTGATCCCACCCTGTATATATGGAATCATAACGGTAGTGATTCCACCCTGTATATATGGAATCATAACGGTAGTGATCCCACCCTGTATATATGGAATCATAACGGTAGTGATCCCACCCTGTATATATGGAATCATATTAACGGTAGTGATCCCACCCTGTATATGTGGAATCATAACGGTAGTGATCCCTCCCTGTATATATGGAATCATAACGGTAGTGATCCCACCCTGTATATATGGAATAATAACGGTAGTGATCCCATCTAATATGAATGCTATATGAAAATAGTTTTGTATGAGGTACATTTTTTTTAATTCTTCGTAAATTTTATGCTATATTTTCCGGCACATTTTGTGGTCAACATTGAGAAATATATAGTCTACTTAAAAAGGCACAATCCGATTCGATTGTCCTCGGTATCATCCAGTTACAACAACAACAACAACGGAATTTTACCAAAGGCCGATTTAGTTATCTAAATTAGTTTATTACAATAAATTCTCACAACAATACCAAGCACGATATCATATATACTTGCCGAAAACGTCCTATAATAACCGTCTTTCTGAACAGCTTGGTAGTTGAACGGGTGTGGTTTACACCTTCCACATCATTCAAAGTGCAATTGTTATTAATTTATATATTCACCATACTGGGGATGGCAGGAAGACAGTCTTGCCAGACTGTGCCATCCCTCACAATATACGACATAATTTTCCATAATTTTCGCCACTATTATGTAATAGATATGTGTATTGCAAATAAAATATCATATCCTTCTTCAACACGTCTCATGATATTGTAAACAAATATATATATTCCCATATATGCTGTTATATGTAACATGTCTATTGGCATGAATACAACATGATTACCAATTTGTATATAAGCATCACATTGAATGGTATCTTAAAGTGATGTGAAACACTGCGGTATCAAATAGAAATGGAGAATAATCTTAATCAAATTAGTAAATGTTTTCAAATATTATATCCAAATTGACAACACACACTGTCAATCTTATATATTAATTAAATGCATTGACTCTCGATGGCGAAATCGTTTTCGTTCGCCGATTGTTAATAATTGCGTCCCGATTCGCGAAGTAAATATTTACAATTCAGCGTAGTTCACACAATGTTGTCTATGTATTTGTTCGGTCGATTTGCTTGAGATCTTCGGCCATGTTGGTAGAATGCTACATTCCTCCAGTTGGCATAGCGCCTGAGTACTAACTTATCAATTTCTCATATCGGAACAAGTCCAAAATATGTCTTTAATTGTTGTTACTCGCGTTACTTTTCATCGTCTTACATTCCGAAAATAATTTGCAATGGACACTGATCGCCATGCAAAGTCACAGCGAACCGTGACCTTGCGTGACCTCTCGAACTCTCTCAACGGTGTCCGCACATGACCATGTTCAAGGTCGATAAAATAAACATATTTCAAAAATAAAACATTTTCACTCCGAGCTTTGATGGGTGGATTCCGCGAATCAGATAAAATAAATTTTACCTCCGAAGCCGAAGAAATAGTAATTATGTGGCGTCATATCGGATTGTGCATCTTTATTTTAATTTAAATATCATTTAAAGGTACGGTTGGCCTTGGCGGTGGGTATCCTGTGAAAATATTTCCACCCGTCAAAAACCGACACAAACAGAAAGAACATCAAAATGTAGACATACTTTGTCCGTATACAAATAAGAAATATCACATAAACAGTATGTTATTGTCATATGTTTGACCATTGTTATGTAAACAAAAGCCAAAAAAAGTTACTTTTCTGGTGTTTGTTTATATTATGATGGTAAACATAAAGAGCGTTCTTTGTTGGTGAATTCCTGATATGGAACTATTAAAGAGCGTTTATGCCATTTGTGTGTGATTAGCCAGTAGCATTGTGCTGTCTTCTGTAACACAATCAGGCTCTTGCTTAGGTAAAATATAGTAGATCTTTATGATAACATGGTGTTTACGCGATGGTCATGGTATCATGAACGAAACTGTATGCGTTTTAATGTTTTTCTGTTTACGGTGTTTGGAACAAATATGAATATTTTCGACAATTAAGGCCTCCCGTGCCTTTAACAATGTTTGCTTGCAATTTATTAAGTCTGTTCCAACCAATTTATGTTTATATTATGTGTATCAACGTATGTGTTAACACCATGAATTGTCAGGGGCGCCAGAGCAATCGCCTTAAAGAAAAGTATGTTCATTCGTAATATGAGGTTAGTCCTGTCAAGTGCTCTATAATGCTCTATATATGGGTACTAACATTCTGCATTTCGGCATTTATGCCGTTAAATGTACGTTTGACTGAAAAAATACCTTTTTTATGAAGTTATACCCCATTTTCCTCGTTTGCTTACAGTGTCCCTGTATATTGATGTATAATTTTTCGCAAATAACTTGCCTTTCAGACATTGAGTACCGTTTAGTGGATGGCGATGACAAATCAGGTCGTGTTGAGATGGCTGTTGGCGGTGTTTGGGGTACTATTTGTGACATACACTGGGACGACGCTGACGCTGGTGTCCTCTGTCGGCAATTGGGTCATTCAGACGGGTACTCTGTGCATGGCAATCCATTTGGAAGCGGGAGACGTGATAGTCCAGTCTGGATCAGCGAGATTCACTGCTTGGGAACAGAGACTAGTCTACATGCGTGCAGAAACTCGGGTTTTGATAGCTCTGTCAGCGGGTTTTCTTTGACTGGTTCTTGCTCGAGTCATGATAAGGATGCAGGCGCCACCTGTGTCGATTACGGTAAGATCTAATGTTGTTGAGTAGTTTCCGGCCGCAGGCCGGGTAGGATGATCGGACTGCAGTTTGTATGTCCCTTCACCCTTTCTTGATTTATTCGATGAAAATCGATCGTTGAGGCTTTTGATGCTGTTCAGATGCGGAGGCTGACCGGAGGCAAAGTGAGGTTGAGATGTTTAGTTTTTGCTGGTTGCTTTTAGCTTTTTTCTTTTCTTGTTTTTGCTTTTCGGTGGATATAATTCACCAAAGGTTGACATTGCTTTCATTCTAGTCTCTTCTGCTTTCTTCCTTTCTTCTTCTGAGTCGGCGATTAATTTAGCAGTTTCTTTTCTGTGGTTTTCAATCCATAGCCTGGTGGCATCTGTTGCTTGTTCGGTGGCCGGTGTTGTAGGATTGGCAGTTGAAGGCTCCGGCTCAATGTATTCCGCCTTCTTCTCTTTCCATGCGGCTAGTCTCTCGGCATCTCTTTTTTCCTTGATGGTGATTTCTTCTTCTTCTTCTTCTTCTTCTTCTTCTTTATATTTTGTCGAAGTTTCCGTGTTGATCTGGTATTATCCGGTTCACTTCCGGTAGGGAGCCCTGAAAAGGGCTGTGCCGGGCCGGACTGGAAATCCAGAATCAACTGGTATCCGCCTTTGTGAGCGTGGAGTGACCAGCTCAGACAAGGCGTGACATGCATGGAGTCCAGCATTGTAGTAACACTAATTGGAATAAGCGGTGGCGTAGTCATCCTGAGAGGTGGCGATCCAAGCTCTCTGGAGGTCCGACGAATCAATTGTTTTGTAAGATTTAATGAGAGAAATCCACTCTTTCTATACTGTATGGATTCTCCCATTCACTTATTAGAGTAGACATTGGCATGGTCTATTGTTCATTTGGATCGAGGGATGTTCGTGTAATAAACGCATACGAGAGAACAAGTGCCGAAGGATTCGTATCCTTCAAAAATAAATGTTCAGATAATAAGTTCAAGAAACGAGCATGGTCGTTTGTTTAACTTATTGTCTGAACATTTTCTAAGGGAACTACTCATCAATGAGGATTTAGTATTGAACAGTTTAAGTGGTCAAGTTTAAAAGTCAAGTGTGTTTGCTCTTCTCAAAGCAGTATTTCTCTCTGTTTTTGATGTTCTGTTTTATATGTGTTTGCACAATGGTCAGTTTCTTAATGGTTCTGACCCCAATCGAACACTCTCGCTCTGATTTGGGCGTTATTATTTGTCTATATTTAGTCTCGTTTTAGTCCAATTCACGGTTGCGTCTATACATATAAACTGTTGTTTCGCTTAATCTTGATTCAGTTTCTCTCAGTCGTGATATGGTCTAATGGCTAAAGCGACGTAAAACCCTAACTAAACAAATAAAGGTCAAGTTTGAGCTGATTTGCATGTAGGTGATCCGCAACTGATAGCTCGAACAACAAAATATGTGTTTAATAGAGAGATTCTACTCTTATTGAATGTAATGACTGTATTATATGGATTGTAACTTAGCCACAGCAGAATTATGGGTAATTTTTCAGGATTTAGTCGGAAATAGGGCTTGTTGCCATTCATCGGAAAGCTCTCAATGAATGGCAACAAGCCATATTCCGACTAAATCCTGAAAAATTACCCATAATTATGCTGTGGTTAAGGAGTCGATTATTTGGGGCATTACTGTATAGTTGTTTGTGTGATTCTGAGTGAATGACATGTGAATTATGTTTGGAGTCATTAGCATTTATAAATGTTCAATATTGGGGGTGTAATTGGCTAACTGACAAAGCTCGTGATATAATGGTATTTAGAGCACATCGGTATGATCATAAAAACTGGAAAATCCCTTTCTGGATTGAAGTAATGTCACACATTCCTATAAAAGTTGAGGAGGTATACAAAACGCGTTTGTGTCAATAATTAAACATTTGTATTTTTTAACTCTGTTTTATTGAAACTTGTGATGGTTGAATTTAAAGTAACATTAACCACGTCTAGTATTATCCACATGGTACACATGAATATCTACGTAGTACCCAGTTTCTAAGAAACCCTACACCCCGTACAATAGCTAGAAGGGGCATATCTCCAATGCCCATACTCTGAAATGTTCGCCAAGTCCTTGTAGCTACTACCGGATGACATGCGTTCAGCCATCCCCTTGATTTAATAAATTACTTGAAGATCGTATGGGGTCATACGAATTTTGACCGGCAGAGTAATTAAACAATGTATGGGAATCCCGAAGGAATTCGCACGAACTTTGTTTAAATACTCTGCCGGTCAAAACCAATGACCCCATTCAATCTTCAAGTCATTCCTTATATAGAAGATCTCACATGACTTTCTATTTTATACGGAATTTATCAACCGAGTTCACTAAATTCGATTTGAGCCGAGGTTTACCGATGCTCAAATAGAATTTTGTGGACGAGGTTGATAAATTACGTATATAATGGAATGAGTTTGAGATACCTTTTATCATATGATCAAATAAACGCGAAACAACGCGAAGTATTCATCGAAAACAACAATCATAGACTTCAGCGATTTAGTCATTTAAATAATGGCGTGACGTCATCGCACGCGCTAATATTACACGTGTGTCTTACCAATAATTATGAAGCTAGTTTTATGGGTTAATTATGTGATAAAATCATTTACCAGTGCATTTTAATAGAAAATTATTAACATGAACAACTTTTAAAAAATAGAAAATCAATTATAAGTAACATAGTCCGAGAGCCCATAAGGTTTTATTGTCGTCACTCTGACCAAAAGACCCACTCTGCTCATTTTGTGGCAAATTATATGTAGTTTACGGAAACCAATTTCTTGCGAGTGGGAAACGCGGCGTTTGGGAGATATTTAACATAGAATGATGCCTGGTGAGAGCGAAAAATGTTACTTAAGTGTTGGGGGAGGGTTAGTAATTTCGAATGTATGCAACATATGTAATGTTAGCTAACACGTTATATATACCATTTTGTCGGCAATAAGTCATTCTATCTAGTGAATAAACACAGAATTAGAATTTCAGCCACTGACCTCGAGTACGAGAGGTCAAAGGTCAAATATATTTTGAAACGCCATTTTTTTTAAATGTCAAATTGGAAAGTTAGCTTAAGAAATTTTATAATCATCTGTTGGAATCCGTTCTAGTATAATTTTGAACTTTACTGTATACCAGATTCGGAAAAGAGGAAAGAAAATTAACACAGCCGTAATTGCAACCATTCAAGATGTCAGCCAAAATGTGTGCCGAAATAGCCAAAAACAGTAACAATTCATAAGGTCTCTCTGATCGCCGTTATAGTAAAGATGATGTCACATACGGTCATGTTGTCCGTTCGATACGTTATGGTAATATACAACCCTTACAAATTAGCCAAAAATCCGACACAAAACTCCTATATGGCGGCCAAGATGGCCGCCGAAATGTGAAAATTTGCTATTTTTCGGATATTTCACCACCTTTCGTTTGTCTCTGTTGGATAATATTGGCTTCTTGACGCGATTTTATACATTTATCGTATAGAAGAATTATTGGCGAACACATGGGGATAATAATATACATTCCTTGCTGGAAATTTTTGTCCGATATCACGTTTTCCCAAATGCCGGTATAATTCGGTCAAAGCCAAAACAACGCTAATTACGCAAGGGCTGTTTCGAATCATCAATGAATGTTATTGCTATCACAACAAAACCCACGCGTATATATGTGCAGGAGATACTCGAGATAAGCTTCCTCTTATACCTGAGTTGAGAAATATTTACCCAAATCCAAGATGGCGGCCAAAATGGCCACCAGAAATAGAAAAATTGCCGAAAATCGCTGATTTGAACATCGGTGACAGCTATTGTCACGACAACTCCACACATATCATATTGTGAGTTGGGAAGACTGAGTCGAAGAACTGCGCTTATATTGCATCCAAATAAAAGTCGCCCAAATCCAAAATGGCGCCCACAATGGTGGACAGATTTAGAAAATCACCGAAAATCTATCATATTCACATCATTGGGCATTATTGTCAAGACAACTCTACCCATGCTTACATCCGAGTTGGAAATACTGTGATAAAGTAATTATCTTGGATTTGATGAAGGATTTTTTCTTCCAAATCGAAGATGGCGGCCAAAATGGCGTCCGAGATTTGAAAACAAGCTTACATTCTTTTACTTTCATACTATGTGCGCATTGTGAGAATTTGGTCGTCATCTTGAACTAGAAAGGCATATGGTCTATAAGTATACAAGCTTACAGGTCATCTCCATGTATGTATTTCTCATATCCCATGTGGATAACCACATGTACACCTGGCGAACTTCCCAGCTAACTAGTCATTTCTCAATAGATGGTTCAACTCACAAACTTAGCGAACGTATTGGCATACGTGGACAACTTCGGCAGTGTTTCAAAGGTAGCTAGCTGTCTCATTCCCTTGGACACATTCATATCTGCTACAGAGACGACCATAATGTACCGACTACCCACACTTCTTGATCATGATCATAAGCAACTTTGTAACGTCCCGCATTCGTCTCGTTAGCAGAGAAGAACAATACTCGCGGTGCTAGTTTGTAGACAAGCTCCATGACAGTGGGAATGAAATGGGCCACGGCATACACCCCCACACCAGCTGCATGTTTCAGATATAGAATGTCATGTGTGTTGGTGCTTTTGGTGTGGTCAGATTTGTGTTTCCACATCCGTTTCAAGGCCGTTCTTAATCAACTTGACCAGACATGTAATTTTGTCTGGATAATACTATCCTATCCTCCCCAGAAGATTCGGATGGGCTAAATGATGTCTTTATGGAATGAGGGTATGCGTTGTTGTTATCCTCTCTCAAGACTAGTGTCAGTATATGGGCGGTATTTTCCAAGGAACTGTGATGCATTTGTGAGAACAATTTATAGATCGATGGGAATGGATGATGACATTGGTGAACTTGACCTTTATGGTCATATAGCTTTATAGTATATAACTTTAGAATATAGTAGTTAATATGTCTCATGCAGGACAATGGCTTTGAATGGCGATGTTACCAAGAAATAAATTGGTGTATCCAACGTAGGTTAAACTTAATGCAATGTCTCAACAATCCCCTAGATGTTTTTCGAGTTAAAATTTTCACCATTGTGGTGATGGCATCAGTGTTCACGCTGGACCGAAAAAAACTTTAGCCAAAAGTTTAGCCAAATGAAAATTTTAATAGCCAAATGAAAAAAACTTTAGCCAAATGTTTTTTGGCAAAATAAAAAAAAAAATTGGCCAAATTAAATCATCGTTTTCTGGTCGGTTCACAATTAATGACTAAAGCGTAAAATCTAACAGACACAGGTAAAATACACAATAATTTAAATAATTTTGATGAACTAGAAGTATTTTTATATATATCATTTATTAAAAATTTATTAATCTTTATGTGAAAGAGTGATTGTGGGGGGGGGGGGGGGGCGGTAACCCGGGATTGTCCTTCTTAATGTCATTATTTTTTAATTGTCAAATTACAATCTGTCATAAAAGCATGCATATTATTTTGACTGTATCGGTATTGACGACAAATAGCCACAAAATATCTGTCGTGATTCACATTTGGCTGATTAAGCTATTGTCTTACGCTTGGTGCTCATAAACCTCGACCGTCATAAATACAATGTCATCATAAACATGCATTGTGCAGGCGCGCCGTGAGTGATCAGACAGACAATGGGCTGAATGGGGGATTGGGGGATTAAATGTAAAAATAAAATAATGACCTTTTGCTGCTTCGTGCAGAGTGACGTAATCTTTCTCCAGATTAAAACAGCCTGTTACGAACATATTGCTTATATACCGGCGTCAATGCACTTTACAAAACATTGCTTTCTTCACATTGTCATAATTCAACCATGGTCGGTTTAATGTCCATGCGTCTTTGAATGTCCGTCTTGTGAAAACTAAAGATGATCGCTTGGTTGATAGAGTTGTCGATCGGATTTCCCTTTGTACGATATTTCATAAGTACGAAAATAATGAAATACTTTCGTCACCTAACTTCGTCTTGAATGTCGATCTATTGAGCGCTTTTATTAATTAGCTTTCTGGCTCCATGCTTTCAGTCTCCATTTGGGTTCAAAAAAAGTTTAGCCAAAAGTTTAGCCAAATGAAATTTTTATTAGCCAAACTCGAAAAATATTAGCCATTGGCTAATTTGGCTACCGACAGCGTGAACACTGGATGGCATTGCACTTTCTTGAACCACACCGACTATCACACATCGTGAGTATGACACCAACTACCAAATGCATCGTCATCAAGACTACATCACGTTCTGGGTGGGGCTTATATAGTAGTAGCCAATGGTGCAAGCCTGGTCTAATTGATTAAGAACGGCTTCCAAACGGATTGGAAGATACAATCTTAGCATATAAGGGAAGCAAAGCTACATGAGATCATGTCTAAATCTAAAACATACCCAAAGAAGGGGCAGTGCAGTCATGGTCCAATTTCATTTCCACTATCATGACACTTGCCCACAAACTAGCACCGTGTGTATTATTATTATCTGCTTGGATAGGTACGGTGAGACGTTTGCTGGAAGCCACAAGGACTGTTCTTATGATCACGGTCAAGAAGTGAAAGTATATTATGCATTATGGTCTTCTACGCCTTAGCAGAAAGGCACCCGTCAAATGTTAGGCTTTCAGAAATTCGAAGCCATATACAGAAGATATCCGGCTACGTCAGTATGTGAACATGTGAATTGGTGAACCATATATTGAGAAGTGGCTGGATGGGTAGATCACCATTTTGTTATCCACATTAAGTTACCAAATCTGAATCTGAATACGCAGATAGAGACGTCCTTCTAAAAGCTATTATACGCATCGACCGCATAACTTTCTAGTTTATCACACAATATGACGATCAGACCCCATATGTAGTGTCTGAATTATACCATAAGCTACCACGAATGAAGCTCGTCAAGAATAAGGATAAGAATTCCCATCTTTCGAGACAAACGCGTGAGCTTGACACCGGCATATGTATTGTGGGTTTTCATCCTTCCAGAAGGCGACGACCTATGTTGGAACTAATAGTTGGCTTATGTACCGTTTCGTTCAATCCATACATATTGATATTATGACGAAAAGTTGAAATTTGTGTGTGATAATTTCGACTTTCTTCAATTTCTGGTCACCGGTTTGGCAGCAATCTTGATTGCGAGAGTTGGCCAAACTCAAATAGATACTTCATATCAATTTTCCATATGAATATTTAAGTGTGTGTAGAATTCTCACATCAATGACGCACATAGTATGAAAGTAAAGGAATTTAAGCTTGTTTTCAAATATCGGACGTCATTTTGGCCGCCATCTTCGACTTGGAAAACAAATCCTTCATCAAATCCAAGATAATTACTTTATCACAGTATTTCCAACTCGGCTGTAAGCATGGGTAGAGTTGTCTCGACAATAATGCCCAATGGTGTGAATATGAGAGATTTTCTGTGATTTTCTAAATATGTCCATCGTTGTGGGCGCCATTTTGAATTTGGGCAACTTTTATTTGGATGAAATATAAGCACATTTCTTCGAATCAGTGTACCCAACTCACAATAGTAAGCAGGTGTGGAGTTATCGTGACAATAACTGTCACTGATGTTAAATTCAGCGATATTCGGCAATATTTCTATTTCTGGTGGCCATTTTAGCCGCCATCTTGGATTTGGATGAATATTTCTCTACTCGGGTATAAGAGGAATCCTAGCTCGAGTATCTCCTGCACATATTACGCGTGGGTTTTGTTGTGATAGCAATAACATTCATTCATTCGAAACAGTCATTGTGTTATTAGCGTCGTTTTGGCTGTGATCGGATTGTACCGGCATTTGGGAAAACGTGATATCTGACAAAACTGTCCAGCAAGGAATGTATATTATTATCCCCATGTGTTCGCCAATGATTCTTCTATACGGTAAATGTATAAAATCGCGTCAAAAAGCCAATATTATCCAACAGAGACAAACGAAAGGTGGTGAAATGTCCGAAAAATAGCAAATGTTCACATTTCGGCGGCCATCTTGGCCGCCATATTGGAGTTTTGTGTCGGATTTTTGGCTAATTTGTAAGGGTTGTATATTACCATAACGTATCGAACGGACAACATGACCGCATGTGACATCATCTTTACTATAACGGCGATCAAAGAGACCTTATTAATTTTTACTGTTTTTGGCTATTTCGGCACACATTTTGGCTGACATCTTGAATGGTTGCAATTGCGGCTGTGTTAATTTTCTTTCCTCTTTTCCGAATCTGGTATACAGTAAAGTTCAAAATTATACTAGAACGGATTCCAACAGATGATTATAAAAAAATTTAAGCTAACTTTCCAATTTGACATTTAACAAAAATTGTCGTTTCAAAATTTATTTGACCTTTGACCTCTCGTACTCGAGGTCACTGGCTGAAATTCTAATTCTGTGTTTATTCACTTGATAGAATGACTTATTGCCGACACAATGGTATATATAACGTGTTAGCTAACATTACATATGTTGCATACATTCGTAATTACTAACCCTCCCCCCAACACTTAAGTAACATTTTTCGCTCTCACCAGGCATCATTCTATGTTAAATATCTCCCAAACGCCGCGTTTCCCACTCGTAAGAAATTGGTTTCCGTAAACTACATATAATTTGCCACAAACTGAGCGGAGTGGGTCTTTTGGTCAGAGTGACGACAATAAAACCTTATGGGCTCTCGGACTAACACATTGTTCGAATCCCAACACAGTCTCCGAATAACAACACGCAGCGAGCGGGTGTACATTATCGGATTGAAGTAACGTATAGGCGGTTCATCTCTTTTTATGAAGTGGTGGCTCTAGTTATTGGTTGATGAACATAGGAAACATTCGTGTTATACCGTATATGACGATTTGTACTGATTCTTACGGGCTCTAATTGTGTGAATGTTGAGGGTGTGTGATTATACACCCATACATAACCATCATGGTATAACTGTAGTAGTAGTATGCATATCAGTAAGGCATGTATGCAGGGGTTGTAGACATCACGGTGTGTTCCAATATCCTATATATCGAGATGTCATTGGTGAAAGTGTTGACGGGCAATCACAAATAGTGGTGCATTCTAGGACTCAAGTTGAACTTATAAAGTGTCCATCATTGGATTTTGAAGCCAATTTAAAGCTATATACTGCATGACCCGACATGCTATATTGATAGTTTTATTCCTTTATATTGCTTATATGTCCAATTTGATAACTTAAATAATTATTTTGATGCGGTTGATGGAATTATGGAACACCCACTACCGGCATGCGTGTGTGTGCGTGTATGTGTGTGTGAGGGTGCGTGGGTGCGCGCGCGCTTTCCTAAGTGAACTATTCGTTGATGAGTATTTAGTATAACAAGGGTTAAACTCACTCGTGTGTTTCAGTTCGCCTCCACACTGGTTACGGTGCACCGTTCGGGGCCCTCCAAATCTACAACAATGGCGAGTGGAAAAATGTATGCAACGACACATTTGGAGACACAGCAGCAACTATTGCATGCCGCGATTTGGGATTCAGAGTAGGGATTCACGTTGGCTGGTCGAAGTTCGGTGTACTCCCTTTCAAGATTGGTGTGAGTTCGATTGTGTGCACTGGTGGAGAGTCTACACTGATGGATTGCGTCATAACGTACCGACCAACGAGTGCATGTGGGTCATACACGACTCTCATCTGCAGCAACGAAACTAAAATAGAGACAAGTAACTATATGCTACTACCCATTTTAAGATCCTAAGCATCGTTAACATATACATCAGAAACATATTGTGTGCATGGTTACCAGGGTCAAGTACGACGAATTGACAATTCAATTCATTTAAGCTAAATCAAATGTGACATTCTCGCGACCTTACTATGTCATTTGAATAAGTTGTTCGCACTTGCACATCACGGGCTTAATAGTAAGTTTGAACGATGAACTTTCGTCTCAGTGTGTGTCCTGATAATAGACATTACCACCCAAACAGCCGCCTAATATTCTCTATATAGTTTATAACCGAACTCCCTTGTTCTAACTTCACCTTCTATTTTCCGAATGTCCATTTTGGTATTCTGATCGTTCATGTCACTAACGATTCCCAACAGTTTCTGAGAGCTCTGACTGATAACTAGCGTGGATCACTCCGCCTACAATAAACAAAATTAATTTTGCATATATAGTGCTCATGAACCCGACGCAATTCATTTTCTTGTCGATGTCAGTGTGTATCTCATTTGCAAGCCTTGAAATAGGGTGTCTGTCATTTGCAGAATGAGGTCCACAGAGGGTGAATTTAGTGATGCTACCCCCGCATAGCGGGCTAGCATCACCAAATTCACCCTCTGGGAACCTCATTATGCTGAGGTGTAAGCAGAATGAGGTCCGTAGAGGGTGAATTTGGTGATGCTAGCCCGCTATGCGGGGTAGCATCACTAACTTCACCCGCTGGTGACCTCATTCTACAAATGACAGACACCCTATTTCAAGGCTGGCTCATTTGCACATATTAACTTGGAACGGACACCAGAATGATAGCGTATCGAACATAATGCGAGCATGTATAACGTGATGAATTCGGAGTTGGTTTAAAAAAATTTTTTATGCTTGTAAGTTCCCAAAAATCCAGATAAGTACGTCGACAGTCTATATTGCGTATATAAATAAAAACTGTACTTCAAAAAGCGCCGAAATATATATATGACACACGTAAGCATATGTATACCGCATTTTATTTCGAACAAAATCGCCTACATTTGCGTCCCCAGCATGGTCCGCGACAAAGTATGTAAGTTCAAATAACATGAACCGTGTCAAGGGGCGTGGTTTTGTTCTCAGACGAGGGCTATTGATATGAATCGTACGTGACACGTAGTGGAGCAACCACACATGATGTGCCTAAAATTTGCCTTTTATCGGCGACATAGCGCTACACCCTAAATCTAGTTGGATAAGAAGTTATCCAATAGTCAATCAACCGTTGTATGCACACAGCACCTATCTACGTTGTGTAAAAAGTTGCATGACAATTTTGTTGGATACACTTTTACACAACGTTGCATATATATTTACTAGCAGATTAGCCCGCCACTGGCGGGATTGGTCCCATGGATTTGGTCGATCCATTAATTTTTTGTTTTGTTTTTCAAGGTGACCCCAAATTTGACGTCGATGGTCTCATGCTTTCATCCGTCGAAAGGCGGGATTTGACCTTGAATTGACCATTTTGTAGGTCAAGGTCTGGTCGGGATCACGATTTGACCCGTCGAAAACAGTCCCCGGAAAAAAAGTACCCCTATGTATAAAATTTCGTTTTACCCAGTTTGACCTTGAATTGACCATTTTGAAGGTCAAGGTCAGGTCGGGGTAACGATTTGACGGTTTTGACCCGTCCAAAACAAAGCAGCACCCTTATGATCTCATACAGATAAAGCCTCTCGGCGATGAGTCAAGAGGTACGATTTAGTGCAAGTTCATTGCTTACGCGATGCGTCGAAAACTGAAACATAAGACGATCGATGGAATCAACTAATAAGTATTGTTCCCGGGTAATAAAAAATATCTTATGACTTGCAATAAATCTCTCCTCATAGTCCACACGCTGTGACATAACTGGGAAGTGAAGACATAATTTTAGAAGGCCTCGCAAGGGATGAATTGACGCCGAAGTGATTTCGAGTGACAAAAATGACGATGTCGGAAATAATAAGATATCTCAAACCCGGTGGTCGTAGAATTCGATTTTTCATGGGAAAATTGACTAGACTCCACGCTTTAATTGTATTAGGCAATTATCGACGAGACATAAACGTATTTATTAAAAATTTTGCCAGCCTTGGGAAGATTCGTAGAAGCGAGTTCTATGCAATGGAAATGCATGCATATTTCCTATGTAATGGTTTAACAGTGTCTAAACGCTCTTTAACAACGACGGCGCAGATACGAACGCTCTTTAATCATCACGCGATTAACCCATGAATTCCCATTGCGGTGGCGGTAGAAGAAGTGCTCGGACCTTCTCAAAAACGGTCCGATGACCATTCCCGTGGCTGTTTACCCTTAGATAGCAAGTTTGAGCTAAATCCGCCCGGCAGTTTTCCCGGCCATAGCTAACAGACAAACAGACAAACAGAATTACACAACGTGTTGGATGAAATTTCACACCAACACTCAATCAACGTTAATTGCCCACAGCACCTATCTACGTTTATTGAACTGTTGGGTGTTGGGTAGAGTTGGATGACATTTGTTGATTGGAAAGTTTACCCAACGTTGATTGGAAAGTAAAATGGGGCAAGACGTCGTGGATAGCTTTGCCGGTATAGTATACCTTTGTTATAATTATTCTTTGTACGATACACTGATTATGTAGGCTCTATGTGTTGAGTGTGTGAGTGTACTACTTTAGTCAAATTAGTGCCGTCAGCAGTTGTGTAAATTTGTAAACTTCAAACTTTGGCAAATATAAATAAATATGCACTCAATACATAAAGCCTATGCATAATCAGTCTATCGTACAAAGAATAATTATAACAAAGGTATACTATACCGGCAAAGCTATCCACGACGTCTTGTCCCATTTTCCAGTCGCTCAGGATTTTTTTTTTTCACACAGTCGTCCATCTTGTTTTGAAATATTTGGAGCCAAAAACTCGCATGCTCGCCCGCCCCGGAAACGCGCTGCTATCGGATGACCCGGTCACGTGGCGGTTTTATCCAATGTGGTATGAAAGTAATACCACAGAAGACAGTTCACGCAATCAGTTGTGCACATCGTACTAAACTGTTGGATAATAAGTACACAAAAAATTCGCACCCAACGAGTTGTATACAACGTTCATCCAACTAGATTTAGGGTGTAAGAATAATCAAACAGTGATCACGATGGAGATGACATGCCAACTTGACTTGACAAGACTTGTCGTGGATTGTGCAATCTTATCTGGGTTCTGACCCACAAATCCAAAATGGCGTCAGAAACCGTGTCATGGCGTCTTTATTTTTCGTTTTAATTAATCTAACCAAAGAAATTGGTCTAATTGAAATTAATTGACCTAAATCACATGTGAACTCGTCGTAAGTTGTGAATTAGTTACTTTCATTTTCATCGCGATGCTTCATTCCCAATTCCGCGTTTTTTGCAATCTCAACACTGTTTCTAACCGGAAGTCACGTGATAATTTCTCCAAAATCCATACCCGCGATCTAAAAAAAATCACATGCCTTAGGTATAAGCACCATTGGTGGTTGCTATTATACAGAAACACGTTCTTATGTGTCTCAGTTATCGAGATTTATCAGAATTGTTCATCGCTCTTAAATTTGTTCATTCTAGTATATTAAAAATTATTTTAGTCATTTATGGACTCGCGGCTGGACATTTGGAAACTAGAAGAACTCGGCTGCGGGCTCGACCTTCTATTTTCCAAATGTCAAGTCTCTTGTTCACCAACCATCACTGGATATATAGGCCAGTTCTTGGTCCGACTATGTGCCGGTTAAAAACGTAGTCACCTGAGTAAGACGCTATCAGTAATGGCGAGTATCACTATACCTGGGTATGCACACACGCCTTATCCCAGTCACAATAAACAAAAGAGATGTTTCTCAAACTCACAGTCAGCAGTTAAGATTATACTTAGCTAATCGTAAATTTATGTCGAGCCAAAAACATGCGTTCGAAAATTGACGACACTTATTATAATCGTTGAACGCCGTAACGCTTTACCCAACAGAAGGGCCCTGTGCCAATGCATTCTCTTATATATGCGAGTCGACCATAGGTCGCCTCGCATATATAAGAGAATGCATTGGCTTAACACATTACAAATTATAAAATTGTTAAAGAATGTAAGAAAAAATGGTAAAAAGTGTTAAAAAAAGACTTTTGTTTAGGCCAATGCATTCTCTTATATATGCGAGGCGACCTATGGTCGACTCGCATATATAAGAGAATGCATTGGCACAGGGCATAACTGTAACTATCACAATGTGGTCAAGGAGCCGGTTCCAATGATATCCATATGTGTATGGTTCTATTGAGACAGACCGAAGATATTTTAGGCTGTTGAAGCTTTATTTGGCCGGTTTTGGCCGGATTGTTGGGTAAAGGGTTAACGCATGACCAATCGATGTTCACTTTGCACGACCTACCAGATTAGACCAAGTCCCCTTTTCTACCTTCCACATTATTTTTCCGAATGTGCACTTAACCCTTTACCCAACAAACCGGCCAAAACCGGCCAAATAAAGCTGCAACAGCCTAAATTATCTTCGGTCTGTCTCAATAAAACCATACAAATATGGATATCATTGGAACCGGCTCATTGACCACATTGTGATGGTTACAGTTATGCCCTGTGCCAATGCATTCTCTTATATATGCGAGTCGACCATAGGTCGCCTCGCATATATAAGAGAATGCATTGGCCTAAAAAATATATTTTTTTAACACTTTTTACCATTTTTTCTTACATTCTTTAACACTTTTATAATTTTTAATGTGTTAAGCCAATGCATTCTCTTATATATGCGAGGCGACCTACATGTATGGTCGACTCGCATATATAAGAGAATGCATTGGCACAGGGCCCTTCTGTTGGGTAAAGGGTTAATACCACAAGCCGATATTCGTTATATAGAATGCTGTTATCTCCAAATACTTATGCAGAATGAGCCCCCATGCACTGATACTTCTAACAGAGAACTATAGCACACTTCTTACGAATATTCACACCGACAACAAACAATAACATTTCCACAGAGCTTATGAACACCACGCAATTCATTGCTTTATATGTAGAGGCGTGCATCTCATTGACATACCATCAGAACACGCCAGTATGTGAGAGTACAGTAATGCAGTTACTGTTTTTTTCCGGATACAATGGTATACGAATGCATTGTCATTTATCGAGACTTATCTGAATTTTTAATCCGTATACTATTTATTAATCCTTGTTTATTGTATTACTGTGATTGGTTAATGAACTCGCGACTGCACATTCAGGGGCTTGGTGTTCTAGTTCCGAGTGGACAGTCACTCGTCCTTAGACCATGAATTAAGCACAACGTGTACAATAATCTTCTATTCGATCGACCAATTGAGGGTTTTCCCGCACCCACATTATGTTATTAATTCATGTTCCGTATTACCATGTATTATTGGTTATTGGAATAAAAGTATAAAAACAAAAACAAACAAAAAGGGTAGCTGTCCGCAGCTTTGTGGTGACTATATAATACATATAATTGGCGGAGTGTTTGTGTCTTCAATGAAGTTTTTGGTACAAACCAAACACATTGGTACCATATACGGTGTGACGATTAAGACATCGCGGTTTTATTTAGACAGTGTGCATAATTTGATGACGTAGTACCTGTAACTGTAATGTTAACTGCTCGCGGTGCGTATGAGTAATGAGTGACATATATACTGACTCAATATTCGAAGTCATCTCAGACGAGCAATGCATAGCCGTCTAGCAGTTTGTAGGTTATACGATGTATATGGTAAACCACGATTGTATGAAACGGTTGCACTAACACAATTCGGCTGATAAAACTGTGCAACCCACACATTTATTCCTAGATAAGTTTATGGCACTGATAGATGGACAAAAAACCCACTTCATTTCTATATAATCAAAGATATGTGGAATACATTCGTCACGGCCTTTAATGACTAGCTTCAGTGCTTTGAAGAATTGCTTAATAGTCCTTAATTGTCCATTGCATGCGATCTTTTTATATGTTCACTTTGATCTATACACTAGCTTATCAGACGCTTCACTGCTTGAAAAATTGCAGGTTC
Source organism: Siphonodentalium dalli (assembly GCA_032622095.1). NCBI lineage: Eukaryota > Metazoa > Mollusca > Scaphopoda > Gadilida > Siphonodentaliidae > Siphonodentalium > Siphonodentalium dalli. The sequence goes on from CP136063.1 coordinate 156,600,084, forward strand.
AGACATATCCCTCGTGACTGAAAACCCACTGGGAGCCTCAGCCTACGGCGTTCTAACTATAAACGTCGGCGGTCTCAATGGATCCGTGTGCTTGGACAACAAATGGAATGACGAAGATGCTGACGTTGCATGCAAGGAAATGGGATTTTCAGGAGGGCGCGCATACAGCCCAATAGTAAATATCAATCCGGGAATCGGTTCTGTGATGGCGATGAGCCAGGTCAAATGTGCGGGGTCAAAAGCCGCATTGAGCCGATGCACGTTCAAGAGGACCAGAAGTGGGTGCAAATTCACAGAGGATCGCGCCGGTGTCATATGCCACCGCCATACCCGTGAGTTCTGTTTTTTTCTACGACAGTGCAGTGAAGAAAGTATATGTGTAGTGAGCCGTGGCAATGGGCTAGGTGTCTTACCCTCTCATGGCGAACCAAGTTTTTTCAAAGTCGGAAAAATGAAAGCACTTTACCACGGTGGGATACATATAGTAGTGTACGGTCCGAATATTCGAATGTTCGAATATTCGCTCGTAAAAATAAATATTCGAATAACTATTTGACTATTCGAATATTCGAGAATAATCTCCGGATAATTGTTTCCTACATGTAGTTTGCTATTAGTCTGAGGGTCTGTTAAAAGTATAGTCTATTTTTCACTGACTATAAACGAATTAATATGACGTAACTGTAACGTTCTGATTTGACTGGCGCACAGGAGCTTGGAATTTGGTCAAAACCCCTCTTTTATTGGCTGAACCACCACCCGGGACCATAGGTCACGGAAGGAACGAAACAAAAAATTGTTGCCACCCATTTTGAACTCAACTGTATTCCTACAAAAAATATATTTTCACTAAAAACTGTTGGTACCTCTTACACCTTAGATGTCAATCTACAACATTCCACTTTATTTCGGTAATGTATTGTATTGGATTTATGCAATTGTTCAGGTTAAAATATCTGAATGTTCTGAAAAACAGGGAATTTAGAACCATGGTTTATGAATATATAGGATATTAGGCCTGAGAGCACTGATGTGCAAAAAGGGGGGGGGGGTGGGGTGCAAATGGAATTATGCAAAACTTGTGTTTGGTCCGAATCTGATTCAAGGGGGGGGGTGCAGTTTCCCTGGCTGCATTTCAATATATTATCTCCAGATTGTGATCTCTGTGCTAAGCATTTCGCATCCGATATTGGCTGCGGACACACCTACCATAGTAGCGATGGCATAGTAGGTGTTACAATTTATTATGGTGGAGTTTTGTGACAATTGGTCCGTCATAATTCATATTTTGCATGCTAACACACAAGTCCACTTGATAACTTAATGAATAACCCATCTCAACAGCCATGATTGTTCTTACTAATGAAATTAATACAAGTATAGATAAACATGCATGCACTGAGATCATATAAAACGTACCACAAGGAATATCGGATGGGTGATGACCAAGGAAGCAGGCCAGTAGCTCTCCCTTTTCCAGTCCGTCTACATGCAGGGAGGCCTCAATCCCAAACTGGTCAAGAAAATCCTGCCATACACAGTTCCGTAATTCAGCAAGGAAGATACAATCAATAAACATGTGCATAATAAGACATTGGTATGGCATGCCACACTTTAAACAAATGCCACTATCGTGATATGCTGTATGTGCGAGCAACCGAGCTGCCAGTAAGAAATTGAATTTTTCCTTTGGGTAGTCCCTGCATGTTACCCATAAAGGAGATATGCAAAGCGATGGATGTGCAGTGGCAAATACTGATAATTTCGGGTCAGTAGTCACAGAAGATATCCAAAAAATCCTTTCAAATTCGGATATTTGAGTCTGCACCAAGTTTTTCCACACAGATTTGGAAGGGAATAAGCCAGATATTTCAAAGTTATATACATGCTCTAAAAGAGAGAATTTAGCTAAGATATGGTATATGTCAGACATATGTGAGTGTAGCTCTTGACGGCCAAAAAGGTGCTCGTATAATCTGAAAACGAACATGCGTTTTGCAGCTTTGTCTGATGACAATCTACAGAGCGACCCGAACAGAGATAGCTTTTTCCTCTCGATGATGCTAGCAACAGAGCTAAGACCCATATGACCATGTGATATCACTGTTCGCGTCGCTCTGGGTAACCCCTGCATGTTTTTTCAGGCACATGCGGTGTACTCTTTCTAATTTCATCATATCGTAACATCTCAGAACCGTACAAGCCACAACTTAATACAATAGACTTATTTATTTTCAAGCAACTGAAAGGAGTTATACCACCAGGATATATGCCTGCTTTGGTAAGAGAGAAATAACTACGCCGTATTTTATCACAAAGGTGATCTATCATATGTGAACTTTGTTTGTATTTAGCAAGAGGTATTCCAAGGTGGATTGCAGAATCAACTTCCCTCAAATTTGTACGGTTACATTTTTCAAATTCATGTTTTGTTTCGTTAAATACAAGGATAACAGTTTTTGTAGGGTTATAGTTAAATCTCCAAAACTGAATGTACCGGAAACATATACGTATCAAGTTCGATATGCCTTCCTTAGTAAGAGAGAGGAGCATCATGTCACCTGCTTGAGTTATGGCAGAACAGTTTATGCCTTGAATTTGAAGGCCATAGTATTGATTTTCTAATTCCTGGAGTAGGTCATCGATATATAACATATATAGCAAAGGAGACAATATATCACCTTGTTCCCTGATGCACAGTGAACCATCTGGAGGTGAGATGATCGAACCTGACACAACATTCTATATTGATAAGCAGTGAGCGAATAACTTGCCAAATTTTTCCAGTGATACCTCTTTTGTGGAGTTTGTATAACAGACCATTTATCCAAACGCAATCAAATGCTTTCTGAGTATCGAGTAGGCACGCAAACAACTTATTGCCTCGGTCCTTGGTGAAGGAGATACATTCTTGTTATCACGGACACAAATCCGTTATAAGGTGTAATGTTCCTATTGGACCTTTTTATATCAATAATAAATACCGTGGGACAAATAGATAAACCTTATTATGCAGTTGGTATGTGCTGCAGACAATTGCACATACGATGTTCATACGTTACAAATACGTTTATGTATAAGCTCTAAAGATCAAATAGCCACTCTTTGCTGTTTATCAATTGACTATTTATTTTCGGCAATACATTCCTCAGACTTAAGAAGAATACACTTATGTTGCGTAACAATCTGTAACATATGTCAATTTCTTTTTGCACAACTACAACGTGTTAATTTCACATTTTAGCGTTCTGGAAATTAACACGTGTGCCTGCGTCTTTACGCTCATTTGAACGAAACCGAACATTTCGATGCATGGCTACTCAACTTCGAAATTGCTTTACTCCTCTTTTCGTGAACCGATTGCCACCATGCGACCAGCAAACTGACCGGCGAAAAGCTGCGCAAATGATGGGTGTGTTAATTGATCCAGAATGTGAATGCTTTATTTTCTGAAAAGCGAGGATTCCAACATAAAATTAACTCTTCGAACTGGATTAAAGAATATACGCACGCACTTAGGCCGGCTATTAAGGAGGTTCGTGTGTACTCCTTTGTCAGATAACAAAACAGTTATCACCCTTATTTTCGTGAGACACGGGGATTTGTCGCCGCTCTCGACATGGAATGTCACTAGCGGCCCTCGGTTGACATTCCAGGTCTCGAGCGGGCGACAAATCCCCGTGTCTCACCCAATCGCGGGCGATAACTGTATATTATAGCGGCCCCAGAAGAAGAAAAAAACATTATAATACATACCAAATTAAGACACAAATGCAGCGACTTTAATCACGACAAATTCAAAAACCATATCGCTGTTAGCCCATTCTGTGATTGTGGAAACGAAATCGAAGACGCCCACCATTACTTTTTCTTGTGCCCCCTATACCAGACACAACGCGTATGGCTTTTCAACAGGCTTAGAACAAAAGGCATCACTGCATACAACATCACTGACCTCCTAAAAGGTACACCAAACATTAGTAATAAAAAAACTAATATTTGCAGAAGTTCAAAATTATATAGTTGCTACAAACCGCTTTACCAATTAACAAATTTACCACCTCTGGATCAAAGTCACGATCGCCATCATATTAGTACACCAAATCTACTAAACTAACCAACGCATCTCTTCAATGTCAACAAAATTAATCAAACTAAATGAATTTATATATCGAACCTGGATCTGGTAACACATACAACAATTTAAACATATTATATACCATCTTGTTATTATAATAACGTGTTGTAATTGTATGGAGAGAGGAGTTATCTAAGTTGTATAACTTGTGTCCCAATATGAATTGTACATTAATGATACAATAAAATATGTGATACGATTTCCAGCATTGGAGTTTAATTTGGTTGGAGGCACTGAAGGTTCCAAGGGGCGGTTGGAGATCTCATTGGATGGTCAACGTGGCGTAGTTTGCTCATCCTCTTGGCACATCGAGGCGGCAACCGTGGCATGCCGATCTTTGGGGTTCGTTGGCGGCATTCCTGTATCAGGGGCACTCTACGGCGACGACGGCGGATTGAACGTTTTGTTGGAAGACGTCACGTGTAGGGGAGACGAGAATACTATTTTGCAATGTATGAGTCGTGGATTCAACGTCTCTACTCAACGAATGGGGATGGAGACTGGCTGTGGGAATGGCCGATCGGTGTTAGCTTTAAACTGCTATCAGAAAGAAATAGGTGAGTATCCATATTCGAAGAAAAAACCCCCAAAACAACAGACATTCAGGAATACCCGTTGTACTCAAAAGTATGGTTCATATCCCATTCCATTTTGTATGAATAGTCAGTCCCCAGCGTATAATAAATAAAATAAAATAAAATATAAGAAACAATGAATTAACGATAATCATTTTGAGTCAAACTCAGGGGCAATTACAATAAAACTGCTACACGAGTTATTTATAAGACGGCAATATTTCAAGCAGTTTAATCAATTCAATTCAATCAGTTTATTCTGTTCGTCAATAATACACAATATATATAAATTTATTTCAGTACAGGGACATACATGTAATGTATGTATTATATATGGCATATTATTATGCATCCCTTAACTAACTAACACTCTTTCTGGACTCCCGAAAGTCATATTGGACTCCCGAGTGTTCAATATGACTTTTTTTTATCGGGACTCCGTGACGTCACGAAGTAACTCTACCAAAAGAATCGTTGAAATTGTGATGCGCGCGCAATACTATGGTGGATTTAGAAGACGTTTCACTTCCGCATTGAGCTTTATTTTCACTTCTTTGTTTACTGTTCCAAATCATGCTTTCAAATACAGGCTTTTATATAGTATCAAGTGCCGATAAATACCAAAAATAACCACAAATGTTAGTCCAAAAATTTGGATAAACACACAGATAGATAATAAAAATGTCATTATACAATGTTGTGTACAGTGTGTGTTTTCTTTTACTCGTCTAGATTGTGGTGGAAGATAGAAATGTTGGCCAGTATTGAAATCGGTTGTTTCTGTGCGCCATGCGGGTGGTAATAAGCCTCAGGCGGACCTAAATATTGCTAGGACCTTCTTAATAAACACAGATATATGTTTTAGCTGTCTTTGATTTCGGGAGTTGAAAAGAGCGGCTAGTTTATAAGTGTTATGTCTCTGGTAGTAGTAGGGTTTCATGTAGTTTATTATAAGTTCATCAAGTTCCCTACATTCCAGTACCGTGTGATATTTCATCGGCGATTTCAAGATTACATATAATGTGCAAATTCGGTCTGAGTAATCCGTATTTTGTCCAAGTACCATGTTCTATAGCATATCTATCTACATAGTACTGTAATAACTGTGCATATCTACCTGCATAGTACTGTAATAACTGTGCATATCTATCTACATAGTACTGTAATAACTGTGTATATCTACCTACATAGTATACTGTAATAACTGTGCATATCTACCTACATAGTACTGTAATAACTGTGCATATCTAAGTGAGTTTGTGGTTACTTGTCCGGAAGGCCATAATATAGTTAACTGCTCGGTTGGGTTAGGTAATGATCTGTTTCAAAGTTTGGCTTTATATATAATCCGGTAAAATGCGTACATGTCTGCAACACAATATGTCGCATGTGTTTTCTTAAGATGTGATTCATAATATAGTGTCACTTGATCTTAGCACAATATAAATATAGACGCGACCTAAGGGTATGAACCAATGACCTTCCTTGTTACCTTCTTGTAATTTGCACGTATATAAGTTTGATAGTACAATACTACGCATTTCAATCAAAAAGTACATCCATTTCTAAATCTTTCGTTCGTGTACAAATCTACGTGCATTTCGAATCGTTTATCTACACACAAACTTTTGATAATGCACACTCGATCACACTGAAAATAAAACGAAACCGTGTCTTTGCCGAAATGTCTTAAATAGATTGCCAAACAGTTCAATGGTACTCAGTGCCGAACAACCATATATGTCATGAAAACCAAGCCCAGGTGCCGAAATGCTCTACATGCGCACACGTACAATATAAAAAAACTAGCCCATGCAATTGATGGGCGCCAGAGAGCCATTTGTTATGCATTATATGATAAATCATGCAGCATAGACTCTGTTCCTTATACGGTATTTGTGTGTCTGTTATATATAATGTGTACAGTCATATATACATCATGCCACAGTGGCATATAGCTTGTTGGTTGTTAGATTGCTATGTATAATGACATGATGTAAACATAAAATAAAAATAATAATACAATCTTGTGTTTATAAAAATCATCCGGCCTCCTGTGCCTATATGTCACTTTAATGTGTTTGGAAGTTACCAATTCGTGGGACTTTCATTCTTGCCTTTCTCTTCTAATTCTTTCTTCACTCTTTGTTCTCATGTATCTCATCCACACTAACCCTTGTGCGCACTGTCATGTGAATACATCACGATTATGCCCATTGCTAGAGTCGATTGAGAAGCGTCACCGTCAGCTGTAAACGTTTTTGCTTTCAACAACCAACCACCAAGGCATGGCAAGGCTGCCATCCGCTTTCGTTGTAAAAAAAAACTATATGCGTGAGTCAATTTATATAGTTGACAAGCTACCCAAATGGCCTTCACCTTAAAGATAATTTAACTGTTAACGGCACCATCATTTCAGCTATATCATCGATCAGACTTGTTGGTGGACCCCGGTTTTTAGGGAGATTGGAGGTGTTCATGTCTGGTCCGGATGAGTGGGGCAGTGTGAGCTCAGACTACTGGGACAACACCGACGCGTCAATAGTGTGCACCCAGCTGGGGTTCGCTGGAGGGCGGACGGTAACCGACGGCATGTTTGGAAGGGGTACCGGCCCCATATGGATTAATGATGTTGGTTGCTATGGCAACGAGAGCCTACTACAAGACTGTCCGTTCGAATGGTATATGATGGGAACCGGTCTAAATCCGAACGACGCTGCCGTCGTATGTCATCGTAAGTAAATACTACATCGAAGAAGAGATGGTGTGGGGTGGTGTGAGGGTTCTCTCCAATATGTATGTATGTATGTATGCATGTCTGTTAAGGGTGCGACTATATGGTCTCCGTGGGGGGGGGGGGGTGATGGGGGTTCACATTGAAATTTCCAACTGCACCTCCATTGCACCTGACCGAACTTATTCTAGTTCAACTGTATACCTCAAATGTTCTAACTGCATGTTGGATATTTCCAACGTAACATTCCCTATGGTTAGAAATTACAACTGCTATTTGAGTCCAACAGTTTGACCGAAGGTATGGCAATATTCTACTTTTGGCCTAAAACATATTTCATACAAAATACTGGTTGGAATATCAAACCATCAGATTTACAAATTTAACCTAATTTTGGTTTGAAATTTCCATGACATTTCCAACTGCTGAACATTTTGCCCAAAATTGGGGCTGATACGTCCTACAACCCTTACCGACTGTCGCCACGTTCCTGGCCCAAACACAACATCAATCCATATATTGCGTACACGTATTCAAAGTCTTCGCATTTAGCTTGTTTTGTGTTCTATTTTTCACCAACAATCTTTCCTGTACTTCTGTGTACATGTATGCACCAATGCCAATGAAATGGAAATTAATTTTGGAAATCTTTTATGAGTTGTTCCGCACTCTCCAATTCGGCGGTAATAAACAGGTTTAGGTCGAGGAAAGTCTAACTTCAGACACCAGGCTGTTGGATACTAATGGCCGGTCTTATAACACATGTGGTCGCCATATGATAAAGGTGGGCCAAAGTCTGGCGTGTGAATCCATGTGAACGTATGTAGTTAACAGTGACTGACATTTGAAGTTACAAATTAACGATCTGTTATCTGTAAGTGAAAATGACATGCCAATGCAATCCCTCACATTTACAGATGGATCATCATCACCAAGAGTGGATACCACTTTCACCACAGCGAACCCACAACTGACGAGGACAACAGTACATGTGATAAGGTCCACTAGTCGGGAAGGTAACCATGTTAATGTTATTTAAGTTATACCAGTATACAGAGTTGCCATTGAAAATACGCGTACCCTCGAGTTTTAGAGAACAAAGTAATTTCATATTCAAATTGGCAGGACACAATTTCAATCCGATAGATATATATATATACTGCGACTCACCATTGCATGAATCATTGTCGTTTGTTCATCAGTTAATAATCGGACCGAGTTAAGCAGTAGATGGTTGTAATTGTGTTTAGTTATTTTCTTAAATGATATGATCGGCATGATCGAATTTTCGATAGTATTAGCTGAATTATACATTATTTAAGGGGGTAAATTGCCTGGATACTCACTCGTCATTCAGCGAAATAAGCCTTTAACTCTCTTATAACGAAGAGAGTCGGTTGTATGTTACAGGGCCACTAAACTCGATCACGTGATGGTTAACGAAACACTCATAACAAATCGCTTCCGATGCTTATTTCTCAAAAACAACAAATATTCTTGTTGTGCCATATTAGCGAAAGAAGAACTACATATTTATTTTATCCATTGAACAAACCCGCTTTTAGAAATATAGTCCCGTATAAAGCTGATGCCTCGCACAAATTTCAATCTCTTACTTTTCACCCATTTTCGTGCAGGTGGATTTCATTGATAACGCCAACACATTTATCCCAATTTCCCCAGTAAGAAGCATCAGAGCTTTATATAGAGCATTTGTCCATCCGGTATTATCGGCAAAAATTGAGGAACATATTTCTGCATGATTTTCAAAATATATCTTGAAATTTGCGCAACTATCCACCCTCTGTGTCTTAAAATGCAATATTGGTAACGCTCTGACAACATACGAGGCATGATAACGCCCGCACAGTAATATCAAATAGCTATATTCATATGGAACGAAGCCGAGAACGCCTACGAGCAATTACCAATTATACTATCGGACAATATTGCAGGGATATAGTCCTACATATATGGAACAGGATATCTTTACGATCTATTATTTATTTACAATAGAAACAAGGAACGAATTCCCCCGTTACAAACATGTCTTTATTAGAGCTGTGGGAAACCAGTTATATTATAATGCAATCCAAACCTAATTGTGTCCAGAAAAAAACGTGTTATGGAGCACAACCGTGTCCGATAAATGTTTCGGGGCACTGCAAATTGTTCTTTTTTCGGCAAGGGGAGATGGTCAAAGTTTTAATTTCCAATTACACCTGGCAGCTATAAAAATTCAAAATTTTAAATACTCAATTTGTACCCCACAAGTTGTAATTATCCAAAATATTCTAATCTCGATCTAAAACGACTTAATTATATTATACTGTATAAAAAATGGCGGAAAGTCAAACTATCGGTGCAATCTCAACACATGTTCGGTCTGAAGTATCTGGCTGCTGTACCCCTTATATTATATCACCACGACCATACGGTACATTTGACTCCTCACCACATATCCGAGTTACAATTGTTACACATTCGTTCACATATAAATCCCACACCATTGTATTCAATAACAAAATGACCATAGGTCGTTTGTTGAATTTGTTATCTGAACATTTCCCACCAATGATAAATTCAACTAATTTAATTTCCTCAAGAATATTAGTCTAAATTGCATCCAAGGAACAAAAAGTCAAACCTATCGCGTAATACCGAAAGATGTAAATCATTTCTCATAAAGATCAGGACTGTCATATATAGCAAAAATCGATAAAGTGAGTGTATAATTTCACCGCACCCTACACGGACAAGTCAGAAATACACAGACGTCCTAAATAAAGAGAGACAATGATGACGAATATATTGTCTACACCGTCAAAGATATCTGCGGAAGCCTTAAAAAAGCCAACTAAGTCAAAGCTAGGGGGAAAGTTGTTCAATGTTCCTGAACCTATATGTGCCAGATCCAGGAATTTAAATTCATCAGGAGCTGAACGACAGGGCAGAGGAGCCTCATGCACTAAGTTTGGTAACTTGTGCTCCGATCCCCTGTGCACCACAACATTATTTATAAATTATGTGTTACGCAAAATATCCCATGTCTATATGGGTCACAATAAATATGTTCAAACAAAGATCCCGGAAGAAACTTCAGAATTGATGGGGCTGATTTCAGATGTATATATAAAGCGCCACAAGGTCATATAGACACGGCATTGTCCTGTCACATTTCTTCCATGTTATAGCTGATAAAACACTTCAACTAGATTAACTTTTGCTTTACTATAGCTTGAGGTTATCAATTGGTACCGGTGTATAAACAGTACAGGGATTCGGTACTCGAATGACGTTTAGTGGCAACAATCAAGACGGTACACACTGAGAACGTGTGTATCTCGTGACCCCCCCCCCCCCCGCATACACGCACACTGGCAAATATCCCATCGATGCAGTGATCGATATACGATATATATGTATTGATCATTCAAACTATATATTTGGCATTGGGCCATTCGAAAAAATATCAGAGCTTTGATATAATTCTGGACCAAAGGAATTCATATTTCGAAACACTGTAACCATGCAGGTCTGGCACATCCTGAATTGAATAAGTATAGTTATAGTTATCGATAAGAGTTGAAGGTGGATATCGTGATGGTGCCACGTCGTGTCAATGAAAGGAAGTCAATTAGCACTCACATAGGTGTATATATTGCAGTTGTGTTGTCTGCTTAAAGTCACGTAAGGCCCTTACACGTGGCGTTGCCGCGGCACACCGCACGTTTTTCTGTGGCAACTGCGTTTCTGCGATTACGGCGTTTTCTGCGGCGACGGCGTTTGCTGCTTATATGTACTTGTATGTTTCCATTGATATCATGGTTTCATTGTTACTCGTGTATTTTTGTGTAAAATGACTGCATGGTGAAGCGATGCACAATCACAGTCCAAAACTGAACTGGACTGAAAACTGCTCTGCTCCAGTGTCTTCGTTCTATATATCCGTCACTGCAAATTTACCGAACCGCAGAGAAAACGCCCGATACGCGCGGCACCGCACCGCATCGCCGGATTATAGGACAGCGATGTAATCCCGCGGCAACGTTTTCTGCGATGTCGTCCGCCGTGTGCAAGCACCCATTGCATATATATATTTATTCCACACCCATTGACGTGAGTCTCATGTATGCAACGGAATCCCAGCCATTGAATACATATTAGTGTATACCTCTAGTGGAATACAAGCCGGGACTATTCTTGTTGACGTTGTCGCCAAAAAAGATGACGTACATTACGTCGATCATTCGCTCCCGGTGATTCCTCCATAATTACTGGTTATTTGTCAGACTTAAATCACATTAAAGGTAGCTATAGTAACAATGAAGGTGACATTCATGTATTGAACTTATCTGACTAAACAGTGTAGAATAAATACAGAACACAACTTGCATCATAATATCGAATCTTTTATCGAACTCGTTGCGGACAGCGCAAAGTTATATTTCGCTCGAGCTACGCTCTCGCGAAATATATCATTGCGCCATCCGCAACTCATTCGATAAAAGATTCTCGATTAAGATGCGCGTTGTGTTCTGTCTATATACAGTGTGTTCTAAGTCGGCGTATCGCGCGATACGTGCGGCATGCCGCGCCGCAAAGGCGATTATTGAATAAAATAAGCTTGCGCAAAAGGCTGCACAGAATTGTATCTGGATAAAGTTCATTTGCAGTTTGTTTAAGTGAGATAACTGAGTCGTGACCATATTGAATTCATCCAGCCCCCATTCCGCGGTTTAAGTGCTACATGTCAAAGTTCTTAAACCGCGGAACGGGTGCTGGGTGAATCCAATTTGACCGCGACTCAGTGATTTCGCGTATTGGGGTGCGCAATCATGCACTTTACTCATAAATAGTGAATTCTGCATTGGCCAATTTAACTATATATACCACTTGAATATAACTATAATAGTTGAACTTATTATGCGCCATATTCGCCAAATTTATCGAACAATGTGAATATCGCTTCAATTTTCCCTTAAACCGAGTAATATCATTTTATCACACATCCGAGTAATATGGTTTTACGACATGCGATAATTGATCTACTTCACTACTAAATAACGTGCAGGTATCGATTTTGGTGACGTCACTCATATAAAAGATTTGTCAGTTGCTAAGAGCCGATCTATTTAATAATTAGGATATTATACTTAGTTGGTTTGATAGTATATACGCCTGATATCAGCCATCGATAACATCATTTCAGCCTTCGACCTTCGGTCTCAGACTGATAAGAGATTACCTCTTGGCTGATATCGGGCCTAATATCAAACCAACCAAGTAATATCCTCTAAATATTCCGTGGTGGATAAGCATCGCATTTGCATGGAGAAGTGTATTATATATGTACACCAATGATGTACTGATATTTCAAGTTCTCTTCTGACATTTGATTATCACTAGGATAGTATCGGCAATTGAATTGGAATGAAGCTTCATCAAATGTACATACACGTGTACCTCAAAATGTGTAAAAAAAATAGTCCCCATGGGTATGACTATATGCACATATATGGGTATGACTATATGCACATATTTGGGTTCTTTCAGGAGCATATATAGGGTTATGCATGTTGTTAATGATAGGCACATTACTGGGCATATAATCTAGAATTTATAATAAAGAATGATTGTGTAACTTAATAAGACACTTTAATCAGTTAAGTAAATAACTGTCGATCGTTTGATAACATCCATGAGTATGACACTGGCAACGTTTCATTCCATATATTCACTTCCCCAGCGTTTCCTGAGTAGAATGTTCGTAGGACTACATATGCACACTTCATTTGAGAATTTGGTAGTGATGACTCTGTCATGTTCTGGAAATTGCGATTTATATAACCTGTGGAAATATAAAAATCATTCTCAAGTAAGAAATAGTCAACTCATTATATCCGCTAGCTAAAATGGATCGATGTATATATAAACTGGTGTGAAAATGTGAATATCCGTGTGTGTGACGTGAGCGTTACCTGTAATACGAGCGTTACCTATTTGATATAAATAGGTCTAAGACAAACAATTGTTAACAATTTTCCAACAAGTACATATTTAAACTATTCCAGAGAAATGTTGTTTCTCGTGCACTATTTAAATGAATAGTTTAAATCCGTTTAGTGACTGTATTGACGATTAAAGTGAAATTGTTTGAGCGCAATCGCAATTTGCTATACGCCGACAATAGGCAAGTTAAACTAGTTGGGAAGGCATCACTAAGAACTCAAAACATCTAATGGAAATTTATCTAATCCTTCCATTTAATTTTTTACTCCGCCTTCTTTCCGGTGGGTCTACTAGCGGATACTTGAACAATAAAACTATACAGAACTCAGTACTTACTTTGAGGTGATAATTCCGTCGGCCATTTGTACTCTAAAAATAGTAACCACGTGACCGAGTTTGGTGGCCCTGATGTTAGGTAAATGACGTGTAATCTATGGGTTATATCCCAATACAGGGAGGGGACACCATTTGACTAACCACCATGCCCGTTCAACAGTTCAAAATCACGTTCAGTAATTCATCGGCTACAGTTGAGCAGATTCTCCCGAACACTGTTTAACTCAATGATAACGACGATATTATTTTAGATGTTGGGCAAATGATTTTTAAGTGATTGGGTATACCTGAATACCGGGAGTGAAAACCATGTGAACTGTTGAGCAGTTCAAAATCCCGTTCAGCAGTTCATCGGGTATATACAGTTCAGCAGATTATCCCGAACACAGTTTAACTCAATTGTTACGACGATAGTCGGGCGTGGGTTATGAAATGTACATGTTATCGACGGGGTATATCACAATACAGAGAGGGAACATAATTTGACAGAGCTCCAGCCCGGTTCAGCAGTTAAAAATCTCGTTCAGCAGTTAATTTGGTACAGTTACGGAGATTACTTGTAATAAACCGGATGTGCCGAAATACCACCATCCTAAAGTCGGTTTAAATAATACCAAGATATCATAAGAACATAATCATTGCGATAGTGCTACGCTTTTCTGTTTCATTTCCAATAGAAACCATCTCTTTTTATGACAAGGATAGCCATTTTCACCGCCATTTTGATCTAACCACAATTTCTCAATTCATTCAAGACTGCCAGCTAGTCAGCCGTTTCATTTTTTTTAGATTTGGTAATCTAGACCACTAGAGAATCCACTGAGAGAACAAACTCTTTATATGCCAAAACAGCATTTGTGGCTTGGCGGTCGGACTGTAATCAGATATGGATTTCCAAAAGTGGAAGTTTTAACACGTTATGATTTTTTGTCAGGCTAGCATATATTACAATGATCGTCCCTGCCAAAGAACGCCCATGCTTTGGTTTCCAAAAAATAAAAACTGTACATAATAAAGAGCATTCCCAATTATGATCCTTATATATACTAGTATATACTCGTGTATTTATATACTGGTTTTCAACGTACAACTGCATGATGTCAGATTTCGTGGATACCTGTATCATAATTGTACGATTGATGATGACGGCATGTATTTTCATTTGCCTGGTATATAAGCTGGAAATAAATTTAGAAAGGATTTATTTATTTTTGTCAAAACGGAACGTGCATGGATCTTCAAGAAAATGTGAGGTATTGAATTTTTCTCATTTTCAGGTACCTCGCTTCAGCCAATAAATTCCACATCACTAACACGGACTGAAGCCCAAGCATCTGACGAAAGAACGATAAGTGTCCCTGCTATCGTCATCCCGATAATTGTCGTCATAGCGACCGTGGGCGTGGTTGCTGGTTACATCCGTTATCGACATTTGAGATCGAATGTTAGTGACCGGGAGGAGATTATCATGTCTCAGACCAATTGATGCGTACCCGTGTGAAGAAAAGACCGTATATCATTTGACGCAAGAGAGTTTATAGCAATTTTCACCGCGGTAATTTCAAGAAATTGTATGAGGAAATAAAAATGTCGCAAAAACGAAAAGAAAGACATATTATATATGGAAACACCACTGATTTTTGTTAACAGGATGAAATTTCATGATGGCTCGCAGACTATAAACCTCCCGTCACTATTGTTCTGGTGTGGTTATGATTGACCGCGTTCACGCACACACTCGTAATTAGTCTGGAATGTTTTGAAGGCATTTCGACACAGAAGCCTAATATATCAGAAAAAGAACACAGAATGCTCACAAAATGCATCTGAACCATGCTAACTACATGAGAAGTATATACTGCCTAATTTGCCTGTAAATGGCGTGCAATTATATAGTAAGAATGAAAAATACGGATATTTGAAGGTTAGTCGCACCGTTATTCATGTGGGACTACATGAATTTTACATCTCATGTCGTTAGCTTTGGTAAAGATGCATTTTATTTATACGCATCTTGCCGTTCAAATTCTGGTATAACACGTGTTTTTAAAAGACGAAATGCCAGGCAAACTTCAAGTCAAGTACAAATAACTCCGACGGTCTGTGTGATAGAACCATAAAACACAGAAAAGCAAGCCCACATTAAAATATATTCTATTTTCTGATACATAACATTCTGGAATTCAGTGTTTGAACAGCTGACAATATATACATGTAGATCATCATGTACGAATTTTCACCAAGTGAAAATGAGACTACATTTTAACGCATTGGTGCCACAGACAATGTTCGTACGATCCCTCGTCAGATAAAGACTGGAATTGTTTGGAATCTAATCCAACACTGAACGCATGACGTCACTGACTGGTGTATCAGATTGTATCAGCCAATACAAATGTGAATAGGTAAAATTACGATGGATGACGAGTGGGTGATTTGTTGTTCACTTCTACGTATAGTCATCATCGGTATCGATCACTGAGTAACAGAGGTGAAATAGTTCGGCTGATACAGAGACGGTGTGACTGACGCCATAGATAGTATACAACAGATTCCTTCGCCGCATGGCTCTTTCTCAGAGTGGGACCCAGTCTAATCTGCGACAGAGAGCTTTATTCCCAAACAATCTGTAATGAGGAAACAAGGAGTATATCCGTTACAATTATTCACAACAAAGAATTGTTCAAATAACCCAGATGTAGTTAGCGTTTGAGTACCTTACTCGTATATAAATTCGTGCAGTAACATTTTTGTTCGCACATCGATGGGTGTGCGATCTTAATGCTGAGCGAAAAAAACCTACGACTTCCAATTTGATCGAATTCAAGGGAATAAGAGGGTTAAGGTAATGCGAAATATGGTATACTAATGATAATCATAATAAAATATTCGCCATGGCAATGTATGTAAGAAAAACGCGTATACCAGACTGAAAGTACACGGAAGTGACTATCTAAATCATAACCCATGCAGGGGTGAAGTGGCAGTCGTATAGTCATATTAATTATAATGCTAACTCAATCATTTAAAATGCATGTATCCAAATGTTGATTTTTATCTGAAGCCAGTAGCCCACGCGGTTGTGGTTCTTGTCTTTTCGATTCCATATCAATGATTTCCATAACTATTATTTAACTATCAGGCTGATTTTTTTGAACAAACACAGTTCTGTTCTGCTTGGTTTAAATTTTCGTACATACAAATGTGCTTTCGTGAACTATCAAGAACTGAAATTGTTCCCAGATACAACCACGATGTGCGATTATAATGAGCTCGAATTTAAAACTGAGCGTAAAGATAATGATGTGTCAACAATTTAAGCACGAGTAAGTTATGTCTGATTGCGTATAATCAATTACAGAAACTGAGGAAATTGGGACAGTTAAAGTGATAGTATGTATATACTGACCTTCATAATATGACGTACGCTATTAACATAACATGGAACAGATATAATAAATACTATATATGCCAAATATTAACCACTAATTAAGGACAACGCGATTTAGAAAAAAATAAACATAAAACACACTCGGTAAAATTCCACCGGTTCGTCCCACCAGAAGCTGAACCAAACATCATCAAATTCATATCATAAAAGCCCTAGGTAAGCATGAATACATGACTGACATCGGTTAATGTATAACCGCCCTCCCATAGATCGACTGTTTGGTGAAACGGGTTCATTTCCACGCTTCTTATTTGTCGCTGATCCAGGTGAGTGAAGTCGGTTGAATTACGTTTTAGTGCGGTCTCAACGCTAGGACATTGGGAACGGTTTATCGAAATTTGACGTTCGTACGTTGTCTATGTAAGCTTATTTTGTTTAGCTTCGTTTTGTATACAACCTATATGGGTCATGATGGTAGACAGTTCGCTTGAACTTACTATTTACTGAGGATATATTATATATACAAACTAAACAAAGTTGATATTTCGAACTCGATTAAAGACATATTATGTACTTGTTAGAGTTAACTGACCAGTTAGTATCCAGGCGCTATGCCAACTATGCCGATAATCTGAAGTAAATCGACCGTACCACTCCATAGAAAACATTGTCCTAACTACGCTCAAATGTAAATATTTACTACTCGATTCGGGACGCATCTATCGGCGATAAACTAACGAAAACTATTTCGCTGTCGAGAGTCACTGCATTTAATTTAATATATAAGAATGCGGTGTGTGTTGTCAATTTGGATATAATATTTGTAAAAATTACTACTTTGAACAAGGTTATTCTCCATTTATATTTTACCGCCCTACCGGAGTGTTTCACATCACTTTAATTTTACTCCCCCAGCGGCCGGTTATCGGTGCCCGGCTTTTCGCCTTTAGAGGCCGAAATGTCTAATTTTTACTCCACCAGCGGCCTATTTTTTCGCCCAACTTTTCGCCTTAGAGGGCAACATTTGAAATTTGTACTCCCCCAGCGGCCGATTTCCGTTCACCAACTTTTCGCCTTAGAGGCCATTAATATATAATGAACGGGAGTGTTAATAATCACTTTAACTCCCTCAAGTGTGTAGCTCCCTCAAGTGTGTAGCGAAACATACACAGATAGTGTAAATCATTGAATTGCGCGGCGACAGGAGGGTTGGGGTGTCTCACCCCCCCAACTTTGGTAAAAAACCTCAAGAGTTGGAAACGTTATGCCTGACACAACATTAGTTGAAAATTTCCGCTCAAAGATTAGGGTGAATTTGATTTATTTTTTCAAATATAGTTAGTGTGATATATTTATTTTTTTTCACCAAAAGTCGAATATGTTCTTACTTTTCAACTTTTTGGACTGAAATTGCCATTATGTTCAACGTGAACAGATATAGAAATATTGGGGTATCAGGTGTAAAATTTCAATCCAAGAGGTGGTTTGAAATTGAATTTCTTCGAGCCTTGGAAATTTCGGTAGGGTTTGGTTCAACAGGGGGTTCTGTCGGAAATTGCAAGCTCGACACCCCCAGCGGATGCTATCTAGCAAAGTCCGGGTGCACTACACTACACTACACTACACTACAATGTTGAACCAATCCTAGCTGCTACGCCTTTATGAATCTCATATATTTTCATTGTAGTTCTCACATACTTACGTTCTGTGGTGTGTCATTCGGTTACAAAAGTATTGTAGTTTCCATGGCTATGACAAATCGTGTGCTGTTTCTGGTGAAGATTGTTGCTATACTCTGTAATCATATCATCGTCGACCCCCTTTAAGTTGATGCCAAACTAACGTCATCGTGATATCTGAAGCGAGAAACTCGACATTCGCAGATTAGTGGTTGTTGAGGTGTATTCACTATATATATGTGTATATCAATATGTTTGCTCATGCATATCGTTCAATTAATTAATACAAATGCATACTTAGACCAGCTTAGACGAGAGATTATGTGACATTTGTTTTTGTGAAATTTATGTTAACTAGATCATGAGCCAAATTAACTAATCTCTCTTCTACTTGAGCGATGTCAGTTTTAAGTTATTCATTCGTGCAAACAATATATATTTCTTGAAAACAAATTTGCTCTTGGAAATAGTTACACAATGCCGTCGCAGAATTATGTATAATGCAATTCAACCATATGGGATTCAGAGGAAAATAAGGCAGACATCGCATCATGTGTGTATTGCCGTATAAATGAGCATCTAATTTAAACACACTTATTTATTCTCGAACAAATGGACTAAAATGTTAGAGGTACCGACACTGGTTGGACGGTAAATTATATAATGCATACTAAATAAAACTTACGGAATGCTGAAAAAAATATCTGAAACGTTAAATATATAAGACACGCAGAACAGAATTGAATGAGAGTTATTGAGAAGCTTGAAGCGACAACAGTCAGAAATTCAGTTCCCATTTTTAATAGAAAACACAAGGTTGTATTATATTATAAAATTTTCGCCTGTTTTCCTTTGTCTGGCAAAACCTTCTTATATATCGATCTGTACTCAGAAGTTGAATTAAATATTTAAGCTAGTCGTAATACACACGAATTGGAGATAACTTTAATCAACACTTATTTATTGGAAATGAGAAGTCACTATTATTGTTTCGCCTACTGAAGTTTCACTAAATGATATCCACACCGTATAATCTAGTATAATATATTTTGTTGGCTGAAATTCACATAAAATCATACTAATGTTTAACAACACTAATGTTTTAACTCAATACATACAAGGACGTAACATAAACATGTGTACACAGAACAAGTCATTCACAAATAATTAAGATGGCTGAAATAATGCTGAAATAGAAGCATACATAGTGGTGCACAGAGGTGAATGCGGGCTTTCAAATATAAAATTGTTTGTGGCAGTCAATTATATAACTTCTGAACATAATTTTATTTTGACAGTGCTGTGCTGAAAAATAAACATGTATCATGGTGATGATGTATGACGAAATGAGATGGTTGATTGATGCAATGAATATCGTTGCAAATGACTTCATGCCGACTGAGGCATGCCGTATATAAATACATTACCACAGACGTCCGACAGTGAATAGATCACACTGACGTCAATGGTTGTCGTAGAAGACATCGGGGGTGAGCCGTCGTCCGTAATGACGATCGGCACCTGGAAAGAAAAAAAATCGCGATATTGTGTATCTTTGAGTACGTTTTTTTCATTTGCATACCAATTCAACGGTTGGATATAAAATAAAGGATCTGGGACATAAGTGTCATGCGAATGCCGCGAGTGTATCAAATGAATAGATAGTCTGTATATAGTAACGGGCACCTCCACTGTTTTGGGTGGATGTGCCTCCAGTGAATGCATTAATATTACATGTACTATTATATTATTGTGTACCTGTTAAATGTGCTTTTGTCATGTATTTGTATTTAAATGTGTATATCTCACATACCATGTTTATTGGTTTATTGAGATTAAAGAATTGAAATGAAAGATATATCACCAGCCGACCGACGAGTGCATATTTCGAGTGAAGCCTTATAACACTTCTATAACCTGCCTAAAGCACACAATACGACAATGGCTGCGGGCACACGTACAACCATAGCGATGGCATAGTAGGTGTGACAATTTATTATGGTGGAGTTTGGTGACAATTGATCGTCATAATTAATAATCCATAGCTAGCCATGTCGCCCGCTGCATATTCGCTCCAAAGTTCGTTATAATCAGCCTTTGTCTTGTTTTTGGTCCTTGTCTAGTTCGCGTTGTTTATTCCAGGTACTTTCTCGCAGCTGCATTTCCTCCAACAGTTCCGACACAGCTTCATTGGCCCACATGATAATATATAGCGGAATTATGCGCAGAACTAAACGTCGCAAAATAAAAAACGCAATCGGGAATCTGTCTTAATACGCATGGAAGTAATATAAGTTGATAAACATGAATTGAGATCATATCAACAAAACATACTACGTACATGATATGTTAGTGAATAAGGGATTGCCATCGATCGTGCGATTATATATATCGTAGATAATACAATGTAGCAAAACGTAATGAGTAGATATCAACCTTGGTGAAGCGCAATGGGTTAATTGGTCGAGTCGACTCATTGTGCGGAAACTCAGCGGGCGACATGACGAGCTATGGCACAGAATTATGACGACCAATTATCACAAATTTGCACCATAATAAATTGTCACATCTACTATATGCCATCGCTACTGTGGTACGTGTGTCCGCATCCAATGGCGACTTAATCAATTAAGTCATGATTGACCACGACTTGTCGTAATTAAATAAATGCGAATTGTGTGCTCATGCTCATAGGTAGTTTGAATTAAGGACTTTGCTAACCCATTTTCAACCCATATTTGTTGGAGTCAAAACTAAAGCTTATATTCACTTTTATTAGTAATCAACGCAACCAAACCCATTGATGCAACATTTTAAGATTACAATTCATTATGGATTATGTTAGAAAATACAAAATGTGAAATTTATAGAAGTTTTTTAAATCTATTTTTTCGAACCCAAATTAAACAAACACAAAGTTGATAACTAAGAAAAAATATGGGTATGAGCACTGAACACTGTGAAGAATGATGAACAATACAAATATACTCACATTTCTTGAGTGTTCTTTTGATTTTTGACTCGGAAGCAGTTGTTTACAAAAGGTAATTTCATTGCTCAGTTATGCTTTTTGGGAACTTAATTTGATGGGTCAAGTTAATGTTCAATCAAGCCAGTTGGGATTATGATCAGCAGGTGCTGACCCATGAGAATATTATCGCCTGATTGGTGACCTAGTTTCTGGGCCACAGGGTATACTCAGATTGAGGATTACACAATTCTTTTGTCAAGAGATTCACAACACACCACTGTTCACATATATTAACACTTAACTGTCACTTTCCCACCAGCAAAGTTTGGCAAGTTACTCTACCATTTGTAAACAATTGGTTCTTAGTAATTTTATCAAAGAATGCTTGAGAAATATGAATATTATTTTATTGTTCAACATTCTTCACAGTGTTCAATACACATTGCCATATTTTTTTCTTTGAAATGGACTTTATGTTTGTTGAATTTGGGTTCGAAATTTGTTTTAAAACCTCTATAAATTTCACATTTAGTATTTCTAACATAATCCACTATGAATTATACTCTTAAAATTTTGCATCAATGAGTTTGGTTACTGTGATTACTAATAAAAGTAATCATATTCCTTTATTTTGACTCAATTTTGGGGGAAATTGGGTTAGCAGATTCCTTAACACAACTGACTGCAAATTAGATCAATTTTATCTACATTCCATTCATTACATATACACGCGTACACAAGTCATAATACTAGTTCTAGATTTTGAGAATTGGCCTTTCTTGGATGATAATACTAGAATGTCTCGAATGAATACCAAGTGCCACATTTTGGAATCCATGCATACAATATGCACAGAATCAGTCGGAAAGTTATCTTGAAGTTTCGAGTAGCTTAGACGAACCAACACAACATGCGCAAATTCAAGGCGTTCGCGTCGTGTTACTCCAGTTACTGACAGCCAGGGAAATAAGAGTGTCTGAATTTCGTTGAAGTAGAACTCGACTAAATCTTGACTTTTACGAGATTCATCGCATAGCTTCCGTTATATGTGTATCAATTGGTGGACTTATTCTATATTCGCTAAATTGTCGATGTTTCTTTAAATACAGGATTATTCCAATATCTATCTGATGATTTGTTTTTAACCCCACTTATTGTGTGTTTCAGCTATTGAAGTGTGTTTGCCCCTCAAAACGTTGCGCCCCTGCACGTTTTAGACTGAGATTTCTTTTCTTTTCCACAGTTACTGAACAGTGTGTAGTTTCGGGTACTTCTACCATAGCATATGTTTTAATTTTTAAGTCATACATGTATGTGTAGCACGTGTATTATAACATAATTACATAAGGACTGCCACCTTAATGACTACCAACAAACTGCAATAATATATTTGCGTATGTCAATAGTATCCAAATTTCCAACGAGATATTATATTGACATTTTATTTCATTTGATCTGGCCAGTCGTTCACAACTGTATAATATATAATATAGGTCTCAAAACCTTTCACATCGGAAGGCCGATAATAAGGTCCCATTAGGAAAATGGTGAATTTACGCGAGTACTGTATTATTGTGTATTTAACAAATATTGAACATATCAATGCATACAACATAGTCGTATAAGAGCGACGTATTTTATCACAAAGGGTTAACCAGATGCGTGAATTTAAACCAAAATTGTGTACAAACGCAAACATGTTTGGTAGCGAGATCTTTCACTGGCATAGATCACTACACCATAACGCATGACATTTCAGATAAGTAAGCTATACACTGATGTTGCGAAGTACTTAGACGAAATTAAAGCATAGTTATAAAGTACAGATATTTTGGCAGTAATGCTATATTAATTGGAATAATTCGCAGAGCAGAATCGTGGGAACTATATTTTTTGCCGGAAGGGATGCGCGAAGCGGTTGTGTTAACTTTCTTTCCAATAAATTGATCGGCGAAGCCAGTCCCTCTCCGTTTTTTTGTGTTTGTTTTGGGAATACACATTCGATTGGGGGACATGTCTCTATTCCGAAGGTTCGCTATTCCGAAGGTTCACTATTGCGAAGGTTCGCTATTCCGAAGGTTCGCTATTCCGAAGGTTCGCTATTCCGAAGGTTTTTGTTATTTTAAGGTTAGTTCTATATTCTGAAGTATTGAGAGGGTTCATTATCACGAACACTCTTGTTATGAAGAAAATAACTTAAAACATTAAAACAATAAATGTGATATTTTTTGTTTTCGCGGGTTTTCTTGAGATTTAATGTCATTACTTATCACGTTATTTCTCATTGCATATTCACGTCACGCAGCCCACACCATTGCTATGTTTTCATACGATTTAATGTCATTACGTCTGACGTAATATCTCAATAATCTTAGAGGCAAGAATACGCCAGCTAAAGGCGGATTATAACAGTGGGGCTATAACGCTTAATGAATAATGGAGGCTAGAACATACTGCGTAACAGAATATCGCTGAATAGACGGGTATGAGATGAACCTAACTGCAATTGTGACTTTGTATTGACTTTAAAGACCCACTTAATTTTCAAGTCACCAATTATTTTTTTGTAGTGCCCTAATATACGGTTTTAATAACAATTTATGTCATAAAATATGATTAAAATATTATAATTCATCACCATTTGAAACGTTTGTGTCTCAGAAGATGCCCATATAGAAATCATAAGAAGATTCCCCCCGTTATGGCTCCCAGAATGCAACAGAATTCAAACTAAAAATGTATTTTCAATGGAAGGGAGATAACTATCTTTAAAATATAGTTATTTCCCCTCCATTGAAAATAATACACTTTTCGCAACAAAACCAGATGAAACTTCAGCATAAAAACACGTTGGTAACTCAACAAAAACAACATGTTTATTAAACTGGTTTATTATATCGGATAAGTTAAAAATACAGTGTCAGAGAGCTTCCTATTTCGAATGGTATATAATATTGCATATATGTTTTTATATATGTGATCTGGCGGTTGATTTTTCTTTCAAATACAGATTGCCAGTTCGGACAGACTGTATCTCTCACATGTAGTTTATTTCAGTCATGCAGTCATCGTGTTTTCAACTTTGCATAATACACGATAAACTGACACTTACTTCTTGCTAATAATAACCGACATATGGGACAATTTGGGAATTAGAATGGGGTTTATAAATGTAGGCCCAACTATATGCGAATAATAGCGTAATAGTATTTTTCATTCCTCGTGCGGTTTTTGTGGGGGTGCAGATTTTGATGTAATTTCTGGTTAAATACGCCCAGAATAGAAAACCTTCGGAATAGCGAACCTTCGGAATAGCGAACCTTCGGAATAATGAACATTCTGAGTAGGGAACCCTCGGAATAATTAACCTTCGGAATAGCGAACCTTCGGAATAGCGAACCTTCGGAATAGAGAACCCTACCCTCGATTGATATCTGCCCCCTTTTGGCCTACATCTATATGCGGTTATTGTGCTTCAAAAATTGTCACCCACATGTTTGTATTTGTAACCACTACATTTATTGTATCGGCTTCCTGCAAATAATTAAGTTTTTCTAAACAGGTAGCTATTAACGCATTCCATTTGTTGTCTTTCACTCTACCCCTGTGGGATAAAATAATATGACCACACGCTAAGCGTTAATAACGACGGCAGGTAAACTGTCTGCATATGCATTGTTCGCATATCTTATATTATACAGATAATCAATCTTTTAATAATACTAAAACCATAATCACCATATGCGTTAGGTAATCAACAGCTCACATCAGCTAAACCACACATATAGACCTAGTAAAGTTTTGTTTTTTTGAAATTCACATTGCTATCCCTTTAAAAATAACAATGTACAACAAACGTTGAATCGGGACAGTTTAATTCTTGAAAGCGGCAACCCAAAACAGGAACGTTCTTATGTTGTCCATCCTCATCCACTATCGCTAATCGCGCATGATTTCAACCAGAAGTCGACACAAAAAAGACGCCCATTTTCTTCAGAATCGGCTCCGATTGCTATATAATAAAATCACAATGTGAGTTCGTTTTGTCTATATAAACGGTGACGTATCATAATCACAGTTATATATGCAGTCATTGTTAGTTCTTTGAAGTCGAGCTTACCCTGATCAAACCAGCGCCGAAATCCTATCGTTTTACTGATTCTTATCCAACAGAAGCGGAAATGGAAAAAAATACTCCGATTCAAACATTTCGATATCTCGCTATTATCTATATAATTGGTGACGTTACAAAACATATATTTAGCTTACATGTGCATGCCCTGGCTTGCGGTCGACTTCAGTGGACGCTGAAGCTACACACCACAGAAGAAATATCATCTAGCCATGTCCTTACATGTTCAGATTATTTACTGCATGTGTAAGTATGTCAGCAAACTTCCACCTAGGAATTACTCCATAGCCACATGTATATGGCCTGGATTGATTGATTAATTGTGGTTTAACGTCATTTCAGTAGCTTGGTCATATCATGACTAATACACACTCGATAGCTCGTTAAATACATGGACGTTGACCGTTGCTAGCAGCCAAGCACGAGCGAAGCTTGTTTTCTTCAAATTTGGGTGAATTTGGATTGATTTTCCAACTATAGGGCTGTTTTTTGGATTGGTATATAGTTTTTGCAAGTTTACAGGTTGCTTATCTGGATCGTAATTTGACCAGAGCTACATGCATCAACATGAAACCCCAATCAGTAAAATGCTCAATTATGAATCTGAAATTTCCCATGGGAGATCGTATATGCAAGTAGTTACTCACATGTAAAGTCGTGTCTGCAAGTTGTTCCAGACTTGTGATGACCGTCAGATGCCCATGGAGTGGGTGAATATACAGGTAATTCTCAGCCACTGATCCAACCTCGATCTCGAATCGGTAGTTATTCTGAAATATCACACGGCACCCATTGAACCGGTTATCGGGGTGTGGTCTCCCGTAGCGAAATGGAAGCTTAGACGCTAATTGATTTGGGCACCAAACGTGAAACAAAATGTTGTCGCCGATTTTCATCAAACTTATATAGTCATCTCTGTGATACGATGTTTTAAAGAACCCGGATGTCCATACTAGAGTCAGGGATGGGGAGCGGTACCAAAAGGTAAGAAAAAAACAATTGGTATCCGATGGTCATCAAACTTATATATATACTCAACTCCATTATACAAGGACTCTGACGCAGTGATTTAAAGAAACACAAAGCGCTATTTGAGTCAGGTAACGCGACAGGTAGGGGCACCATAAGTGAAACGTCGCAAATTTTAACCAAACTTAAATATAGTTATATTCATGATACAATGAACTAACGTTGTGGTTTGAGGACGGCCAAGTGGCCCCGTAGGTGCCATTGCTGGTGGATGGCTTCAAAATTTATACAAAAATGATAGCATATTTCTTCCAAACTTAATGTATATAGAAATATCCACGAAACGAGGAATATAATGGTGTTATGTAAAGTTTCGAGAGTAGCGCCGGCAGTCAGGGATTGAGGTCAATGGATGGCATCAAAATGGGTCGAACATTTTGCCGCTGATAATCACAAAAATTATATATTCATCTAGACATCCCATGATTCTAATGCTACATGTGGTTCAAAGTTGGCAAAGAGGTGCCGTTGGGGATATGGACATAGGAGCATGAATGAACATAATCGTGTTGTTTCCGATATGTCCTCTTAAAAAACGTATCCACAGCATTGGGAAAATATGGTTAGGTAATATGACTAACTTAGGTTAGTCAAATGTTTATCCACCGAATGGCTAGGGCGGAGTCATAATGACTAAATTATCTTAATCATTGAAAATTAAATTTGGTGGAAATTTCATGCATATAAGACCCAAATACAGATATATCCATAATCAGAGACTCAGTTGAAATTATACCAATATGTCAACCAATAATGCATGGTATGTCGCGAAGCTTTGCAACAGTTTGTGGTTTAGGTCTGTTTGGTCTCATTTCGTAGATATCTCTGCTATCTATGGAAATTAAACCTTTCATATAAATATTGTGGCCTTTGGTGTGGGGTGAAGTTATTAGCGAGTTTGCGATACCCGTCCGACGGGTACGGGTACCGGTAGATTCTGGTAGATTGGTGAAATTCGTCACGGTCATTTGCGTACTTTGAATGCAGCACATAAAGTGATAGGGATTTGGAACGGGTAGACGTATCTCATTGACTGGTAGTCTTTCACTAAAGTTTTCTCACTCAAAAGTACATTAGTTCTATGTAATAACAGTCAGCTATGCATTAATATATTTATTGCGCGATTTCATTGCCAAATCTCATTGATACATTTGTCATTTAAGCTATGTTTTATGTTCAAAGTATCGAGGCGGCTTCTAGCACTAAGATAACTATGGAACGCCGATTTGTTTACTGACAAATCTCTTCACTCAAGTAATGACATGTGATGATAAGAGAGTGAGTTGATGGTGCTATACGCAGTCTCGGCACAGGGACGTGATTATAGAGGGTCTCCGCGTTGAGAAGGGGTGTCCACCTTCAAATTCCCAACTATACACACCCTTGAACCACACCAATCAGAGGTTTGTGCCTAATTCAAATTGTGCACCCCGTTGGGCTCTGATTTCCCCCAACTGATCCTTCACTGTCCTGAATATTAGAGCAGTCTGTTCTAAATGGATCAGTAGTCTTGTTACAGAAGTCCTGTGATGGGAGGTCCACCTTGTCGACCAGTACGAGAACAATTTTGTAAATATGAACATGGAAATTGCAAAATCATAACATCTATATATATAGTGGTCTAACACCATGCAGGCAAATTCAAGCCCTGGATTGTTTTTCACAAATTAATTATCAGTTTTGACGAGCCACTGAATGTGGATAGACCAGGGCACACCGGGTCGACCATGGTTCGGTCTTGTGTGAGAACGTTTTGAAATCTGAACATGAAAATTTATAAATTATAGACTTTCCTCAAGCTTTACATTTGTTGGATATTTTCAACTTAACTGCTGGCCATATAGCCCGATTTTGTTTCTACCAAAAGTAGGAATATTTGCAAATGTTGGTCTAAAACAATAAAAAAAATCCCCACTAATACATTTTTGGAAAATCAAACTGAATGACAGAATAATTTCAACGTATGTTTGGTGCGTTAGGTATATGCAATTTCCAACTTTTGGGTGAGACACCCCACCCCTCTCGCCACGTCCCCTATCGACCCTTTGTGCATGGGCATAATTACACCGTGAATGTGTTACACGATTGAATACAACCGTTCAGTTATTGTATCTTATGTGGTGGTGACTGATTTCTCATTTTAATATAGATATTTGACATTTTAACGGACATGACGCATTTGAACCCCAAGACTGTTGGATACTGTAGTGGCCGATATTGACACAAAATACTGATATACACACACCTCATACTCGGCACAATCTTATATACCGTCGTCAGAGCGACTTTTAGCTGTTTTCATTTTTTCGCATAGAAGTGAAACAAATGCTCTTTATTCAAACCATATAATGAATAGTGTACAATTAAACACCCTTTATATTTAACAAGTTTAGTTTTTCTACCTACATCCGGGTTTAGACCCAGACAAATATCCAAGTTCTTGGGATAAATATTCCCTTGCCCGACCCTTCGAAAGATTCCAACCCATTATCAATTATATGACTAAATATTCCCCAACTAATATAAGGGGCAATTTCGGTCTTATATCTGACTAAAAGTACATGCACGTAGGACATTCTTGGACCCTGGTTCTAAAACAACATATTTTACACCGAATAATGGTTGGACATATTTTCTCAGTCAAAAAATTCCATCTGTTCTAGACGAAACTCGAACGGTCTGGGAAATTATTTATGAAAGCCAGTTATTGAAAATGTTACCAAAATGGGTCAAAGAAAGACGCCACCCCCTTCCACTTTCGCCTCGTCCCTGGTGAATGCAAATCATTATCCACGCAGATGTCCATCATATAACCATAACAGCAAGTATAACGTCGGCCAAGAAAGCAAATGCGTATAACAATTTCTCTATATCATGTATATCTATTGTGCTGCAATTGGCTCACCATACATTACCCGTCGATATGCTTAATTCTACCCGTAAAACAGTTTGCGATTTCAAAACGTGTAGCGGTACGGGTAGCTACCAGTACCCGTACCGGTACCCGTACCCGTTTGAAATCGCAAACTCGCTATTAATTTCATGTATTTCACTTCATTCCGTCATCTTTTGTATTTGTTATATTGTGCAAAAGGCAGCAGTAAGGCGACCACCTATGATTTTGCTCAGCATGCTTCTCCTGTACAATTAGTATATGTCACATGCCATATTTATTCCATTATGGATATTGTGCCAATAAAATCAGATCAAATGATATATATAGACAGAACACAACGCGCATCTTAATCGAGACTCTTTTATCGAATGAGTTGCGGATGGCGCAAGGATATATTTCGCGAGAGCGTAGCGAGAGCGAAATATAACTTTGCGCCGTCGCAACGAGTTCGATAAAAGATTCGAGATTATGATGCAAGTTTTGTTCTGTATTTATTCTACACCGTTCAATCAGATAAGTTAAATCCATGAATGCCACCTTCATTGTTACTATAGCTACCTTTATTGTGATTTAAGTCTGACAAATAACCAGTAATTATGGGGGGGGGGGGGGTCACAGAAAGCGGATGATCGACGTAAGGTACGTCATCTTGCTTGGCGACAACGTCAACAAGAATAGTTCCGGCTTGTATTCCACTAGAGGTATACACTAATATGTATTCAATGGCTGGGATTCCGTTGAATACATGTGACTCACGTCAATGGGTGTGGAATAAATTATATTATTCCACACCCATTGACGTGAGTCACATGTATTCAACGGAATCCCAGCCATTGAATACACATTAGTGTATACCTCTATAGTGGAATACACGCCGGAACTATTCTTGTTGACGTTGTCGCCAAGAAAGATGACGTACATTACGTCGATCATCCGCTTCCGGTGATCCCCCATAATTACTGGTTATTTGTCAGACTTAAATCACAATAAAGGTAGCTATAGTAACAAAGCAGGTGACATTCATGGATTGAACTTATCTGACTGAACGGTGTAGAATAAATACAGAACACAACTTGCATCATAATCTCGAATTTTTTATCGAACTCGTTGCGGACGGCGCAAAGTTATATTTCGCTCTCGCTACGCTCTCGCGAAATATATCCTTGCGCCATCCGCAACTCATTCGATAAAAGAGTCTCGATTAAGATGCGCGTTGTGTTCTGTCTATTTATCTCCTTGCATCACATGCATTGAATTTTAAACATCTAAAAAGTAACAAGTCCTATACTAATAACTAATGATATGGTGGGTGGCTACATGATTGAATGAACACCAATCGAAAGGGAAAAGTTGACGTTCCAAAATTCACAAAATCACTCGGCTCATTAGGAGGTACATGTAACTTGTATGCTAGACATTTATTTGGTCCTGTTCAAATGTCAAAATTCTTGGTTAACGACAGATAAACCTCTCGTCGGTGTTCTGGAACCTGGCACCAAAAAGGCCGGTGATCAATCTACAACAGAGTTTACGATGACACTAAATGTTGTGACAAGGCTCATCTACTGTATGGGGAATTGACAGCCATATGTACCATGTCCATCCATATAATGAGGGCATGGTTCCTTCATGTCTTGCCTAAAATTTCCTCATAACAGTTGTGTTAACTTGAACTGAGCAGTACCGCCATATAGATGCCTCTCGCTCAAGCATGCAAGCACTCAGGTAACTCAACATTATCTCCCAACATCAGTAATGTGATGCTGAACATACAAAAAAATGTCAAAATGTCCTGACAATCAGCCTCATGATTATTGAGATACAATGCGATATGCCAGGGGGGAACTTACATATTTCGAGGTGTTTAGATCTAAATGAATTGCAATGCAATGGATATTAAACATCATTTAAGACAGTGACTTCTAAATAATGTTATTCTTCGTGTGACTTAGTCACTACGCCCAAGGCCATGCAAAGTTAGTCATAGTAACCTGCGGAAATGTATGGGCTAATCATAATGACTCCAAATACTTGTGGCTAAGCCTATGTTAATCATATTAACCCTATTTTAGTTCTCAGTGCATGATACGAGGAATCGAATGGTGTGGTTTGAAAATGCCAAAGTGGCACACTCTGAAGAGATATGGTGGGGGGTCGCGGCACCACAATTTAAAACAACGAAACCGCCAATAGAAAACTATTTAAAGTGTTTGGTTAGTTTTTCAAGTCATCATATGTGACAACGACAGCGTGAGTCACTGCATATAATCCATGCACAAGAATAACGTTATGTGATCCCCATTTGGGCATAAACATGATAAACTTTATGATAATAACCACTCCTGGCAAGAGTGTTCAATCTTTCCTTAAAAGTTCCCCTGCATTAACAACATCGGGTCACCCTGCTAGTTGGTAATAATAATTTCAAAACCAACACTCACGTTATCGTTGTCTCTAGCGACGATGGTTGTGATTGCCGTGCCGACTGGATCTGCGCTTGCCACTGATAGTCCAGGATACGTTCCCACGACGACCGGAGCGGCGTTATTCCGCGTCACCGTAACGTAAATATGAACACCCGCCGTAAGCTCTGGTGTCCCGCCGTCATATGCCTCGACCTCAAACTGAGAATATATGAACGATGGTGATGATAATAAGCTTATAATTGTCCACCGTCTGAGATAACTCGATTAGGCGGAATCGGGATAACTATGGGCCGATGCTATATAAAAGAGTTCGGCCGTTCTGGGCCAAACGCGTCTTCGGTATAAGACATATAGCGTGAAGATAGCTTATCAGTCAATGAAAAATATATATTGAGTGTCTAATGTTTGTTGTATGTACATGAATGTTTGTAAAACGCTAATTTTAAGGTCTTTTCTGACTTGAATCCGTCTTATAATTTGTTTTCCCGAAAGATATTTATTATTTTATCAAGTATATGATCGTCATTAGACATAGACAATTCACCAACATTCCTAAAGTCATAGCATACTGAAAAGTCATCGCTAACGGGGATTCTTTAAAGATGGTGTATCTTTCCTGAAATGTCTAAATCCGGGGGTGCATGTATAAAATAAAACTTTTTTTTGACAGAGAAACTATAGTCAACATGCAAGAGCTGCAGTCGCTATATGGAATACATTTCTGCGTGATTATTTCTATGACTTGGGATAGGAAGTATGACGTTTTTTATAATTTTTGAATATAACAACACTTCCTATTGGAAATCAATTTTTGAAGCACTTTTTCGATAGATATTTCTCTTGAGTAAACAGCCTATCTTAACACATCGTCTCTAATTTGAAGGATAAGTGTAGCTATGTGCAGGTAGATTGGCTAAGATCTGCCAGCTATAGGAAACGCGTATGTTAGCTTGTATATAAACTAAGAATATAACCAATGCAAGATCACGTGGCACATTGAGCCAGTAGATAAATATAGATCCGATGTAACACGCTGATCGATAATTAAATACCATTGTTTTATGAAAATAAAAGAAGGTAAAATTCCACAGGACTCGATTGTTTTATCAGCACCCAGCTACAACACAACAGCATCCTCTAAAAAACAACTTACTTCATACAATGATGCCGCATCTAACTGTAGGCCTTCTTTGATCCTTACTTCGCCTGTGAGGGGTTCGACTGAGAAGAACGTTTGATCGCGCACCAATCTGTACATAATCTTGTTGAAAGGAGCCTGAAAATAGATATATATAATGCGTCATCTTAAGACACTATAACCGGTTGATCTACTCAGATCGCATTACTAAATTGTGGATAGTTGGTGGCCGAATTCTGTCTATATAACATACCATTTACATGGTTCAATGATTTCCCTTATATTTGTCTTATGAACGATTGACATCAGGTTCATGTAAGCTTCTTTTGTCTCAAATACACACATAAACCACTAAGGTCTGACCCCATGCACATCGCGTCGCCAGAACGACATATCGCGGCGATTTTAAGATCGAACGGCACTACGACCACGACTGGTTTAAACTGATTCTTTCTCATCTGAGCGATAGCAAAATAAAAAAATAACATAATATTTATATATAACATAATAATATATATAATTACAACTACTTTCGCTTCCGCCTGAATATGTGCATTTGATTGGTCAGTGCCCTTAGATACGCTTGGTAGCGGCAATCTCTATCAGCCGAGGGAAATGTCGTTTCCCGCATCACAACGCGCGGTGATACTTTAAGAAATTTGGCGACTTGCACCAACGGTCGCCCCACATCATGACGCGATTTCCTAAAAGCGTCCATAGTTACCATACCGTGAAAATAAAATTAACGAATTAGACAGATCAGTGGAACTATGAAATGCGATAATTTAGTTGGGGATAAAGGAATGTTTTACATAACTATTCCACCATTAGTATTAGCATTTATCCAGCTTCCTGCCAATACTAATATGACATGGCAAGGGTCATGAGAGCATAGAATGAACCTTTGTAGCGATTGTTTACTTTTCACAGGAGACCGCAAATTCGGTGGGGAAGTTTGGGAACACCGCTTCGGAATTGCTATCGAATCGGATTGTCTTTATGACAATAGTTGTTCTAGAATTGTTTTAAATAAGTGAAATTTACACCAGCAAATACATTTTAATAGTTTACGGGTGTGGTTTCTTGCTTTTGTATAGTTGGAAAGTTGAAAACAGAGATCGAATTGTGTGTGTTCATCTTGAACTTCCGGTCGGTCGCCCAATTTATTCTCGACCCAATTTCCCATTTTCCGTTAAAAGAGCAGCTGAAGTCCAGTTTACTAATTTAGTGTTTTTAATATAGTTTCTTTAAAAAAAAAATAGTTTAATCACAAAACTAATATGCGGATTGTCGTAATTATAAGCAATCAACGTCGTTTTCGATGCATCTGTCGGCCGTATAAAAATGTCTGATGCCGAACTACATACTTAGTATAATTTCGCTCAGACACTTCTATACGCCGACATATGCATCGAAAACGACGTTGATTGCATATATATAATGTCAAAAGAATAATCCGTGGGTAAAGTGCCTTTCATGCTTATGCAATTTTTAATAGGTATATGATTGCTGACATGTCCAATATCCTTGGATGTATCTAGAACGTCGTTTCCTCCGTTGACTTTCGACCGGAAACGTTGTCTGAAAAAAAATCCTCTTTCGTTTATCTTTCCAGAATGTTATCTGCACGTGTCCTCATTTTGTAAAATGGGAATATTACAATATTAACATTTCTACATTCATCCAGGTGCTGACTTAGTGGTATTTTTCTGTACTCCTTATGCTTTGTTTGTTCCCGATTGATGCGTGCGTACCCTTTCAGAGAGTGCTCCCACGCAGTTTGTCCTATAATGTAAGACTCGGCACACCCATTGCAGACTATATGCAGTATATTAGGTTTCGAGATTTACAATTTAAGTCATCATTTGTGAATATTTCCTTTTTATTCTTCGGAGAGAATATCCCTGAAAATATGTGGCGACGTGTATCACACCGCGAGTCTCTACAACGTTTTACTTGATATTCTGTCTTATTTAAGGTAAAACGCGCTTTAGTCAGAATCCGTTTGAGATTTCCTGGTTGGCGTTTACTGGCTAATTATATTTATATGTCGTCCTTTTTGACCAACGATCGCATTTTTTCACTCTTCTCCAGCACAGGGAACATGTCTTTTGCAGATATCGAGATGGTGTTGTGGCGAGGATTCCGTGTTGTTATATACAAACGCTATAGATTAAAAAAAAATTCGAAGTTTCTCTAATGGTGTATTCCGCGCTCTATCCATTCTAGGAATTCAGGTCTGCTACGGTGGGGAGAGGGGTCAATTCGTAATTCGCAGAGAATCATCGCCCGGAATGTTTGCCTACTGGTAAAGTGGATCACCAGTAATGTTTCTACTGCCATAACACAGGGGCGTGGCGACAATGTGAGGAGGTGGGGTCTCAAAATTCAACAGTTGGAAATTCCATACCCGACACTATTAACATCAGTTGGAAATTTCAAACTAAAATTTGTTTCAAACTGTAATAATAATATATATATATATGCTAATTTCTGAATGAAAAAATGAATATAAACCACGCAGTATTGTGCGCGTTGTTCAACAAACGAGAGCATCAAACAATCACATTATATATGTCCATTAAGGGTCACGGTAAGGGACATAGTGTGCGTTTATTTCACTGGACAAAACTGACAAGTGAGTACCCAGGCACAGGTCCCACTGCAATAATATAGCATTCAACCAATAACCGATAAATTCAACCACGCCGGTCGTACCATTTAAAAACACAAAGTCTGAACTACACACAATCGATAATAGTTCCTTCGTAATTTGGGACGAATTTTCGCTGATAATCAAACGACAATTATACCACCAAATGGATTCGCTATATACACTGTTAGAAAAACTACCGTCGTTTCAACGGTCTGAGACCGCGCAACATCGCTGCCAACTTTTTACCGTTAAGCATACGGTCAGACCGTAGCATGTTCCACGGTATAAAACCGTTTAAGTAACAGGCAGACCGTAAACAATAACTGTCAAACCGTTGTATTGTTTACGTTCAGCACCGTTTAATTAATATCAAGACCGCAACTAATAAAGGTCAGACGAATGGTATTTTTCATGGGTCAACAATAATTTTGTGCTCTTAATTTGCTAATTTACCATAGAATTAGCAAGGTTCCCATGGTGACAATATGATTTCCCGGTAGGCATTCCGATTCATATGTTTTTGAATGGTCGAAACTAGTATTATTCGTAACTGAAAAATACATCTTAGATCTTATGTTACGATCATAGTTTTGATGAAATGTAAATCCTCAATGCATAAAGTGATAGAAAATACTTATGAAACTTTGCAGTTTGCAGAGGATCAAGCTTGTTATCTGCCTCGTAGAATTTAATCCGGAAAAGGCTGCACACGCGTAATGTGTTCGCCTTTCACTAACTACTGTATAAATATGGCTGTAAATAAAAAACGATACTAGTAATAGCTGATAAGCCAATCCATCACTATTCAGTTATGAGTAATAGTAATTTCGACCATTCTAAAACATGAATCGGCATGCCCTTTTAAGCCATAAAAAGAACAAAGCTACGCGTTTCACAGTTAAAACTCAAATTTATGTACATGTAAAAGTAAAATATCTTAATGGCATATTTTTTGGTAACATGTAAGGCGTGAAATTGTCCAGTCACTTGTAAACAAAGTTTTTGTTTTAACAGGTGAATCCGTACATCATGACAATACAGTACCAGTGAGAGGAAGTGGTATTTTTAGGCGCGCCTTTATTGCGATATTGAGCGTGCTTAATTTAGAAAAAGACGTGATTAAAGCACACTACCAAAAAACTGTCGCGCTTATTATTGCAATATTGAACGCAAAATATTGCGATACTAAGCGCGCTAAATTTCATACAGACCCGATAGTGTTATATTTATATTAGATAAATACTGTGCATATAGTGTATGTATAGTGTACATATATCATTTACAACTATAATTATATACATATCTAAAACATTGTCTCTATTTATACAATAAACAATATAGAAGAAGCAATTATTTGATTTAAATGTCACAATTTTGAGCGCAATATTAAGCGCAAAATATTGAGATATTAAGATCAAAATATTGCAATAATATCACAAGTGACATGCTTATAAGCGTTTCCACTTGCAATATTATTGAAGTCAGACGCCGGGTCATGCCATGATTGACATGAATCTCGACTCTCGAATTCAGTGGAAATTGTCAATGATTAAGCCGCTATTCGCTGAATTGCAACTTGTCCGGTTATCAAAGGAACCGAAATCAGACCGTCTTAACAACTGTCCACAACCGAAAAGGTAACAGTTTCCCCAAAAACTACAGTTTGCTATCAACGATAAATCATAAAATGGCATTAGCTGATGGCTAAAGCGGGAACTTAACCCCGAGAATTACGTACGGTACCGTACTCATGATAATTCGTACGGCCCGCATAACACAGAATGAATGCCGCATTAATAATACATATTAAATATTCAGTCATACTGTATGGAGTCATTGCCGTATATAATATGGTCGCCGATATATATACTATTGAATTTTGACGGCATGACTTTGAATCACGAAAATAATTAATTTAGACAATTTTCATGGGCACGTAAAATAACGGTATGTGGCCGTCGATTATGACGGCCCGAAACCGTCGAACCGACAGTAATTTTTAACAGTGTATGTTGGATAAATAGCAGTGAAGTTGTCTACTATTTTGGATATAACTTTTTTTAAATAGCTGCTTCATTATGTATTTCCATTCCATCACCCAACAATTGTTTCACGTATAAGATGTCAGTATCCACGAATTATTGTAATGAATATAAGAACAAATTCAATCTAGTCAAAAGTGGTGTATTAAGCGTGCTATTTTCGCGCCCAATATCGTAATAATATTGCAAGTGGAAACGCTTATGAGCGCGCCGCTTGTGATATTATTGCAATATTTTGCACTTAATATCGCATTATTTCGCGCTAAATATTGCGACATCTTGCGCTCAAAATTGTGACATTTAAATCAAATTGTTTATTGCATAAATAGAGACGATGTTTTAGATTTGTATATAATTATAGTTGTAAATGCTATATGTACACTAGATGTACACTATATGCAAATTATTTATCTAATATAGATATAACACTATCGGGTCTGTATGAAATTTAGCGCGCTTAGTATCGCAATATTTTGCGTTCAATATCGCAATAATAAGCGCGACAAATTTTTGGTATTGCGGTATTTTCTCGCAATAAAGGCGCGCCTCAATATAACACTTCTTCTGACTGGTACTGTGTGATTGGCGCTACTGACGTGGAATCCTGCGTTTTATGAAATAGAAAGTCTACGACACGTAATTAGACACACTATTTATATATTGTGTGTGGGTCTGTAGTTAAAACAGACTGGTTAGTACCATACCTGAATGTCGTCGTCGCTTGCGTTCAGTTTCGTTTTTATTGCACCGGGTCTATCAACATCCGCAACCGTAAGATGGTCATCATTAGCACCATCAGGGCCAACAAACACAGGCGGGAAATAGTTCCTTGTGACTTTGACAAGTAATCAGACCCACTATTTTGTGTGGGTCTCTAGTTAACACAGACTGGTAAGTACCATACCTGAATGTCGTCGTCGGTTGCGTTCAGTTTCGTTATTATTGCACCGGGTCTAGCAACATCCGCAACCGTAAGACGGACACCATTAGCAACATCAGGGCCAACAAACACAGGCGGGAAATAGTTCCTTGTTACGTTGATTCTAACGTTAACGTTGTTGTGTTTTTGGGGCTGCCCATGGTCCGACGCTTTCACTGTGATCTGCGAAACAGAAGGAGACACGAGGTTCAAAACACAAAATGGCATTGTCTTCATAAAATTATATATGTAATTGTCACGGACAGGAGGAGAAGGCCCGCAACATATAGCTACTACATATATTTGTTTCGGTTGAACAAATTTAGTACGAAACAATCATGATTTTTTTCTGACCGACGTACCAGGATGCTTTTCCCTAACGGATTATGTATGTTTTGAACTTTTA
Source organism: Siphonodentalium dalli (assembly GCA_032622095.1). NCBI lineage: Eukaryota > Metazoa > Mollusca > Scaphopoda > Gadilida > Siphonodentaliidae > Siphonodentalium > Siphonodentalium dalli. The sequence goes on from CP136063.1 coordinate 156,639,564, forward strand.
ATCGCAACCCTCATTCATCGACAAATTATATGGAAATGGTAAGTGATATTGCTATATCTTGTAGTTCGGATTTAAGTATGACGCAAAAATGAGAGAAAACTGGGCTTAATTTGAATGAGGTTTTATGAGAATACCAGCAACAGTGCGAGGCGAGGTTTGAAACATCACTGGACAGAAAAGTAGATAAGGAAAGAACGAAATAGAGAGATAAAAATAGACTGGGGAGATTGAAACAAGGGCTCATAAACTCACTACGAAGTAGGACGTTTTGTGTATATCGTCAGTCAGAAGCTTTTTGATTACAATACAGCCTCGCTCTGGACCAATGAAGAAATACTCAGATGCGTTGGCCGACACTGGTTCCACGTTGGCAATGGTGTATGTTATTTTAGAATTCAGTGAACCCTGAAAGTACAGAATAGAGAAAGAAGTTTAACAGAACCTAGTGAACCCTATTCACTACACTTAAAAATTTCGTTGACAAAGTTTTTATTTTGATTGGGTTAACCGCAAACTTTATGATGTTTTTGTAACATGTATCATCTCATTAGCGGTTGAGCCACTTATGTCTGAGAACTTAGGTTTGTTCATATATATATATTCCGTAAAAGGGACGATTATCAAAGACGCCTCCTCCCACCTCCGCTGTACCCATCCACACTGCCATGTTCATTTTCTATATGGTTCCAGAAAAAATGTCCCTTTGTGGTGTCCATCTCTAGGCATGACAGTTACTTTGCAAAAGTGATTTGCAACGAAATAACGGCCACAGTTAGACTTATTCTTTATTCTGAACAATCTTGCACTGTTAATCTGATCATCTCAAGCTACAGGTATATTAAATCTTGCTAGCGCCGAGGCATGGCCTAACGTTGTAGCAGGTTTCCATTGGTAGTGAAATACATGATAAGGATCTGGTAATATAGTGACAAACCCAGTCATCTCCGTCCCATGCCTCGACGCTGGTGACCTCCTCGCCGACAGGAACTGTTTCTGTTATAGTGATGTGATAGTGATCTACCATGACATTTATATCACCGCTGCATTCCTAGAGAAAATAAGAAAAAGTAGGATCAACTCTTGGTTCTAGATTTGGTGATACAACAGCGTGGTAAAACATTTGGTTTCACGTGTAACAATAATGACATAGGGAATTATATGTAGCTATATGGGTCTGAGTAATAAAAGTTCTTATTGGTTAATTTCTTTTAAGACCCACCAGTCATGACCATTAGGCGCTGAATATTCATGACAAAGGCCGATTTATTTTACACTGCATGTACTTTAACCCGTTTCCTAAAGATGAACACCAGTTTAAAACGAAAATAATGTTGCATGGAGACTGACCACAAGTACCGCGCTTGTAATATTGTATATAAGTACAACGCCTAGATGGCACACGTATTGTCAAAAAATATCTAATCATTTTTGAAAAATAGGTCTTCCAAATCATTGGTTTACACAATCCCAACTGACCGCCATGTATTTACAAAAATGTGTTCTATTGCTAACTGTTTGCTCTCTACTTGAATGTAGCAGACTGTATACAAATAATTTGAAATATATGTGGCTGTTATATATTTTTTTGTAATATATTCCGGCATGATGTTAGATAATTTAATTAAAAATTAGCTTAATATTATGAGACAAATGGAGCTCCCACCCATTGTGCCACGGCAATAAGCTATTTGTTGTTTGTTTTTGGAAATGGTTAATTGTTCTGTATTTGGCAATGTATTGCGGAACTTGCGTGGTTGTATGCATAGTGTGCGTGAATGCCGACGGCTTCACTCGTTGATACAAGAGCATGCATATATAGATGAGGATGTACAACGATTCCCCAGTTTATAGCGAAATTTACAAAGGCTCGGTCCACATGTCATCTAATTTACTGGACTCGTTTTAAATTCCGCTATAAACTGGGGAAGAGTTGTTGATTATATTTTTTGCATGATCAAAAACCCCCATATAACATATATAAATCAACAAATGGGACGTGAAACTAACATCGGCTTTTTATAAGATCTGCGATGACGTTTCACATAAATATGCGTTGTTTGTCCGCGTAAAGAAATAGTCCCATGTAAATAAAGACTCTTTGACGTAATTATACTGGCGTATATTTAATGATACGTGTATAACTTTTCATTAATTAGAGTTTGTTGGAAAAATATATTTTGATACGTAGCGTATGTAATGTAAACAGACGACAAACCGGAAGTCAAAGGTCACCTGGTACTATTTCCTGTTATACAACGAACGTTGCATTTCACAATTTATCGCGCGGGTCTATTGAATGTAATAAGGGTGGGATAAATAGTATTACAATTGCAGGCAACTCGTGGATGCAATATATACTTATGCCACAGCCACAGTTTTTCACATATATAGTACATAATATATATATATAGCTAAAAAAATCTGGGTGTAGGCACATATGTATTGTGGGATTTCGAAGGGGGATAATTCACACTTCACTGGAGGTTAGATGACATATTTTTGAATAAATTGAATCCTGATAAAAGTCCCAAAAATAGAAAGATTGTGATCCAGTTCGCTCATTGGCTTATTGGTTGAAACAAATCACTTTAATATAGAGAAAATCAGGAAGCGTCGTTTTTAATATAGAGAAAATCAGGAAGCGTCGTTTTTAAGAAATTGTCCAACATTTTTTAAAAACCAACATATTTTTTCACTAGATAAGTGCTACAGTTATTTGGTGAATCCAAAAGTTTGAGGATGTCGCTTCAGTTCTTGGGGTTGTTTAGAAATACATTCGCACTGCGGTGTCTATGACGTATTCTTGAGGTAGACACTCTATGTACTGGAATATTGAACTGGTGTGTGACATTCGTAGATGGAAGGTCTCCGTTAGGTGGTGCCAATCTTGGAATTCAAATGGCAACCCCACTGGTGCAGACCGAAATTGCTATTTTCAGTCCAACATTTGACCGAAAGTACGAAAACCTTCAAATTGTGGCCTAAAAACAATTAATTACACACTAAATAGCGCATTGTTGGAATATCAAATTATCGAAGCAATTTAACATAGTTTATGTCTGAAATTCCAACAAATTGGTCACGTTCTAGCCTCGCTCCAATCGTGATAATAGTAATAATTCTAAGACTAAACGCGGGCGATAGTTTGTCGGGCAATTGAAATATGAAAAAGAGAATGTCTCCGGATTTATGTGTGTTTACTCACAACAGCGTCATCCGCCGCGATCTGTATAAATTCAGGCCTGTGGTCATTGATATCCACAATGATGATTAGCAGTGAATATACGGACACCTAGAAATAAAATACTCATGTATGTCCATACTGGTATATATATATATATATATATATATATAGAGAGAGAGAGAGAGAGAGAGAGAGAGAGAGAGAGAGAGAGAGGAGAGGAGATAAGTGAGTGTGAGAGAGAGTGTGAGAGAGAGTGTGAGTGTGAGAGAGAGAGAGAGAGAGAGAGTGTGAGTGTGAGTGTGAGTGAGAGTGAGAGTGAGAGAAGACAGAGGAGACATGGATTTCCCCATTCAGTTATAAAAGTATATATTGGAATTGTCTATTAGCTATCTGAAGGGATCATAACGAGCAAATAGTTCAAGTGCTGAAGGAGTGCTAGTCGTTGGTGTGGAATGATCAGTTAAAATGCTCAGCATATTGTGTGTATGTTGAACTTATTATCTCAACATTTCCTATGGTAACTACTCGCCGATGAGTATCTAGCAACCAGAGGGTTCAGAAAGCACATGCAGTATTGCATATATAGAACATAAAATAGACAATTACGAATGTAACTAAAGTGGAATAAATTGCTTGAAATATACGACCAGATACTAACTTAAAGTCATTAGCTTCACTCCCGGTGGGTATATATTTCATGTCAGACAGAACTGTATCCGATATACCATAAGAAAGGTCATAAAAAACTAGAAATAAAACCCCAAGGTTGCATATTATTGATGCGGTATTCGCCCCGTATTAAATTGTTGAAAACTGCGGTCAGAGTAAGAAATCTTCTCAGATACAACCACATTTTCGGCGCGAATCATCGCGTGGAGGTCATGGAATTATATTCGGAAGAAATCGGAACCGCCCGAAAAACGACGATCGGCTGGCACGCACGGTTGACAGAACAGCCAAAACAATAGCCGGCATGTCGATAACCGAAAGTAGATTCAACAAAAGTTACAAAACACAAACTAGATAATGTGATTATGTCTTGATTTTTGCATTGATATCTCATGTTTTCTAATTGAAATGTCGAGAATTAATTGGCAACTAACAAAGTGTACACACTGTGTATATGTTATATATGGATTGTTTGCAAATTTAGGCGTGAATGGGTATTCACAGCATGCAAAATACGATTGGCACACCTCCGAACCGATCAGCTGATCCAGGTCGTCATGCTTCTATTGAAAATAAACAAATCGGGGAATTCCTGCCCTTCTTATCAAACGTCAACACATTTGGTCGAATTTAAGATGAAATTATCTGCAATGGCATTATTGACTTCTGTAAATGGAAATTATTAGCAATATTTCAAACGCAGAGAGTGCATGAACCACCGATCGATCTATAAATTATAATAGCCCAATCGGGCTGAACTAGATCGATTGGTCTTCCTGGCATAGTGGTTGCTGCTGTAAGAGAGGGAACTCTAAATTTCTTAAATATTAAAATTTTGTTTGTTTTCAGATTTGTACAAGTTTATAATGAATATTACTAGTAAAAAAATATACCATTGTCTTTCATTAGTTTCAAAATAAATGAGAATTGTTTTTAATTGGTAGAAACAGCTGGTCGAAAGAACAATTTAGAGTACTCCCCTTATCCCTTATAATTAACTTACGATAAGCGTAATACATTTGAATTACACTTAAGTGTAATTGGGTTCATCAGCTATCTCACCTCTATGGGAGGAAGCCAAATTAACATTTAATAAATAATTGAGCTAAAGCCCCCCCCCCCAATCAAGGAATCTCTAATTACACTTAAGTGCAATAAGAATATTTCTTATCGCGCTTAAGTGCAATAAGAAGATTCCTTATTGCGCTTAGAGATTCCTTATTTCGCTTAAGTGCAATACGATATTCCTTTTTGTGCTTAAGTGCAATAAGATATTCCTTATTGTGCTAAGCGCAATTAGATATTTCCTTATTGAACTTAATCGCAATTATATCTTCCCTTATTATATCGCTTAAGCTCAATTATATCGCTTAAGCTCTATTATTTATTAAATGTTAATTTGGCTCCCCATATATCTCATGTATATTGGTATAACCTGATGTAGGTTACTGGCATTAGTAATACGGTTGCATCCATTTCAGCTTGAGGGGAGTTCAATGAGAGTGTATATGAATTACGTTTAAGCGTACTTCATTTACGCTTAAGCGCGGAACTCATTTACACTTAAACATAATTAATATGAATAATGCTTAAGCAAATACCTAACTCCAACTGATTTCCTCTGTCTGAATAATTGAGTCCATCTCATAGTATATGGGGGAGTCTAAACCGATGTTTGATTGATGTCTTATTGCCAGAGTAAATTTGAGTTTAGAGGAAATCGCATGGGAGACAGCCTTTTCAAATATATTATTTATTAGTGTAAATAAATTGCGCTCAAGCGCAAAAAATATGTGTCTAATAATATATTTGCGCTTTAGCATAAAATTGCCATAAATGTGATCTATTATATGGGAGGCCCTTTTAATATTTATTATTTATTTACGCTTAAGCGCATATAACCTCTATCATTTGCAATTAAGCAAATAGATCATATTTGCGCTTAAGCGCAAATCATTTGCACTTAAGCGCAAATAAAAATCAATATGCATTGATCCCCCCTGAATTAATTTTACATGGCACAGGCCTAAACACATCACTAAAGTTGATATAGCCCCACCATATGAGGGAAACAATCCCCCAGAAACCCCAAGATCTGTTTTATGACCATGGAATGGAAATGATATAAATCTGTGTAGGATACGTCTCTTATATAAAATATACTATATCTCCGGGATGGCGACACAAATTCTTGGGGACAGGGATGCTGATATTATGAAAATAGGGGTTTAAATTTTCCCCAACTTCAAGTCAATGAGTACACCATATGAGGGAAGCAAACCCCAGTAACCCCTAATTCCCTACTTATGGCCATGGAAATGGTATATATCTGTGCAGGAGATAATAAAATATACATGAGCTCTGGGAGTGAGGCACCAAATCTTGGGACACCAGGGACAGAGATGCTGATATGCATATGGAAATATGTTTTTTCTTCAACTTCGAGTCTGTATGGGGCTATTACTATGGGCCCAATGCTAATATAATATGAGATGTACTCAATCATTCACATCAGATGGATGTAATGGAGTGTTAGGTATTTGCGCTTAAGCGCAAATAAATTGATAGACACATATTTGTGCTTAAGCGCAAATGATTTACGCTTAAGCACAAATATTCGCGCTTAAGCGCAAATAAATAATAAATGTGAAAAGGGCCTCCCATACTATTTCCGCTAAAGCGCATATGATTTGTATTTAAGTATAAATGATTTGCTCTTAAGTGCAAATGATTTACACTTAACCGTAAATGATTTGCGATTAAGCAGAATCAGAATAAATGTGAAAACGGCTTCTCGTATAATCGCTTAAGCATAATTCATTTTATGATTAAGTGTAATTAATCTATCAATGAAAATAAATGACCAGTGAGCTTAAGCGTAAATCAATTACGCTTAAGCACACTTTAATCAATTACGCTTAAGCACACTAGTCATAATTCTATTACTCATAGGAGTAATGCTTTATCTACATCATACGGTTAAGCGTAAGTGAAGTACGCTTTATATGTGTGCATTACACCTGAGTGTAATACATTACGCTTAATTGTAATTCACTTACGCTAAAGTGCAATTAGCTAATACACGTGAAAAAGGCTTTCCATTATAGTTATCATCCATCAGAATGAATAGTGCTTACTAAAGCTTGACAACAGAATTTGCCATTAAAAACATTTCATGGCCAATGAGCTAACAAATGTTCTGTACTGGCATATTGAATACCAATTATTTGTACTATTGTACAGGTATAATGTAATTAAACAGTTTTGAGTTACAAAAGTAAGACAACTCTTTCTGCACGGTACTGTGCTTGCGGCCAGATTGATGTAAAAATTCGGTCAATGCGCTTACAATTTTCTATAAATAGTAACATTTTGGAATTATTACCTCTCGATCACTGTTCGATTATAATCTTTGCCACTAACTCGGCCAATGTTCTTCCGTTTGTGATTTCACGCAACAATTCCCTTTCTATTCCTTCCCTGTCGAATTGACTACCGATTGCGATGTCAATTTGTTTTTCGCTTTAATATTCTGATGTGCATGACGCTATTCCAGCGAACGGTCATCCTCCCTAGAAGCCATTTCTGAGAACGAAACCCGATTCAATCCCAATCGAGTCGGAAGTGCTCGGGCATTTCCGTGACTGCACAAGACAACGCATCGGTTTGTTTTTTCGTGTTATTATGGTGAGATTAATCGGGACGATTGATGAAATATAAATAGTTAGCCGAATGGCCGTATAATGTGTACAAACTGACTTCAGGGTGGGGGATTTCGTGTATCTGAGTTATTTTATTCACTCTTCCCACAGAATGACGCAGGGAACTCAATTGTGAGGTTCAATTTACGTTTCACATCACTTTAACTGAAATACTGGTTGGTCGAGATGGTTTGCCACTTGAGTAAGTGCCAACATCAACAGTTCTTTGACCGATGGCAAGGTTTTGTCGGACTTGTCGAATAGTAAAATGCATTAGCAATATAATCCACTCAATCCATGGCCTTATAGGTATTTTCGCATTCATATATTTTCACATTAATATAGTTATGCATATGAATAAACTTTTAACATTCTGCTGATATCATGACCATCACATGCCTAATTATTTTTGAATCATCTTTGCTCAATATCGATCAATTCACTATTTTGTATATTTACAAATGAAACACAGACAATGAAGTCTGAATGTCACAAAAAATATTGAAAACTAAAATTTGAATAGACTCTATCTGTGTATAACTAATGGTGAACATGGTGATAATATATATATCATTATTGTCTTAGTGTATGAATTCGCTTATTGCAATTACCTCCATGCTTCACACATTCAACTTCTGTAACGTTCTCTCTCACTCGTATTATCTATATTCGGTCTTTAATTCTATCTCTCTCATATAGAAACCTGAATAATTTGTCATTATTTGATTGCAATCATAGCAATTATATAAAAAAAACATGTATGAAACTACCACACACTGATAATGATATCTAACTCAACTTGTCCTCCTATTTCTCTCATTTTCTCGGAGTTTATTTTTGGCAATTAAACAGATGTTACAGATTGAACATATCTACCCGCAAACGAAGGTGGATCCCCTTTAAAAGAAGATATAAACCAGGTTGTAGTGTGTTCGATTCGTTCGAATGAAAAGAAAGTTTCGCGCGTTGTTGGTAACTGCACCCCTGTGATGACTTACCTGTGATGTTGACAACACTGTACATGACATGCTGAATTGAAGTGACTCTACAGGATCTCGTGGCAGTACATTCTGCAATAAGGATCAACCGATCATCAGCCAAGATTAGAACAGAATGACATCAAGCATACATATACCTCCCCGAATGTCACCCCAATCAAGATGAACAATATACGTATGAACGCAAGTAAGTGTATTAAAAGTGACGCTCATGTCATGTGTGGTACATATATCTCCCGGTGTGGTATTTGTTCGCATAGTACAGGGGGTGGAAAAGAGTTTTTTCCCCGGCACGTATGCCGGGGTGGGTGGGTGGTCGATAGGACCAACAAAACATTTTCCCCGCAACTTAAAAATATTCTTCCTGCAAGTCTTTTTGACTGTTTTTGCAATGAGTTTGGCTTAAAACACATATATATGTCAATATTAACACAACTGACAAATTTTATGATGATCAGACAAACAGTATAGCATGCAGCCCATGCTTATGGATTGAATTTTGAAATCCAAGATGGCTGCTGGCAGCCATGTTTTTTTTTGACCGAATGACCCCAAAATGACTTGTTCCTATTTACAGGTCAATGTTAACATCCATGACTAATAGCATGCACAGAAATTCATATACAGCTGTTTACAGTGAATTTTCCCCCGCAAATCTCTGTTTTAGTGTTAAAAGGGGGGTGGGTGTCAAAAAATGGTCGAAAAAAACTGCCGAAAACGGAAAAAAATTTGGACGCAGGGGTGGGTGGATCCCAACAAGGGTCAAAAGTCCAAAATCAGCATACGTGACTCCCCCACCCCCCCCCCCCCCTGCGTTGTAGGAGTTTTTCACCTATCTGAAGCCAGCCATATCCCATGAGGCCGAATATCGAAAATGGATATGGTTGACTGAGGGTATAGGTAAAACCCGTAAGCCTATTAATATGTGAACAGACATGTGGTAACGACTCTATTTCCCAGCGTCACTTCTTATATCAGCATGCAGTCATGATAACATTTAAACGCCAACGTTTGACATCATACATGCACTTTTATCTCGACCCCTAAACGTAAATTGATTTTCTGGAGCGAGGTTCTTTTCAGATGTTTGCTGGATTGTATTTCAAGAACGAGGCTCCTACACGATACGGAAATTTATGGGGGTATCATGTCGTGATATACGAAATTGTTGAGTGTGGTTACACTAACACTAACACTAACACCATTCACGATTAGCTTTGTTCCATTGAGAACCAAATATGGCACATGAACTACATTTATAAATTACATAGCTTATATCTGTCATTGTTAGACATCGAAATTATATCAAAATTAATTGATAGAAAACACAATCAAGATAGTGTCATTCAGATGACATTTTTGGTCAAAACATTTAATTGTTATACACATGAATCTAAATTATATTAATCGAAACAGGTTCCGTAAAATTGTTTGGAACACTCAATACGTATTTAGAGTATCATGTTCTGGTGTTCGAACCCTCAATTATTGGTAATTTTTTCTTGTGTACTCACCCCATCTCTGTCGAAGTTTTGTGCGAGCTCCAAATAATATACACTGTTGATCAACGTAAATTTGAAGTGATCGGAGTAAGCAGCCAATTCAAGGGTCAAGTCCATGGTTTCGTTGGTTCCATAGAGTGGCACAACATCTCTGTAGTCACGTGGTCTATCCAACAGCAGTTGCGACAGTGTGGCTGCAAAATACGGACCACATACAACGCATTAATTGTTTCGTATGAAACTAGTTAACTGTGGGAATTTAAAGACATATTATGGACTTTTTCGAGTGCGTGAAATTGTTAGTTCTCAGGCGCCATGCCAACCTGGGGAATGTAGCATTCTACTAACATCGCCGGATATTTCAAAGACATCGACCATACCACTCCATAGAAAACATTTTCTGATCTACACCCAATTGTAAATATTTACATGTAGATTCGGGACGCAACTATCGGCGACAATCTAACACAAATGATTTCGCCATCGAAAGTCATTGCATTTAATAAATATATAAGAATGACGGTATGTATAGTCAATTTGGATTAATATCAAATAACTTCTCTGAGCAAGATTATTCTCAATTTCTATTTGATCAACCTACCGGAATGTTTCACATCACTTTAAAGATGTCAAGTGGTCAATTTTAAATGAGGTGTTCGGATAGATAACTGGGAGACTCTGAATCAGCAAACTTTTTCATCAACAGTAGCTTTATTTGGTTTACTCGCTGTTCTGCCGTTAGCATGGTCAGTTTATGATGTTCTTCACATCCTAATTTTGTAACACAAGACAGAACATAAATAGTCTATCTTGAGATTTTTGCAGTTTATCCTTTGCAGTCATGGTTATTGCACTTACGAAGAATAATAAGCATAATCATAATACCATTGAATCAGTGCTAAGACCAATAGTCGTTTAGTAAAAGGTGTTAAAAAAATTGCCTTTCTATATATAATTATAAGTCTGGAGCATGATTTGGATAAAACCGTTTGAGCCATAGGCTCACCACTGTGATGTTGGTCCAAAAACAACTCCAAGATATGTTATTAAGTTGGAAGACTTAATACTAATTTGATTGCAATATGCATCGTATTATTGCAACGGTTGATTGGACCCAAATAAAATTGATTCTGCCTTACCAAGATGCAACGAGAGTCGGTTGCCAATAAGCCATGATGAAAGCTGCTCATTCAGAGACCAGTATACCCCCGACATCCTTCCCTGACACAAGCAAACCGACATCATCAGCATACAATGCAAGACAACATTTCACTGCGGCCGGTGCATCATTTACGTAGAGCAACAATAACAAGAAAACCATAATCATAAATGGTAACGCCTTCAAGATCATATTTATTAGCCATAAATATAAATTATAATATAAAATATATTGGTTACATGAATGCACCGCCTCAGAATTCCGTTAAAACAACTAATCCTTCAAATTATAAAAAAAACTACGGCTTATTACTGCAGGTTTCTAATTCACCACACCAGAAAGTTCTAAATGCGGATACAAAAATTGTAGGTATTGTGTTCCCGCCATAAAATCTTCAAGAGTGCATGGCCCAGCCATTGTTCATACCTAAACATCGAAAGCAATTAACGCGGCCATAATAGTTACATACTGCAAATATAAGACATACAGCGAATAGATACCCCACGAAAAACCGAAATGTGTTGTCCTGCGAGATATCCAATCGCTATAGCTCAATTTGACACGGACAGATTAGCCTTCCTACAATATCCTAAAACACTGAAGCTTCTGAAATCATCGGCATAGTCAATAGAACTTTCACGAACTTGGACATCGACACTTTCTAATCGCTCTACATAAGCATGGTCAGACCTATCATCGAATAATGTAACTCTGCATGGAGCCCACATCACAAATATCAAAGCGTTGTGTTAGAGAAATACAAAGAAAAGCAACGAAACTAGTTCGTCAAATCAAAACTCTATGCTACCGATAAGTCTCAATCTGATGTCTTTAAAATATCGAAGATTTAGAGGAGATCTAATCGAGGTATATAAACTGTTGAATGGCCATTACAATATCAATGCATGTGACCTATCACAAAGACATTCATAAGGAAGAACAAGAGGACATAATAAAAAGCTACAGATGCCCATTGTTAACAAGACCATGTGAAAATATTTCTTCACGCAGATGGTGGTAATTAGCTGGAACTCTCTGCCAGACTTCGCTGTTGATGATCCAACATTCGAGCTGTATCCGACTAACCTAATTAAAAAACGTATCAATTGAGATATACGCACCCGCTCCCTCATTAAAATCAACATATTTCGACCATTTTATGGGATGTCCGCGAATTCAGGATCTTCGCGAATTTACCTCCGCAAGGATACTGGTCTATAGTTACTTGATTGAGTTTTATCATCCTTTTTGTAAATGGGAACGACACGTGTCATTTTCAAATCAGAAGGAATTGTCCATATTTAATTATTTGATTAATGTATGTTATTCGGCCAGTATACACCTTCACACAGGAACCGGGGCGGAATTGTATCTAACCATGTTGCCTGGGACACTGTCTAACTAGTAAAGAAATAGTTAAAGGTCTGCAAAATGTTCCAACCCCCGACTATTTTCTTTTCCGAGACATCAAAATACAGGTGTATTATACGCCCAACAGTGATTTACACACCAAAATCGCGGTCAAATAAAAATCGATATCCCCAGAAGTGTACATTTTTCACACTAGATTGCGCGTGTGACCGTTTCACTTTCTTCTACCAATGCGCCGCTGGTATATATCAACATCCACACTTATTGAGTTATCTTTCCTCCTCTACTGTGTTACTTCAACTTTCACGCTTTACGAACACGTGGAAGGCCACCCTACTCTCATCGGAGATTATCAATATGCAATTTCCAATTATATGACAAATTTTAAATTGAGCAATTATTGATGGAGATTACTGGGGAATCGTATAAAAAGTGAACAGTTTAGTGTACTGGTGATGTTGTAACTCATTTGGAGCTTGGCCTAGCGTTTTGTTTGATGACATGGACGGAATTAACATTGTCATCATTGCGCCTTCATCATCGTTATGTTCATAGTTTTACTCACTTCCATCTTCTGTTTCGTGAATTTCCAGGACTATGTCGTTAACGCCCTTGTCATACCGTTTACATGGACCTGTGGAAGAAAATCGGTATAGTATACCCGACAGTCAAACTGATGCAATGCGCATAAACTAAAAGCGTATCAGTAGAATTAGTATTATTGAGAGTGTTAGCAGTAGTACCCATAATAGTAGTCGCATGAGCAGGGGGGTGGAAAAAGGTTTTTTCCAGGCACGTATGCCGGGTGGGTGGGTGGTCGATAGGACCAACAAACATTTTTTTCCGCAACTCAAAAATATTTTTCCTGCAAGTCTTTTTGACTGTTTTTGCAAAGAGTTTGGCTTAAAACACATCTATATGCCAATATTAACATAAATGACAAATTTCATGATGATCAGACAAACAGTATAGCCTGTAGCCCATGCTAATGGGTTGGATTTTGAAATCCAATATGGCCGCTGGCAGCCATGCTTTTTTTTGGCCGAATGACCCCAAAATGACTCGTTCCTATTTACATGTCAATGTTAACATCCATGACTAATAGTATGCACAGAAATTCATATACAGCTGTTTACAGTGAATTTCCCCCCGCAAATCTCTGGTTTAGTGTTAAAAGGGGGTGGTTGTCCAAAAAAGGTCGGAAAAAACTGCCGAAAACGGAAAAAAATTTGGACGCGAGGGTGGGTGGGTCCCAACAAGGGTCGAAAGTCAAAATCAGCATACGTGCCTGCAAATTTGTCCGACTCCCCTTGGCATGAGTAGTATTAATGGCTAACAAATGGATGGTATTTGCATACGAGAATTTCCATATTAGTATAGTCGTTGTAGTGATTTTGAAGAGTAAACTTAGAAAAAAAATTATAAAGCCAGTTTTTGTGTCATTTTGACCGGGAATATTTCGACAACAATATATCCAAATCCGCTAAAATCCGCTTTGGGGAAATATGTTTACAGACATTAATTTGAATAGATGCAGGGTGTTTCGTCATTATGACACAATATTTCCGATTGCAGATACATGCAGACAGTTTAATTGTGTAAGTTCGTAATTGTCATATGAATATACGATAGTACGACCCACTACAGGAAACGCTATCCGTGCCTTCCACTAATAAAGAGCGTTGTTGTAGAACTCCAATTCATGCGTGCGTTCCACAATAAAGAGCGTGTTCTACGAGCACTGGATGACAACGTCATTATACACGTAAGCCATGTGTGCGCTCAAGTAATAAACTGCATGCGTTATCATAGAACGCCATAACTGCAGTTGTGTAAGCAACAGTTCACATTGTTCGCAGCTATTTCTCATTTATCATTTCGATTTTATATCTCCAATTGTGAAAGTAGTAAAAGTTGTTTTTTAGGAGTCGGTCACACATTTCCTGTTGAAACCTAATGGTGACAACATACGCAGAGTCGTTATTTCGTGGGCGAATCCAGATTATTGATCATGGATTACACGCCATAGTTCCGTAAATGAACAAACCAGATTACCCTCTGTCCAATACAGTTATGTAAACGAACAGACCCTAATCGTTATTTCGTGGATTATTGCAGAATATATACGATGCAAATAATTTAAAATATGTAGCTAAATGTGTGCTGTCGAGTGTATAACTGGATAATTTTACTGAAATTAGACATTATTGATAGTAACGCTAGGGACCACTTCGATTGATGGCGAATTTGAAGCTTGTCAATTTCAACATGTTCATTTCATAATTATATTCATAAAATGTAGCCCACATGCATGTTGATTTCAACTAAACTCGGCGATTAACGTCGACATTTACCGAATTCGAGTGATCGAATCTGAATGTATCTTCTGCTGTGTTCGTAATTATATGTTCCTTCTTATACAAGATATAGTATGATTATATGATATCTATGTATTCACAACTAAGAGTATGTACTTTATATATAGTCTTTAAAAATCCATATTTAAACTGTTTTGTTTCGTTAAATGCAGTCGTTTCGCAGTCGCTGTAGTGCCGAAACACAGACATTTTTTTGGTCCAAATGTTGTTCATTACTTGGAAAATAAAGCTTTCTCAAGATTTTAATTCCGTCCGATGTCAATCAGAATAGCATCGACCATTCCATTGTGTCCACGTTTGGTTATAACACCATCACTGTTCGGACTTGGCATAGCAATGCACCATGTGTTTGTTTCCAAATGACTAGTGAATGAGTAATCTCGGTTGGGATTCTCAGTTGCCAACGAAGAAGTTGAGAGATACAAGCAATCCGTCAGTTAAACCGAAACGCCCAGCAAAATACTAACTGACTGTTCACCCAGTGCCTTGACTCAGTGGGTGGCCGATACTGTCGACCACAACATAGCAACTTTGGATGGCCGGGGGACCTTCCATGGAATGGGTATGATTGCAATTTCTACACCCATGAATCCACCGTCACTGACAATGATATGTGATATCCAATATCAAACTGAAAACTCTTCTTCGTTTGGCCACACCCTACACCCTCTCATCTGATCACAGCACGGATCGCATGTGGCCCTCAGCATGTTTGTTCAGTAAGCGTGAAACACCTAGCTCGAACTGGTCAGGTTTCATGCAAGGTGCTTGCTTACTGGACGACACTGACCACTGAGAAATCAGATGTTGTGTTCCGTCCCATCATTTACTCTACACTCATGTATGTTGAGGAACATGTACGTAGATTGAACCCCCAAACCCCATGTATCCCTTGCGACCAGATTTTGTGGTTCAAGGCGGTAAACACAATAACCTCTAAGTCGATTAACAAGGTGTGTTAACTCGGAGGATTTCATACTGTAGTGAGCTTCATTGTGAGTATCGCCTCGATGATGATGGGCTGGTGTACCACAGGGCTAATTTCTTAGGACCCTTCCTCTTCCTCGTATATATCAACGACTTACCAGACAACATACTTTCTTTTACGAGAATGTACGCCGACGACACATGTCTAACAAATAGTCACTATGACCTAAATGAATTAGTCCGCGTCATGAATAGTGACCTGCAAATCATAGCACAATGGTCTGAAAACTGGTTAGTAAACTTTAATCCTTCTAAAACAATTAGTATGTCCTATGCACTAACGGGGACTTCTTGGGAAGCCCCCGACTTAACCTTTAAACAGGATCCAATCTCATTTGTTGAAACACATAAACTCCTCGGTCTGGAACTCCAAGCTAACTTAAAATGGAATAATCACCTAAATGGTATAAAAAACAGAATAGCCTCACGCTTAGCACAGCTCCGAAGATTTAAGTATCAGCTTGACCGAAGATCGCTTGAAAGCATTTATAAAACTTTTATCTACCACTATTTGATTACTCTGATGTAGTCTGGGATTGTGCCCCCAAATACCTAACCGAGAAGCTCGACCGATTACATTGCGATGCCGCCCGAACAGTTAGTGGCCTCACACGATCAGTGTCCAATCTAAACCTCCTAAATGAAGTTGGCTGGCCAACACTGAGCAAGAGGAGAGAGATCCATAAACTACAAGCAATGCATAAAATAGTAAATGACGATGCATGCCCCCGAATACCTACAAAATCTTCTAACACCTAGATCATCTGAAGTCTCTTGATATAACTTGAGAAAACCGGGGAAATCTATTCATACTTCTGTAACATCGAGCATTTAAAAAAAATCTTTCTTCCCCGCTACTTTAAAATCGTGGAATGATATACCCACAGAAATAACAGATGCCGAATCTATCGCAGACCTCAAATTTTATCTCGAATTAATAGATCCTACAGTAAAACCACCATCATACTTCTATACAGGCCGTAGAACGCTTAAAGGTACGGTTGGCCTTGGCGGTGGGTATCCTGTGAAAATATATCCACCCGGCAAACACCGCCACAAACAGAAAGAACATCAAAATGTAGATAGACTTTGTACGTATACAAATAAGAAACGTCGCATAAACAGTATGTTATGGTGACATGTTTGACCATTGTTATGTAAACAAAAGCATAAAAAGTTACTTTTCTGGTGTTTGTTTATATTATGATGGTAAACATAAAGAGCGTTCTTTGTTGGTGAATACCTGATATGGAACTAATAAAGAGCGTTTATGCAATTTGTGTGTGATTAGCCAGTAGCATTGTGCTGTCTTCTGTAACACAACCATGCTCTTGCTTAGGTAAAATATAGTAGGTCTGTATGATAACATGCTGTTTACGCGATGGTCATGGTATATATGTACGGAACTGTATACGTTTTAATGTTTTTCTGTTTACGGTGTTTGGAACAAATCTGAATATTTTCGACAATTAAGGCCGCATGTGCCTTTAATGTTGCCCATGCCAAATTGCCTAACAAATGCAGTAGCCTACGTTCCGATATGTTCCAAAATTATATCTCTGACAGCCCCCAATGCCATTGTGGAAATCCATGCGAAGATACTTACAACTACCTCTGGGCGTGTCCCTTATTTCACACCGAACGAATGGAAATGTGTCAAAAATTATACCAAGAAGGACTGAAAATAACACATATCAATGATTTACTTCTCGGAATTCCCGATATCTCAAATAGAAGAAACAAAATTCTCTTCAAAATAGTCCATCGATATATAACAGCGACTAAACGATTCGAAGTTGGATAATCAAACGCATTTCAGAATAGACACAAAAAGCAAATTAGTCACAAATCGGTTTTGGCACCTCCCACCCCAAACCCCGAACCCACTCATTTGTAAATGTAAATATGTTTAACCTATATATGATTTTGAATCTTTCCTTCGCCATTTTGTACGAATAATATTATTGTAAGTTTTGTAACTTGTCCCCAATCCCTTTTGTATTATTCGATATACAAATAAAATATGATTAAAGTAAAAAAAAAAAGATGATGGGGTTGGTACAGTGACCCATGATATATTGAAAGGTAGTGTCGAGGGTCTTGCTTGATATCTATATAGTTGATTATGTGCTTTTCAATAAGTTGATAGCTGAACTTGTCCCAGTCAAGAAGGGTGTCCGTTCTGCGGACACTGAATCGATAAGGGAACAAGACGACGCAGCAACATCACAAGTAAAACAGGCTGATCTCCACGTTAATGTTGGCGAAAACACGAATCGGCAAAGGCTCTGACTGATTTCGTTCTAGAAGGCGAATATTCACAGAAGGGAATTGAGACCATTCTTGGTAGCGAAGCTCTTCTCAATTGAGTGAAGTGGATCAAAAACTCAACACACAAGGAAGTATTATCTGAAGTAAGTCCGAACAAAGTATGGCTCGAGTTGCATCGTGTTCGATGGTTCGGTCATAGCTCATCTATTAAAGGGCACAGTCGGCGATCTGCAAAACGTGCCGATGTTCGGGTCACTGAAGAAACAAAGTGAGCCACAATAACCAGCAAATATTCCTTCCAAATGAGAGAAACAAAAGTCAGTTCATCAAATTGAAGGGCGCCTCTTATCGGATAATAGGTACGCAGTTCACTGACGTGGTGACGTAAATACTCTGATAGTTTCTCGTGTCCTAGAGTTTGAATCACATGGAAGAAATATCATGGTTATCGCGGACGACACAGATGTGATTCTTCTTTTGAATCGTCACTGGAAATCGAACATGGCCGACAATCTGATGCTCGGATATCTGGCAAAGATGGTGCTGCCAATTAGCAATTCGGCGACACCGTGCACAAGGCTGGAGTTCACAACTTCCCATATCCTGTTTGCACATGTATGGGGATGCTGTGATACCACCTCTGCATTATTCGGACATGGGAACACGAGTATGCTCAGAAAGATAAACAAGTATGCTGAAGTTCGCAAAATATTACTCATGCAGGAGTCTATACTACTCAGTCTAGTGCAAATCAGAAACCATCGGTGAGGCACCATTCGGCTTTACCTCGTGTGTGGTGGTAAGAAAGAAGACTACGTTACTCGTATTTAATTTTGTGCAGTACTATTGTTCGCGCACCCATCGGTGTGCGAATTTAAATCTGAGTGAAAAATAGTATGACTCCTGAGTTTATATACCAAATCACAGGGAAATTACATGCGCTATGTTCATGAGTCATATGCAATACGGAAGGTATAGACCGATTAGACAATTTGGCCTGCTTGTAGGCCTATATTTACGTACGGGCAACCCACATGAAAAACATTACTGATATGTGACGCGATAAATCATCCTAAGGACAACCGTGGAGCGACCAAACAGCCTGGATTGTAGTTATGTGAACACAACCCGCAACTTTTGATTTTGTTCTTAAGAGAGCTGCATCTATATATACACGGTTGTGGTTTTATTTCTTTCGCCTTCATGTCAATTATCTCTATAAATATTTCAATGTCAGATTAATTAATTGGAACACATGCACATACACCCATCTTCTCAACAAACTGATGATGCAGATATGTCTTACATGATATAAATCCATCGTGATGGTGTTGAATACAAACATATCTCCAGGAATGACTAAGAACTGAAACAATCATGAGATCCAAGACATTTACGAAAATATTATTGTCAGTTTTGAATTCGCGCAGCTAGATGCGCGAATTCAAAGTGCGCATATTTAAAACTGAGTGAAAAATAGTACTGCGCGAATTTAAATACGAGTAAGATAACTAAATACACTTCGCCATGCGAAGTGTATGGACACACTTCGCCATGCGAAGTGTATGAACATGGTTTCTTCTAACAAGACTGCGTTAAGAGCCCAAAACACCTACCAACAGAAAGAGCGGCATATATACTATCACAGTCTCAGAGTTCATCTGCCGGTTATGAATCGGAGAACACTGAATAAAGACATATTGAATCATGAGAGATGGGGTTGGGCACTTCATGTCGCGGAACTTGCCCCAGTTATGACTGACCAGAATGAAGCCCAAGACGTATTGCTCAAGTCTGTACAGTGCAAGTGTAAGATGAGACAAACAAAACATGTGATATGTGTGCACATGTCACAAACATGGTCTCAAATGTGTTATCGCTTGTAGAGAGGGCTGCATTAATTCAAAAGAAATACTGGTAGGAGATGAC
The DNA here is from genome assembly GCA_032622095.1 of Siphonodentalium dalli. Lineage (NCBI taxonomy): Eukaryota > Metazoa > Mollusca > Scaphopoda > Gadilida > Siphonodentaliidae > Siphonodentalium > Siphonodentalium dalli. Next base: position 156,659,713 of record CP136063.1, read on the forward strand.
GAGGATGAGGTTTGAGTATATTGATATATCTGATATACAAGTGCCGAAATTATGACTCATTTCCATATTCTGGTCGTCACTGGCCGATCTCTATTAACAAAATAAAAAATACATAATTGTTATTTGAAAACAGCATGTAATTGTTCTAGTTTTCTCTGTTAAATGTAAATGAAGCATTTTAAGTATTTTTGATCCCTTGGTAGGTGATAACATTGCTGAAATTCACTAAAAACTGATGTTGAAAGGGGTAAGTGTCCTCTCTGAACGGAAAATAATTACATACAGAATAAATGTCTATTATCAAGATATGTACGCAGAATATGGTTATTTCTCCCATAACTATCAGCTATAAGCCTATAATGATTGCAAACATGCCACTATGGTGCCTGCTATGTTGCTGCTATGAATTAATGGTGTAGGGATGTGATCCAGATTTTGACTTAGTTCTTCTGAGCTGTCACCATGGTTATTTAAGATTCGTGAAGAATAGTGTCAATTATCATTTACTAATAAAGACTGTAGACTAATATAATACAAACAAAAAGATTCCTGTAAAAATGATGTACGACTATACATCTATTTACAGCTCATATTAGATCTCTTAAATCCGAACCGATTTTCAAGTTTGATCTTAATGTGTCATTATAATCGATAAAAAGCCATTTCAATAAGAATTGACAATTAAATTTCCATTCTTTGTTCGAATTGCAACAGGAAGTAACAATAATTTCAGTTAATCAATTTTCCCGCGGGAATAGGAGGCGGATGTTTAAATGGAACCGCATTTGAAGATGGATGGGTGTCAAAAATTGGATGGATACAATTTTCACTGATGGGTAGGTCTCAAAGTTCTAGAAACAAACAAAATCAACCCTATATATGCATTTTTTTATTTGCCCCAGCAATTCGGAGGTTAAATCAACATAATATTAAATGCTAAAAGTCCACCCAAATGTGCAGAAAGGTACATGAGGTAGCTAGTGACCATATACGATAAGGCTGCAATTCAGTTCAGTTAATTTTATATTCACATATGTACATTTCGCATATCACGGATATAGTTATGACTACGTTCAGCTATTCGTGGTCGTAAAAATCAGGCAGGGCCAAAAAATTCGCTTCGTAAACATGACGACGAAATAAATCTTATGATTACTGAATAATCTTGTTTTCAATCGGTCACTATGATTTGACGGTAGTTGTCAGTTTCTTCATAAGTGATGGCTGTTTGATACAACACAACTATTTTACCGAGTGCCTGGATCTTTAGGTGTCGTGTTTGTGACAAACCGAAGAAATGTACAGCCTATTAGTCTGGTCGATAAAAGGTTTGACCTAGAAAAAATTTGGACTAAGTTGGTTTGTATATCATTTTGAAGAGGAATATATTTTCCATAACATATCCAAAATCCGCTAAAATCCGCTTTGAGCATTTTTTGTAATTCAAGATGGCGTCCAAGATGGCTGCCATTTTCATATAAGTCAGCTTGATGCAATTATAGTGAGAACATCTTGTCATATATATACACATGTATACATTTTTGTGAAGCTAAGACATAACGACATATGTGCCAAAATTGGAACTCCCCGTCCAAGATGGCCGCTAAAATGGCGACCGGAAGTGGATTTTTTACGTTTTTTTAATAATATCTTTAAGATAAGTGTCCGTGGTTTGGAACTGGTTGAGAATTTTGGCTTTATTTTGTATATAGCATGTTAACTGACAATTGGAGCAATGAAATAAGCTGTTCGTGAGGTCCACACCCCTTCTGATCACTCAAAAAATCGATTTTACAAAACGCGGTATAACATTTCACAAAAGATCCCCAAGATTCTAATCATATTTCATCAAGAAGTGGGAAGAACTGTGCAATGTAACTGATCCATTTTATATCTTATTGATATTCGAATTCAAAGGTACCAAAATTGTCACTTTGGCTCAAAATGGCTGCCAATATGGCCACCAAAATATGGAAAATGGTAATTATTATCCCAGCGTGCCACGCAACCGCTTACAAGTTAGGGTGATGCACACAGTTGACTAGTATGTCTTATATAGCTTGAGTACTAACATTTCTGATGCACCTTTGGTATTATTTACTATTTTAACCACTGAAATTACCAGAATTATTCGAAATTTTCTGTCACAATCCTGATATCAAAATCGGCAAAAAATCGCTGTTCAGGTTTCAGCCATATTTTGAAAGTAAAATGGAACATGGTTTGGTATCAAAGATGTTTATTGTTTTGATATGTGTTACATGTGTCACACTGAGTTGGTTTAGACAAAATTACTCAAGATGGCTTCCAAGTTTGGTAAACATTATTATATACATAAACATATGTGTATATACGTGGTGTATATGTATACATAATCAATTGTAACTCACGTGCTACTTAATCAACTAAATGTTCTATTCTGATTGTCCCGGTACCCTACGAGTCATGACAAATTCATTTTGATGAATGCAATATGGATTTTGCCTAAAGCTTCCTTGTTTTTGAACGGAAATGGGCAGAACGTTGAAACCGAACTGAGATGGATCATATTAAGTGGCTATTCTGGTCCATTAGCATCAACATTGATCAACTTAATACAGTGTGTATGTCTGTTGATTGTCTGTCATAGGCGATGTGAGTAGGTATACATGGAACTATTGTATTCATGAATGGTGTGGATAGTTATACAATGTGTGACTATATGGTCATGGATGGGATGTCCATAGTGAGATGTATATGTATATAAGGAGTAGCTGTATGCTGATGTGTGAGGTGAACATGTTTACAGTGAGTGGCTGTCTGGTCATTGAAGTGGTGTATGGTCATAACGAGAGCAGCTACACTGTCCTGTATGTATACATGGAGTGATTGTGTGGTCAGTGGTGGGCTGTACATATGTACATTGGGTGGTGTATTGTCATGGGCGGGTGTATATGTATACACATGTTGGATGTATGGTAATGGATGGGTGTATGTATAAATAGGGTGTGGTTGTGTGGTTATGGGCAGTGTGTATATGTATACATGGAATGACTGCACGGTCATTGTTGAAGTGTATATGCATACCTGGAGTACACTTTGATGGCCATTGGTGGCTAGTGTATATAGAGAGCAACATCATGGTGATGGATGGGATGTATATGTTAATATGTACTATTGTATTGTCTTTGGTGGTGTGTACAAGCATACAGTAACTAGCTGAATGCTCGTGGAGAGGGTGTATATGTATACAGCGAGTGGCTGAATTGTCACGATTGAGCTGTATATGCAAGTCTGAAGTGTACGAATGGCCGTGTGTGCGGGGTATTGGTATATCTAGAAGGGTTGTATGGCCATTGGTGAGGTATATATACACACTTGGAGTGACGCTGTGTCATGGGTGAGGTCTATATGTATATCATGAGTGACTACATGGCCATGGCACGGCCAATATGTACATATGTATTGACAGTATGACAAAATTAATGGTGGGGTGAATTAATATACAAGGAGTGACTATGATCACGAATGTGGTTTATGCGTATACAGCGAGAAGCTGAAATGTCATGGGTCAGGTGTATATGCAAGTCTGGAGTGTATGAATGGCCGTATGCGCGGTACGAGACATTGATATATCTAGAAGGGCTGTAAGGCCACTTTTGTGAGGTTATATGTATATACCTAGAGTGACTATGGTTTTGGGTTGAGTGTATATGTATATCTTGAGTGGCTATATGGCCATGGTAGTCGCAAATATGTATATATACAGGGAGTGAGACTGTATGACCACTGGTGAGGCAAATAGATATACAAGAAGTAATATATAACAATGGGTGTAGCGAACAGGTATGGAGTGACTGTATGGTCATCGGTGAGGTGTATATGTATATATTTAGTGGCTGTATAGCTATGCATGTGGCAAATGCATAGACATGGAGTGACTGTATGGCCTATGGTTAGGCGAATAGGTATACAAGAGGTTACTTTGTGTTCATGTATGTAGTGAATATGTATACAGGTCATGTGATGTGTGTCTGCAATGTTATTCACGGCTATATGACCATGCGTTGGTGTATGGGCAAACCCAATTGTAGCTGTATGGTAATGGATGAGGTGTATGTCTATACAGCGAGTGGCACATGGCCATTTGCGTGGTATTCATGTATGTATTTATGGAGTGACTGCATGCTCATGTGTGATTTGTACTGGTGCACCTTTGTGTGACTATCACTTTCCACAATAACTCAAGGATATGTTAATCGATAGAGGTAATATCAGAGTGTTCTCCACATTAATTGCGTTTTATATGCAATGTGAAGAAAACGGTTTTCCTGACAATAGTTTATAAGTTAATCAATGTTGATGCTAATGGGCCAGAGTAGCCACATAATATGATACCTGTCAGTTCAGGTTCAACGTTCCGTTCGTTTCCGTAAAAAACATGGACATAATCCCAAAAGAGGTGTTCGGCAAAATTCATACTGCATCCCTTAAAATTAATTTGTCGTGCCCCATAAGGTTTTGGGACAACCATAATATAAGATTAAGTTGTCCATTGATTAAGTAGCATGTTTAATAACCAAGTGAGTCACAATTTGCTACCATTTCGGAACAGCCGAGAATAATGTTCGGAATATAAACTTTTTACTAAATTTGGTTGCCATTTTGCATGTAATCTTGAGTAATATTGTCTAAAACACCACACTATGTCACATTTAAGGCATATCAAAATAAAAAGAACCTTTGATACTAAAGATAGTGATTTTTTGACGAGTTTGATGCTGTTTGTGATAGAAAAATCCCATAATTCTGGTGATTTCAGAATGGTAAATAGTAAAAATTAATCAAGGTGCATAAGAAATGTTGGTATTCAATGTATATAATACGGAATAGTCATTTGTGTACATCACCATAACTTGTAAGCGGTTGCATGGCACGTTGGGATAATAATTAACATTTTTCCATATTTTGGAGGCCATTTTGACAGCCATTTTAAGCCAAAGTGACAATTTTGGTACCATTGAGTTCGAATATCAATAAGATATAGAATGGATCACTTACATTGCACAGTTCTACCCACTTCTTGGTGAAATGTGACCAGAATCACAAAGGGGATCTTTTGTGAAATGTTATACCGCGTTTTGTAAAATCGAATTTTTGAGTGATCGGAAGGGTGTGGACCCCCACGAACAGCATATTTCATTGGTCCAATGGTCAGTTAACATGCTATATACAAAATAAAGTCACAATTCTTAACCAGTTCAAGACCTCAGAAACTTATCTTAAAAGTATTAGTAAAAACGTATGAATTCCACTTCCGGTCGCCATTTTGGCGGCCATCTTAGACGGAAAGTTTCAATTTTGGCACATAAAGATGGCGTTATGTCATAGCTTCACAAAAATGTATACAAGTGTATACATATGACAAGATGTTCTCACTATAATTGCATCGAGCTGACTTATAGGAAAATGGTAGCCATCTTGGACGCCATCTTGAATTACAAAAATTGCTCAAAGCGGATTTTGGATATGTTATAGAGGAGAGCTTCCTCTTCAAAATGATATAAAAACCAACTTAGTCCAAATTTTTTCTAGGTTGACCGGGGGGGGGGGGGTCGGAAAAAATTTCCAGGCACGTATGATGGGGTGGGTGGGTGTCTCTTGGGTCCAAAAAACAGTTTTTTCCATATGCCAATTTTTTTTCTCCATTCCTGCTATTGAGTCTTATTTTGATGTGTTTTGAACAGAAACGGGTCATATATAGTTAATACTAATGCTATACTACATATAGAGGTTATCAGAAGTTGGATCAGTTGCACAATGGCCAACAATAACCCAAATTCAACTTGATAGAACTAGACACTGCGCTATTGGGAAAATAAAATTTAATCAGGATTCCATCTACTGATACAACAAAATAAGAATAACTATGCAGAACTCAGCTGAAAATAAGCAATAAAATGAAAGCACACTTGACCATATGTGACTTGGAAATAAAGATATAATAAATAATGGAATAAAATAGACTTTTGACAACGTAAAACAAAATCTTAACAAATAAATTGAAGGCCAACCGGGCCAGCTTGAACAATTTCACATTGTTTTCCATGTTAATGTGGATCAGCTTGTAATGTTAATCACAGTAACGAAGATTTTATCGTCACTGATATCGTGAGCAAAAAAGAAGTAAAATTGGGCTATCCATCCATATTATTCCCAATTATTACGAAGCCTATTAATTCAGGCAGTGGCTACCAGCCTGCCATTTCATGCTATAACATGTTTCCTCAGTTCTGGTTTCTGAGATGCCACAAGAAGAGTCACGCATGTATATCATGGTTATGTTTGGTATTAGCATTATTCTTCAAACTGGGATGAACTGGGATGAACAGTTGTATTTCCACATGTTTTGATAAACAATTTGATTCCAGCAATACAGTAATGCCCTAATTTAACGACTCCATAACCACAGCAGAATAATGGGTAATTTTCAGGATTTAGTCGGAAATTAAAATTAAAGTACCCATTATTCTGCTGTGGTTATGGAGTCGATTAATTAGGGCATTACTGTATATCACATAGCAAATATCAAAAATATCAAATAATCTGAAATTTGTTGTACCGGTACCATGTATTCTGTAGAATACTCAAATGTGATTATGTGACTAGATCATGTGACTATATATTATGAAAATGAATGTTAATAAAAACCTTGGCACTCTGCCTATATATCCCTAGAAATGTGATTATGTTGACACATTTCTTGATTATTGACACTTATATGATAAATTCAAATAGTATAGTTATCTCATTATGCACTGTTCTATTCAAATATAGCGCAATAAATTATGATAATGCAGGATAATCAGCTATTTGGTTGCTCAATTGATAATTTTTCTCAAATTTAAGGGGGGTGGGTGTCCAAAACTGACCGGAAAAAACTTCCTGAAACGGAAAAAAAAAGGGTGGGTGTCCAAAATTGCCTGGAAAAAAAGGCCGGAAACGGAAGAAATTGGGTGGGTGGGTGGTCCGAGGCCGGAAGAAAAAAAAATCATCATACGTGCCTGGAAATTTTTTCCGACCCCCCCCCCTGGGTTGACCCTAAAATTTTAGTTTATCGACCAGACTATATCGGCTGTGACCGTTGTGACCAGACGGCTACATATATAACGTATGCATGTACCCTAAATGTAGTCGTAACTCTACGTGCAACATATCTTCGCGCAAATAGGTTCATAATCGACCCATAATATTCACTTAGATTAATATTGGATTATTTGTTTCTGAAATAAGTCCATAAATAGTGGACTTATACCCACTATTCTGTTTATGGAGCGTGCCACAGTGAAAACACATTTTAAAGAGCATACATTTGATAAGTAGGTTTATTTGTGTTATTTTCCGCCAGTAATGAACTTATATTATGAGTCGATAATGGCACTAAAATCACAGGTATTTGGCACAATAGAACCAACCACCCACATATATTTAAAAAGGTTTCACATATCTCTGTTTGGGTGGTTGGTTCTATTGTGCCAAATAACTGTGACTAAAACGACTCTCATATCTGTTAAAATGAGGCGATTCTAAGCCCATTACGAACCTAAAACAAATACTATTATAAGTTCATAACGTTATCATTTTAACGATACAGGCTGATGTGTGAGTTTTACGAAACCTTCTTATTCACTTACTTCCAGCGTAGCACTGCTCAACGACGAAGAGACTACACAGAAGTAGTATCCCTCCGTGTAGCATGGCTGCTGCACGACGAGTTTATCTAATAAACTTTATTGAACTTGAACTTGTATGTCTCTCCAATAGCCGTTGCTAAACTCCCTGGTCGACCAATGCTAATAGGTTTCCGCACGATTTCCTTAAGGAGATATATATTCTGGCAATAATGTTGCCGATATCCAGTCTGTCAGATGGTCAAATGGTAGATATATGTGCGATAGACGGTTGTTTTCTGAAGAGAAAATGATTAATAGACACATATTGCATAATGAATTATACTACTGATACCAATTATCAATCGATAATAGCAGTCATACTTGTTTCGTACGGTCCAAAAACATTTTCGCAGAATTGACGGCTACGAATCTTGCCGTGCAAACTTCATACCACTCGCGGTGAGGTGAAAGCGAGAATCAAAAGAAAATTCCAACGAGTTGACTGACAAATGAGTCCTTAAATTCAACATTGGTTGTCGGCATATAATATATAATGTTGCAGAAATCCCATTATTTTGGTCCGATAACATAACATTTTTGGCAACTTAAATTTGTTTTCGTAAAACATATTTTAATTTGGCAAATCATCTGTTAAAAGTAAATGTTGCGTGAGCACAGACACTCGTTATGATGTTGCTGGATCAAAGCATGGTTCAAGTGAACATAATCTTTGACCTGATGTGTTAAACGGACATGGCTCATTCGAGCTTTGTGTACATACTTTGGAAGGAGGTATAAGAAAGGTTGATAGTTGTTTTCACTTTTCGCACAAAAGTTAAAGAACGCTCTTTATTTCTACCTTACCAGGAATAGAATAACACGGAGCACTATTTTCTGCTCCATGTCGTGCACATGGCTGTTTTTTTATTTGGGACTCAAACACTGTGACAGTGTAGGAATTGTTACATCGGAAATCGTTCTATCGCCGGTTTGTGATGGTTCTTGACTGATTTGTGACGGTTCCTGATGATCGAAATTATACATTTTCACGACTTTTTGACAGTTAAAACGCAATTTTGAGGCATCTAGGTGATAATTCGATTAGTTATTTTCAATCCCATCACAATCTGTGGCACCAATGAGCGTGTTAATAACGAAACTTTCATTGTGCGAGTCATAACATGGACAAAAACCACGAATTTTGATAATTGTTTGGGTTCTCTCCTGATCGAGTCGGTTCTCTCCCCATTTAATCGTTCTATACGGGTAAAACTATGGCTAATATTTGCCATGGTACAAACTGCCAATTTTGTGAAAGTATACAAAAATAAACACAACAAATTATGCATTAAGTTGAAATGTGCACCACTTGTCATTAATTTCGATGAATTACACTTCCTTTCTATGCTTATTCAATAACCTGTGTTACGCCTTTCAAAATTCACAAAGTCGCCAGCTAGTTTGAAAAATAACGCGTTTTGCTGGCCCAACATGTCCATGAGTCAATAGCCGGTTAACAATAGTGAAATTTCATAGCGCTGGACTTCGGAAAGCGTGAGCGTAGACGGGATATATAGAGTTGTCTGTCTTGTATTTTATCTATTATATGTTTTGGAACTTCTGTCTGTATGTATGTATTTGTGTTATAGACTCGAAAAACTGCTCGACCGATCCGACTCAAATTTGGTGTGTAGGCCTACTTTGATGGGGGGGGGGGACAATATGGGCGGGTCCAATTTCACGTGCGACCGTGACCTTGGCCTTCACCTCGCTCAAATAGGCATGTTTCTGGACCTCGGCCGATCCCACTCAAATTTGGTAGCTGGGTCTACTTTGATCACGGGAACAATATGGGCGGGTCCAATATCAGTTGCGACCGTGTCCTTGACCTCGCTCATATACGCTCATATAGGCATGTTTCTGGACCTCGACCGATCCGATTCAAATTTGGTATAATGTAGGCCTACCTTGATCCCGGGAACAATATGGGTGGGTCCAATTTCACGTGCGACCATGTCCTTGACCTTGACCATATTCGCTCATATAGGCATGTTTTCGGGCGATCGAACAATAGTTTGTCCAGGCGGAGACGATCACAAATAAATCCCTAAATAGCCCGGACGAAGAGGAGGCACATCGGCTAGTGTTGTCTATTTTCGTAGACGTATTTTACTCAACAAAAATCCAAAAATAAGACGTTAAAAGTTCGTTGACACCCATACAATGTTCTTATTACTCAGTTTATGAAATTTATGTAGGGCATCCGCTTGCTGGATGCTGATTATCTAGGTTAAATTCTAGAATTCCAGAATATGCAGCTATTAAAGCATATACAAGCACGATAACCTTTCACTCAATCATAGTTTAGATTGACTAGGGATCTCTGATTATTTAATAGAAGATATAAAAAAGCAAAGAATCCTACAGTTACAAATATGATTATATGGATGTTAAACCTTTGGTTACTAAATGAGCTGTAATGAGAATTGACTTGAATCCTATTGATTATTTTTTAGGAATGCTTAGCTATTAAGTTCAACAAGCAGTAACGTATACAAAAAGAGAAAAGAATAATGCAGTTACAAATATTATTATATGGATGTTAATCCTTTGGTGACTAAATGTGCTGTAATGAGCACCGACTTGAATCATATTGATTCATTTGTAGGAATGCTCAGCTATTAAATTCAACATGCAGTAACAGATTGTTTGAATTATTAGCTAAACATTCATGCAAATGAATCATTGTAAATCAGTGTTATGGGTGTCTGAACCTGGCTATTATAAGGCACATTATTATTCCTCGCTGATAACGTGTCAAGTGAGCAGGGACGTGGGCTGTATGGTCTCCTATGTTGGGGCGTCCACCTTGGAATTTCCAACCGCACCATCCCCTTGAAACAGACAAATCTCATTCACAAGGCCTGGGATTTGGTTTTTCCCAACTGCATGACACATTATAGCTCTAGATTGTATGCCATTCTGAAGGGAATTGATCAGTAGCCTTTGATTTGCCACCATGCAAACCGGGGGAGAAACTCAGGATAGATGGGCCCAGTGAGAAAATGTGGATATCTGAACCTGAAAATCATCTAGACTGGCTTCAAGATTCCCAAGTGTTGGAAGTTTCCAACCTGGCGCCCCACCCCACAATATTGGAAATGTTCCCAACAGACGAAGAGAGAGAGAGAGAGAGAGAGGATTTATTTTGCAAAAGAGCATACATTATTTAATACAAAGCATATTAATTAAATGGAATTAGATTCTAGCTTTGTTCATTAAAACCAGTTTCTTGCAATTGGGGGGGGGGGGGTAAATGTGATATAGAAAACTAGATCACACCTGCTCCCTACTTCCTGTCCACCCATCATGAGTTTTGGATCAACTCTAAAGAAGAGGTGTCCATTTGTATATGTCAAATATGGTTGATTACATGTTTAAAGTGTAGGCAAGTAAGCATATGTTGGTCTAAAAACGACAGATTCCCCACTATTAAATTGTTGTCAAATCAAACTAAGAGAACAATTTCAACATATTGTTGGTGTTAAATTTCAAACCAATCTATTGTAAAATAAGGAATTTGTAACTGTTGAACAATTTGACCAAAGTTGGGGATAGACACCAATTAAGCACCCCCTCCCCAAGTCCTCCCACCACCCAAATCACGTCATAACCTATCAATGATTCAGTTGAACGTGATTTCATAAGTTATATACATGTCTGGGCGACAAACATGTGTAAATGTCCCTCAGGCGGACTTCAGAGGAGGAAATATTATGGCGCTGGCATTGAAATATTGTCACACCTGGATCTTTCAATAATGCCCAGATTAAGTAAGTGAATATAACATCTAATATTCTCCTGACAGTAGATTTATATTACCATTGGTCATTTATATAGGCGGGCATGATTATGATACTATACTCATCGGGACTTTCAATATTTTATTTCTGCCTATTAATGTCACTTAATCTCCCGTATTAGGTATTTATTGTGTTATTTCTTAATATACCTGTTCTATTATGCAAATTACATAAGCTACAGTTATTATCTGGTTTATGTCAGATAAACAAGACGATTTTCGGACCAAAGTGCAGAAATCGTTCGAATAAATCTCATGTACAGAACCGTCACAGCCATGATTGGTTTGAAATAGAACCGTAACACGCACCCGTGTTGATTACGAGGTCACAGCTCCCAATTATCAACCAGTATCGGGATACTTTCTCAGATATTTTACAAAAGAATAACACGGGTATACTTTATAGTCAGTGTTTGTCTTCAGAATGTGTTTCATATTTTATACGCCGCGAAAAACAAAGAAATTGCGTCCACGTGGCTTGATTTTCAGTGATAACATGTTGATATTTACGCGTTAACTCGCTAATACCGAGTTAATTTTGGTCTAGAGTTCAGGGTTAGATAAAACGGCACTTCTGCAGCGTTTGTTCATTCAGGGAAGTATAATATATTCAAGATATCTATAATTATGCGTGATTTTGTCACAAAAATGATTATTTTCAATCATCAGGAACCGTAACAAATCAGGCAAGAACCATCACAATACCGGCGATAGAACGACTTCCAGTTCCTACACAGTTCCTACACAGTGACTGTGATCAAAGTTGTATTTTTATATTTCAATGTGTCTTTCTATGATATAGAATCCACGTAAAAGGTAATTAACCCTTTACCCAACAGAACGGCCCTGTGCCAATGCATTCTCTTATATATGCGAGTCGACCATAGGTCGTCTCGCATATATAAGAGAATGCATTGGCTTAACACATTAAAAATTATAAAATTGTTAAAGAATGTAAGAAAAAATTGTAAAAAAAGATTTTTTTTAGGCCAATGCATTCTCTTATATATGCGAGGCGACCTATGGTCGACTCGCATATATAAGAGAATGCATTGGCACAGGGCATAACTGTAACTATCACAATGTGGTCAAGGAGCCGGTTTGAATGATATCCATATTTGTATGGTTCTATTGAGACAGACCGAAGATATTTTAGGCTGTTGAAGCTTTATTTGGCCGGTTTTGGCCGGTTTGTTGGGTAAAGGGTTAAAGAATTTATCGACCTTCTTCGATACCGGAAAGAAATCAAAAGCGAATATTTCAGGTGTTTTTTTAAACGCAAACCGCCATATTTGGATTTAAAATGCTCAGTGAGTAAACTACCCCTGGTCAAGACTTAGTGCTAATTTGCTATGGTGCTGGTGAGTCATGCTTAATTGCTATGAGCTGGAGGGCAAAACTAAAGCTTTTCAGAAAAAGTACACCTTATGTTTCCTAAAGATGTAATTTTAGCTCTGTTTGCCTAATGTGAACGATTCTAGTAAAATCAGTTATGTGTACAAATCATTAAACAAAATGTGTATTGTGAAATATTTCAATAATGGCTGTGTTAGTTGTCGAACATCGACAATAATTGATATGGCTATTTCTGCATTCGTTTTGCTAACAGTAGCGCGCAGCCATTTAATATTAAAACCATATTAAACACATATACCTCTTAAATGTTTCACATACACAACAACTCATATTTAGAACGCTTTTTTGAACGACGGAACTTGGACGCTCTTTATAAGCGAATGTCTTAGATATTTGCTAGGCTGACAATTCAAAACGTGTTTAAAGATGGATTATCTCTTTCATATACAAATTTGAAATAGTTTCGTGGGTATAAAATAAAATATGAATTGAAGACCACTGCCGGTCCGAAACGCTTCTATCGATTAATATTGGTTTTATTTCGAAAATTTATTATAAAATGAGACGATTAAAAGGACAAATAAATGTTCTATTTTTAGAACAAACCATTCAGACGATATCATATAGCGATATAGATATTTAGAGTTTTCCCATTTCTATGCTCCCGAACGACAAATGTCACAGATTGATTTTTTGTATTGTTTTATTCCGCAGTTATAAACGATAATGAGTTTAATTAACGTTTATTTGTGATGTTGTATACCAGACAACATTCGAAATATGATCAATACTAATCGATTGACAGGGGATATTCGATTCATATATCTAATATGTTATACCCCGGTAACTATTATAACACATGTTTACAAAGAGAGAAACCATCTTTAAACTTCCTCTTTAGTAAGTCGATATTTCGCTACCAAATTGTCCTATTGATGGGCTCATGCATATATCAGACCTAATTACTTTCTATTATATAACACATAAAGATGGTAGTGTTAAGGTGTCATGTCGAACGTGATATCTTTATCTTTATAACATTGCAGTTCCGGGCGAACGAAGGACTAATTATTTACAATTTTGTCGTGTTCTTATTCAATTCCATTTATTTCTCATCTCATCAGGTGGGGGGGTGGGAATTTTTTTTTCAGGCACGTATGCTGATTTTTAACTTTCGATCCTTTGTGGGACCCACCCACCCCCGCGTCCAAATTGTTTTCCGTTTTCGGCAGTTTTTTTTCCGACCATTTTTTGGACACCCACCCCCTTTTAACACTAAAACAGAGATTTGCAGGGGGAAATTCACTGTATATGAATTTATGTGCATACTATTTGTCATGGATTGACATGTAAATAGGAACGAGTCATTTTGAGGTCATTCGACCCAAAAAAACATGGCTGCCAGCGGCCATCTTGGATTCAAAATTTGCAACAAAATACAACACGATAACTGTCTGCAGTCAGTTTAGCAGTTAGAATTACATTATTTCTCTTATTCTAATGTGCTGTAAGCCAAACTCATTGCAAAAACAGTCAAAAAACTGCAGGAAAAACACCTTTTGAGTTGCGGAAAAAAAATGTTAGTTGGTCCCATCGACAACCTACCACCCGGCATACGTGCCCGGAAAAAAAATGTGTCCCCCCTGATCTCATTAACAAAGGCATTTAGGAACAAATATGGCCATCGATCGTCGCGTGGAAACAATAAAGAGCGTTTCTTGTTATTCTATTCCTGGTATGATAAAATAAAGAGCGTTTGTCTCATATCTGAAATGAGCATAGCCGTCGGTCTATACGAAAGGGTATGTCCTTCATAGAATAAACTACGCATATCCCTAGTCATAACTGTAGCCATAACCATGACCCTAACCCTAACCCTAATACATACGGCGAATGAAGGGGTGTAGGTTCGTGTATTCTGACATAAAGGATATACCTACGAAAGGGTATGTTGACCAATGGTGTCAACATTTTCGCAATAATAGTCTAATGATACGTTTTAAACGAGAGTAGTGGGATGAACAGTAACATATCGGTTTGAAGTAGTCAGACAAGCACTAATCTGTAATAATGATGTCGTTAAGAATGGTGCAGATATAAATGTTATACTGCATGTACATTTATCAAAATCGAGTCCTCTCAATTTCATTTGAACTGTTGTCGACACTTACCTGGATATATCAAACTCACGGACGATATGCCAACCAGTTGATGATATGTACACCGACCAATTCAAAGTGAATATCCAAGCTTAATACTCATGTCAACTCGAGATATACAACAACAAGGAAGATGACCAGAATTATTTACCGTGACAGAAAATGACCCGGATCTTTTAAGTCTTCTTTCATCACATTATTCACGCATTAACAATATGTTTAATAATATTGCAATTGGTGTATTCAAGGGAATAGGCGCATGATAGGCGTTGTGTACACTCATAATTAAATTACATTTAGCACATTATATTAGGCTTATAGAGCGACGCGATCCATAATTCGTCCAGTGAATTGTAATTTCAAAGAAAGCCAGGGTAGCGTTTCATGAGTTTCACTAAGGCACCCGATTTAATCTATCTCGTTCACTGTCAATTTAAGGGCGGGTTCGCAAACGAACTTCATATTACATCTCGTTAATTAACTATAGCGATAAAGGCTCCTACTCAGTTTGACGCATTCTGAATTCAATTTAACTATATATAATGGTTGAACAAAAGGCCGCTACTGATAGGCCACACGATAAATTCAAACTTGAACGGGACTTTCTCACACGATAAATTTAGTTGAGAATTTGGTTTTGTTCAAGGGGCATATCCATAGATAAATGTTTTCATGTTGGTCAAACTTTTGAATTATACCAGTGTGATAATTTTCTTTAATTAGCTTTACTTTTTGAGAAATTATATTCATATTGGCGTATCCATGGTTCAGAACATGTTATTAAAATATGACAGCATTTCCCCACAGTGAACATGGCAGCAGGTTTGAGAAAATGTCCCGCCGATTTCTAAATGACTGATTTTTTCAAAATCTATACATCGAGTCTGGTCGACCAATCAAAACCATCAATTCTTAGGTGTGTGTGATGTATATTCAAGTTACCTGCTATGCGTGTCTGTCTGAAAGTAATCTTTTGATAAGTCACCGGGTGTGTGTTTCAGGTTGTACATGGCTCATGAAAGGTACACGATAACAGGTACCTTTGAGGTGTGTCTCGTGTTTCGGGTGAGTTTGAGTGGCACACAAGTGGTAACAAGTAACTTTAATGTGTCTGCCTGAAAGTCAACATGCCCTTTGCTGTGTTTCAAGTATGACACATGGATACTTGTATATTAGGTGTTACATTTCAAAGACACTCCCGTGGTACCTTTATACTTATACTCAAGTGTGACACCTCAGACACGTAAAGTCTCACATTCTAGCTCAGGCTGGGATGATGGTATTTACGAATTGTCTCTAACCGCATTGAGTGGTGATATACCTTCAAAAGGGAATCGCTTTCACCGAAAGGTATATATTCGAAGTGTGACACCGGGCAGATAGATATGCACATATATTGACAAGTCACATGACATATTTAAGACAGGTGAACCGCGCAGACTATACCCGGCAAATGTGGCTTTGCGTGTAGGTTTATTAATTTTCTGATGTTCTTAATTGGAAATAATGTCTTAATGTGTCCTGTGATGACTCAACAAAACCTGTAGCATGTAGATGAGATCTCAGGGATTGTGATGTTTTACATTCTGAGGATCATATAACTTCGGAAAATGAAAGTTTCAATGACACCCTAGCTCAACTTGATGAGAGTCCAGAAGGATTTATTCATGCAAAGAGTAAAACCGAAGTTGGCTGTCCAGCCGCCATGTTTTGCATTGAAAATGTTCAAATTCAATAGGCCCAAATCCAGGGGTTATCCTAAATATTTCAGAATTCCAAACATTCTCCAATAATTGTGAGCTGTATGGTGTGCCGATGAATTAAAATGAGAAATGTCTTTAAAAGACTGGTCTGAGTCGATTAATGGACCCGCGACTGGAAATTCAGGGACTAGACCTTCTAGTTCCGAAAGCCCAGTCACTCGTCCACTATAACCACGACTCAAGCACAACGTGTACAACACTCTTCAAGTTCTATAAAAACATTCGATCGACCAATTGAGGAGAGTTATCCGCAGGCTTGATGAGTGGAGACATTATTATACAGCAAATTAACTGACCGATTGTCAATCTTTGAGTGAAGTTCTTGGCATAAATCGAAGAAATGGATATGCTCTTCATTGTGACGGTTAGGACATCACATATACAATATGTGAATATGCCCTGTATGCAAACAGAATAGAATTGAAACGGAGATACATTTTGTCATGGAATGCGATGCCTATAAGGATCTCAGACATAATTTGTTCGAAACGATTGGAAGAAACGAACCGAATTGTTACAAGATGAACGAAGCGAACAAATTTTTAAATATCATAAAAAACAAGCATGGGAAAATAACTGCTTATGTGTGCAACATGATCCGGTTATTCTTCATTCGGAGAAAACAGCTCATTAGTACTTAACAATTGCAATTGTGTCATGATCAATATTAGAAATTAACTATATTATGTTTGTTATTATGTTGTTTATGATATATATGTTCGTTATTTTCAATTGTACAACTGCCATAAATTGGTGTATTGCAATAAATATATATACCTATCTATACAGCTAGAACATGTGGTAATTTGATGACGCAATAGCCTAACTGCAATTTACTGCTAACTGTGAGCTTGCTAAACCTCATTGGCGAGTAACGAGTGATATAATTATACTGATGCAATATTGAAACTTATCTTGAGACGAGCAAGACATAGCTACATGGTAGCACTTTTTAGATTATATGCCGTATATATATCAAAATAAGTTTTTATAACCGGAACTACTGTACAAAAAAAGATCAGTCAGCTAGGAGAGGAGCGGTCTGTGACTATTTTGATTTTGCGTACGAGCGGACTCGGCCGCAAGTTAGGGGTTTAACAGTGTCGTTTCCACTCTATCTACTTGGGGTCGGAACTTTTGTATATACTGGTCTATTCTGCACGATATTGCACGTACCATCTCGTCCGCTGGGGGCGGTACGATCGGCGGGTGTTACAGTCTGTGATTTCCGTACGTGCATAGCGAATTCGACCGCAGAGTATGGGTGAATATATTCACCATCGCCTTATCTAGTAACTTGCATGATCGCCCATGTATGCAGAGAGGTATTCGCTGCATGATTTTACACTCTTGGTCAGACAGCTAATGCGGTTGATGCCTTTATAGCTCAACTTTACAAAGTAAAGTTTGAGATATTGCCATGGGTTGGCGTCCGTGTCAACAATTTCCTTCGGCACGCCCTACAGGCCGAATCCCTCATTAGATCTTCTCCAATCTTCATATGTAGCTTCAGGGTGACCTATAGATGGGAGCTATGGAACTTTTCCGAATTTATATGAAAAACATGGGCACCAGCAGCCATCTTGGAGTTCAGATTTGTTATCCATCGACACACCCTACAGCCCATATTCATGGCCGGGTCGTTTTTAAATTTTGCAGGCACAATTGAGATCACCTGTGGATGAGAGTTATCGAATTTGAACGATTTTCGATGAAAACATGGCCGCCGGCTGCCATCTTGGAATTTACTCTTTGTACGACTAAATCCTTTGGCGCACCCTACATACCACAACCCTCATCCGATCATCACCAAACTTCATATGGATCTTCGAGGAAACCTCTAGTTCACTTTCCTTCTTCTTTAATATTCTATTCATTGCTCTGCAAAAATTAACTCCTTCCCAAGTTGAGCTACAGTGACATTGAAACTTTAATTTATTTTGCGTACCAGCGAATCGACCGCAAGTTAGGGGTTAATGTGCCGTTTCCGCTCCAGCTATCGATTTGGGGTTTGGAACTCTAGTACATACAGGTCTACTTTGCACGACAGTGTATACCCCATCTCGTTCTGTCACCTGGTGTTGGCGGATGTTACTGTGGACATGTTTTTACGTACATGTGTAGCGAACTCGACCACATCATATGAGTTAGTACGTTCACTTCTGCTATTGCGAGCAATTTGCTTGCCCGATCGCCCATGGATGCAGAGGAGTTTTCGCTGCATCATATGATGTCCCTTTCTGTGGTCAGGCTGCTGGGAGAGGTTCGGTCGGTGTTTTTTTTATTTTGCGTACTAAACCCCCCCCCCCCCCCCCCCCAAGAATTAACAACAGCATTGAAAGTTTTAACAGGAGCAAATTTAATGTTGGTTGATTGGTCAAATCGTTGCTGGTTAAAGTGAAGATAAACTCTGAACTGGTGTGTTCAAATGTTCAGCAGTCAGTAAACCACCGCTGGTCATGTGGTCATGCTAATTTTCTATGATGCTGGTGGGTCATGCTGAATGTCTACGATGCTGGTAACGAAATCTAAAGCTGTCAAGAACAAGTAACATTATAACATTACGTTACCTGCATATGTCATTTTCGCGGTCTTTGGCTAAGCTGAACCAATGTATTAACACCCGTTGTGTGTACAAAACATTAAAAACACGTGTATTATAAACTATATCAATAATGGATGTCTTAGTTATTAGACGATAGCTTATGTGGCTATTCATGTGGTTTTGAAGAGATCATCTGCCATTATTAAAATAATTTTTAAATATATATACTTTATGTATCATAAAATCAGTGGCTTTTTCTCAATCGTTAGAAAAATAACGGTACATTTTCTTAACAGCATCGTGAAATCCACACAATAATCCATAAATAATACATTTGAAACGATCGCAAAAACTCATAATTTAGAACGCTCTTGTAATCCATAATCTACTTTTTTATGCATGGGCGCTCTTTATAAGACTTTCGTGGTTTTGTTGCTGGGCTGACGATAATTCAAAACGTTTTAAAACTTCATCTTTTGAAAGTTCATAAGGCCACCAAAAGCTCATATTTTGATTTTGGCTCATGGGTCAGATCTAATTATTGTCAGGTGTATATATCAAACATATATAGAGATGGTAGCTTTATAGGGTCCAAAGCACATTTCACAGTGCATGAATAAAATCGATAAGTTAGTATCCAAATGCTATATCCATTGGACGAATGTCGCAATAAACTAAGTATCTCGAAAATTCCCACTGCCCCGACTGTACAGCGAACAAAACGTTTGAACGATAATCAACTTTCCAATCAATCCATCTATCATATGTATTACTGTCAAAACTTTTGTTAAATGTTCATAAATGTTATTAGGATTGGAATAACATATATGTACACTAAATAGTTACTACTTTGTTCGGGACGAATTTTTTGGTGATAAACATACTACAATGATTTCGCTGACAATAGTCACTGCATGTAACTCGTTTATTACAATGACGCTGTTTTCTGTCTATTTGGCCAGCACACTTATGAAAATAACTAATTTGGGCATGACTCTATTCTGAGTGCCTCAATTGAGTGCTCCACATCACTTTATTAATATGGTGTAGTGGCTGAGTAGTCTATTATATATTTTTGAACTTCTGTCTGTATTTATGTATGTATGTATGTATGTATGTGTGTGTTATAGACTCAAAAACTGCTCGATGATCCGACTCAATTTTGGTATGTAGGCATACTTTCATCCCGGGAACAATATGAGCGGGTCCAATTTCACGTGCGACCGTGTCCTTTACCTTGACCTCGCTCATATTCGCTCGTATAGGCATGTTTCTGGACCGACCGAACAATAGTTTTTTTCTTTCTCTATAACCGACGGAGGCGATCACAAAGAAATCCCTAAATAGCCCGGGCGAAGTCGGGCACATTAGCTAGTAATATATAAGTTTGAAGTAGTCAAATCCACATATCTGTAATATGTTTTTAAGAAAAGCGCAATTCAGTATAAATGTTATATCGCATGGCATGTACCAAATGGAGTCTTCCCCATCTCATTTGAATTGTTTGTCGACACTCACCTGCATATAGATCCAACTCAACGTGCGGACCAGCCGCGGACGATATGCCTACACGTTGATGGTGTATATACCGACCTCTTCAAAATGAATTCCCAAGCTTGGTATTCACATCAACTCGAACGAAACGTGGAAGATGACCACATTTGTGTATCTATACTGCATCACATTCCATGTTCCTGAACCGTGCGTGAGAATTATCTATTGTGACAGAAATAGTCCCGCGTCGTTTAATACTGTTCTCTTCAACTCATCGCGCATAAACACAATGTTTTATAATATTACAATGAATGTATTCAATAGAATGCATAGGCTTGATGCACGCTCAGAGTTGAATTACATGATTGTATATAGCACATTACATTAGGTTTTTATAGAGCGAAGTGATCCATTATTCGTTGAGTGAATTGTGGAAACAAGCATATCCTATGTCAAAGAAAACTAGTGTTGTGTTCCATACGCTTATCGAATCGAATCTCTCTCGTTTATTGTCAGTTTAAGGCGGGATAGCTCTCCCGGTTGGGGTATGCATTGTCGATGAGGGTGGGCTAGGGTCGGAGGATCGTTTTTGACGATAACTGCGAGCACAGACTAAAGTGATATATCGAAATGTAGGTCTAGGTTGGAGTATCGGAAACCAGTGCCACTTTCCGCATGAATGTATGCTAAGTGGCATAAACAATGTCTTGGAAAATAGCTTTTGGCATTCGTACGCAAACAACGCGAAACCACATTTCACCCCAAAAAATAACTTAGTGACATGTGACCACGTGTATCGACCACAATTCCATTTGAAAACATTTAACGTTTCCAACTTGGACTACCCATACGAACAAATTCACCAAACCCACAAAACACGTGGTGTGCCGGAATGCACAAAGGTCAACTGCGGCGAGTGCAGGTAACGGTATATATATGGAAGACAATAATTGTCACTTTTAAAATAGATTTACGCTATATGAATATGCATTGCTCAAATGGATGTCGGCTACGACAAGTAATGCGCCATTTCTGAACGTGATTCCAGTAATACTTATAGTAGTGATTCCGTGCACAAACAACATCATCGACCACCACCAACAACAACAACAACATTACAACAACAACAACAACAACAACACAAGTCTATTGCAGTTTGAAATCTCGAATTAAGTTCCCGTTTGTTAGAGCCCGGTCCGGTTCCATGATATCATAACTCGTACCGGAATTTAAAAAAATAAATAGTTTTGTATGCACCAAATACGATACGATAAGACAGGATTTATTTGCATAAACATCAATGAAGGCGCAGTACGCTACAAAACAATAATAATACTAATACAACTCATTTCTTTTTTATTTGTCTGTCGGGCTAGGGTTAAGTAGCTTTATTCCGAAGACCTAATAATCGGAAGGTCCCATATTCCGAAACTACGTATGTCCGATATTATTCAGAGGGTTCAATACTGCGAATTTCCAATATTCCGAAGGCTAGCTAAATACTGCGATAGTCCGAATATTAATTACACTGAAAATCTTGTTGACTAATATGTGTCTGCTCGCACGTTGAGTTATAATTTGTTGAGCGGTTTGTATTCATCGGTTGTGTAACGAGTACTCAACAATGAAAAATCTGGAGATCTGTATCTGATTTAATCAACACGTTAATTGATTAAAGTTCTAGGAACAATATCACAAATTACTCAATTTAAAACGCTTTGCTTTTATAATGGTATTCGTTTCGAAATATTTAATAAACGTTTCAACATCATTTTTGGATCTATTTATAAATTCAGCATTGAGATGGGAGAAATTGCCGATAAAACATTATGAAGCCGAGGTTCTAATTCCATATGGATAGCATTAACAATCATACCATCCGGTATTAAATCGGGGGAGATAGTATTTGTTCAACTAAATTGTCTTTCAGTGCATCTTCAGCCTAGTATAATTTGGCATTGTCACGAATTGACTTGAATTAACGAAAAATTATTGTGAATAGGCCTATACGGGACACTCGGGGAATATATATGGAAAATTAAAATAACATCGTGAACACCCGAATAGAGTTGAAATTGTGTCATTCAGCACAATTTCAACCTATTTTCCATTTATCAATTTAAAATACGGGACTTGTGAGTCTTATGGTATATAAATTTATTATAGTTTTCTAGTATTTTACCCCATGGTCAGTTGCCTAGCAGTGGCTGGGTTGGGACTGGACCCCCCCCCCACTATCGCAACATCACTGAATTATTGCATCGTTTCCATATATTATATAATGGTAGAGGCTTTAAAATAGTGGTTCAGTGGCATATGCGAATTTGTCAAAATCACTCTAAAATTTACCTATTGTCATATTAATTCGATTTTTTTTATCAGCGTAATGGCCTGTTCGACACTAAATTCGATTCATGTTCAAAACAACTCATTAATCTAATTACCCGAGCAATAAGTGTAATTGAAAAAAAACATCATGTGGGGAGATAATAGCAAATACATAAAAACTTCACCCACACCAATCGCAACACAACTATTGGATAAAAGGTTGACATTTCATATATTAAAGGTACTTAATCTGATTCGATGGTCCCCATATCATCAGATTCCAACAACAAGAACAACATTTTTTGAAATGCGGCTTCAGTTATCAGAATCGATGAATTGCGCAAAAATAATGCTAACCACAGTCAAATATAGTATAACATTGCCCAAAACGTGTTATTTAATTTATTTATTTATCAACATTTTGTTCCGTTATCCATCTTCATCTGCAATTTGGTCCGAGACCGTCGCCTTGATGAATTTTTGCCAAGCCGTCATAAACGACATATCTCGAGAATTTTGTTTTAATCTGTATCTGATTACTCTGAGCTTTGATCGGCGGGTTCCTCGACTCGAATCAAATATTTGTTACCCCCCCCCCCCCCAGCCAAAGATATATTAATTTGTGAGCGTTAATTCGGATTATGCATCTTTAACATCAACAGCGATCTCTGAAATGAAGGAATTAAACAAACTATTGATATACATCCCAACGTACCTTGATTGAATCCATGTTTTGGATAATTGAGTGAACGATTGGCCTTTCAATTGGTCTCTGTTTTGGATACTAGTATATCATCTGCTTCGGTATTGGAATTATTTGCATAAAATTTCCATCAAATTACCATTTCACCTTCTCGGTGACTAACAGTAGTTAACCATTATGACTTACTTAGACTTAGTCCTACTAAGTTACGCTTAGTCGTTATTGATAACAATATCATAGTCAGTATGATTAACTCTCAGACTAATCATTATGGCTAACCCAAGTTCCTAACCTGAAAGTTAGTCATATCACTAAACAAAGTGTAGTTGCAAAAGATTCAACCAAAAAGTGGTTGCTAGATAAGAAATTTCCAGCATGGAGTTGGAAAGCTTGAGTAAAGTTACTAGAATATCTGGGTCCAATATCGACACTGGCACAATCCAATTGACTAAAATGCCTGGGTGTCCAATTATTTCCGATTTCTTTTTTTGAAATGCCGCTTCAGTTATCAGCATCGATTAATTGGCCAAAAATAATGCTAATCACTGTCAACTATAGTATAAAATTGCCCAAAACCTTATGTTAAACAAACTTTTTCCAGTTTGTCAAATATCTGACACAAAAAAGCCACTTGATTTTTGAGTTATCCATCTTCATCTTTAATTTGGTCCGAGACAGTCTTCTCGTCGACTCTTTAATGGGCCACTAAAATTATGGGTGGTGAAAATAATAGATTTAAAAAATAGATATCTGATCACTCGATGGGTCGGTTGCTCGACTCAAATAAATAATATTCTTTAACTCTGAAGCCAAGGAAATAGTAATTGCGAGCGTTAATTCGGATTATGGGTCTTTAAATATGGCCATTTGTTATTATTATATTTTAATTATTATAGTATCAGAATCAGTACTGTAAATTTGTGCCATTTTTGTGGTTATCACAGTGAGAGTTTTCAGCTATATATATCTGAATATTTCAGCACACATATTGCTGAATACAATTTGTGTAAGAACACCTTAATTCCTTAAATCAACCCCTTGATTGAAACAAGTTTCCATTGGGACTAATTGCCATTATTATCATTTTCTTCTAATGCAAGGCGGGGGTGTCTATTTTTGTTGTACATACATGTAATGTTTAGGCGAGGGGTTGCGTGTGGTCCATCAGCCGCGAAACACATTTGTTATCTTTATTTAGTTTGACCTATAAAATGGTATAAAGTATTAAACAATATAACATATAGGATCAGGTAGTGCCATAGTTTGTTTTCGAGATCAGATATTGGACACTTCAACTTGAGTCATATAATGCACTCAATGTACCTCAATTATAGAATAGGGTAAAATTCATTCGTCTAATATCACAACTGGAACTTGGAATGGAATGATCTACAATGGGGTCTCGAGCAATTTACCCCTTCGCATATTGAACAACAATGCCATTAAAATGGCACAAGCAGCTGAGGAACCCAGCTCAAAGCTCAAGAGTTAACAGATATCGATTTTTGAAGTTTTTTATTTTTTGGAGATGTTCAATTATTTGTGGCCCAGAAACATGGCGTCAAACGGACGGTCTAGGGTCGAAATTGCGGATAAAGATGGATAACTCTAACGAGAGGCCGATCACGATCGGCAGATGTTTAACCCATACCTTAGCGATAGCGATTAGTTACAACTGATAATTTGTTAAATGTATGATCACAGGAATCCATATATCAGTACCCAACTTGAAATGAAAAGCTCAAAGAATTTGTCTTATAAAGGGGTTAATCTATTTGGGGTGAGGAGGAATAGTTTTAAATCTCATAACTATGTCCCTATTCACTCAAGGGCCTCTCAATGTGAGATCCAACGGTTTAGTGATTTCGGAGGATATGTTTAGGAGTTTGAGTTAACTCATTGGAAGCAAAAGTGATAAACCCACCCTTATCTCTGCCACTTTTGACTTGCCAGATATTAAAAATTCATTCACTACTAAAGAGAAATTATAATTTGTTGACAAGCCAGACTGCTTAGAACAAGATACATGTATGGGATTCCATCTCATATTTCAATTGTATTTTAATTACCCCCCCCCCCATTCTCATCAGTTGTTATTTGTTTATCAAACATGGACAGCTACTAGTAAGATCAGATCTGACCTGTGTATTAAACAAGGAATGCTTATATTGTCAGATACATGCAAGATTAAGTCTTTCATAACAAGGGTGTGTGGTTTTTAAAAATATATGTAGTTTATACAATACAAAAGTGTTATCTATATAATGTTATACAGACATAATATGACGATGATACTGATCCCTATGACCCCTAAATTGAAACAGATTACAATAGGTCATATACAAGAAAGTAAGTAGCCCTCAATAAAATGGTTTCACACGTTACAACGTTTTATAGGTAGCTTGGACACTAAAATCCATAACCTTCAATGTTAATTTTCTAAGCTCTCTGTGGCACTGGCCCCTAAAATTCAATCAACCATGACAATTTGAACAAAAGGGACAATAAGGTTCCTGGAAATATTAACAACATCTACCATCTTTCAAAACAAGGCATCACATGCAAGAGTCATGTAGATGTATCTGCCTGTTACCCATTGCATAGATAAATCATATTGGCCATCAGCCAAAAATACTGTAGGTTATGGCATCGGATAGAACATCACCATGTATGGATGGAAAGTGTTAATCATTTCTAAACCGATCAACTGATCGATACCAGAAACTAAACAGGTGAGGGGTGTGTCATAAACATGCACATAAAATTTTAACACGATCCGATAAAAAAATACTTGAGTAATCGTGTCCTATTGGCCTGGCTTCTTAACTATTTGACCGGGTGACCTCATCAAAAACCTGAATGCGAGTCACCCAGGGAATATCCGCACCAAATATGAACCCATTCGGTCTTATGGTTAAGGAGAAGACGATTGTTGACAGATGGACGGACTAAGGATGATGACTATAGCTTCACCAAGTCTTAGGTGAGCTATATATCAATAAAATAAAAATAAAACATCTCTACTTTACCACATGACATATATTTCAGTCTTCAACTGAGCGTCCACAATGAATGTTACCTCATATGGTTATGCAATTTTGGAGATGTTTAAAGAATCAAGTGACAACTGGCAGAGTTGTTATAATGAGTATACATGTACCACACTGTTGGTAGCTCCACTGGATACTTTGTGGTGACCTAAAAATTACAAAAATATTTGTTAAACAGGAAAATAAAAATACTAAATTACTCAAATATACTAGTTCATACTTAAAAATAAAATCAATTTATAACACTAATAAAGTAATATGAATTTCAATTTAAGAGAAAAACGGTCTGCACTACTTCCTAAACTAGTAAACGAAATAGCATTTTGCCTGGCCTGAACTGCCGAAGTTGCCGATCAGAAAGATCGATAAAACGTGGCATTTACCTTTTATACTCAATCGATCTGCAGGGTCAAATTTTTTATTTTCAGGGCGGAAACAATAGGGTTTTAATTGGTCATTTGAAATGGGCATAGACCAATTAGCAATAAAGTTTGGTCACTCATCGCAGACAGGTGAATGGGTCACGTGGCCAAAATGTCAGCTGAGTGGAATTGTCAAAATTTTGTGCTTTGTGCTTCGATGAGCACCACATGGCGATGGCTAGAACATGACAAAACGCCCCCAAATCAATATATGGCAACCAATCAGTATACTAATTATTAAATAACAGTTTAAGAATACACTGAACTCACCTGAATTCGTATATAGATGATTAATTCCAATCCAAACAGAAAGATAGTACGAAGTTGAAATCCAAACATCCATGGTTTGACAAGCCGAATCACACACTTTGTTTCACCGAACAGGTTAATTCGTGAAGTGGATTGGGCGGCGGTTAGGGTTACTGCTTATTTCACAAATATAGTGACACATTACAAATAGACAGCCATGATACGCATGATAAGTGGTTATTACGATCGAGTATTAATTTGAATGAACGAACAATTCAATGAGACTATACGTATATGTGACAAATCTATCCGCATATGAAATCGCTGTCTGTGTCAATGTCTTTTGTCGTGTTGATATGATAAATAAATAAATGTCAAAGCGCTAATAATAACACCATTTTTGCGATCCCGAAACACATTCCTTGCCTCACATGTCCATGAATGAACAAGAAAATGTCTCACAATTAAAGTGACATACATAATTAACAATTAGAACTAAAGGAAGTCAGGAAATTTGCAATGATTTGTTCCCGCCCGACTCCAATTTTCTTTGAAAGTTGTTCGTTGTCACGTGACCATGATTCATTCAAAATGGCGTCGCCATAGTAACGATTTCTTCCAACTTGCATGTGAAAATCAAAATCTTATTTCTACAATAATAGCACCTTGTAAATTTACCATACTATCGTATAATTGATCTATGATGTCGGGATGACAATACCGCTGGATGATTTGGCCAAAATAATGAAAATTAAAGGATTTGTGATATTGTCATAAAAATAGCATTTTCTCCACCAAAAACACTGTTGAAATTTTGTTCAGTCTCGGCTATGACTTCAGATTACCGATTTATACAATATCTGAGCTTGGGAACTCTCCAGGTCCTCTATTTCAATACCGCTATACTTAAAGTAATTGACCACCAGCAACGTGGTGTCACCCCGTTAATACTGCGGTACTATACCGCGGTATCCTCCAATACCGCGGTACTGATACCGCTTGTTAACGTATGTGGGAGTAAATACCTCCCCTCAAAGTGTTCCATGAAAATCACTGCGGTATTCAAAAAAATTAATGCGGTGCCCGCTAAAAGACCGCGGTATCATCGCCCAATACCGTAATTCCACTGCCATGACCGCCTCGATACAGCTACCGTTTATTACCGGTTGTCATGAGCACAGCTCGAAACGAAAACAACAGATGAGGTGTATTGTGTTATCGAAATTGGTTTCTTCGTGGTTTTGTTTTATTTCACATTGAAACATGTTTCGTTTTCGTTGGAAATCGTGAATTCGGAATGGGGTTATATGTGTAATAAAATATTGAATAATACGACAGGAATTTATTCGCGTAGCCAACAGCTCCGGAGTAAATGCGTACATATTTTGACGAATTTCGTGTGTCACTGTGACTGTCATAATAGGTCCACAGTAGATCATGCCATGAATCTTTACTCCCGTGCCGCTGGCGTAGGTATTCGTGGCATGATCTACATGTAGGTCCACCGTCCACGGGAACTTCGAAATTTATTAACTTTCAAACTATTGTTGATATGAAATACATGGGATACGTGACCGCTTTCACAGATTTCTGCTTTCAAGTTCCACAAGAAGAGTACGAATTACGATTATGGCTGAACTATCAGAACGGCTTCTTGGGCGGCTATGCTGTCTACTTATCTGCATGTATCATTTTTGTGAAAATTATTTTAATATGATCAAATAGTGAAATACAGATCTATACATTATACTATGGCTTCTTCCATTCATTGAGTTGAAAAAGTAAATACTGGAGTGTTATTACGCTAAATAATATAATATCTATGTTTAGGGTAAACATACCAGCCCCTCCCAAAATCGACCGCATCCTCAGCATTGTATGGGGTTCGAGTTTTTTTTCCAATTTTCCTCCGACTCATTCTTTTTTCATAATAATATACAAAAATGTGACCACGATAACGACAAGAATAAGCGTTTGCTTTAAAAATAGTGAACAATAGTCATTATTTTGTCATTTTATGCAGATTAGTTCCATACATCACCTTCTCAGTCTATTTCTTGCTATTTCATGACTATAAAGCAAAATAATCAATAAAACCCCACGATGATTTTTTGTCATGTAGGTCCTGGACTTCTTTCTTCCCTTCCTAGCCTGGACATCTTACCTCCACCCAAACCCTGACTCAAACAACTTTTTCTCGGAAGAAGTTAATTTCTCGCTGTTTCATGACTATATAAAGCAAAATAAGCAATAACACCATGATTTTTCTCAAGTAGGCGCTGGTTGGGGGGGGGGGGGCTATATCCTGGTCTGGACATCTTCGTTTCATGACTATATAAAGCAAAATAAGCGATAAAACCATAAGACAATTTTTTTGTCATGTAGGTGCTGGGTTGTGGGTAGCTATCCAGACCTGGACATTTGAAAAAATGAAATTAAATAAAAACAAATTTAAATCTCAAAAGTCATTTGGGGGGGGGGGGGGGTGAAGATATCCTGGGGGAGATGACGTGTTACACCGGGTACCTCAACTAGTAATTCATTATTCATTGGTGGTTAAAGTTTAGACAATAAGTTCATGTCATTTGTTGAACATATCTGAACATTTCATTTGGAACTACTGAACGATGGAAGGGTTAAATTATGTTTTTTGCTGAAAAATATTGAATGTCATTTTGTTGTTGGTGATGCCAAATAGTTAAACTTCTATCGGGTAAGTCCCTAGATATATCCAAAAGTTTATATATATATATGTCAATTATTAGTTGAATCAAGAAAATATCAGTTTTCATTCGGCATGTTTTAGTTTAACCCGTCATGAAATAGATTTTTTTCTGGAGAACGAACACATAAAAAAGTAAGTTACCCCCTGACATAAATCACTTTGATAAATTTCATAACAATTAGATTATTACCATGGGAGATAGAGTGATTTCTGTCTGGGGATAACTTACTATTTTGTGTGTTCATTCTCCAGAAAAAAAATCTAAATCTGAAAAAAGCAAACTTTCAAGTAAGTGGCGCTCAGTAATGTGTTAATTTTGTGAGTAGAAACTCTCCGGTCATGCCCCATTCGCCATGTGTCCCATCTTTGATACATTTCATAACAATTAGATTAGTACTATGTGAGATACAAAGATGTGACATGTAGCAAATGGAGCATGACCTGAGAGATTCTACTCACAGGAAGAGTTAACCCATTTCTGAGCGCCACTTGAAAATTTGCCATTTTGTTATAAAACACTTTGATATTTTGTCGATGAATTTTATGGGAGATGAAGATTAGGGAGATACATTGTAACAATAATCTATTAAGATTTCATTCATTTATTCATTCATTTCTCCAGCTCGGGCAAACGAATGCCCCTGTAATTTCCACCATCATTTGGGAAAGCATACTCATGCCATTCACAACACACGATGGAAGAGGTCTGCGGTTATGCCAACCAAGGTAGCCAAAACTAGCCATATCACCACCGAATAAACTGTCTTTATGCTATATGCCAGTATTTGTTGTGCAGAGGTCCATTAAACGGATGACTATACTGTTGCTGGTATCCTAACCATGCAATTTCAAGTACCCATGGGTCAAGGCACACACTCCTGAATGGGAGTCTCAGTGATACACTTGAAGTGTCCTTCTTCCTCTGAAAACGCCTTTGTCACTTCCTTCAGCTTGGTCTCAACTTTTTCAATCTCATGGCAACATATGCACTCACAGGTAGTCTCCAGCACTGTACATAGGCCGCATGAACACCTGAAATGACAAGGGAAATTCATGTATTATGGAACAACTCAGAGTTAACATTCAATTGCTCAATTTTATTGATGCAAACTTTGACAAATGTGTAACAAACTCGACATACAGTAATGCCCTAAATAATCGACCCCTTAACCACATCATAATTATAGGTAATTTTTCCGGATTCAGTCCGAAATATGGCTTGTTGAAATTCACCGGAAAGCTCTCATGAATGGCAACAAGCCATATTTCGGACTAAATCCTGAAAAGTTACCCACAGTTCTGCTGTGGTTAAGGGGTTGAATGTTTAGGGCATTTCTGTATGTTCTGATGAATGACAGTGGGCATGCGTCTGTCCGTCCACTTGTTCTCATGGATACATGTATCTTGGACAAGCTTCGCACAAATTTGTTATCAGGAGTTATACCTGCTGAATTGTTTACCAGGTATCTATTTCATTACCCAGGTCTGTTAATATCTTGTTTTAAGGATCCACGACTTAATACATGTATGGTTTGTTTACCTGACCACGTGCACATGATATCTCTCCCAGTGCATCCCCCCTTTTTACTATTTCCAGTCTGTCAAATGCTCACACCCACCGAGAATTCAACATATGACAAAATATAAATGTACATGTATTAATTTAATGCTTATTTATTTTAATGTTATAGTCATTAAAGGGCGATAAATTAACATGTTACAAGAAAAAGTTGTTTGAGTCAGGGTTTGGGAGGAGAGGGGGGAATTAGATACCCAGGTCTGAGTATCCCCCACACCCAGCATCTACATATGACAAAAATAAACTAATTATTTAATCGCTTATATTGCCCTATATATCCATTAAAAAATTTATTTAGTCAGGAAAAAAAAAAAATTTATTTAGTCCCCAAAAAAAATACCCAGCAGCTACATATGAGAAACAAATATCTTATGATTGATCACTTACATGTATAGCGCTTTATATAGTCATGAAATGGCGAGAAATTAAATT
Organism: Siphonodentalium dalli; assembly: GCA_032622095.1. Classification (NCBI taxonomy): domain Eukaryota; kingdom Metazoa; phylum Mollusca; class Scaphopoda; order Gadilida; family Siphonodentaliidae; genus Siphonodentalium; species Siphonodentalium dalli. Next base: position 156,692,032 of record CP136063.1, read on the forward strand.
TAATCGAGAACAAATTCATTGAGTCATGGTTTGGGTGGGGAGGGGGAAATACCGAGGCCTGAGTATCTCTCGCCATTTCATGACCGTATGAAGCAAAATAAGCAATAAAATAACAAGTTCATTTTTGTCATAAGTAGCTTCTCGGTTGGGGGGGGGGGGGTGTGATGATAAAGCCCGGGTATCTTTCTCCCGCCCCAAATACTGACTCAAACAACTTTTTCTTGGAAAGTTAATTTCTTTCCGTTTCATGACTATATATTCAGAAATAGCATACATTGGCATGTATAGATCAAGTCTTCTCAGTCCAAAACAGCTTAGGAAATTAGTTGGGTTGATGATGTTTTGGACCGAGAATCCGTGATACCTCATGTTGCTCTTCTATGCCGGTACCGTAACAGATTTTCATTCAAAAGACATACTAGATGTACATGTATAGAACCCCGGCAGTCACGTGAACCCATGAATATGATTAATCATCTCACTTGGACCACAATGAATCTGTCGTCAAAATGATATACAATGTACCATATACTGTTATAGAAAATATCTCCACCGAGATATTATCTCAACTCTCTCGAGATTTCGAGAAAAGAATCTTGAGATATTAACATATTTTCTTGAGATCATATGTCAAGATCTCAAGAAATTATGATGAGATCTCAAAATAATATTGCGAGATACTAGTAATTACTGTAATATGTTCAGATCTTGAGATGTGCACGTCAGGATCTCAAGATGTGTCGAGATAACAATTAACATGTTGAATATTCAAGACACTTTTTTTTCTTGGACAATGTCACAAATCAAGAGTTAGCTAACTTTGGCAATTTTTTTTTTTTTTAGCCAGTGCAAACACTGTCACTGATTGTGATAGTACTGATACTAATAGCTGAACCCAATGTCAATCCGTGAGCAGCCATAGACTGGCACTGGTCGAGTCCAGAATTTCAATACATCACAAAATTGACTTTTTTAGTAAAAAAAATATTACTAGTATATTTTTAGACTAACATTTCGGCAGACACACAACTTTTCCTTGAATTATATTTCATATTTCGATGTATTGAGTATGCGTTATGATTATTACACATGTCCGCTCGAATAAAGGGGGTATTCGCTAGTATTTACATCAATTTTATTTTCACATGTTTTGCCAGTGACCGCGATATTTTTAATAGACGCTCAGTGACTCACCATTTTCGTACGCGATTTTCATCTCTTCGCCATCCAAGGTCTGGATCGTTTGGTGGTCTCACACCATGGTGATTTTTGTGGTAATTCCGGCTCGTGCATGTACGCTCCCGTTGTCAAATTTAAAGTGTCTTCTGTTGACGAACCAGACGAGGAACATCAGATCGCAAAAACTGTTGCTGTCCGCCATACATGATACAGTGGGAATTCCCAGGGTCCTTTATTACGTCACACGCTTTCTCGCAAATAACTGTTTCCGTCAAAATAGATAATGAAGTGAGGCATCAGGCTATCATACAGCCACCCACAGTCGTAAACACTCGTATATTTCATACAGCGGGGGATTGTTTTCTTAAATAAGTGTGCATAACTTATACATAAGTTAAATTCACATAAATACAAATATGAATAAATGAACATATATTGAGAATTTTCGCGACGGCGACTTTAAGAAGGCGCCCCATTCGTGAATTAAAAAAACAAACTCAATTACAAATTATCAATTTGAAGGAAAAATTCATTATCCCTTATAACCGATGTATGCTATAATGCTACACACTTTACTCTCACACAATGAGCTATACAAATATTTTCCAACTATTTACAAAAGTTGTTTAAAAAACCGTGATTTGTTTTTATGTAGATCGATAGAGAGTTTGACAGAAAATACTTGCAAAATCCCCACTGCATTATATCTAGACAATGAACCGTATCTACAATCTAAAATCATAACTGTCTGCGTGAAAATAAATCAAACATTTTTCGTTGCATATTTTAGTATTTGGCAGCCATTTGCAGAACTATTTTGTGAGGAAAAATCACCATAACACTACATAATGTCTGAAAAGATGAATCAGTATTGAGTGCTTCTGCCTGCCAGATTATTGAAAACGTGGTTGAATAATATTTATGTTGTTTTATGTTGTTTTGGTCCTTCACACAATAAAACAAATATTCCTGCAAATGGCTGCCAAAAATAAAATATGCAATGAAAAATGTTGATTTATTTTCTCGCAGACAGTCATGCTTCAGATGGTAGACTGAGCGCATACCCTAATTTGGTTCAAAGTCTAGATAATGCAGTGTTCTTTTTAACTATTTCTGTCATACTCTATCAACGTACCTAAAAAAACTTGTTTTTTTTTATGTAATTTGAACATATATCTCATATTGTGAGGGTTAACATGTGTTGTTATAGTACTAAAGATACATTGGTTATAGAGGATAAAGATTTTTCTCTTCAAACGGATAGTATGAAATAGAGATTTTTTGAAAATTCAAAAATGGGCGCCTCCTTAAAGGCACGGGTGGCGTTCGTTGCAGAAATATTTATATTTGTTCTAATCGCCATCAACAGAAGGAACACCAAAATATATACAGTTCCGCTCATATGCCAACATAATCAGCGCGTAAATAGTATATTGTCGTCAAGACGTACGATTGTGTACGTAAACAAGAGACTGCTCGTGTTACAGAAGTTGTACTTCTGTTTACATAAAACAGCGCAATTCTATTGGTTAATCACACACAAATTATATAAACGCTCTTTATTATTTCCATATCAGGAAAACAGTAACATATAACGCTCTTTATGTTTACCATATCCGGATCTAAACAAAAGCCAGGAAAGTAACGTTTTTTGCTTTTGTTTACATAACAAAGGGGAAAAAGTGACAATAACATACTGTTTATGCCATATTTCTGATTGGCATAAGAACAAGGTCTGTCTAAATCTTACTATTCCTTCTGTTTATGGCGGTTTTTGACGGAGGTGAATATTTTAACAGCATACCCACCGCCAATGCCGCCCGTATCTTTAATGGCGGGTTCGCGAGATGCATGTGTCGTAAATGAACTTCATGTTATAGCTCGTTAAAAATTATAGCGTTTATCACACGACACAATAATTTGGCGATTCGGCGACCAATTTAACGATTCAGTGGCTTGACAACAACAGTGTAGCGGAATTTTAACGATTCAGCGACCGTATTGTACATGATATTTTACGACAAACTTAGATAGAAGGGGTTTTTACTGAATTTGGATGATAAAAGTCGGTTCTTCTTGTGCTCATTATATAGAATAGACTGCAAGTCCACCAGGTTCACTCACATAATACAGGGGGGAGAGTTCTATACATAATATGGGTCACAATCGACTTGGTCTAATAGGGACCGTCAGATCAAACCGCGAACCGATGGCGAGAAGCTATATATTTATTGGGCTGCAGGGAGGTATTAACAGTACGCAAATTAACATCCAACGCAAGCTTTGATGTGCATAAATGTAGGATTTGCACAATTCGTACCTTTGTTGACGCAATAATCGATTAAACTCGACGCAGAAATTCAGTATTAACTTCGCCTATTTGACAACGCCCCGGTTCGACCATGACAACGACGATTGTGCGACTCGTTGAACGGTAAAGACGCATCTGACACTGATCAGGCAGCTTAGGTCTGCATGTAAGCCCATGCGGGATAGGGGTGTAATTGGACAATTTTCACAGAAAATAAGTAATTATTCCCCGTTTAGAACGCGCTATGGTTCCAGGTCCTGTTTCGGATAATTGTCAATACCTTGAATCGGTTTTATTACAACGTCAGCTATTGGCTGAAAGCAATTCCCATCGTCCAATCAATTTTGCGCTAGTGTATGGTTTCTATAGACGCGCCAATCTGAAGATCAGTTGAATAAATATTTTTGTTGACCCGCCCGCCCTCCAGAATTCAATAATTTGGTTTTAAATAGAATATTTAGGCGTTTCCAGTGACTGTCGTCACTAGATTTAGTATCCTTCATTTCGTGATATTGCGGCATTGTTTTGTTATACCCTGGTATGAGTGGATGGTTTATTAGTAGAAAAGGTATGGAGTATGAGTGGATGGATTAATAGTAGGAATATAAAGTACAATTGAGTAAGTGTAATGTGAATTTTCTTATTGCATGATGTTGTGTGTTGTCTAGTTCTCAACTTCTCATTTATGTTTTCCTGTCTGCATGATTATATATGTTACCAAGGCCTCAACTTCTCATTTATGTTTTCCTGTCTGCATGATTATATATGTTACCAGTTGCATGTAATTTATGTTTAGTTGTATGAATGTGTTTGTTATGATACATTGTAGCCGGACTGCTCCACACCTTTGATGCCATACTGGCCAAGTCACATAGGAGAGGTCCGCCTCTCGCTAACCAAGCATTCTGACATTTCAACATGACCAAATGCCCAGCATACCTGAACAACTTCCCTCACAGTGAACCCAATAATTTTGTAATTTTTAGATAGTTGACTTGTTCATTCGAAAATGTCGCATCTCACCTTAACATGAGTTATATTATAATTTAGTCATATTCTGTTTACCGGGTACACCTAAAGATAAACTGTTGAATGTTGAGTTATATAATACCTTTTAAAGGTGTTTGTGTGAAAATATTAGCGATTATTCTTCGAACATTTTAACAAAGAATTTTGGGAGGGATATGAAACACCTCAAACTCCCCTGTCGCCAGGTCCCGGGTTCCATATCAGTCCCGCGCATATGCTAGACAAACTAACAACTTGTGACTCATATGTGAATATCTAGCGAGCAATACTTTCATTGGAAAACGATTTCTCAGGAACACAAGTGGATGAAATTTCAAAAACATTGCGCAGATGCCAATCAGTGTACTCATTTATCACAATTCGTTGATACTCAGGGTTGCATGTTATTACATGTTAACACTGAGGCATATATGGAAAATAATTACTTCACTGGCACCAGCCTGTAATCGTCGAAGCAGCTATGAGATATTTCTTTGCCTGAAGTTTGATACGGTACATGGGCATCCCGACGCACCTAGCACACCCCTGCAGAAACAATAGCCGATCGCGGCTAGCTATAGTCGAGTCTCCAATCTGTTTATCTGTTTGCAAAAGGTTTTGTCAACATCCCACATTCCAGACAACAAGAACAGTGTGCTATTTCATATTCGTGAGTAAATGAACACCAGCGATGATCGTTTCTATCCTGTTCTATGGGAGATGTCAAACTTGGCTTCATGTTTATTTGGCCATACTTTGGACTTTCGCTGCTTGTACAATTGGGACCTATTGCGGAAAAGGTAAGGAACGCATCGCTGTGCATACAGGCCTATATATATGGAAGGTATCTGTTCGCGTTCCGTAAATTGTTAAAAAATACACTTCATATATTATCGGTATTTTTGCCAAATCCGAGTGATATCTATAATACGGTCCTATATGAAATTAAAAAATGAATGTAGTTTTCTCACGCATTGTAATCGACTTCCACCATGCAGTCCGGATGATAAACTCAGTTCGGAGGACTGAGTTTATCAATGTCAACGTTGCATTCAGCCACTTGAGTATAATCGCTAATTTTATCAACAAAAGTTCTGCCCCGCGAAGGACGATTACATTGTAGATTAGGTATGGACCCCAAGGAACATGCTGCCTTCTATATTATTCTAATTATATTTATGTTTTCTATTATTTTAACAATTTTTATGATTTTTATGGCGTATTTTTATAAAATTTCCAGTTTCACGAGCATCATATCATATACCGACAATATTTTCGAGCAAATTAGCTCAACTCATTGATATTTTTGTAATATAATATTTACTAAATACATGGGAAAGAATCCACAAATCTGCAGTCGTGCATGGTTAACTTATGGCGGGTTTTATAAAATAAACGTCATGCCTTCTGTCAAATCCCATTTTCTAATCAAAGTCTAATCAAAGTCCTTATGTTATAGGCCGACCACACAATTAATGTCCATTCATGCTACGTAAATGATGTATTTGCATAAAGACTGACAAAGGCAGTATGCTAACAATACAATTCATACTAATAGAATAATTAATTAATACATACAATGTGCATGTGAACATGACATGCATAGCTACATGTATTATTGTGTGATGGTATGCATTTATGTACTATTTATTCAGAAAGCTTATGAAAGACGTCCCAGACCACTTGCACAAATTACAGAAAATAAATATGTTTCACCGAGTATATACAGTTAAAACAGCACTTATTATATACTATAGTATTATCAACCGAACCGATAATACATCTTTGCTAAATTGCAACCGCCTTATCGCATTTTGTGATAACTGATGCTTAAAACACGATCTTGGTATATTTTAATTTCCAATAAAACTGCATTATAAGCTTTAGTTATTTAAGTTCAGTCGTTAATGTCGAAAAGAAAACAAACAATTTCGTAGCATATAGCGACAAAGTGACATGACGATACTAGGATAAAATTGTGGGAATGCCTGTTATGCGTGTGGTGGAAGTTGGTGCTGATCACTAGACCCTCGATCACACAGTTCTAATTTAGGTTCATTGCGTCGTGATGGCTATCAGATCCTGGTTCATTTAAATAGTTAATGTTGATACAATTTAATCAATATTACTACCCCAAACACATGCATTAACTGGGTTATAATTTAATTTTACGAAGTTTTATTGATTATTTTCCTCTGAACGAGACTTTTTTCAAGCGTTTGAAAAATAAACTACTCGGTCTATCCGTAACATTCAACATCACATTATCCGAACTCTTGTTAATCATCCTCTCCGCACTGACATTACCTTTATCCCAAAATCCCTACCCATTAGGACATTTCCGAAACTCTTTCTTGTAGGAAATTAAATTAAATTCGTTTCCACCTTCAAATATCTGGGACATATTCTCAACAACGATCTTTCTTATGACAATGATATAATGCGCCAATACAGATCAATTTGTTCCCGGTCAAATGTTCTTCTCATGTGAAAATGTACTTATTTCACATGTTTGTATCTCCTCTATACTGTGCTCACCTTTGGGTGAATTACACCAAACGTTGTTTTAATAAGTTAACAGTATGTTTTAATACTGCATATAGGAAGTTAATGGGATATGAAAGAGCGTGCAGTGCCAGTGAATGACAGAACTTGATGTGTTCGATTTCAGTGTTAGTGCGCAAGGGTGTGTATGGGTTCCGAAAGAGAACGTCTAATTCTACAAATAAGATACTATATGCCATTTATAATTCTGATTTGTTATTCAGCTCATACTTATTTCGTCATTGGAATAATCTACTTTATATGTAATCTTTAATATAATCTCTATTATAATGTAACATATGTATGCTAAATTGTGATATACTATATGGGTGCTTTATGCCTGATACAAAATAAATAAATAATAATAATAATAATAATAATAAAACAGTTTCGAATGGTCGATGTATTTGATGCGATTCGTGAAGAGTTCGGGAATGCTGGAACAAATAATGTTTCAGCACTTTGTCGGTGTGTGATTTTCCTCATAATTATATGCAGATATATGTCCCACTGAAATTGTGTCATGAAATGGACACAACAGAGGTTTTTGTCAATTTTTCGCGAAAATGTTACGTAAATACTGCCAATCGCACGTACATTAATTCTGCTAAGTATAATCAACATATTCAAGATTGGGGAATAGTCATTGCTACATGGGTAAATCAACGCATGTCATGAAACTCAGTTTTTTTGTGTTAAAAATGAGATTATTTTGATTGGTGCACGTCCAATCTTTTTCCTGCTCCGAACTGTGTTTGTCCTCCGACTATCCTTATCCTATACAGGGCGTGGTTCCATCGAAGGGTATAACACTGTGGTAGTTGGGCACATTGTACCAGATGTGTTCTAACTGCCACAGCAATATATCCTCCAAAAAACACTAATACTAACAAATATTAATTCCTTATATATCTGCAGCTAGCCTTTTCTTTATTAATTTATATAAACTATTATTTATCAACTACAGTGTACGTCTGTATTTTGGATATTATAGCCAATATTCTACCTGTGAATTATCGATCGATTAGTCTATGCATGGACGCGAACTTAAAAATCACACACAGTTATTCTAACTACCACTTTTAGTCACCCGGGTCAACAAGATGTGAAGTCGGTACGAGTTATGTAAACAATATACAGTATCATAACGTACTGTAAGTGTCGGCGCTCACGATCCCGTTGTCCCTGATTAATCCGGCTGCAGGATAAATCGGGGACAATCGGGACCGTCTGCGCCTAACAATGGAGCGGATTTTGTCGGATCCGATTTAATCGGACGGATCAAACTGAGTTTGATTTCATCAGGAGAATCCGGCTCGTGGCGATGGCTATACGCGCGTGTTTGCTTGTCACATGACCGATCGTCACATGACCAACACCTCATTCAAAATATCGGAATAATTAGCGGCGACCACTATTCGAAATTCAAACAAGAATTCTGATCGATCGACAAGGAACAACGGCTGGTAGACATTTGGGCAGAAAATTAGTGCATGTAATAATCACAACAAGGGGTGGCAGCTGTGGAAAGGTCTATTACGCCAATTTATGGCTATTGCTCGTGACCTCAATATATTATTAATATTATAATGAATTAATTTATTATAAATATTAGTATTTAGAAATACATATTAATATAAACCACCATGACTAGCTATAGTAACTGGCTAGATAGGCTGACCACACCAGTTGGCTATATACTATAGACTATATACAGTGACCATAGCATGATTATATGACCGGAGTGAAAATCCAACTCGTGTGCACTGACCCCCCGATTTTATCGGGCCCGATTTAGTTATCCGGCAACCGGATTTAACCGGGCACAATCGGGATCGTGCACATGTGCGCCGACACTAACTGGAATAGTATGAGATGTTCATTTCTTCGTGATTTGCATGCAGAAATTCTCATTTTCTTACTTGGATTGATACATTGATATGTCTGTTCATGTGCGATGTTTTTCTTCGCACATGTCAGCCTGAGGGTTTGAACCCACGATCCTCATCTAACTAGCCCAGACTGGGATAATGGTAATTTCCAATTGTATATAACCGCATTGGGTGGTCATATACCTTCAAGGATTCACCGATGGGTATATATAATATACATGTGTGATAGCGTACTGATCAATATCCACAGGTAAAGACAAACCACATGACACACAGTGTCCCTGGCAAAGGTGGATTTCCGCTGAGGTTGAATATGAACGGGAGTAAAACAAGGTGTCGGATTAAACCCCGTCTGTTTTCACTATACATGTGAACTATCTGGAACATCATCTTAATAATGGCGGCTGTACATGAATAGACTTGGCAAAGGTTAATAAAACCAATACTGGGGTGTACCGAAAACTGTTGCTCATGATATATGCTGCACTTTCATTTAACACACCCTGCGGTTTGCAAAAAGCCCTCGATCACTTCTCCGCCTATTGTGATACTTGGAAACTTGATATAAAGACATCGAAAACAAAATAATTATATTCTGAAGTAAACCGAAATACAAAAAGGCATTATCTTTCAAAATAAAACGAAAACATCTTAAAATCATTGACACTTTCACATACCTGTGTTCACCAGAAATGCCACATTTAATAATTATATAAATACGAGATGCAAAGATGCAAAACAAGCCATGTACGCTCTTTAGAGAGGTATGAAAGCATGCTTTGAAAAAAACTAGAAATTTGGTTTCTAAAATTCGCCCTAAATCTCCGAAAATCCACCCAACCCCTTTCGTATATGGAGAAACTGGCATATATCCAATATCATTAATCATAAAAATTAAATACCCTACATACTGGGGGAAATCATGAATATTTGAGTGGGCTACACCCATCGATTCTGTACATCATACTGTACGTGTACACACATTGTACAAACAAAGCTATTCCGACAGAAAATGCACATTATGCAACCAAGAGCTAGGCAACGAATATCATATTGTACTGACATATCATAATCTTGTCGATATTAGAAAAAAATATCTGAAACCGTTCTACTATACTCAGCCGAATCGAATACACACAAATTAAACGCTCTCTTCACGACAACGAATAGAAAAACCATAACCAATATCGTAAACTTCCTGCGCGAACACCCCCCCCCCCCTGAGGCTTTTACCGCTATATCTCACAATTCTATATCAATTTTGCACGACCCCACCCGCCCTGAGAACAAACACCAGATCATATGCATGCAATACAAATAGTTGAAATTCATACGTTGTCATAATTTGTCTTTAAACATGGATTTAGAAACAGACAAATTATATCGGCGCTCAGAAACCACCTGTCCACCGGACCTTGTATCCTGGAGTTGTTTTCCTGGCCCTCACCCTGACGCAAAGAGTATTGTATAACTCAATAAAAACTGAATGAACGAAAATATCCTGTCCTACATGATGGTTCATCGGCATACCAAAGATCATTCAAGTCAGACCGCCGTTGGCTAAGCTATATAGAGCTTCAAAGTTCGGACTGACGCACGGAACCCATGGTTATAGCCCCACCAAACTTCATTTGCGGATGATAATAAGGTCACGGACGTTTTGTATTTTTGGTGTGTAAGAATTACAGTACAGTACTTGTGCGCTACAATAATTGAAACAGTCAATGTATGTCGAACTATAACGAATCACAATGAATAGTATTGATCCAGGCGATAAGAGATGATGGGAGATATTTTTGACAACACCTGTATCATATTAACTCGAGTGGTAAGTTTTCAAAACATATCTACTTACGGACCCCAATTTTGATATGCCCATGCACCGAGTTGGAAAACAATAAATAGAACGATTTTAGGTCGCCTTTCTCATACTGGCGTTTGTCAAGAATAGTATTGGATAGAGTGGCGCACCTAGCCATGGTTCGTTTGCTCAGGCGTGTTGTTCACAAATAAACAAAAACCGAGAAATTTCGTATTTGCCCAATCGATTGTGTATGCACATGGTTAGTTCAAAGCTGCGTTTAACTGCATATGATTAGAGGATTTCCTTTCACAAGTCTTCTTTGGTACTCGTGCTAATTCAACTCAATATCTCATGGCGTTATTAAACTGACATGGCTCATTCGAATGTATTTTGGAACGAGTTATTTAATACAGGTTGACAAATACACGAAATATCTAGAGCTTCATATGCGCTGATAAATACTTGCCATGGTCATTGTCTCTTTTCTTTCACATGCCGTGAAAATGGCTGTGTTTTGGGGGGGGGGGGCCCAAACATAGTTTTCCAAGTTATATTGTTATGACTTAAATTCGTCTTTCTAGGACAGATGTATACTGCTCCCAGAAAGGCATTTCAAGTATTTATCGATATATTTCGATGCTGAGAACTATTCAAAAGCGAACAGTAGCGGGTGTGTTTTGTAGCGCAAACCGCCAAGTGGCTTTAATATGCATACGGTCGATTTAACACCATTGGTACGTTTTCTATACCAGATATCTAGATTGTGCCAATGAGGCCGTTATTGGGTTCTGGAGGTCTTATGTCGACTTTCAAAAGATGATGTTTTGAATGCAAAAATTCCAGTAATCGCCCCTGATAAACAACGCCCATGCTTTCGTCACCCCCCCCCCCCCCCCCCATGAAAACAGTTGGAAAATGGATGTGACCATGGAAAGTATTTTTTTCAGAGCATATGTAGCCGGTATATCAATATATCATGTATTTGTCAGCTTTCTTATACATGTACCTCCTTCCATAAGATTTGGAAACTCGAATGAGCCATGTCCGTTTAAGCTTAAACATTATGTCTACGTAATTAGGAATGAGGTACAGTATAATATAGGTTAACACATAAACGAAATATTGATATACCGGCCTCATGTGCTCTGAAAAATACTTTCCATTGTCACAGCCATTATCCAGCTAATTTACATTTTTCGCAAAGAAGTGAAAGATTCGCCTTTTTTTCTTCCTTATCAGGAATAGACTAACGCTGATCGAACTCTCTATTCTGTTCCATGCCGTAGGCCTGTGTTAAAATATGTATTTCAATGTGTCTTTCTGTCACATATAATGCTCCTAGAAAGGTAGTTCAAGTATTTATCGACCTATTTCGATAGCAGAAACAATTCAAATGTGAATATTATTAAGTTTATTTTGGAGCGCAAACCGTCATGTGGCTTTAAATGCACCATATCCGCTTAAAGTAATGGTATGTGTATTTGTTGGCGGATTTTGATAAGAAATCCGACGCCGTTCTCAAATAACATGTTCGTCCTAATGTCGACGTAAGGTCTCCGTGGCGCTAATGCCAGATATTCATTGGTATTTTTTTTTCAACACATAAATTAAGCATCACCGATCAGCCGGAAGACATTGGTTTGACAGTATACCTTGACTTGCGCCTTGTTGTCTGTGAAAAGAACACAATTTATGAAAGATGATATGGAGTGACGTTTCGTTTAAATCAATGCGCGATCAATCAGATTCAGCTTGTCCAAATTATATAAATGCGTTGGTTTTATAGGTTTCGTCAAAAAAGTTTCTAGCAGTTTCATTCACACAAAATCATATACCAGTCTATAAACAAGAGGCGTTCCTTGTTAGTTTGTTCTTGACATAGTAAACACGAAGAGCGTTGCTCTATCCCGTGGTTGCTTTTATAGGCAGCAAGTACCCGCAGTTAACCTACATTAAATGGGATGACCGTTTCCATGGTTTCGTCATGCTCGTGTGATTGAAAACTGAATCGTATTTCATGACAGGTTATAGAGTGACGGCTCTTTTGCCGCTATACGCGCACGATAAACTACATTGAGTACTTGCCCAAACATACTACTGCACAAAGGGGCATGTGGCACCTTTGTGCGTTAGGGGCTTGCGGCCCTGTGTGCGTTTCGCGCACATTTGGATCTAAATGTTCACATCGGTTCATATTTGACTTATTCGATTCTGAAATAAGCCAAGCCCATAGTGGACTTATACACGTTATTCTGTTGGATGGCGCGGGCCACAACGGAAACACAAATATAAAGAGCGTACATCTGGTCTATAAATTCGCATTTATTTGATTCTGATATAGGCCCAAAGTGAGCTTATTATTATTATTATCTGCGAGATACCAGCATATAACTGTTTTCTGATACCATTGGAGGAGAAATTGTTTAATACATGGGATAGTTCTGCAGTAAAAATTTGCCAGATAAGCGATCGCATGGTAGAATTCTGCATTCGACTGGTAGACACTGACATAGTCGGCATTATTAAGAGGGTTAATGGGGTCAATATCACATGTAAACCAAGACAGTGGTTATCCAAAATTGTTTTAGGTGGATTGTACTACTCATGTATATATGATTTGGATATTAAAGTTAATCCATATTCTATAAAATGAGAGAAAATTGAAGTTGTGAGTCTGAAAATACATATTTGGAAAAAAATTACATGTAAAAATTTTCCGACAACCCCCCCCCCCCTAAATGAATAAGGAAAAAATTTACGTGTAAATTTTTGACGCCTATGTACCCCCCCACCCCCGGTACGTTGTGTCCCGCAGTTTTTTTCCGCCCCCCCCCTGTGTTGGTTGTAATATATCACATGTCGGTAACTCGGTATCAGCATACATATATAATTTAATGTACAGTCATACAGGGGGTAAATTTGTTGGGTTCAGTTAGTGCCTAGAGATGTTGGTGCCATAAACATATTTGTTATCCCAAATATATAGACATACAGTTAATATCAAGTCAGTGTACATTATAATGAATAAATATATTTTGTCTGGTATATTTCCGTTAATGATGAATTATAGCCATATCCAGTAATTTCATATGACCCAATTCATGAAGATGACAAATGACTACATGGATGTTCGAAATATCCTCATCAATTATGTTAATTATACTGTATCATTTTCCCGACGCAGATTCCCGACACACGGGTATGTTCAACGGGTAGAATAGATGGATCTAGTTATGTTGGGATTCGTCTGTGCATCATTTTATTGCGCAACCAATGGCTTATTTGTGCTAAATATAGCAAAATACAGAAGATTTCAAAACGTTCAATAAACAATTGTGTACTGTTCTTGAACAATACAAACCAATTACGTCAACAACGTAATTTGCGGCGTCAACCGTAACATACAGTTTCTTCACTAACTTATTAGGTATAGTCTACACTAAACACACGTTTGTTCAATTAAATAAACAATATAGAACTAAATTTTAGTATAGTACAAGCAACAATCTTCAGAGTGTACAATCAACATAGAACAACACAGTTTTGTGAACATGTTTATCACATCCTCACGAAACACATGCATTGTCACTGTAAGATCAGATATGTAAGTCGTTTAACCCTCGCGCAGCATTCAATATCATGTGCCATGGCATTCTCCCAAATATAAGAGAATGCACTGGCTTACAAGTTCAAGGTACACATTGTTAGACAATCTCTTATATATGCGAGACTCTCTGTATGCATTGGCACAGGGTTTTTTTGTGTGCAAAATATTAGGAAGCTCCGGTCATGGAAGGGTTAATTTAGCAAATTTTGTGTCATGCCGGATCGTGAATGGTTAATATATGGTCGCGTGTACGTTCATCTGACGTTGACGTTTGAGCAAGACGAGAGCAGAGACAGTCCTGAACTCAGATTACCTGACAGCAGTGTCTTGGAGAGTGATTCAGCACGCACTTAATCAAAATGCCCGTTAATACAAGTGAAACTGATCCAGAGCGATCACGTTTTGAATGCAAATCGTGCATCGGATCACTGAAATGCGTCACTGCGAATTCCGTTCACTGAACATTTGCGGATATTATACCACTCTTGCTTGCAATAATGCAATCACTGGTTGCCAACCCATGTATTGAATAGAATCATAAATCCATTCGGAATTTTCTTCCTAGATTTACGTGCTCGCTGATATGATTTATCTCATAATACAGTCGGTGTTAACATCATCCTATAACTATGTGATCTACCGACTCCCCGCTTGTGGACCTACCCCCCCCCCCCCCCCCCCCACCGAACACCAGTTCTCCATTACAGGTCTGCTGTCTTCATTGCATTCCAGGGGTAGCAGGCTAATACGATATGACATGCATAACAGATATATATGATTGGAATATCCCTTTCCACAAAAACCCTGCTCCGACATCGGTTGAAATTAAATTAACAACCACACAAACTTCATCAAATCCTGGCAAGATAATCAACCATAACCCACACCAATGAATACTGGAAGACATTACACAAAATCCTACGCCATATCACAAATCATGCATGTGAATATGTTCAGCTGTTATCTCGTTAACGTGTGTGTACTTAACTCAGTTAAGTTAACTGCGTGTTTGTATTTGCGAGAGGAGCTTCCTAAGTTGACAAAACTTGTGCCCCGATCCCTTTTGTATTATTAAGACAAATACAATATGTTTCATGCAATTCAAGTTTGGTCCATTGAGTTGGTTCGTGCTATGCCACGGTCCGTTGTCTGCGTTAAACCGTTCACACAAGTGCGTTGCATTATAACGCACATCATCTTATTGCAGATAATAAGTTCAATATTCGAATAAATGCAATATTCCAAATCAATCGGTCTGTAATAAATGATTTCACGATAATGTAAAACCTGTCAAATCCCAACAGCTATTTATTTATTGACATATTAAATACAAGCGAATTTCCTTCACGTTCTAGACAGCCGCCATTTTGTATCGATTGAAAGCAAGAAACGTCATGACGCAAGTCCTTAGTTACATGTACCACATAATATAAGGTATGCTTTACGGATTGAGTTGCGTCGAAAATATAATCTCTACGTTGAATGCGTTAATTGATATAACGCAAAGGACCAATCGAATCGGTCCGCTGATTCCGATATCTTCGAATCGGCGTTATTTTGGAGTCCCTTCGTTTTGCATCTAGATCACACATCACACGCGAGAACAATCACAAACATTGAAGTATATAGTTAAAACCACTCAAACAACAAGTAAGCGTCCTTACTTTTCGTTGGTTCATTGTGATCGCACGGTCCGTTGTCCTCGCTTTACCGTTTACATGGTTGCGCTGCGTTACAATGCTGAGCTGTCGATGTATGTCAATATAAGAGACAAAGTACATGTTAATGACAAACATAAAGTTTCAGCATCTAAAGTAGCGTTCAGACGACCGCGTTTCTTTGGTCCATTACGTTGGTTCGTTGCGGTGACACGATCCGTTCTCTGCGTTAAACCGTCCACACGCGAGTGCGTTACATTATAACGCACAACATCTGATTGTAGCTGATAAGTTCGATATTCGAATAAATACAATAATCCAAATCAATTTATTTGTAATAAATTGATTTTACGGTAATGTTAAACCTGTCAAATCTGTGTATTTACACTAAGCACGCGTTTAGTTACCATAAAAGGTATACTTTACGGCTTGCGCTGGGTCGAAAATAAAATATGTCTGTTGAGATAGGGATACAACGTAAAGTGAGCACCGCACCCATCTGAAGTTGCACTAGACGTCTTAGTGTCGTCTGTATTGCAATTTCAACTCAATGCGCCAATGCACAACACAACGGACGCAACGAACTCGTGTGAACGGTTTAATGCAATAATGTTATAATTTTTCAGGCATTGTTGCGGACGCAGAGGTTAGTGAAGAAATAAATCAACAAACAAGAATAATCAACACAACCCATCGAACATATAGTCCTAAATTCTACAGAAAAATTCAGCAATTCGCCGGGAAAGTTTTCCAGAATGATCATACGGTTTCCACAAATAGCTCTTGGATGCCACAAACTAGATTATCTCATGCTAATATAAATATGCGACATGAAAAATCTGGAGTGTCCGAGGAGCCAAGGAGAACCATCGAGTCAGAGACTTCTTTGAGGCCTGAAGTGTTCAAACCAACAAATGATGGTTACCAGGTCAACAGAATGAAGTCTATTCTAGAGATCCTCAAGAGTCCATTGGTCGATGAGTCTGGAATGGAAGAAGTTGTGGAAACTGTTCCATTTCCCTGGACAAAAGATCCGTTCAAATTTGCAAACAAGGAACACTTTTCTGCCGAAAACACGACAGTTCGGATTCCTCCTAAACATGATTTGAGTGAGGATTCCTTGATTCGCGTTTCTGGTCATGTACCAAATGAAATGGCTGGAGTTAACCGAACGGCCAGTGAAACGAAAGACATAATTATGAACAAAGAAACCGATGCCAATGAGAAGCCACAAACACAAAATAAGCTACCAGCCTTAGACGTGGATGGAGTGTTCGGAGAAAATCGGACATTTTTCATGCAAACAACTCCTAGACACCCCATAATCACGACCCATCTAATCGACAAATTGCTCAATGTGACTGAATTTGATCAAGGACTGTCTATGCTATTCAACACGAGCACAATCCATACCGATTTCCGACACACAAAAGAGGAATCTAATGTAAGGATTCCTGATCGAAACACGATTCTTACGCCGGTAGTCGATGATAAGGATCAGGCATTCACGACAAAGATTTCAAACGATAACATTAATTTCAAGACTGATATCCCTGCATATCGCCATGACAACAGAAACAAGACACACACACATCTAAGCGTATCTGTTTTAAGTTATATTTTGACTGATAATATGACAAGACAATTTGTCGACAAAGCATCAATTGTTAATTTGCCCAACACCAGTTCTATCGCTATACCAAAAAACAGAGAGGAAGTTTTGTCGGAACCGGAAGCTCGCCCGGAAGCGAACGACGTACGCGTTGACGTAATTCGAAAATATCACACAAAGGACGTAACTAATCTGACGAACTACGGTCTTCCAATTGCCAGCCAGATTATCAATGTACAGACTGTGAGAAACGAAGGTCATTTAGCAACGGAGTCCGTATCGCGTGTACAGGAGAAAACAACACTGCTTCCATCTCCACCTGCGATCGTGACGCGTTCTTCCGATCAGAATCTGGGTACGACATATATAACAACTATTCCTGAGTTGAGGTGGCTACAATCACTGGTCAGACACACGTTTTGGGACTACACCACGTCACGAGGCGCACAAGTGGTTGGCCGCCAAAGTACAACACCCTATATCAATCTCAATACAAAAGAAACCGACACCAATATAACACCAAGTTTGCAAAAAACGCACCTAATGTCTACCACTGGTGTTGCTAAGCAATTGTGGCCGTATCCCACACACGCGTCAATAGAAAAAATTAGTTCAATGAACGATGGGTTTCAAAGAACAACCACTGTACCAACACAAAGACTTAATGTGGCGACATTTTCTGCGATAAATAGGATACACACGAAAGACTCAGACATTGTTTTACTCCATTCACTTATTCTGAGAACGACTATGACGACTACGTCATTGAGGCCTGTGCATATGTCCAATTCCGTTTCTATGGGAACAGGCAACATAGTCATGCTTTGCCTCTTTCTTCCAACCATCGTCTTCATCAGCACATGTGGCGTGATTTTCTCGATCAAGAGGTACGTTTTAATTACCATTTCTGACCCTCAATTCGTAAACCAGGCCCTTACAAAGCCAAAGTGATCCAATTGTATAGTTATTTATACTATTACTATAATAAATGGAGTATGTAGTCATATTCAGCACTTGACTATGAATGCGGATATTGATAATCTGTGAATTTGTCAACAAATATAAGATATTACAGAAATAATAATATTGCAGAATTTACCAGTACAACCTTTGTTAGCTCAACTTGACGAAGTCAATTTTGAGCTGTTGCCATGGGTTGGCGTCCGTTGTCCGTCAACAACTTTCTTCAGTACACCCTTTAGGCAACATCGCTCATCCGCTCGTCAGTGAAATTCATATGAATCTTTGTAGTGGCCACTTAGATGGGAAACGTCGATTTTTTCCCCAAATTTGGTTTTAAAAAAAACACGGACGCCGATGGCCATCTTGGATTTTACTTTTTGCATGACTGAATCCTTCGGCAATACAAAAGACCACAACTCTCCTCAGTTCGTCGCCAAACTTCATATGGATCTTCGGGGTTACATTTAGATGGGAACCATCAATCTATTTATGAATTTAGCCAGCAGACATATTCAATTTCACATTTGAGTCTATGTTTTGAAAAATTACAGGCAGGTTTAGGATCACCTTTAGATGGGAGCTATTGAATTGAACGTTTTTCGATGAAAAACATGGCCGCTGGCAACAATCTTGAATGTTAATCTTTGCATGACTAAATACTTCGGGACATTGTACATCCTGCCTTTTAATACCATTGATCCAAAACATATGGATCTTCTGTGTGAACTTTAATTCCCTACTGGACATTGAATCAGCACATATACCAAATTGCTAAAAGAAATCCAATTCATTGAACAAACAAAAAATTAAATACGGAATATATCTCTAGCGTCCGAGTTTCGTTGGGAAACGATTTTACTTTCGAATCATCAGTACATCCTGCACCCAAACTTATTTGAGAAATGTTTTTAAAATGTACAGGCCTGTTTTGAAATCACCTCTATATGGCAGCTATCGAATTAGGCCACAACCGATATCTGATCGTAACGAAACTTCCGGGTGATATAATATAGATGGGAGCAATTGAACTTGTCTAAGTTTCGTTGCCAGCAGTCATTTTGAATTTCACATTACATGTAGATTCCATCGGCACACCCTGCAGCCAACATTTTTCGGATAAACATTTGAAATTGCATAGGCATGTTTAGGTTCACTCCTAAATTGGAACCATTGAATTTTACCGATTTTTGATAAAACAATTGCCACCCAATTGTCTTGGAATTTCACTCTTTGCATGATTAATTTCGCAGTCCACAGTTATCGAAAAAAAAATTGAAATGAAAACAGTTTCTTCTACACATTACAACCCTTCACTAAAACGTTTTTACTTTCCTTATTCTTTACCATTCCATTGACTGTTCAACATAAAATTAACGCGTATGCGGATTGAGCTTCAGTAACATTACCATTTTCATGTTAGTTAAGTCAATTTAAGTTGAGAGTCAAAATGATAATATTTGTTGAATTGTCTTAATCATTTGTCGATCCCTCATGCCATTCAGTCAGGCATACTTAAAGTAGTGTAAATACAAATATCTTAAATGGCAACTTGCTGCAGAACATACTTTATCTAAAGCTGACCGAGTTGCTTGATTATTATACATATTCTGGGCTGCATGAGTCCTGGCCACAGAATGTGGTGCAGGACATTTACCCGGCAGAGTGTGCTAGCGTCACCAAATTCATCATCGGGGACCTCATTCTACATGGCATCATCTGCTGTGGGAGACATCGACTCAGATTTAAGTTGGTGATGATGGTGATGTGCATCCATTGGGAACCTCGTTTATGATTTGCGTCGTCTGCCAATTTGTGTACAGTGCAACTAAACTAAAACAGAAACTTTCTAAATAAGTGTCTAAAGAAACTAAAAAAAAATTGTAATTTGATAATAAAGAAAAGTTACAGAGGAGTTGAGGCCTAAGCAGAATGGGGTCTCGAGAGGGTGAGTTTAGTTATGCTTTCTCCCGTCGTTTGCTAGTTCTGTTCTGAGTTCATATTGTTCATTCAGTTCTCTTTTCTAACACATGGATGGTGTCCATCGACTGTAGTTTCTTATCTGATCCCTGCGAGTTTTGTCATTTAGTGTTATTTTGACCGGTCTATGTCTGACAGGTAACAGATTTTTAAAAATGAGATGATATTGTTCAAGCTAGTTATTTTTCTTATTGTGTTTCCATTACGTCTTCTTCCTCAATTCATTTTCCATGTATATCCAAGGCTATTATGTTGTTCTTGTTTTCGGTCTTGATTTGCATCCGAGTCAGATCGTTTAAGGTTTTGTTGATGTTCTCTTCTAGTTTTCTCTGCATTTTAATAGCCTATTCTTGTTTTTGGACTATATGTTGGCTTTTTTTTTAAAGTTTCTTATCCAGCTTTCTGCTAAAGGCATCTGTTCTTGTTTGTGATTATCCACGCTGAATAACCTATTATTTCGTCTAAATTCGTTAGACGACTCTAAATTTGATACTGTGTTTTCCGACTAATGCATCTTAGATGTAATCTTTTGTATACTTCTCTAACTGTGCTTTATATATCTGTCCAATGATTCAAACCGGGTGTCAATTTCTTTGTACGGTCTTTATATTTAAAATATAATACATTTGTTTGTACTCCATTTTTCTGTTTGATGGTTGTTTTACGGATTGTTTAATTTTGGTGCCTCGCTGCCTATTGTGACGTCATATATATGGGAACCCGTGCACCTGCGAATATTAGGTCAGCGTGACTTATTTTTGTAGAGTTATCTATTTCTCTCTTTGGTAATTTATTGCGATATACATAATTTTGTCCGAGCTTTTACTGAGTCATTCAACTTATTGGTTTATTGCGAAGCAACTTCACATATCTACCATCATGGAAATATGTGCACTGCAATTGTGAGGAAACACGTTGAGGTTAATCGGATCTTTTAAACAGAGTTATTGCGTTTTTTTAATAAATGTATGTTAATAAGACTATACCCATAATGTAGCCCAATGCACTGCGGGAGTATCACAAGTCCCATGGAGTTAGTCCCACATCTAATTGTTTGTTTGTTGAGAGTTTAGAATCTCAGTCCCAGGTTTCTAGTAGTGAGAATACAAGCTCCTGGTCATTTATAAGTGCTGGATTTATCAAGAGGCTGTACCCCGTATTCAACATGGTAACCCACCGTTCTCGAGCAACCCATAACTAGGATTTGAATAAACAAAAATGGCTATATACGTTTATACAATGTTGAATGGTTGTATTTATTAGAAATGACAAGCAATTTGAGAGAGAATTACTTTGGGTGCCTAACAGACACACAGCTAATGAGAATGGCGAATTTTCTGACAAGTAATCATCGGCTATTAGCCCATTTTGACAATGCCAACGAATTAGTTTTGTTTTACTCGTCTGTGCGTAATGATAATAACATGTACGTTGCGCGAGTACGTCAGTACTTGAAACTACATCTCCGACATAGCCAGGCTTTGCATTATTTATTACGGTAACTTGTTGGACATTCTAAAGATGTCCTGTCCTTTTTGGCATCATGATATCACCATATGCACATCTTCTGTGCCAGACTATAATTAGATCGGAATCATGAGTCCATTCATGGGAGGTTTGTGTTGGCCATAATATGTCATGATCAAACATTCTAAACGGAAGTTTTAACAAGTTTAGAATGTTTGTCAACCTAGCAAAACACCCAGTGGTCGGCTGTTATAGAGAGCGTCCATGCTCTTATATTTACATGCATTTCTCCATGCATTCGCGCTGTGAAACTTGAATTGAGTATGTTTGTTGGTTGAAATCACGTCATGGGACGTCGTGTGCAGGCCCCATTTGTTTTATATTGAATGGACTCAACTGCCAACGCTAAACCATAATATAGTTCTTTTAATCTACAAGTCGAGTGTAGTAAATATAATAAATAGATGCTGATTTTGTTGCGTTCCATGGAGTATGTATCCAAATTGTATGGTTCGCTGACACTTCTATACGCTCATAGATCCATCGAAATATTAAGGACGTTCATTGTTAATTTGCAACTATCTTGTGTTAACATCATTACCAACCTAAATGGGCCAGTTTTTAGCTCACCTGGGACGAAGTCTCCGGTGGGGCTATAGTCATCACTCCTCGTCCGTCCGTCCGTCTGTCCGTCCGTCAAGAATCATCTTCTCCTCCAGAACCGTAAGATGGAACAGGTTCATATTTGGTGTGGATGTTCCCTATGTGAATCTCATTCAGATTTGTTCAAATGAGGTCATCAGGTCAATTAGTTGAAAAAGCAGGGCCACAACTCTAATCCTTCATAGTAATTCTTAGAACGACTTCTTTTCCAGAACTATAAGGCCTAATGGGTTCATATTTGGTGTGGATGTTCCCTAGGTGACTCCCATTCAGATTTGTTCAAATGAGGTCACCAGGTTGATTAGTTGAGAAACCAGGGCCATAACGCATAGTAATTCTTACAATGACTTCTTCTCAAGGACTATTGTGCTGATTAAGCTTATATTTGGTACGGATGGGCCTTGGTTGACTGGGGTTCAGATTTGCTCAAATGGGGTCACTGGGTCAAATAGGGGCAGAGCCAGGGACATAACTTAAAAAAATAATTCATTTTTGCATTTTGACCTTTAATTTTTTTAGACACATCACAACCTCATATTTCTTACCTAGATTTTTCTTAGCACGTTCTTCAACTGTATGGATTTTGGTATTGTTTATTTAATCCTTTCCACTCTTGTTTTTATATAGAATTCATCCAAGACAGGATTACTCAAACATTTTTCATCTGATCGACACCAAATTTGGTATATGAACACTTATGACACTTATATACCGATCAAGTTAAAATATGGGATTGATCCGATATATTTTAACAGAGTTATGGCCCTTTATAATTCACACCTCTTTGCTATGCACTATGAATTTTTAAGTGAACACTGAAGCCTGTATTATTGAAAAAGCCAATTTATCACAGTGTGGACACCTGGTACTGGCTGAAGACTGCTTGCTTCAGACCAGTCTACCATCTGTCATAAACACCTATTCTACAAGACTAAATAGGAATAGTCCATTGTTCATTTCTTCAAGCCTGGACATAGTGTGTCTGACATTTGCAGAATGCGGTCCCCATATGGTGAATTTAGTGTTGCTACCCCGTACAGCAGGCTAGCATCACCAAATACACCCTCCAGGACCTAATTCTGCTTAGGCCTCATCTTCTGGGACAAAAGATTTTTTTTTTTAAACGTTATAAAAT
This sequence comes from Siphonodentalium dalli, assembly GCA_032622095.1. Lineage (NCBI taxonomy): Eukaryota > Metazoa > Mollusca > Scaphopoda > Gadilida > Siphonodentaliidae > Siphonodentalium > Siphonodentalium dalli. The sequence continues at coordinate 156,715,852 of CP136063.1, forward strand.
TTGAAAATTTGAAAAAAGTGACACCCTTATAACATCTGCAGAGTTATGAAACTTTATTCTTTAATGAAATTATGGAAACATTCCACCCTCCCCCACCCACCCCCTCCCACATGGCCCAGACCACACCCTGCCATCAACCAACATCCCTTCCAAACCATATCACCTCTCAATTTAATTAATACCTCTTCTCACCACAGAAGCATATATATCTGCAAAGACACAGGTCATTAATTTAGATTAGAATAATATATGTCATCTGGCTAGTTTATGTAAACATATCTGTAGCAATTTAAAAACAAACTGGTGCTCCCAAGGTTGGGTGATGACTGACATTCAATGGTACTGTGAACGGCTTAGATTTCTTCAAGTCTGGAAATAGTGTGTCTGACATTTACAGAGTGAGGTCCCCAGATGGTGAATTTAGTGTTGCTACCCCATACAGCATGCTAGCATCACCAAATACACCCTCCATTGACCTAATTCTGCTTAGGCTCCATCTTCTGGGAAGTATCCTAAGTATCAAATTGACAGTTTGTTTTAGTCACTTTTTTCCACCTGTTCAGTTTCAATGTCCCCCTAATTTTGAGAAGATAAAATGCATAATTGAGGTGCCCAATGTGTGTGTATCACCAACTTCAACTGTAGGACTTCAGTCTGTTCCTAGGTTTTATTGGCATTGAGGCCTAATCAGATTGAGGATGAATTCGGTGAGGCTAGCCTGCCTTACGGAATATTGTCATTAAATCCACATTTTGGGGACCTAATTCTGCAAATGTAAGACATACTAAATTCAGACTTGGCCATTTCATATTATTTTCTTAATCACCACTTATCCAGATGAAATCATATAACTAATTTTCAAAGAAAAATTGGGGGGTATATATTGGATTAAATTTGTCTTCTATCTGTCAGGCTTCCATCCGTCTGCCTGTTGAGATGTCTATCCATCCATCTATCAACAATTGTTTTCTTCTCCATATTAAAGACGGAATGTGTTTATATAGTTCAGTGTGCATGTTCCCTAGGTGTCTCACAATCAGATTTGTTCAATTAAGTTCATCACATCAAATACATGTTGGTGCGAAGCCAGGGCCATAAATCTTTCCCTCCATAATAATTCTTAAAATAGTTTTTTCTCAAGAACCATTGGGCCTATATAGCTTATATTTGGTATTGGGGGGCTTTGGGTGACCGGGGTTCAGATTTGTTCAAATGAGGTCATTTTTAGGAAATGAGGTCCCCAGAGGGTGAATTCTGTGATGTTAGTCCACCTTGCGGAATACTGTCATTAAATTCACCTGCAAAGGTCAGACACACCAAATACAGACTCGGCTGTTCCAATATTAGTTTCTTAACCACCACTTATCCAGGTGAAATCATACTCTGATTTTTCAAAGAAATATTGGGGGGTTTTATTGATATTACTAGATGAATGGATCTCATAGATGAGGATTCACATTTGTTCTAATAGGGGCAGAGATAAGAGATTTAACTCTCCCCTATGCTGTTTGGTACTGGTATAATGATATTGATTTCTAGACAGCCTGGGTGGGGCAATGTTTGAGGCAATGGGGAGGGAGTGTAGAGGGGTGGATATTTGACCCCCTACTTTGATCAAAAGTTAAACAGTTAAAAATTTCATGCCAGATACTACATTAGTTGTAGATTCGATGTTCACACCAGAAATAAGTTAGAATTGTTCTCGTAGTTTGGTTTGATTTTCTAACATGTATGTTTTTAAACCATCAGTCCATATGTTCCTACTTCAGGTTAAACTGTTGGACCGAATTGGCCACAAATTTTAACTTTATGGAGGGTGTCAGGTTGAGAGCTTGAAGTACTGGTACCAATCGTAAAACACAACCTAAGAGGAATGTACAAAAGGATTTTTGTGAACTTAGTACTGTGGTATGGTTGTCCTCTTTAAAAGGTAAAGAGGTTGGAGATTTGTCAGTGATGTGCAATTAGAAATTTCAAGGTGAAGAGCCCTGCTCATCTGAGAACATCCAGCTATGTCCATGTTTAGAACTACTTGTCTTAAGTGATTTTGTCAAGTACTGACTCCTGTAGTCTTCAGAGTCCCCGTCTTCTCAGTCCTTACAGTCTGGTGAGCTACCCACAGTCATTGACTGTCTTGTTGGTTTGAGCAGGAACCATTTACTGCAAAATTCCCAGGGAAATGGTGTTTAATCATATTTTTCTACTTATTTGAATGTCCGACTGCACATGACAATAACGCCTAATTATATTACAACACCGTGAGTGTTGGCCCGCAAAACATAGTAGGTCTCAGGTACCAAAAGGGAGGAAGGTGTGGATCTATAACAACACTCCAGATTTAACGACGTGGAGGCTGAAATAAAGGGTCAGTTTGTTTTTAATACGGATCTTTATAAATTATTTACTTGTGAATATGTATTCAAGTCAAAGAATATGGAACGTGCGACAACGAAGAGCGTTCACTGTCATATTATCCCTGTTATGGTATGAATGGAGGGCGTTTGTATTATTTGTGTCGTTTGTTTTCATCGCCATTTTGCGTCAAACCGAGTTTAGAATCGGTCTGGGCATATCAGACTTGATAATGATCGCCATCAAGAATGAATGGGCACTGTATTCCTTCCACCGCGGGACGTGGGATGACTTCCCCCTTTCGTCGACCGTGCATGCATGTTAAGCAACGCGAAGTCACGTGGAGTAAGGCATTTATTTTAGAACGACCATAGCTGTTCATTAAAACAATATTTAATCATCGACTTCTGATCGGCTTAGCCGAAACAGATACATGTTCGACTGTGGTGTGATTGATTTTTGGAGGCTGTAGAAAATGCCGACGTCACCCGTACGTTGTCGAGCTGTGTAACCAGGGATGTGGCTAGAGGGGGGTGTGGGGTGTCTCACCCCCCCCCCAGTAGAGAGCTATATTTTCAATAGTTGGAAATTTCATACCTGCCACAACGAAATTTCACACGAACAATAGGTTGAAAATGTTCTTGTAGTTTGATTATAAAACAATTTATTGGGGGGAATTTATTGTTTTTCGACCAATATTTGCATATGTTCCTATTTTTGGTCAAAAATTTTGACAGAAATGGACATCAGTTGGAAATTTTCCAACCTTAGGGGGTGACAGGTTGGAAATTTCCAACACTTGGAAAGCTTGTGTCCTGGTCCCTCCCCCGTGGCCAGTCAAAAACTTCTAGTTAATTTAAGAAAACAATATTGTCATACAATTGGTCAACATTGTCATTGGAATTGTCATCAGTTGGAAATTTTCCAACCTAAGTGGGGGTATAGGGTTTGAAATTTCCAACAGTAGGAAGGCTTGAGGCTAGTCTAGATGTTAGGATTTTGCGATTTCAAAATTTTCGCACACCGGGCCGAACCATGGTCGGTCCGGTGTGTCATTGCCACATCCACATGGCCAATACAAAACTGCTAATTAGTTTAGCAAAACAATATTTGACTACATTTGGTCAAACTTGTAGACATAAATGGTCATCAGTTGAAGAATTTTCCAACCTGAGGGGGGAGCATGACGTTTGAAATTTCCAACACTAGGAAAGCTTCAGTTGAGGCCAGTCTAGATGCTAGGATTTGCGATTTTCTTGTATATAGTTTAAAAACAATTCTCACACCGGGCCAAACAACCATGGTCGGCCCGGTGTTTCCTGGTCTGTTGTCGGTAGCTGTGTGCATTTGTCTGGAATTAGATCACTAGTTGTTTTTTTTGGGGGCAATTTTCAGGTTAATATATTTCAATGTTCTCATACTGGGAAAATAGAAGCATGGCTTATGAATATATAGGATATTAGGCCTGAGCATGAGGTACAAATGGAATTATGGAAAATGTTGTGTTGGTGCGATTCCGACTTAAGGGGGGGGGGGGGTGCAATGGAATTATGCAAAAAGTTGTGTTGGTCCGATTCCGACTTAAGGGGGGGGGGGGGTGCAAATGGAATTATGCAAAAAGTTGTGTTGGTGTGATTCCGACTCAAGGGGGGGGGGGTGCAAATGGAAATTCCCAAGGTGGACACCCCCCAGCGAAGACCCTCTAGCCACATCCCTGTGTGTAGCTAAAATTGTGAAGTTTTAATCGGAAATTAATCCTTCTCAGAATATAAATTGACACATGGACGATCGCCGAATATGGTTGATGGGCCGAAAACAGATTGGCCAAATTTGTCAACGACCGAGCAAAGAGCTGAGAGCTTTCCGATGAATGGCAAAAAGCCATATTTCCGACTAAGTCCTGAAATGTTACCCATAATTCTGCTGTGGTTAACGAGTCGATTATTTAGGGCATTACTGTACACAGATGACACAGAGCACGCTAAATCACAGAGGGACATAATATTACCCCTTTGTGTGTTGCACCGCTGTAGAGGGGGCATATTTGGCCATGCTGTCGTCCAAATGACAACGTACGCCCCACAGTGACAGGCAGATACATCATTCCAAAGAGTGATATGTGTATGCCACTCCAATGATGGCGATATTACGCCAATGTATACGTAGTTCGCCATGCAGAGGTGCAAACTGTGCGTACTTTAGGATATTCAACTTTTGACAGGAGCCCATGTCTTGTATTTGATTAGGCCTATGCTAATTTATGTGTATCATAATAAGTTTCATAACTCTGAACCTGAAATTAACCGTGCCCTTTGCGGGAGGTAGTTAGGTTACCCTTTGAATTGGAAATATCTCGACCAATGGGAACTCCATACACGTGACCATATTTTAACCAATCGAAGACCTGCGCTGAGAGTTTTCGTGACTAATGTATATGAAGTTGTATTCAAATTCATATGTACAACATCAAATATATATAGCACTAGAAGGTGACCCGACTTCGTCCGGGCTATTAAAAAACCAAATTTCAAGTCGATTGCTCCACCCGTTTCCTAGATCTGGTCTGCGCATGCGCGAAGCTGGTGTCGCACGTGCTCGGCGACCCGATAAAATTCGTATCCGGGGCAAGATACAATTCACATACCAAATTTAAAGTCAATATCTCAACCCGTTTCCGAGATCTCGTCTGCGCATGCGCGAAGCTGGCGTCGCACGTGCTCGGCGACCCGATAAAATTCGTATCCGGGGCAAGATACATTCACATACCAAATTTCAAGTCGATAGCTACACCCGTTTCCGAGATATATAGCCCAATGTCATTTGCGGATACCTCGGCCGGTGATGAGTTAACGCGACACAGTCAAATGCATCGGCAGGGTGAGAGTTAACGTAATCTAACTTTATGACCTCTGACGACGTCATAGAAATTACGCATTGATTTTATCCCGATAAAAGCATTGTACCACTTGTACCTAATAATTGAGGCAGATAACTAAAACGGATACATACATATTATATATCGTTGGAAAGAGGAAACGCCACAGATTCTAACCGTGCAAATTATATGACTGGCAATTTATTATTCGCGCTATATCGAATCGATTTGTGAGCACCGAACTGAAATATATTAGCGCAAAACGGTGTAAAAATAGATTTGACCTCCGCACGTGAAAAGTTGACCTCGCACGGACAAATAAATATGCCTATGTTCGTCTCCGGCCGAAAATACCCTAAAATACCAAATTTCATCGAAATTGGCTTAGTCGTTTTGGAGTCCATCGATTTCAAACACACAAACACACACACAAACAAACACATACACACACAGATCTTTCAAAATATATAATAGATTTCTGTCAATACTAAAGTGAGTGGTTCACCCCTGAGTCTGTGGTTTCGGAGCATTGTCGCTTTGCATGTATATAAGAGGGATTCCAATGGCGATTTTCTCATCAAGTTGATCAGTCCCAATGGCGATTAGTATAATGGCATACCGCAGTGCTATTGGAATCCACGATCTTCGAAAATGCAAGCGGGAGGTACACATAACTCGATATACACAGGGCTTCGTTATGAACTATAACACCGTTCTTTTTTTGGCCGCCCGATCACTTATTATGTCGTCCGATGTGCATCCAAATCCGGGTACAATTGATCGAAACAACGAAAATTCGTTAGCTATATTTCACTACAATATCAGGAGCATACGATACAAATTGACAAAAATAGTTGATATGATTACCGATTTCGATATTCTCTGTTTCACGGAAACACACCTTGACCCGTCATTACCATCATCTGATATTATGATTGAAGGCTATGGGCCCCCTATTAGGAACGATCGCGATTCAAACAGCGGTGGGATCTGTGTCTATTTTTCTGACCAAGTATTATCAGAACGGCAGTCATCTCTCGAGTTTGACGACTCTATAAGGTGGTTTAGAGTGATATCCAACATAATGAGATACTTTTTAGCAGTGTCATATAGATCAGCTCAGTTATGTGCATATAACTACTGGGGCCTCCTGGAGACTTCGCTAGAATCGGCTTTAAAAGTATCAAATTCCGTAATATTGGTAGGTGATTTGAACTCAAAAGCTTTTGATCCTTCATCAGATTTAAATGAAATGAAAGCTCGTCTATCAATCAGGAACCTTATCAATGAACCTACGCGAGTAACAGCTACTTCGCAAACTAGTATAGATCCGATCTTGGTAAGTGCAGGGCATTGTGGCTATTGAATCGGGAGTTATAGACCCAGAGGTATCCGATCATTATGGAACATATGCAGTTGTGGAACTAGATTATACCTTAAACCCCACCTTTGAACGGCACGTGTGGAATTATGGAGCTGCTGATTTTCAATGCGCATCACAAATAATTAAAAATAAGGACTGGCTTAAACTGACGAAAGGTCTTGGAGTAAACGAAACTGTTGGACTATTCACTAACGATTTTTTGACTATTATGCGAGAAACTATACCTAGTCGCGTCGTTCTCATCAGACCGAAAGATAAATACTAGTTTAACAGTGAGATTCGGAAACAACTGAAAAAACGCGATAAACTGAGGAAAAAGGCTATTCATAGCGGAAATTCAATAGATTGGAACACTTTTTAAAAGGCGCGAAATACCCTGAATAATATGAAAAAACAGGCACGAAAACAATTTGAAAACAATCTTCAGCATAATCTAACATCAGCAGACTCCCCGAGGTATTTTTGGAAAATGGTTAATAATTTCCTAAACCGAACCAAAAACGGGTCCCTACCCCCGCTTAAGTCACCAACTGGGAACGATTCCTATGAAATTGTTGTCGACGATTTATCGAAGGCAACTCTGTTAAATGACAGTTTTATCGGCAACTCCGCGCTGCCCACCGTCAAACCAAACATTATTAAGTCCTCCCCCACTATTAGTAACGTGCCTATAAAGACGGACGATATATTGGAAGCTATTTCATCTCTTAAACCTAACAAGGCACACGTTCACGATGGAATAAGTGCAAGAATGCTTCTTGAAACAAAATATCCCATCGTTCAGCCCCTCAAAATTATTTTCGAATTATGTCTCAAAGAGTGTAAATTCCCCGATGAATCGGGGGGGGGGGGGGTGGGGTCATTCACTTGTTCTCCATACAGTAGGCCGGGTGTGTGGGTGGTTCACCCGCGAAAAAAGTAACTTTTTCCCAAGTGGTCAGTTTTTCCTCTTACAACATTTCTGCAATATAATTGCCTCAAAGTGTTCAGCATCATTGGTATGGTATGTATGACACTTAGGTCAGGGCTTAGGGGGGGGGGGGGGTAGTTAGTGTGGATATAGGCATAATGCTTCTCAGAAATCCCGGTTACAAACTAACACTCACAATTTCGTCTTTTGAATCAGATCACATTGTCAAGTACCAACGCCACTGGTTCAAGATGAAAATGGACAGTTATGACACCCATGATTAAAGTAAATACAAATGAATAAAGCTATTCATTTATATCATTAATGTTTACTTATTAGGGTGGATACACACATTCATGTAATGTCTGTTTTGTAAAATACATGTATTTTACATGGCCACACCAATAATTAAAAACATTAGTCACCTGCGCTCAAGAGGTTCATTGTTAACAGGCCAGACAAGTGAGTAGTGATAAGCGAAGTAAAACTGTCTGCTGTCAGGACATTTAAGGCCAATCCAAAACATGTCTTCTCTTACGGATGCGGAAAATTAGCCAAGTCTATGTGATATCTGGCATTTTATTAATGCACAAACAACAGAAGCGACACGTCTGGAATATACAGGCTTGATATTGAACAATTTCGACCATGATGCTTGTTTGGCGTGGTGTCACGAAAGCTTCATATCGCTAAGGGACTTAGTTGAATGCACCGGTCGGAATAAACTGGGGAAAAAGGTACAATATAATATGTTTTATTTGAATAGCTCAGAGTTAGCCACACCGCCTGGTAGCTTTCGGGATCACATATAGCCCCAAGTTTGTGGAAATCCTGATCCACCACTGCTATGAATATCAAGAGAGGATTGGTAATTATTTAAATAGAACTTCCACCATATGGGTTATCCCACGAACAAATATTTTAAGTGGCCTGGCGACTCGCCTAAGATAGCGGTTTATCTATATTCCGACTTAATTGGAACTAGAACCAAGTGCGGTCAACACGTCGGCAATGATTGGGTTGTCAGTGGACACATATTGCATTGTCTGTTTGATCCATGTAAAACGCCAAATACACGATAATTACATAGATTACATGCATGTGTGTATCCACCCTTAGACCTGATCAGACAGCATAAGAGGCAAAAGATGGAAATCCCATCATGCTAGAAAGTATTGAATGCTATTTAAAGCCACATCCAAATTTTTGTTTGATTTTTTAGTTTAATTTATTGTTTGTTTATTTTGACACAATTTCACATCAAAGCCATATGAATGCTGATCAATCTGTTAAACGCCATGTTGTCAGATGGTATAAGATCTTGTGGGTCCATTACTATTTAGCATAAATGTTTTGCATAAATTTGTATTTTATATTTTCGATACAGTTGTATTTAAAGTGATTACAGACAAGCATTGGAAATATGGTAAAATATTCATATAACTTGTTTACAAGTCATGAATCAATTGATAAACAAAAAGGATAAAAATGGGTGCTGCAGGTTTATACGATTCTTATCTGTTCTCAGACTTTATAACTGAAACAAATACCAAGCCTAAATGGTGTGAGACTGCAAATTTTTAGGTAAAACGTGGGTGGGTACCCTGCATGAAATTGAAAAAAAAATTCCTTCAAATAAGGGGTCATTTGGCTGGATTTGGAGGTAAAAAGGGGGTGGGTACCCCGCATGAAATTGGAAACAAAAACAATGTCCTTCAAATAGGGGGGTGGAGGGTACCCAAGAGGCGGAAAAAAATTTCAGCTTACTGTTATGGCACTCCCCCCCCCCCCCCCCCACTGGATGAATTGAAAAAAGCTGATGTGATCCCAATATTTAAAAATGACGATCGCTCAAATCCTAAGAATTATAGACCGATCTCTTTACTGCCGACACTGGCGAAAGTTTTCGAAAAAGTTGTACTTAAATATCTTTTTAAGCATTTCGAGACTAAAGGCTTATTTTACGATTTCCAATCGGATTTTCTTCCTGGACATTCAACCATTTTCCAACTGTTAGAACTTAACCATTCCCTCAGCCAGGCCCTCGAGAATAAACTGTATACATGTACTGTATTTTGTGATATATCTAAGGCATTCGAGAGGGTCTGGCACGAGGGACTGGTATATAAACTTGAGCGATATGAAATTTCCGGACCACTTCTTGCTTTCATTAACGATTATCTCACTGATCGAAAACAAAGGGTGACGTCTTCAGAATATAAAAAGATACTCGCTGGTGTCCCACAGGGGATTATTATTGGCCCTTTCTTATTCCTTGTATATATTAATGATCTTGCTAAAAATATTAAATCTTTCGCTAGAATGTATGCGGATGATACTTGCCTCACTGCTAGCAATGAAAGTCTCCAAGTCCTTGAGGATGGTGTAAATACTGATCTTGAAACCATAAATATATGGTCGAAACAATGGCTAGTAAAATTCAATAGTAGTAAAACTAAGTCCATGACAATTTCTTATACCGCTGCACAGCCTGACATACATCCTTTGCTCAGCGGTGAATCTATAACCCAAGTAGAATCACATAAGCACCTTGGCTTGAACATACAGAGTGACCTAAACTGGGACAAACATATCAATGAGTTATCAAACAAAATATATGGCCGCCTTGAATATTTAAGACAATTGAAATATTCTTTAAATAGGAAAACCTTAGACACAATTTATCGAGCGTACATACTACCCCTTATGGATTATGCTGACGTTGTCTGGGACTCCGCCCCAGCAAATGTAATTACAAAATTAGATCGCATTCAAGCAGACGCTGATCGAATTGTTACAGGTCTTACGCGATCCGTCCCTGTAACAAAAACTTGCTAGTAGAATTGGGGTGGCAAGCATCAACAAACAGAAGGAAATCTCATAGAATGAATATAATGTACAGAATAACTAATAACAAGACTCCTAAATACCTCAACAATATCTTACCTACCCGCCCCGAATCAGCTGCTAGATATGATTTTAGGGATAAAACAAGTTTTCCTCCATACTCATTCAAAAGAACAGTGCATTTTGAACACACGTTTGTCCCAAATACAACTAGGGAATGGAACACCCTGTCAAATAAAATAAAAGAATCACCTTCGCTTCGTATTTTTAAAACAAATTACCTAACGACTGATCCAGTTCTTACGCCACCAAACTATTTCAATTTTGGAAATCGCGCGATAAACATAATTCATTGTATACTTCGAAATTACTGTAGCGATTTAAACGCTGACAAATTTTCTAACTTCATATCAGACAATCCAAGATGTCGTTGTGGTCACCCGGTAGAAGAAGCAAATCATTATTTTTTTTGGTCTATTTTATACAGATCAACGATGCTTGTTGTTTCACCAACTTGCTACCCTGGGTGTACAAAATATTAATCTCGAGAAACTCCTCCTTGGAGACATTACTCTGAATAGTACACAAAACCGGAACATATTTAGGGCTGTTAATATACATAACTTCGACATCGCGGTTTAAACTCTAATTGAACACCTTAATGTACAAACCTCTGCCGCAAAACGAAAGTAACTACATGTTGTATTATCATTACATGGAAGGCGAAGATTCGCCTGCACCACCGACCCACGGGACGAACCACCCCCCCCCCATAAAGTGAAATATCAACCGTTATGGTCTCAATCAAGATTATATCATATATTGTTATAAGTGAAACGATGTTGTACATATGAATTATCATGATTGTGTGTAATTGTATTTTATGTTCGTTTTGTGTAATGCAATTATGTGGGGAGAGAGACCCTTTGAGAGAGAGAGAGAGAGAGAGAGAGAGAGAGAGATAGAGAGAGATTATTTATTGACATAGAGCAACTCCAACAAAATATGCACAAATAATAATGAAGATAATAAAGTTAATACAGATTAAAAGAAAATACAACAAAATCTATGCTAACCCATCTGGGATAACTATCCACCAGATGGGCTGAGTGCTCCTTGCCTGGGGAGGGCATATCCAATAATTGGCTGTCTTACTGCCCACCCCAATTAGTCATTAAAATAACACTCTGCTCTGCCTGGAAGCTGCGTGGACGATGGTATATAGAATAACTGTGGTCAATTATAAAATATACAATTTTGTGTATAGGATCATTTAGATATGAATTCGAAATCTAGGGAGCATACGGATGAGTTTAACCTATATATTTTGAACGCGAGTTTAACCTATATATTTATATCGATTGGTCATATCACGTAAAAACTCTTTATGTATTACTTGTATTTACAATCATTAATTAGAAAAGCCACGGTCATAAAATTAGGTGAATAACTCGCGATGTTCCATTGGATGAGATCCAGTCAGAAAGTCATACATTAGCTGGAGCAATGTACGACGGGAAATGTCATTGGTGTAGTTGAATAATATGGCACGAGAGCCATAAACATTTATATAATAAATGTATATATACATACTAAATGGGGATATTATTATGGGCATTCCGGGCAATATGGATTTGTACAAGTTACTTCAGTGGGATAGGAACTAATACATTCACTAATGAACCTTCTCCTGAATATCTTCCGAAAGGGCTCTTCCCGAAGCTTTTTGTTTAAGTCATTCCATATGGCAGGAAATTTAAAAGTTGGAAAGGAGTCAAGCGATATGATTCGTGATTTGGCGATTTTGAACAAACCCTTTTGACGAGTGTTCCCTTGATTAATTGCAAAGTAGAATTTAAACGATGCAGACAATCTATCATTTCTCCAGTCTAACATTAAAAGGGATATTCCAAGTTTGTAAATGTCATTTAATTTTAATATGTTATTTCTACTGAAGAGGGGGTCAGTGTGTGAATTATATTTTTTATTGTTGAGAATTCTTATTGACTTTTTTAGCTCACCTGAGACGAATTTTAACATTCTTCCACCACAAGGACCATCAGGTCTATTTTACTGATATTTAGTATGAAGGGTTCTTTGGTGTCTGGTATTCAAATTTATTCTGATGTGGTCACCAGGTTGAATAGGGTGGGACCAGGGACATAACTGTATGTCTCTATAGTCATTCTTAAATTGTCTTCTCAAGAGAGGTTGGACTATTTAGCTTACATATAGTATGGAGGATCCTTTAGTGACGATATTCAGATCTGTTAACATCAGGTCAACCTGTTAAGAAATGACAATCATTGAAATACCAAATTCATTAAAACATCTTCCTTGGAACTACCTAACTGATTAATCTGACATACATGTATGGTGTTTTGGGTCCATGGATAAATGGGCTTCAAACATGTCTAAATGGTTTTATAAAAAGGTGGTTGTGAGATTGGAAATTTCCAAAAATTGAGAAAGTTTGAGATGTCGGATGTGAAATTCCAACCCATGACGTGGGAGTCTGGAGCCCGGTCAGGAGAGGACTTGTTGAGCAGGAGGAGGGGGTGATCAGTAGTGAACAGTGGGTAATTTCAAGGTGGATATTCACCTTGAAATTACCCACTGTACACTACTGAAGCCTCTCTAGCCACTTATCGTGTTTAGATCTACTTCTTTCAAAGTGATTATGAAAAGTTCTGACTATTGTGGTCTCCAGAGTCCCAGTCTCATCAGTCTTTGCAGTCTGGTGAGCGACCCCACAGTCTTTGACTGTCTTGTTTGAAGTAGGAATAGTTTGTGGGCGTGCCTACTATGACCCCAAATTTCGATGCCGTATAAGAGATAAATATGTACAAGCGAGTGGTAAAGTGTCTTCAGAGCGTTAAATGGGAGAATTTGTTTTACTTTGTTCAATGCGAAATTTGTATTCGCTACTTTAGAGCAAAGTTTGGAGATGTGCGCATTATAGTTAAGGTTTTCATCCATTTCAATGCCTAGGAATTTTATACTTTTCTCCCTAAAATCTTCGCCTACTCGCTCAACAGGAATATTATTGATTACAAGATTAATTTGTGCGCTTTTCGGTACCAATTTCGAAGGATAAAATAGAATGTAGCGTGTTTTGTTAGCATTTAAGGAAAGACGGTTCGCACAACACCATTGGAAGAGCTTTTGTAGTTCAAGGTTTATTTCACGTTCTAGTTTCAAGATATTGGTATCGGATTTGTACACTGTTGTGTCATCAGCAAATGATAAGGGATTCAAATTTGTTGAGTTTCGAATATCATTCGCATACAATACAAAAGGAGAGGACCCAATATGGACCCTGGGGGACCCCAAGACTAATATCCATAGTAGGAGACCGACAGTCGTGCATGGCAATGTATTGCTTCCGGTCAGTCAAGTAGTTCCGGAACCAATCGTTCGATATACCTCTTATACCATAATGGTGAAGGTTTTTCAAGAGAATGCTATGGTCAATTGTATCAAATGCTTTTGATAGGTCTAAGAAAACTACCATGGTAAAGTCTTTTGATTTTTTGTTGTTCTCTATACAAATATTTTCGAGTAAATGGAAGATTGGATGGATTGTTGAATGGTTTTTCCTGAATCCATATTGATGCTGGGGTAAGATATTATGTTTGTCGACAAAGTGAATAAGCATATTATAAATAGCCTTTTAGGTAGGATACTGATTGGCCTATAGTTGTTCAGAATTTGACGATTTCCAGATTTATGAACTGGTACTACCTTTGCAATTTTCATTTCCGAGGGAACTATTCCAGTTTCAAAAGATCTATAAGTTATATGTGATAGAGGATTAGCAATTTCGGGAGTAATCAACTTGACCAGTGAAATGGATATATTGTAAGTTGCAAAACTTGTGTCTCAATCCCGTTGCGATATTATGCAATAAAATATGTTTACACTAAGTTGTATGCAAGTAAGGTGTGCAGTCACACTACAAACACGACCGCGACCGCATACACAACCAGGTCAACTAGTTCTGACACTCACACAGGAGTGAAAAGCGGACATTGCACCATCAATAGTTGAGGAGCCCCGACCGTCCTTATGTCAAACGGCTGGCATTGCACACTCTTCCTGTCGTTGAGCCCGTAGTACAAGCCCGGAATACAACAGAATAAGGCAACTGGAGTCCACGCAAGCACAAAATAGGACACTAAATTACAATCATTCATAACTCAAAATAATATATATATCAACACACAAAACTCATAAAAGAAAACAAGATAAGTCTTCATCGCCGGTCCAGGTTCGGAATGGGTGGGGGCTTTCCTTCTTGCTGTGGTGGCATCCACCCCATACACTGTAGGCAAACACCTACTGTGCATGGGCAGATAGTAATCTACTTACAAACCCTACAAACCCTACAAACGCTCTCCATCGGAATTACAGCATCCAACAGTGGGTTGTAGGAGAGTGCTGACGGCCCTTTCAATTCTTCCCGGGTATCATCCCAAACTCTAAACTTGACACTACAAATGCAGCTAGCACACGGGTGGAGATTATTCAGTATCGAACTTACTGCGAATGATGTGTGATCATCGACTTGCATCATGTGTAGATCGTTTGACGAACGCTTCTCGATTCGATTTATTTAAATGCATATACGCGGTCTACAGTATTAACAGCCACAATCGTGAAGTAATTTGTATCAACTTTAGCCTCGTTGTTGTTTACTTATTTGGGAAGTACCTGACAAACTTGCCCAGATAACACGAATTCAGATTACCAGATTAACTCTTTACCCAACAAACCGGCCAAAAACGCCCAAATAAAGCTTCAACAGCCTAAAATATCTTCGGTCTGTCTCAATAACACCATACAAATATGAATATCATTGGAACCGGTTCATTGACCACATTGTGATGTTTACAGTTATGTCCTGTGCCAATGCATTCTCTTATATGTGCGAGTCGACCATAGGTCGCCTCGCATATATAAGAGAATGCATTGGCCTAAAAAAAAAAAATTAACACTTTTTACCATTTATCTTACATTCTTTAACAATTTTATAATGTTTTCAATTTTTTTTTTTTTTTATAATATTTTTCTACATTCTTTGACAATTTTATCATTTTTAATATGAGTTAAGCCAATGCATTCTCTTATATATGCGAGGCGACCTATGGTCGACTCGCATATATAAGAGAATGCATTGGCACAGGGCCGTTCTGTTGGGTAAAGGGTTAAACGGACATGGCTCAATCGATCTTATAATTTGAAAGGAGATATAAGATAGGTTGAGAAATATACTAAATATTGTTATAAGTGCTTCAAATGCTCAGATCCATTTTCCAGCTGTTTTAAATTTTTCGGACAAAAGTGAAATATACGCTCTTTATTTTTACCGTATCAGAAATAGACTAACACAGAACGATCTTTTCTGTACCACGCCTTGCAAATGACTTTTTGTTTGAGACCCAAACACCGCGTTCAAGTTGTATTTTCTGTGACTTCAATGCGTCATTCTGGAACAGAAAAATGCTCGTAGAAAGGTAGTTCAAGTATGTATCGACCTATTTCAATACGAAGAAAATGATATATAACTCGGCCCCGGGGTACCTACAAAACTTAGTGCCCCCACTTGTATCCGAAGTATCGAAAGTTAATACCCGCAACTCAAAAAACTTTCGGCTACCCAAATTTAACGCCAATTCACACGACCGGTCATTCATATTAAACACAGCAGCCCTCTGGAATTCACTGCCGATGAGCACATGCGACATAGTGAATTACGACGAATTTAGAACAACAATAAACACTAGTCATAAAAAGAAGAACTCACGCTTCAAATATTGTTATACAAGAAAATCACAAATAATCCACACACGTCTTAGAAACTATTGTAGTGACCTAAACGCGCACAAATACCAAAATTATATCTCTGTCACTGGTCGCTGTGTTTGTGGCCAAATAGAAGATAGCTACCACTATATATTCCAATGTCGGCGTTAACGTTCCCATAGGCAAATTCTTCTTGGAAAGATTTCAGACGCAATAGTCCCCCCAGTTTATATTTTTGCTCAATGGCGACCATACAATGAGTCTACAAACGAATCTAACTATTTTTGAAGAGTTCCAAACATTCATTATCCACACACAACGATTTTAGTTGCTTTATTATAAATCGGTCAGCAGCATCTTAGAGCATCATACCTAACGTGTAATAAAACGAAGAATCCGTTCCATTCCACTTCCTCCACCACCCCTCCATCTTTGTCTTCTTATCTTGAAATCTCCTCTTATTCTTTATACCCAAAAAAATCCCAGGACCCATGTAATATCCGAATTATCTATCTACTGTCCGGTCCCGATACTAACGTAAAATCCCAGGATGATTTATAAAAATATTATACAGGGGCCCCTGATGATACACGGGGAGAACGACACCCGAAAAGCCATGTGCTTACTGTCGTTCTCCCTTTCTACCAGATATATCACATATTACCATATCCATTATATCATGCAGTTCCTTGTGTATTCCCTTGTTCAATGTATATTATGTAACAATTATATATTTGGTGGATAAATAAACAATGCTTAAACCAAGAAAAACAAAAATGCGAATAATGTTAGGTATTATTTTGGAGCGCAAACCGGCAATTGGCTTTAACCGTTTCATGTTTCGTTTCTTTTTTTTTAGGAAATTGTGGTCTAGGAATATCCAGCTACGTGTGCCATTTTCTTACAGAACCTTATCCTTCTCTAACACTTCTTTTGCTGATGACGTTCGCTGAGCAAGAACTGGCAGCGTTATCGCATTTATTCACGGAAGTTGAGATGGTGTCTGTTACATCATCATGGCTGACGTCCAGAATACCAATATCCAACGGATGGTGTGTGGCTATGGCTCAATCTTCGCGCGTCTTGTTGTGGCAAAGTATGGAAGGATATGATCGGTCATGTATTCGGGACGTGGTGACAAGGGTTTTTTTGATGTTTCGCTGGAAATATCAGACCGAATTTGTATTATTCTGATATTTATATTCTCGAACTAATATCTATATATAGTGTGAAATTTCCTGTGTTAGACCAATTTCGGTCATGTTTCTGGACTGAAACGTCATCAGTTTGAACATTTCCAATATTAGGGTGTCCAATTGTAAATTTCCAGAGTTCGAAAGCTTTAGGTAATAGATGAAAAATTCCAACATAAGGGGAAGGGGAGCAAATGGTCTGGTTCAAATGGGTGCAGTTGGAAATTCCAAGTTGGACACCCCCTCGGAGACCATCTATAGTCACGTCTCTAGCTATGCATGGCTTATCCACGGAAACGGAGAGGATGTCTTTCATCGTGGCTGCTGTCTAGACGACTAACATGCAGCGGTGACAGGCGGTTATGACTCACAATCTTCGCGCGTGTTGTTGTGACGACCTGCTGGGCCGTCGGTCGTTAAGGATTCAATTACAGTTCAAGATCAATTAGTTATTAGAAGCACGTTTTCTTATTAAAAACATATCACCTTCAATGTGAAAATCTCGCAAAACTTTACGGCATCAAGTGCAGACAGCTATGATACCGTTGGAACTCCGTTTATATACTTGAACGGTAAATTCCTGCAGTAACTACACCCGTGAAACTGAACGATATAAAGTGTCGGCAGCCATGATACCGTTGGAACCAGCCATAACCGTTACGGTAAATCCGTTAAAATAATTGAACAGTTATAAATTCCACAAATTCCTACAGTAAATTATATTAATTCACAGTAACTCTATTTCGGTACAATCTCCCGTATACAATAGCGGTATTTCTCTGTTAAAAATTTAAATTTTCTGTAAATATTACAATCCCCAATAATCGTGGTTTAGGTTAATTATGTCATAAATTTCACTATACTGTTTATGTCCGCGATGGGGATTTGACCATATATTGCGCGACGCTCTGTCAAACCCAATATATATGCCAAAATTCCCTGGTCTGACATAAACAGATAAGTAGAAATTGTCACATATTCCCAATTAATGGACAATCAAATAACGCATGCAATTTTACTTTGGTCAAATTTATGTTACACATAATTAAAAAGCTCACTAAAATTTGACAATTTTTGCAGGTTGGTAATTCTAGATATATGATCTGATAAGATAAGATAAGATACGTTTTAATGGTCTTTAAGACACATTTTGGTGTAGGACAACCTACATGTATAGATAAAAATAAACAGGAATACATGATATATATGTGATATACATATAACAAGTAACAGATTAACAGAAATTGTAAAGATGTAGAATATCAAATTATTTGATTTATTACTGGACATAGGTCACCTGCGGAAGGATGTGATGTACCATATGGTACATTACCACTTCCGCAGTTGACCAATGCCCAGCATGAGTATGGCGTTTATACAGGGTATGAGACTGTAAAGGAGTTGTCCGGCACTAACAGGTGACCAAAAACCATCGGGGATAGCATAAGAAAACAGTCCTAAGACCATTTATTTCCATTATGGTCCCCAATGGATTCAAGCCACATGAGAGACCGGAACAAACCCATACGCTTCCTACCATCACAAACCACTGGATTAAAAATATATTATGTTTTATTTAACAAATGAAATGCATACGGTCAGTTGAAATTAAAGTCACGATAGGTGACAGTGAGCTAAACAGCAAGTATTCCACTAGAAGTTAAAAAACACTGGAGAGATATATCGAATAAAATAGGTGAGAGGGTGTCTTTGACTACTGTGTAGGTTCGGTGGCTATCTGGTGATAATATGGCTAGCACCAACTTATCGCAGTGTACCATGGACAGTAAGGAGATGTTATTCCCTTCGACCCGAATGACACTATGCGATCACGTACTACGACACCACAGTCAAAGGCTACCCTCACCCTTGTCATTAAATACAAGTTATATATAAAGTAAACTCTCCTAAGTGTATCATGAAACTACCCAATCACATACTTTGTTAATAGTACTTATAGATAGAACTTTCAGATTTTTTATATCTGTTAAAATACTCTGAGTGAATAGCCTTGGTCCAAACTATGTTGTTACCTTTGGGATCAATTTTGTTAGAAAAATAATTTTCAGCAAAAAAAGTTTCTATCTTCGAAAAAAAGTCAGATTGATCAGGCTGGCGATAACCTACACCAACTAAAATCGGCTTTGATTTGGGAAGCAGTATATCGATCCAGCAAAATTCAAAATCTGAGTGATGAAGATCAGGTCTTGGGTAAAACAAGAGTGATTGGTGAATATACAAGCACCCCCCCCCCCCCCGCCCCACCATGCAGTTCTACTCCTGTCGTTTCTCAAAATGGAATAGTTAGGAACTGAAACCTCAGAATTATCCAATCAGGTTTCAAAATAAAAGCCATAATTGATGGTTGATACTCATTGATGATAATTTGAATTTCGTCATTTTAGGTGGGAGTCTCCTACAATTAAGATGAACAAATTTCAAACCTTTACTTTTAGGTTTTGTAGAAGTCAGATTATCACCAGAGCTGATATCCTGCTTGTCAGATTTAAAGTCAGATTTTTTTCCAGCCATACCCTGGTAAAGCTCGCAAGCTACATTTATTACATATAAACGTAAATTCAGAATCATTATCAGCAAGAGAGTCATACTTCGTTGGTGACATGTCAGAACAAACCATGGGTCCACTTATCACAGGAAATGGCTTTATCTTCTCCACGAACTGATTTGTTACATCTTAAGCAGAGAAATCTGGGCCCCGGGCATGGATATATATCCGCACAGGAAAGTAGAAGGGTGGAAAAATATGTACAGCTGACACTGACTGGTTCCAGGACGATGATATTGTCCAACCATCGCATCGCCGCTGCTAGTAAGAAAATTTTGCTGTATAAGTTCATCTTGATTATTTGATGGCATAGAGAAAGTTCAACTGACTTTTAATATGGTCTTCAAAACTCATGATGTTCTGACTTAAACATGGTCTCGCATGATGTGCTGAGTTAAACAAAATTGAAAACATAATGTTTATTTTCAAAAATCAAAGATTCACTTCCGCATTCTTTTCCTGTCTCGAGGAAGCTCGCGAGATCTCGTTGGCGGCTGTCGATCAAGAAACGGATTCAAACTTCAAAAGTTCCTACCATGACTGCAACAGCCTCAAAGGCTGCGTTGTTGGTTACAACGCATTCCGAAATGGCGCCGCAAGATGTAGACCGGTTCTTGAAATTAGAATCGTGTTCCAAAACCAATATTTTGCGAAAAGATTGGAGCGCGTTCAAGTGCGTGTCCAGCCGATCACGTGCCCGGAAATCATGATCTTTGATGAATGCTGCTTGATAAATTCAATCTTTAAATATGCTTATTTCATCTGAGACAAACATGCAGTACTGTTATTGCCAGGCTGGTCAGTAGTCAGTAGGCCCACACACATACGTGTATGGTGAATGGTGGCGGATACCTTATAGCAAAGTACTCAGGACAATTTCAACCAATATCCAAACACTCATAAGAGATCAATTTAATGTAGGTGTGTACTAGTATATATATAAGAGTTAAATGAAAACACGGATGTAATTGTGATACATGATTGAATGATCAATTGGTCATGCACATAGTTTCCAACTCCAGTGAATAAATGGCCATACTCCTGTTTGAGGGAACAGCTGTTATTGTCTGTGACAGTTGATAGAGCTAACCGTTTGAGCACATTTTATCCGTCCGAAATTGATTGACGAGTCACATGATAGGAGTGAGTCACACTTCCGGAGACAACGTGAAAATGTCTGAGATTTCTCGTTCACCACATTTCAGTTTAGCCATAAATTGTCCAAGGGTACTCATGGGTTGTGTTTGATCCATACGGGAATATTTTAGTGTCTTAAGCGTTGGTTATGGAAACAGGTTCTTAAAGTCACGTTCATCGATCACATTTATACAAGTATCTTAGTCAGCTATCAGACTTGTCACAGTTCCATTTAGTTCGATGTCAAAGAATATCATCGGTTGTTTTGTGGTGTTCATAGTGAAAATATATTCTGCAACACTTTCCAGGAATTGCGTATCATTGATGTTACAATTTCCCATTTTTGCTGTCAGCGTCATAAGTTTCTGTTTGTGATTGCGATTGCGATTACATTGTCGGTTATGTCCCAATTGATTTTCACCATGTTATCGGTCATGTGGTCGGTCCTTTGATAAGCAAATGTTCTTATTAAAACTCGAACACGCCGTACACTGTTTACCCCATGCGGGACAAGCTGTTCTACCACATCGTGAGTGTGGATAAAAGTCACAGCATTAAACACAGCTTTTGGTCCAACATTTTGACAGAAATGGCCTGTGTCCTGGTCCCTCAGCCAAAAAAAAACAGCTAATTATTTTCCTATGCTTCTGTTCAAAATTATGAACTTAAATGGTCATCAGTTGGAAATTTTCCAACCTTCGTGGGGGTGTCAGGTTGGAAATTTTCAGCACTTGGAAAGATTGAGGCCAGTCTAATGCTATAGGTTTTTGCGGTTTTCATGTTCAAAGTTTTCTTTTTATGATCTGATTTTCAGGTTCAAATCTCTTATTTTTCTTCTACTGGCAGAACCATGGTCCGCCCAGTGCATGATCACAAGTCTACTGATCCATTCAGAATAGGCTATTATCCAGGCATGTGAAGGAACAGCCAAGGGGGTGCAAATTGAATTACGCAAATTTATTAGCCCCCCCCCCCCCCAAACCGAGACCCTCTAGCAGTACGTCCCTGCCCGCCATGGTTATTTTACCACGTGGTGTTAGATAGGCATACTGGCGCAATATAATGTTATACTGCGTTGACCCCAACTTGCTATTAAATTGTTAAAACGGTACAAAGTTTTCGTATAAATATAAACTGGATCTGATTTCTTTCAGACAAGTTCAAAGCAAAATACCACCTAAAGAATCATGTCCCACCTCAAATATGTATCAAATACCTACGAAATAGCGATATAAAACCAATAATTTCCATTCCTCAGAATAGTAACATTAATTTCGTCGCTTGGAAGTCAAAAGCCACATTTTCTCACTTAATTTTATGTTTTAGAATTGATATAAAACTTCCTATTTTAGCCGTTTTGACCAAAACCCTTATGAACGCTTTATGCCATTTTAAGAAATCTTTTAGATTCGTCTTGAATTAAATGCGACGTTTGTTTCAACAGACGAATTATGAATTAAACTCGAGTCTAATTCTAATTGAATTCGATTCCTCGATAGTGCAACGTTTGTTCCAAGGGTTACACGTCTATGAAGCGAAATGTGCGCGGTGACGTCATATACTGCAGGGATGTATATAGAGAAGCTATATGTAACACCGACGGTATATAAGAGCGATGATGATAAAATATGTCAGACTATAGATCGTGTAGCTTGTTCAATAGTCTGATTTTATTCAGACTGGAAATCACCCCACTTCATGAAGAAATCACGGACTCCCGGAAAACAACTAACATGCACACGTGCCCATTTACGCACATTCATTACATTCCATGTGTTTGGGTCGAAATTTCGCGCGTATCGAAACTTGAACAAGCGTCGTCATTGTTGGACAGCATGTTGTCATAATGTGCCATGCATCTTGTCACATGGTACACTGAGAACAAATTCGAGTCAATATGACTAACTTATGGTTAGTCACACGCATTTGGGGTAACTTTGACTAACCCACACCTTTCATCGAGTCACTGTAACTAACTCTGGTATTACACCAAGAATAACTATAAGTTCAGCACTGCCTTGAATTATGATAAATATTTTGCTAATATTCAATTAATTTCCATTTTATCGCAGTGCTATTGAATGCACAATTGAACAAAGTTTATGGGAGGATATAATGGCATATATATCAGAACTTTCCTCCCACATTAAAGGCCAAACTATTTAGATAAAATGTTCTTATTCCATAACACCACGTACAACATCTCGGAAAAAATTAACTATAGTTATACAGACATATATACCACAAACTATTGTTATACTTCTCAATAGACCAGTACTGAATTCTGTGTTTTAGAGAATCATTTGAAAGTTTGTCCTGCTTTCAATTCGGTCTCTCATGCTGGATATTATATCATCTGGTTGAGTATTGAAATTATTTACACACAATTGCCACCAAATTACTCGTTCACCTTCTCAGTGACTCAGAAAAGTTATGACTCGATCCTGGTCAATTGGACAAACATAATTGTAACCTAATGCTGGTCGACATTATTGTATAATACTAATACAGGGACACACATCTCAGCTAATTAAAGCGCGAGAAATAACTTCAGAATATCAATATGTATTCCTGAAACAGGATAAGTTTCCATACCCGGAACGGCGGTACAGCAATACCGTATACCGTTGACACACGATAACCAGATGTTGTGCTATGGTTCATTAGGGTGCTGATGGAACCAAGTTACTTGGCCGATATCTGAGAGATGCTGCAAATTATTCGAACTTTCCCCACACCTAATGAAGCAGAGTAGTATTACCATAGAAACGTGTGTGCGTGAGTTCTTATGTATCGTTGATGACAAACATGACCCATTTCCACGGACGGACAGAGAACATACCCAGTTGCTTGAACGAAGGTTTACGCTAGGTCAGGGACGCGACCGATAAAATGAAAAACACCACATAATGGCGAACAACGCCTGGGATGATACATGTACAGGTAGACATCTGAATTGCGCAATGTGCATGAGTGTGATGACGTTTAAATTTAAATATTAAGCTTTTACTCGATAGATCGGCGTTGGAATTTTAGGAAACAGATTAGGAATTTGTGAATTATGGCCGTTTATGGAAGTAAGTTCGTATTAGATTTTGTTATCTCCCATGAGAAGCAGTATATCAATAGCCAAGCGTTTATTAAAGTGTCCAGCTCGTTTTTATACCCCCACGACCGAAGGCAATGGTGGGTATATAGTGTGGTCGTTGCGACTCGATTTTTGAGGTGAACACATCGGTAACAAGGTCATTTTACGTCTTACGACGTGGAAATATTTGCAGAACAACATATCCAAAATCTTCTGAAATCCGTTCTGAGGAAAATATTTGATAGCTGTTCGAACTTAGCACGATTTTCTTCCATACAGCCAATTTATTTTTCCAGGATAGCAGTATTGTTAATATAGAGTGTATGATCCAAACGAAACTGATAACAATCCGACTGTGTTGTCATTATTCGCGACAGGAACTGGGGTAAAATATATACAAATTCCGCTACAATTCGCAATGGGTTCACGATGGCGTCCACGATGGCCGTCGAGAACTGTGCGCCTCAAAATATGTCTGATAAACTATACACCTTATAGTTTAGAACTGTTAATGTGATCATATCTCATACACATGGCTGTGTCCACGTTCACAACATAATAGGCATGATGACCCAATTACAACATGCCTATCAAAATAGTCACCGTAAACTTTAAAATAGAGTGCCTCCGATTTTCAGAAATGTCCGGTATTTAAAAAAAACGTGTAAACGCAATATTTTAACTTTTTCTCTCGAAATGTATCAACAAAACAAGAGAAGAAATATAAATATTACAAAAAACATGTAGTCATTTGGGAACCAATATAGTCACAAAATCGAAAACGGGTGCCAATATGGTGGATATTAATTAAATATTAATGGTAAATGTTTGTCCTATCGCGCATAAATATAATCGTCACCATAGCGCTCAAGAATATTCACTTTATTTATTCATTTGATCATGTATTCTGAATTTTTCGAAGTTTTAACACACTAGCTGGTGGCATAAACTTGAGATAAGATGGCATACAAGCGCTGGGGAAATGATGTAATGTTCTTACAACTTAAGAAATGCACCATATCCGGACCAAATAATGAGTATTCCGCTGCAAAACCGCAGCTAATTGACACTCGGATGAGAGCTATATATGGAAATATTTAGTTGTTTCATCTCATATTTCATTTGGCGATTGGTTACATGTATTCTCCATTTCACCATGCATGTGGTTTTGAGAGAACAGTGGTGTATTTATCTAGGTGACATCGTCGTCCAAAATGGGGCCAATTAATGGAGAATCAATATAATAATTGCTGCCAGAACAAACAAATCAATCAAATATATCATATTCAGCCCGGTGCCTGTCGCCGCTATCATTGGTGTACCTTGTCGACTGACAGCCCACTGAAACATGCTACAAAAACAAATGCACACTATTGTTAAAACCGTGCGTATAATTTCCATATTCACACGTTTCTTTGGTGCGAAGAAATGTGCTCGTGTATTTGTGATTTGATTGAGAACTTACAATTGGCTGGTCAATGATTGCATGGCAGTCGTTTCACACATATCTAACGATTGGCAGGACAATCATAACTGCTCAATTAATGAGATCGCAAATATACCCTTTCCAAAGAAAGATGTGAATGCTGGTGAATGCGGAAAATATATAAATTAGCAACACAAACAAGAGACAGGAAAATGCAAACATGCAATCGCAGAGAGATCATTCAAGCAGATGGTATTTATGTCAGGGCCTGTAGTACTGATCTTGACGAGGTACTAATGAGATCGCAAATTTTGAAGAGGAATATTGAACATATCAAGCATGAACATATCGGAAACTGTTGAAGTCAGTATGTAAAAATTAGCTTGTTACCATCGCCATATGTAACAATAGCTCCATAAACCAGAATAATATTTGCTCGGACAGGAGTAGGATCGGACGTATATACTGTATCTCAAAAACAGGTTGTCAGATCTCAATGAAATTTGGTATATACATGCATGGATGTTCACTACTATATGATGAGATTCAGATGAGTGTCCAGTCGATTTGTTCTGGATTTGTTCTGGATTTCGTTTCCGAGTTCTTCATCTTTGTTTATCTGGAAATGTTTATTTTTTATATCCATCGGAGCAGATATCTGAACCACGGGTCTTCGGTTGTTAATGGAAATTGGTATGGATTTTCATCACCAGTGTGGGGACATTCACATGAGTGTTCAGCCGTTTTGTTCGGAGTTTTCATTCTAGAATTATTCATCTTGGTTTATCTGGAAATTTGATTTGTTTTTGTCCGTCCAATTAGATGTCTCAACCACAGGTTATCGGATCTCAATTAACTTTGGCTTGTATGTTCACCACTGTAAGGACATTCAGAGGCGTGGTCAATTGTTTTATTCGGGTTATCCGTTCTAGAGTTACTCATCTTTGTTTAACTGGAACGTGGGTGCTTTGTCCGTCATCCTGAGTATCTTAACCATGATTTAAGCGGATGCCCATCATATGCGGTATGCCACATGGGGTATACACCGAACGACAGCCCAGCTCTTGTTTATGTTTATATTTTTTATTTATATTTTATTTGTTTCTTAACAAGCCCCTGTGACCGGAACTGAACCGGAGTGTGTGAAACAAAGCCAATAATGATGCGGTCACACTGCATGAGATCACCCCGGATAAGTGGTCCTGCTATATTGATATGATGCTGGTGGGTATGATTAATTGCTACAAAGCTGGTGGGGCCAAGTGATAGCATATGTACCGTTATTTTTTTTCTCTCCAAATTTGTCATTTTCGCGACCTTCAGTTAATCTGAACGCATATAGGAAAGCCCAGTATGTGTATAAAACATAAAACAAATTATATTTTAAAATATTCTAATAATGGTACGTCGTTTGGGTGTTGCATGACCATTCCCGTCGTTTTGGAAACACAAGAGCAGTCATGATTAAAATATTTTTAAATATATTATGTTCATGAATGTTTTTCCAGACACAAGGGGGTGTCGGGTACAATTTTACGGACATCAGACGCAATTTTTGTTGCGGCCTTTTTGGTACCCACCATCCCCGTTTTAGAAGAAATTCTGTTTTCCAATTTTCCAATTTCCAACTCACCCCCATTATATCATTACCAAAGACATGTGTGTGGATTATCTGGATTCTGTTATATAAATATATAGACAACACATAGGCCAAACTCCATGCAGAGTTTATCTCCCTTGATGACTCGATAAGACAGCTGCTACCTATGACATTTTACCGAGATATTAATATCTATATACACTAAGCGAACAAAGCCACATTTTGCCCTGTATCAAGAACACACAATATCGAAAAACAACTGTGTAATTTCGTACCTCAGGTTTGGAAAGTCCCACTAAAACCAAGGAACTATATCTCGAAACGGTGTGATTTGGTTCTATGATTATTTTGTCATCACAACAGTCTAAACGGACATGGACAACATGCATGGCAAACATCAGTCAAGTCAAATACAAGAGTTCTTGCTGCCAGTTTGCTGAGTAGCGTGCGAATATCGTCAACAAAACTACCCCTCTAATTCTCCATTATGTCAATAAATTTTAGTACACTAGTTCAGATGATGTTTGATAAATGGAGTGGTATACGGTCGATTTGCTGGAGATTTTCGGTCATGTTAGTAAAATGTTACATTCATCCAGTTGGCATAGCGCCTGAATACTAACTGATCAGTTTCACGCACCGAACAAGTCCATAATATGTCTTTAAACCAAATATCAATCTATTAGGAGATATTCCAGCAATACGATGTTTGTATCGATGTATTCTATTTCTTTCTACTATTGCCATTAATAATGGCCCATTACGTATATTTCGTGTGACCGGCATGCAGCCTTGTTCGACAAATGTTTTAGTCCGATGCTTTCGTGGAAGATTTATCCTGACGCTAGCTTTAATTGGTTGGCTCTTATGCCAAATTTAAGGGACATATTCAAGAAATATGACTGTTTCATTGTTTTTTCGCATATTGCTACATTATTTGGGTCGTGTCGAAATTCTACATATCGGGAGTTATGTTCCTTCCATGTGGCATGGGACACACGCACGATATTTTCCAAGAAACGTCATCAATATTCATATATGATCTATACTTCCAAATAAAAAACGGTTATGCATTTAACTGACGTGTATTCATGCCTCTGCAGACCAGTAAACACTGACATGGCATCTGCATGGACGATATAGGTATATTTAGGTTTGACAGTTATATCATAAATTCAAAATTGATGGACGATCGAGCTACACAGTCCAAGAATGTGATAATTTTAGTGATAACATATGCTGTTTCGTATTGCATGCTATTCCGGAATATTTGTACTTATTGTTTCCTTATTTTAAACAGTTTGCTATTACCCCTGAGCTGATACCCTGGCGGTTTATTATAAATGGTTAGCTACTTGATTCCCATTGATTCGTCTGTAGACATCTAAACTTTCCTTGTCATATAGAGCATCACCGACACAGTTAAATGTTTGTATTTACATTGTTGACAGTGCCTTTCTGAATTATGTACCATTCCCTGTCCATTGGTGATTGTGGAAACCATCCGCAATATCAAAATGTCAGTATATGTAGTATCACCAACTGTATATTTAAAAACTTATGATCTAAGGACTAGATGATGTCGCTATTGCAGCAATATTCTCTCTCAACTCAATAAATTCCACTTGATAGCCTATCCAAACCATTACTGTATTAACGTTGAACAAATGTAGCAAGTCGCGCACTTCGCTTCATCTTCCATTCTTATAACTTACGACGAACAACTTCGTATTCACGCATAAAGAGTTAAATTCATATCTAAAACACAAAAGAAGAATTTCAGAACCATCTTGTTCCATTATCTGAAAGAGAAATGTGACCACAGGAAAATTAGTGTTCTCCTGACTGCATGCTGACACGCCCACCTATCCACCCCCGCCTCGTGTTCGGAAAAAGATTGCAGATCCCACCCCCTCTCCAACCACTGACTTTTCTCAAATCGCTCGGATTAGCTACATACACCGCGAAGATTATAGTATGCATCACAGAATCGTGAAGAGGAATTAACTTTTCATTTCATTACATGTTATTCTGTAAATATTTGTCGCATATTGCCGTTATATGTTTTTGTTCAGATATACTCTCCTGAATTGGATGAAATAAAGATATATATAGCAATATAACAGGACACACCAGCATCATAGTCAATTCGCAGTAGAACACACCTGGCCATGACTCATTTGCTTAGAAGAGAGCTCGATATGGTTACAATACACCAAATACAAATTAGTAGAGTGATTTCCCATGGCACTACCAAGCTAGGATCGGCATAAAAACAATTCTGGCAGCTGAATGGTCAATGATACATGGATGAAAAGTACACGAAAAAATGCAAAAATGTGTTTCCCGTCGAGAAACATCAAATATAACCACATGGTAAATAGTTATGGCTGTGCAAGTGGCGAATAATTTATAGGAGGTGTTTGTGTTTTTTCCGATGTCATTTTTTCTCAATTTTAAGGGTAGTGTGACGTTTGTCCAGCTCCAGTGTGATCTACCATGTTAACAAGTACTTTTGTGCACATTTCTGTGTGTCTAAAAGGGCGTTCTTTAATTTCAAATACTCGTGCAGGGTCAAAGCTTTGCAGCGAATATAGGCCAGCGGGATTTGTTAACACTGAGGCCTATGTAAATCATTTGGTGTATTGTAACCTATATACCTACTAGTCAGGGGAGATAATACCGGTCATCGACGATAACTCTGCTAGTCGCAAATCGTCCATTAACCAGGGATGGATATCTCATCTCGAACGTTGTTTCACACATCAACATGCCTTTAATAACGAATAATCAATCACCCTGTCATCGTTGTTGTATCGGTGGGGATTCTCTTGCAATGGTGTTATGCATGTCTGGCGGTTATTTTGTTTTCGTTCCTGCTGTCCCGGTTAATTTCCCCGTCTTATTATACAAGAAAACTAAGATGCATGCATCAGGTCGGCCGTGAACTATCTACCATAGAATTGTTGTAGCTATCGATTATACATTTTGGAACACCTGTCTGTATGTATGTGTGTATGCATGAATGCACGTGTGTATGTGTTATAGACTCTAACACTGCTCGACTGATCCGACTCGGATTTGGTATTTAACGTGTCAACTTGACCTCGCTCATAGGCATGTTTCTGGACCTTGACCGATCCGACTAAAAAATTGTGTGTAGGACTACTTCGATCCCGGGAGCAATATGGACGGGTCCAATTTCACGTGGGACCATGTTCTCGAACGTGCTGATGTAGGCATGTTTCTGGACTATTTGGACGGGTCAAATCTTGATCCCGACCTGACTTTGACATTCAAAAAGATCAATTCAAGGTCAAATCTGGTAAAACGGAAGTATTTCAACGAAATATAATACCTACTGTTACTTTTGTCCCAGGAGTGTTTCGGGTGGGTCAAATTATGACCCTGACCTGATCTTGACATTCAAAATTGTCAATTCAAGGTCAAATCGGGTAAAGCCGGGCGGATTTCGACGGGTATTTTTGTCGTGACTTTTGTCCGGGGAGTGTTTTGGACGGGTCAAATCGTGACCCGACATGACGTTCACCTTTAAAATGGTCAATTCAAGGTTAAATCGCGCAATTCTCCGAAAATCAGAGGGGAACATCCCGGACGAAGTAGGGTCCACCAGCTACTATTATATATTTCTAGATTTAGTTACAAACTAAATACCTGTATATTGTACAAAGAAATGTTTGACAAATATATCTGTATCAATATTACCATACGGGTCATTAAAATAGATACGACGAAACAAATTTTGAAGGGTGCATGGTATCAGGTAAATTTTTATATTTCAAATGATGACAGGAATGCGGAAAGTTGAAGTACCTACGTAATACTGACTATCCGAATGAAGAGATATACATGTATATAAAAACCAAAATAGAAGATGACTGCTGGCGACAATGTTTTCCAAAAAAATTCAAAGCATTCGATAGCTCCCATCTAGTTGTCAGCCCGAAGATCAATATAAAGTGTGGTGACTATCAGATGAGGGATATGACTGTACAGTTGCTAAACAATTCAGTCACGCAAAAGAGGATCAAACAGTAAGATACCAAATTGCTGCCTGTGGTAATGTTTTTTAACGAAATTCGGGAAAATTAGATTACTCTCACCCTGGTTATCCAGAAGATCATTGTGGAATCTGGTGACGATCGGACAAGGGGTGTCGTCTGTAGGATCAACCAAATTATTTAGCCATAAAAATAGTAAAATTCCAGATCACCGCTGGCAGTGATGTCTTCACAAGGACAGCTTGAGAACAAAACATGGCTCACATCTAGCGGTGACCCAAACTATCCACGTGAGAAAAAGTTCTCCAATAAAAGCTGGCTGCAGGGTGCGCCAATTGATTCAAATTCGAAATTTAACAGGGTGTACTGCTTGTGGCCATGTTTTCCCCGCATATTTGATAGACTTATGGACAAAACCACTGAATCCGTTGAATCAATATACATGTATACATGGATTAATTTATATGCATTGTTATACACAGTACTGGTATATAAAGGTACTGAAAATAACAATATTACTAGTATACACAAAATGAACCATATATCATGGCTATGGGTTCTAATATCCGAATATGACAGCTGATAACTTGGTGTGAATTGAAGAGTGGTGGTGTCTCAAGCATATCTAACCCTCCACGTTAGAAACCTGCCATTAAATGTCATAAGTATAATCTAGCTTGAGGACAGAAGTTATCCATAAAACCCCCCTTAATTCAACCAGGTCCTCGCGCGATGTATGGTCGATCACATGATGATCTAGGGGGGATTAGAATTGTTGTATAAAAACAGCACTGCATGTAAATATAAAATAAAATAGTGCTACATCTTATTACAGATTATTGCCATATATAATCAGTGACTATACAGACAGTCTGACAAAATAAAGTTTCAGTGACACTCTATCCGAAGAGGGGAATAATTCCATCTGTTACAGTCAATGGAGCAATTATGAATCTGGAAAGGTGAAATTTCTAACTAATACTAGATATCGACATGACGCGATAACATATAACGTAAATGCAATATGGCCGCTGGCGACCATTTTTTCCTATAAAATTAAAAAAATATTTGATAGCTCTCATCTGATAGATCAATATCAAGATAAATATGAAGTTTAGTGATGATCGGATGAGTGAAGTGGACTGTGCTAAACGGTTTAGTAATGCTTAAAAAGATTTTTACCTTAATATTTTTATGTTCACTTTATAAACTTCACTGAGTCATCTTTGTCATGTATTGAGTTTGATATCTTTTGTTAACAGTTTATAAATCATGTATGTCTCATGTTTGTTATTTTAATTTATGTGTTTATTATCATTAAATAAAGTTGCATTCCTTAAAAAGATTCTTACCTCAATGTTTTTATGTTCACTTTATAAACTCCACTGAGTCATCTTTGTCATGTATTTAATTTGATATCTTTTGTTAACAGTTTATAAATTATGTATGTCTCGTGTTCGTTATTATATTATATACACTTTATAGTGTGTTTCAGAACGAAAACAAAATGAATAAAATCAACAAATTTGTAAATTTAAAAACAATTCAAACGTTGTTGTATTCCATGTCCCAGCCCGGGCATATACACCAAATTTCAATAATATTCATTGAGAAACAACGGACCAAACGCCATATAACACCCCGTATGCATCTTTTATTCCGAGTTGGCCTTTTATTCCGAGTTGGCACTCGCCGATTGGGGCGAGTTAGCCATGAGGCGAGTACGCCAATTCCGACACCTTTTCTATTTGCAGCAGGTTTAGTTTACGCGTAATTTAATTCACAAAGTTCCCCAATTGGTATCGTAAATAGAGCGACCTTATTTGACAGAGAATGCCTCTGTTATTGATTATAAAGTTGCTATACATTAAAAACGACAATTCACATGCTCGTTCAAGCGCAGTAGTCTATTTTCCCCATGTTAAAGGACATCCACAAATACTAAATAACGCTAACTTACTGCCGAATGTTTTACACGACAACTGTTAACATATTTGGGCTGAATTCATCTGACGCGGTATTATTCCTCAAAATAAACAACAAAACCATCGTTACTTGGAAATGTAGTTTGGGCTAACATTTACATAAATCCTCCATATCATTATTCCGACACACACGTCAGATGAAAAAGTCACATGAAGTAACCGGCCAAATTGGCCGAAACAAGAAAACTAAGTTGCATGCATCAGGTCGCCCGTAAACTATTTATCATAGAATTCTTGTAGCTATCGATTATACATTTTGGAATATCTGCCTGTATGTATGTGTGTATGAATGCATGTATGTATGTGTGTTATAGACTCGAACACTGCTCGACCGATCCGACTCGGATTTGGTATTTAATGTGTCAACCTGACCTCACTCATAGGCATGTTTCTGGACCTTGACCGATCCGACTAAAATTTGTGTGTAGGACTACTTTGATCCCGGGAGCAATATGGACGGGTACAATTTAAAGTGCGACCATGTCATCGAACGTGCTGATATAGGCATGTTTCTGGACCAATTGAAAAATAGTTTGTCCAGATGCTGTATATACCGGGTACTGCCCAGATGAAGGCGATCACAAAGAAATCCATAAAAAGCCCGAACGAAGTCGAGTACATCAGCTAGTATTATATATTTCTAGATTTAGTTACAAACTTTATACCTGTATATTGTACAAACAAATGTTTGACAAATGTATCTATATCAATATTACCATAGGGGTAATTAAAAATTAGATACGACGAAACAAAATTTTGAAGGGTGCATGTGATAGTGAGGAATAATAGTATCATAGGTAAATTTAATTTATGGACGCTTGTTAATTTTCATTGGACTACATGTATCAGGTAAATTTTTATATTTCAAATGATGACAGGAATGTGGAAAGTTGAACTACCCAAGTAATACTGGCTATCCGCACGAAGAGATATACATGTATATAAAAACCAAAATAGAAGCTGGCTGCTGGCTGCTGGCGACCATGTTTTCCAAAGAAATTCAAATCATTCGATAGCTCCCATCTAGTGGTCACACCGAACTTGGCCGAAGATCAAAATGAAGTTTGGTGACTATCAGATGAGGGATGTGGTCTGTAGAGGTGCTAAAGAATTCAGTCATACAAAGAGTAAGATACAAAATTACTGTCTGTGGTCATGTTTTTAACGAAATTCAGAAAAAAATAGATTACTCTCATCCTGGTTATCCAGAAGATCATTGTGGAATCTGGTGACGATCGGACAAGGGATTTATTTTATTATTTAGCCATCAAAATAGTAAAACTCAAGATCACCGCTGGCAGTGATATTTTCACAAGGAAATTTTGAGAAAAAAATATAGCTCCCATCTAGTGGTGACCCAAAATATCCACATGAGAAACAGTTCTCCAATAAATGCTGGCTGCAGGGTGCGCCAATTGATTCAAATTGAAATTTGGCAGGTGTACTGCTGGTGGCCATGTTTTCCCCGCAAATTTGATAGACCAATGAACAAAACCACTGAATCCGTTGAATCAATATACATATACACATATATATGCATTGTTATCCACACTACTGGTATATAAAGGTACTGAAAATAACTATATTATACTAGTATACACAAAATAAACCATATATTATGGCTATGGGTTCTAATATCCGAACACGACAGCTGAGAACTTGCATGGTGTGAATTGAAGAGTAGTGGGGTCTCAAGAATATCTACCCCTCCACGTTAGAAACATGCCATTAAATAGCATAAGTATAATCTAGCTGGAAGACAGAAGTGATCCAGCAAACCGCTCTTAATTCAACCAGGTCATCACACCCCATGTATGGTCGATCACATGATGACCTAGGTGGAATCGGGCTTCTCAAAGTACCGCCGGTACCACACATGCCGGTACTGGTATCGATACTGTGCTAGTACCGCGGTTCCGGTACCGATACTGGCAAGCCATTTTATAGTTCTAGGTATATCTGGAGGTAATACAGTGCTGAAAATCACAAGCCACGAACTCTATTATTAACTTGAACTAATGATAATTTGATATCAGAATAAATAAACTAACAAACTTTCCCGTAGAGTTTAGTGATGCGCAAATCACAACATAGACAATTCAATCAACCAAAATGGAACTATTCGTTGCACACGTTTTGTGGTTTTAACTTATTGTTCTTCTGTGTGTGATAAACTGATAGAAAGTAACGCGACACACGTCGGTTGTTTTCACTTCACAATATTCGATCAAAATAAATGTATTTGCAAAGTCGCGCGGTCGGCCATTTTAAATCTAAACAATAATGAGTCAAGTTAGACAACAATTTCTCTCCACGAGTTCCTATACCAAATATGAACTATCATGTCTATTCAGCAAATTACGTATACATTGTGCACGGTTCGTGGATATTCGTTCCCGATTTTATTATATAACTGGAGGTGCCATGAGTCCCATTTAAATTCAAAATGGTTTACCTGATATATGCAAACTGATACGACATGTGAACGGGTACTTGTGTATGTGATTAATCAAAACGTGTGGGCCATACTTGTGGGTGGGGTCGTTGGTGAATAAATGATAAGAAATTGTAACTGGGTTTAGTGTATAATTGCCACAACTGGGCAAAAATAAAGGCAAAAACATAAGTTGCAATCACAAGTTCCCAACACAAAATAATCTTTGAAGATTAAAACAATATCACAATGCCGCGCTTTCAAAGAATTGGAATTCAACCATTGAAGAGTTATTTAGACACATAAAAACCAGGAACCACCCTTCCGTGACCGACCTCTCGCGCCATTAATACAATCACGATCGATGTGCATCGCGTGTAGTTTAAGGAGCGAAACTTGATAGTACTATATTTTGCCAAACAGCCTGCTGATCTACGAACGTGCATATATGCAACCACAGTACTGAGTACCGGCGGATCTGCACTCCAGTACCGTTACCGCAAAAAAATGCCCGAGTACGCGGTACCGGTACTGCGTACCGTTGAGAAGCCTGGGTGGAATTGTTCTATAAAAAACAGCACTACATGTAAATATAAAATAAAACAGTGCTACATCTTATTACAGATTATTTCCACATACAGAGACTACAGGCAGTCTAACAAAATACAGTTTCAGTGACACTCTATCCGAAGAGGGGGATAATTTAATCTGTTACAGTCAATGGAGCGATTATTAATCTGGAAAGCTGAAATTTCTAAGTAATACTAGTTATCGACATGACGCGTATAGTGTGTTTCAGAACGAAAAAGTTGAATAAATCAACAAATTTGTAAATTTAAAAACAATTCAAACGTTATTGTATTCCACGTCCCAGTCCGGACATATACACCAAATTTCAATAATATTCATTGAGAAACAACGGACCAAACGCCATATAACACCCCGTATACACCTTTTATTCCGAGTCGGCCTCGGCGTATATTTTAGTGTGTCCCCAGTTGGCACACGTCGACTGGGGCGAGTTAGCCCTGGGGCGAGTAGGCCGATTCCGGCACCTTCTATCATTTGCAGCAGGTATCCGTTTACGCTGGTTTACGCGTTATTTAATTTAGAAAGTTCCCCAATAAGTATCGTAAATAGAGCGACTGTATTTGACAGAGACTGCCTCTGTTATTGATTATCATGTTGTTATAATTAAAAAACGACAAATGCACATGCCGCTCAAACGTAGTAGTCTATTTCCCCCATGTTAAACTACATCCGCAAATACCAAATAACACCAACCTACTGTAAATGTTTTACACGACAACTGTTAACATATTTGGGCTGAATTCATCTGGTATGATTCCTCAAAATAAACAACAAACCATCGTTACTTGGAAATGTAGTTTGGGCTAACATTTACACAAATCCTCCACCTCCTCTATCCTGACACACACGTCAGATGAGAAACAGCCATCATAGAACCGCCCAAATTGGGCGAAATAAGTGTTGCCCATTATATAAGTCTGACAAACCATAATGTGTAGGGGATCCGGTGGATCTGAACAAGCCAACACATCAACTCTTGACATTTGTCACCAGACTGCATTAATACTGTTTGAGACTCTTGTCGTAAATACTGTAATTTGACTTTATATCGGCTTCTCTAATATCACTAGAGAGATTTCTCAAAACTTACGTGGTATCTGGAACAAATTGACCCCATTCACAAAAGTACAAAAGACTTATGTACTTTTGGGAGTGGGGTAATTTTGTTCCAGATGCATGTGGTTTAAACTTAAGGAATTTGTGTCAGCCTATAGATGTCAATGATCGTCTCTTATAATGGGCGTCTCTGTATGCTTCCGTTACCCACTTGCGGTATATAACAAAGAGCGTTCTCATTTATGACCTTTTAACTGGTTTTCAACATTAAAAGGTGGTTGATTTTGTGGATTATTGCGATGCCTGTCCCATACAAATGATGTATTGTTCTTATTTCTTTTGCCTGATATGCGGAACATTAACTTGTGAAATTTTGACTAATTTGGTGTCAAATCGGAACGTGGATCTTTAAAACCCAGTGGTAATTTGAAACCTGAAATTGGGCTAGCTTTTGGTATACATTCCTGTCCTGTTTCGTGTAGAAAATTATATCGATATTATGCCCTTTCTGTACCGTTCGTTTGTTGAACTTATTATCTGATCATTTCCTAAGGCACAACTACTCATCAATGAGTATTTAGTACAGAAATGGTTAACGATGTCCTGTCCGTTCTGACACCGTAAAACTAACGAAGTCTGTACGATTTCTATACCAAACAATAATTAGATTGGTCCAATAAGCTCATTAATATGATAATGGCCAGATCGACTTTCAAAAGAGGAAGTTTTAACACGTATTCTATTGGCGTCAGCTTAAAACCAAATCCAATGATTGTAATATTTGGACCAGACTGTCTATGTTAAACTATATGCTTGGTGGTTGCGTGAACCTGCGTGTGGCCCACTGTATAAACAAGAAAAAACATAGTCAGAAATGGTAACGCCCAACATTAGCCATATAAATAAATTAAAATATAAAATATATTGGTTTCATGAAAGCACCACCTCAGAAATATTCCGTTAAAACAACTAACCCTTCAAATTATTGCGACAACTACGGCGTATTACTGCCGGTTTCTCGTTCACCACACCAGAAAGCCTCTAAATGCCGACCAAAAATCTACTAATCGGATTACATACACGCCCGATACTTCGCACTAGTACGACCTTTATTCTTGATTCCAACTGAGACAGCAAAGTTAGGCCCGTTCCAAACGACGGATTTTTGTCGACTCGAATCTAATTGTATTAAATCCGTCGGTGATGCGACTGCGGTCAATTTTGTTTCAGACGGACGCATCTTCGTCGCGTCGAATCTAATACAACGGTCCATTTATTTAAAGGTGGATTCCCGGTTACCGTCACAAAATGGTCACGCGTAGATATAGAGGCCTATATATACCCGTACGTTATACATATATATAAACTAAAATACAGTATAAATATATGCGCGATTGCAGCGCGAATATATGTGCATATGTATATATCATCAGTCAATAATATACTAGTCAATACACCATAAATATAAAACTATATTCAATAGTATGTGTAAATGCAGTATCTTTACCTTTTACTTCTACATACATTATAGTATAAGATTATGAAATATCTCCAACAAATATATAATAGATTGTATGGTCAAGGAGCTGGAGTCAGAAAAGAATTTATAATTTCCATGGGAGGTAGCAGGAAGACGACGGTCATGCAACCTCTCTGCAATGTATATTGTTATATGTTAAAAAATATTTTGTTTACATTAATTATATACATTAATATACATTTATGAATAAAGTATATTCTATTCTATTCTACGAGGATGTATATAATGCATATAGTTATATAATATACTATAAATGGCGCAACAAATAACTGTTATATCGTGCAACCAGTTGCCATATATGTGTATACCATGCATGTAAATACGGGTATACAATAATTATTATAAATCAGAGACTGCCACCTCTACCCTTATAATAAGGAATACCGGAATATATGAATTATTATAAATAAGAGGTTACCACCCCTATACCCCTCATAATAAGTAATGCCGGTATATATGAATTATTATAAATAAGATCAGTGGTACCACCCCTACCCCTTATAATAAGGAATACCGGAATATATTAATTATTATAAATCATAGGCTACCAACTATATCCTTTATAATAAGGTATACCGGTATCTATGAATTGTTATAAATCATAGGCTATCGTCCCTACCCCTCATAATAAGTAATACCGGTTCATATGAATTATTATATATCTGAGGCTACCACCCTACCCCTTATAATAAGGAATACCGGTATATATAAATTATTATAAATCATAGGCTACCACTCTGTCCCTTATAACAAGTAATACCTGAATATATGAATTATTATAAATAAGAGGTTACCACCCATATACTCCTCATAATAAGTAATACCGGTATATATGAATTATTATAAATCAGTGGTACCACCTCTGCCCCTTATAATAAGTAATACCGGTATATATTAATTATTATACATCAGATACTACCACCCCTATTCCTTACAATAAGGAATATCGGTCTATATGAATTATTATAAATCAGTTGCTACAACCCCTACCCCTTATACCGGTATATATGGATTATTATAAATCATTGATACTATATCCATTTTAGATGTGAGTCAGTGACATGCCATGTTCGTTGAGGAATCAAACTACCAAAATAATTACAATTTGCACAATGTTACCTAAGCAATGCTTATAGATTCTTATAGATTCGTCTGTGATGCGTCTGACACGGATCTAATTGTTTCAAACGTCGCATTTTTGACGCATTTAATACAATTGTGGGTATGGTATTAGATTCGAGTCGACAAAAATCCGTCGTTTGGAACGGGCCTTAGCTGTTATATTATGCATTGTGTTCCCGCAATAAAATCTTCAAGAGTGGCCCAGCCATTGTTCATACCTAAATAGCTAAAGCAAATAACGCGGTCATAAAAGTTACATATATAGATATATAGATCCATTGACACGGCCAAATCAACCTTACTACAATTGCCTAAAATAACTCGTATCGCGTGAAACCCGAAACATGTTGTCCTGCCAGATATCACAATCGCTCCATTGGTTCATCAAGATGTTGTTCAACGCAATTTGGAATCGAGAGTATGTCGCATACTTGCTAGGACGCCAAATATTCCAGGTAGTTAAAAATAACAGATTTCAAAAATTTATATCTGACAACTCTGAGTTTTGATGGGTGGGTTTCTCGACTCGAATCAAATATTTTTACCACCGAAACAAAAGAAATAGTAATTTAGGAGCGTTAATTCGGATTATGTATCTTTGAAGTATTGATTTGAAGAGAAAGTCCACACCTCTGGTCAAAGTGGTCCTGCTAATTTGCTATGATGCTGATAAGTCCTGTTGAATTGACTGTTGTTATAGTGCAAAAGTACCGTTATTCTTTCTAAAGTTGTCATTGTTGCTGTGTTTGGATCCGAGCGATTTGATAAAAAATAGTGTCTATATGAAATATTGAAGATCGTTAAAACAAAAAGATAGTTGCGCTTGTGTTTTCAACACGACGTGAAGTATTTCGCTATATATTATGTTTTTTAATGTTTGATACACATAAAGGCTTCTCCTATATATGTTTAGATTATCAGAAAACCGTAAAAGTGACAACTTTGGAAAACATAACGGCTCACTGAGAGCTTTCCGATGAATGGCAACAAGCCATATTTCCGACTAATCCTGAAAAATTACCCATAATTCTGCTGTGGTTAAGGAGTCCATTATTTAGGGCATTACTGTATCATGCCTGATAATAATAAAGCATTACTTACAAAACATTACACTACCTGCATGTAAGTCCCGTGTAAATCGCCAAAAAGTTTAAAAGCGTCATTAGGCAACCGAGAATATTCATTATTTTTATATACTCAATACTCATCGACGAGTCCCCATAGCCTGAAATGTTCAAATAATAATTTCAACAAACGACCATATTGAACTTATTATCTGAACATTTCCCACCAATAAATATAGATCATTCCGCTCTTATATTATCTGATTTTCTGCTTGTCGTCTGCTTTTATTACCCGCAAACCCCTCCAAATGAATAATATATCATTCCAATATATACTTATATAACTAAATACGTGTATCCATTAAGTATAGAAAGGGAGTTCCGACTCGGTGTTTCGCCCCTTCCTCTCAACTGTCGATATTTGATGATGCTCTGTTTGGGAAGCGTGCTATCCTTCATTAGCTGCTTTTAGACGCTGGCATCTCCGTGCCCATGTTACAAATGCGAGACATTCTTACAGTCCAGACCCATTAGGCGCGTAAACTATGTATTATCTGGGTTTGTCTCTTATGCACTATCCGCGTGTGTGCGTCTCGTTTCTATCCGGACAGGGCAGGGCAGTGCATACAATAACGATACTATTTGGACATGTTTCTCAAACATTTTTCCCGTTTCATTCTCAACAAAGAATTTCCTACTCAAGCACACAGGATTTGCCGAAATGTAAAGAAAGACAAGAAGTAGAGGAAGTATAGTGTTCAAAAGAAAACACTGATAGTTATATAAATAAAACACTGATATTTATATAAATAAAACACTGATAGTTATATAAATAAATTTGAAAACTAACACAACCAACTTTAGAATATCGAAGAGAGAGGACCGACATGATTCAAATGAACAAGATAATGCAGAAGAAGGATGAAGTTAAACTGAATACGATGAAGTTATACAAAGATATCAGAGGAAGCAAAACAAGAGGTCACAGTAAGAAGATTAGGAAGAAAGGATATGACAGCACATTATGTAAGAACAACTTTACAGACTGAATAACAAACAAATGGAACAGTCTCCCTGAACATTTATGGTGCGTTCACATGACGGGCAAGAAAATATCAGGTATGCCCCATGTGACTTACTTGACCAATGCAAAAAATAATACAGGAAAATATCAGATGGAGGCAGTGCACTTATATGTTGTCGCCTGTGGGTGAGATGAGTTCACCATGATTGGTGGTTATCGGTATCCGTTAAATAATCTCAAAGGGATACGATGGTGACCGATCACGCACTCGAGTTATGATAAATCACATAATATCGTCTGTTTCAACAACTGACTTGGTAATTCCATTTTTAGATGAGTTGACAGAATCGCTGAAGTACTATATGGATGTGTGTAGGGACGTATATCTATAGAGGATGTTCATGTTGGATTTCCAACTGCAGCCCCCCCCCCCCCCCTTGAACCAGGCCCAAATACCAAGATCACATAATTAAATTTGCACTCCTCCTCCTCGGCTTTGAATTTCCCACCTGGTACCTCACATGCCTTGTTTTTAACGTGAAATTTTGACTGAACACCGGGGAGGGACGGACCTCCAGGATATTTCAAACCACTATTTTGACCAAAAGTAATAGAAATGTAAATGTTGGTCTAAAACAACAAATTCCACATTCATTACTGGTTGGAAAATCAGACTACCAGAACAATCATTGTTGGTGTGAAATTTCCAACTATTATTTTGTCAGGTTTGAAATTTCCAACTAGTGAAAACTTTGACCATAGTGAGAGGGGGACACATGTCCACACATGCACCCCTGTATATTTGGTAATGTAATATACACCACAACCTCACGAACCAAGCCAAATCGACAACTCTAGAAAACTTCATATGGGGTCTCGGTGGGGATGGGGTCATCCGATTGCCACAAAACCATAATAATTTTTGTCATCCCACATATGCATGTACTTTGAAATTATAACAGGTGAACCTATTTCCAAATGACGTGACCATTTTATCAGATATCGAAGGTTTTTATGCACGAGAGCCAGCAACCCGACTATGGTAATATATGTTGAGTTGGAAATTTCATAATGTAATGAATTGCCAATATGGACTATAGGTTGTTTACCGGACGCAATTCACTTGAACCACCGCGACTAATACTGTTATGATTGCATGAGCTCAATCAACGATATCCAAAACCGCCGCGTTTGCACGAGCGTAATCTTTGCAGCAAGAAAATAACAGGGTACAAATGTACCTGATATTTTCCGTCGTCCGGTTCGGTAATTTAGGCAATTTTGGGGAGGCAAGCCAAACAAATTATGCTATGTAT
Source organism: Siphonodentalium dalli (assembly GCA_032622095.1). Classification (NCBI taxonomy): domain Eukaryota; kingdom Metazoa; phylum Mollusca; class Scaphopoda; order Gadilida; family Siphonodentaliidae; genus Siphonodentalium; species Siphonodentalium dalli. The sequence goes on from CP136063.1 coordinate 156,759,189, forward strand.
TCTGACTTGAGCGCACTGTAAGTAGAGCAAATAAATGTTATATTACGACAAATGGCCAACACAAGCGAAAGCTTATAATAGGCATGAAGAACGCAGGTAAATGAAGAACACAGGCAAATCAAGTCAGACAGTTAAAGGAGTTCTAGAACAAATATAATGTAATATTAACGACATGATAGAGACACGGGCATAAAATGAAAGTAAAATTGAAATAAAGTACGGGAATATCGTGCCCGTCATGCAATGTACAAGAAGCCCCACAAACAGCGTAAGGATGACAGGAAGCAGATCAATTGTGTCACAAAGAAAATGACAAAATGCAAGCTGCTATAATTCTATAGAATTGGAAGAACATGTACCAGCAGCAAATACATATTATATGCAATGTCGACTAGAGCCAAGTATAGAGCTGAAGAAAACGAGATATCGATGGCAGCTCAAAACAAACTTTAATAAGGAAAATACTAAATATGAAATGAACAAATTATACGAGCTGCGAACAGAATTAAAATGGAAAAAACAAGAACGCCCAACAAAGGACTTATGAATCGCAGATGATATGGTTATTTAAAAGTCACCTGCGATTTATCCCAACGTGTCGCCTTGAGTGTTATTTTGTTGAATTACCACTGTTGACAACAAGTGTACATTATTTAGGCAATAAGTTGTGCATTATTCAATTCAATTCAATTTATTAGTATTCTGATCATCAAGATAGATATAACAGAAACATAATTATTGCAAATATCGATGCAAATATATTTTTTGTTTTGCATGGATGCACATGTGGATATAATATAGTTGTGTATATCAACAGTGTCTTGATCTGTATATAATTATATTTATCTGGTAGATATATAAGGTTATTGTTATTAAGTTCGGCGTTATTAGTTACGTGTTCGGTCAATGGGTATGGATTTTGAATGGTTTAAGGAATTAAGCCCCAAGAGGAATCAGATTGTAGTACTTGTAGCGATTATCAAATAAGCTCATCTATAGCCATAAACTATTATATTGGTGTTGAGGTCCATTTTTTTGCCGAATGACGCCAAAATGACTTGTTCCCATCGACATGTCAATGACAAGAGCCATGACAAAATTCATAATGATCCGACCAAAGGTACGACTTGTCGCCCGTGCCAAAGGATTTAGTCATGCAAAGAGTAAAATCCAAGATGGCTGCCAGCAGCCACGTTTTATGGCCGAATGACCACCAAAATGACTCGTTCCCATCTACATGTCAATTTTAACAAAGAGTAAAATCCAAGATGGCTGCAGGCGGCCTTGTTTTATGGCCGAATGAATCCAAAATGACTCGTTCTCATCTACCTGTCAATATGAAATATCCATGACAAATTTCATGATGATCATACCAAAGGTACGACCTGTAGGGCGTGCCAAAGGATTTAGTCATGCAAAGAGTAAAATCCAAGATGGCTGCTGGCGGCCATGTTTTATGGCCGATCAACCCCAAAATTACCCGTTCCCATATACATGTTAATATTAACATAACTAACTAATTTCATGATGATCAGACAAACAGTATGGCTTGTGGCCCGTGCTATTGGATTGAATTATAAAATACATGATGGCCACTGGCAGCCATGTTTTTTTGCCGAATGACGCCAAAATGATTCGTTCCCATTTACATGTCAATGTTAAAATCCATGACAAATTTCACGATGATCCGGCCAAAGATACGACCTGTTGCCCGTGTCAAAGGATTTAGTCATACAAAGAGTAAAATACAAGATGTCTGCCGGTGGCCATGTTTTATGGTCGAATGACCCCAAAATGACTAATTCCCATCTACATGTCATTGTTAATTTAATTATGATTCGACCAAAGGTACGACCTGTAGCCCATGCCAAACGATTTAGTCATTCAAAGAGTAAAATCCAAGATGGCTGCCGGCGGCCATGTTTTATGGCCGATCGACCCCAAAATTACTCGTTCCCATCTACATGTCAATATTAGCACCCATGACACAGTTCATGATGATCAGACCAACAGTAGGACCTGTAGCCCGTGCTAATGGGTTGAATTTTGATATCCAAGATGGCCGCTGGTGGCCATGTTTTTTTTTCCGAATGACCCCAAAGTGACTCGTTCCCATCTACATGTCAATGTCAACAGCTAAGACAAATTTTATAATGATCCGGCCAAAGGTACGACCTGTAGCCCGTGCTAAAGGAAATTGTTGACGAATCACACAAGCACACACACCCTCAAGCACACCCTCACACGTGTAAATTTATTAATTAATTTAATATGATTATACCATATTAATATTTATAACTACTTGAGCTCATACTGGCAATATATCGTGTAACAATTCATTAAATTGTCAATAGAGTCACCATAGTTTTTCTCCATTACGCATGGGCTCGGTCATCCAGTATTGAAGTTTCAAAAATTAAAGACATATTATGGATTTATTCGGGTGAGTGAAACTGATAAGTTGGTACTCAGGCGCTATGGCACCTGGATGAATATAGCATTCTTCTAACATCGCTGACAAATTCCAACAAATCCAGTGGGGGGTCAGGAAAAAAATTACGGATACAAGGTGGAAATTTTGTGTTTTTCAGTTTTGGGGACCCACCACCCCGGGAGCGTAAGTTTTTTCCACCCAGGTCTGGGACACCCACCCGGGACCGTAAGTTTTTTCCACCCACCCGGGACCGTAAGTTTGTTTCACCCACCCGGGACCGTAAGTTTTTTCCACACACCCCGAAAATTGATGAAAATCTTGTAAATTCTACTAAATAATGTGTTGTTGGCAGGTTAAGGGTCTCTCATTGTGTGTGCACGAGAACTGAGAGAACGCTGATCAAGTACACCCACAAAAAATAAACAAACAAAGCACATGGCTGAAAAATATGCCAACAAAACCAGTGACAAAACCTTTAAAAACCAAAATAGTTACTGTTATAAGGGTAAAATACACACTTTAACAGGATAGTTGTGTCCCTTATTAGCAATAGGTTAAAATATGTGCATGTGTAAAGTAAAAACACAATCAATTTGATTAAATAAACACAGTTCCAGTCGTATCCATGTGGGAAATCACTGTTGAGCAATGTGGAGCTCCCCTTAAAATAATTCTAGGCGAGTAGCTCTCCTACAAAATTTCGAGGCGAGTAGTATCCCAGCAGGAGATGCCGAAGGCATCTCCCGAAGGCCTGAGGGGGGTATGGGATGGGGTCAGGGCCCCCCCCCCGGAATTTGTTTTTAATTAGATGCTCTGAGATTGAATCTGGAGCCTTTTAATGCTCCAATCAGTGAACAACACGTTATTATGTGACTTAAGTCACTGTAGTCATGTATCGACATGACCATGTACTTCGACCACCTGTATTATCGTTTATTCAATATCTTGACTGATATCATTAATATAAACAAATGAGGCCAACGGTTTTTCGGCTTTTTGACAGCTGGCCACATTGCTAATAGTACACAAGTAAGTAAGTTGGTATATTTTAAATAAAGTTATCTGATATATTACGCACATTTGAAGCATGTGTATTTTGAGTTATCGACAGTATTTTATTGAACCACGTGGTCTCTCTGTTTGTTGTGCAGAAATTGTATTGCCGATGTGAATCGGAATCAGTTCGATTTTGAATTAATTCCTCGATCTATTTTAGTAAATAGCGCATATAATAAAAAGAAAACCTTCGTGTTTTGAGTGAATACCGGAATTACCTCATTCGCGGTCACAGTGAGATACTGGAATCATCACTCGTGGCCTAAATGCCACTCGTGATTATTCCAGTGTCTCACTGTGACCACCCATGAGATACTTCCGGTATTCACTCAAAACAGGCAGATATCCTCTATGTATAATAAGTTTTAAAAGCCATGATAAACTATGAGAAAAGATGAGAATGGATTTTTTTTCATTGCAATTGTTTTCCTCGACCAAAACAGGACCCACCCCATGGTTTCAACTGTTAAAGGGAGAAATTGTGGACAAAAAATTAAAATATAGAGCCCCCCTCACTTGTATAAGGCTATAACATGCACTACTATACAGACATTATTGAAGTATATGCCGTATGAGTCTGTGTCAATAATAAATGGGAATAAAATAAAGTAACACCATTTAAGACTCATTTGAGTTTTTAAAAACACTACTATATGAATCTTATTGTTTCAATTCATTTTGAAGCTGTTATTTGTCTTAGAAATGATTTTGGAAAAAAATTGCATGACATCAGAAAAAAATCTGCATTCCTGGTTCGGGGACACCCACCCACCCGGTCCTTGTATCCTGTAATTTTTTTCCGACCCCCCCCCTGACAAATCGACCATATTTACCCCTCCATAGACAACATCGTATGAACTACGCTCAATACAATTGTATATATTTACATCTCAATTCGGGATGCAACTATTGGCGTTAAACAAACGCAAGCGATTTCGCCACCGAAAAGTCAATGCATTTAATTAATATATGTGTGTTGTCAATTTGGATATAATATTTGTTAGAATAACTACTTTGATCAAGATTATTCTCCATTTATCCGATCGAAACCGTAAAGGAGTTTTCCACATATATGAATTATTAGTGGGAGGAGAGTACGGATACTAGGAGACAAGGTGTTTGAATAAATAGTCATTTTTTAAATATTTTAAAAAAAATTAATTACATTTTTTGTTTTATTTAATTTTTGAATTTTTTTGAGAACTTATTGCTCAATTTAAACGTACACAATCCGATTCGACGGTCCCCATATCATCAGATTCCAACAACAACAACATTTTTTGAATTGCCGCTTCAGTAATCAGAATCGATTAATTGCCCAGTCAACTGTAGTATAAAATTCCCCTATGACAGGTTTTGGCAAAACCTGTCATTTATCAACGTTTTGTTCAACGAAATTTTGCCGGTTTGTCAAATATCTGACACAATAAAGTCACTGAATTTTAGAGTTATCGATCTTCATCCGCAATTTGGTCAGATATGTTATTCTCGTCGACTGTTTACTGGGCCACTAAAAAAAAAATAAAATAATAGATTACAAACAGCGATATCCTAGCTTTGACGGTTGGAATCAAATATTTTTTACCATCGAAGCCAAGGAAATAGTAATTTGGGAGCGTAATTCGGATTGAGTACATTTAATGGCGTATATTTAATTAAATAAATTTTCAAACTCTTCATTCCTTAGAGTTTTTATGGAAAAATAATGGAAGCCATAGTATTTTGAGACATAGAGTACGGAATATAAACAGACGACAAACCGGAAGTCAAAGGTCACCTGGTACTATGTCCTGTTATGAAACGTTTAATATCACAATTTATAGAATGGGTTTATTGAATGGAATATGGGTAGGATCATGATATAAATTGAATATAGGCAATTCAACACTGAAAGTATATATGCACGGATGTCAAAATTAAGGTGAAGAAAGATGCATCATAATTTGCATTGCAGCAAGCGAACGGCTCAGTCGCCGATTGGTCGAAAATATCTGCTAATGTTGATTGTATTGACAGCTCTGGAAAGATCAATTGTGGTGAGATACACATATCCTAGCACTCTACAGTTTAATAGAACTGGTGTGACAAAATCCACTCCAACAAGCATGCAACATTGACCAATTCAGCCATGCATTGTAACCGGGGAGATTTTTTTATACATAGGTATACTAAGGCACACCGCAGACATCGTGTAGTGTGCATATGCAACATGTGCTTTATATATTGGTCGTTATCTGTCGATTTGAATCATAATATTAATAAAAACTAAATTTCAATATCGACTAATGGTTACAGATTTTTCTATGCGATCGACTAATGTGGTACAGTCGAGTTCATCCGAAAACGTCGATTATCTGAACCAGAATTTATTTCTACGACTTTTCTACAAAAGACTAATGTGCCCACAATGGAATGTACTCACATTGTGCAGCATGAATTTAAAGGGGCTTCCCAAGATCACATTTTATACTCCGGTGGGATAAATTTGCCAACTAAATGAGGAATATCTTTGCAACATTATTCCAAATGCCCAATTTTGTTGGTTATATACCTTTAGTCATCACTCTAGTTATTGGGAAAAGAACATCTGCAAGAAAATATTGTAATTTAGTGTGTCGTTTCCACAAAGGTACCGCAGTCTAATTAGGCGAATATATTTGAATATCCCTAGAAAGTAGTAGCATTTCTCCGAAGAAAAGCAAATCCTCGAGTACAGGCGTACACACTGTGGTTGCGTGCCCTAGAACATTAAGTGGCCGAATTCCTAAGCTCCGATGCTGGTTTATCGCTCACCGAATTACTATCATCATGTTGATTATTGTGACGAATTTGTCGATATGCTACTAGCCGGGACTCAGAGTCAGTCAGACTCGTCCTTTGAATAAATGATAATGATGCTGAGATTCACAACATTCTGACGATATTTGCAATGGTATTGTTAAAGATCCACTGTTCGATTACAACAACAACAACAACAACCGTATTTCATCAAAAAGTGCATTAGTGATCAAAATTAGTTAATTATTAATAAATACTTAAACCACGTATATACAGCATCATAGTTTCACACAGAAAGTCATATACTAATGTTTGTATGGCAGTTTGAACGGCGAGCGAGCGTCGTTGACTATCTACATTCACGTGTACTTTGCATGGTGTCTATTTTCATTAATAAAACCGCGACCATGCGTGACCTTTCGAAATCCGCGCAAATTTTGCTAGGCTGATAAAGTTGAGATGGATGAAATTAATAGATTTAAAATAAAAATAATAACATGACTTCAATATGGCATTGAACAATCCGAGCAACGGACCGGAGCGAGGAACAAGAACAGGTTAATTAATACACTATATATATGTTCAACGAAGACTGTCTAAATGTTGCAATAATCATTTTGGGGAGATTCTAAGCTTTCGAATGGTATACGGTATGTACATGTATATATATTTCGTTGCGAAATTTGTGTTCATATCTCTGTTGCCGTTCGTGTTATATACTCGGAATAGTCACCTAGTTATTACTCGGAACCTGTTTCTCGTTCCGTTCCTGTTATAAAGCTGCTTATACCAGGTATACCATGCCTAAAAAGAATAGGTACGACGCTTGTTTTGACGAGAAACTTATAGATTCAGTGCGGAAATATGAACACCTCTTCAATCCTAAACATATTGGATGCAACGATGCACAGATGTCCCAAAATTCATGGGAAACTATTATAAACAACATGAAGAACTCGGGACAATGGAGAATATGAAGGCAATTTTAAGCTCTCAGTTCATGCATGATGGCAGGGTGACACAGTGTGTATAGTATTAGTTGTTTATTTTGGGGAGGGTATAGTTCATCAGTTGTTTTAACTGACGCTAAATTCAAGTCAACATCAATATAGATTCAATATTCACTATACCATAATTCAGCATTCGGTATGTCGGTATTTCTGTTAAATATATCAATATCATGGAATATATTACCAAATTATATTGCTAAACGTCCTCATCGCCGGGGGAATCCATGACGAAAGGACAATATGTAAACACAAATAATTATTCACGCACCCGCTAACAGACGCGTACGCGCATGCAGAGGTAATATAAACGGAGGTATGTGAAAGCTTAACGCGGACGTCCCCTAACACATCCGTAAAACGCTTAACGCATGTCTGTGAAAGCAGCTCGTAATAATAGTCAATCCCCTTTAATATACGCATCGGTTCTCTGTTTTATTTGATTGAATTGCCTTTCTGTACCCATCAACAAAAAACAAAAGATAAGTCAACCACATGTGATGGAAAATAACTTGAGGCACAAAACAAACCATTAGTCCGCTTCACTAATCTAGTCACTTCCGTACAAATAATCGGACAATAATTTCTTCATTACCACGCATTTCGCTTGGCGCGCGATAAGGGATGGTGGAGAAATAAAATTCTACTTTCTCAAAGAGAAATTGGTCCCACTGGGATTGTGTTTGATAAATCTGATTACACAGCGCGCATCATGCTGCGACCGTTCTATTGCACCTGTGTTCAGAGGTTTGTCTGACATGTCAATTGTCAGTAGGTCTCCTCCTTAACCACATCTTGCTATCTCTCCCCACCTCTGTGTTGGCACCTTATGCTGGCTGGAGTGTTCATTGTCGATAAAACTCTTTAAAATTAATGAATAAGGAACAAGTAAAACCAATACCCAATTGGAATGATTTTATGTAGAATTTGCATCCCAGCGCTCAGTGCCACTCGCGAACTAACTTTAAAATATAAAATAAAATAATAATAACCATACATAGGTTATCCTATTTGTTCAGGGCATGTTAACCCAAACACAAGCTATACATTTTATGCAGTAGCTTCATTTCACACAGAGAACAAATTAAAAGCCAATTGTGACAACTAAAATCATAAACAGCTAACATTGCTAACATAAAACATCTGTTGGTGAGAAAATAATGTGTGCTCTGCTCACCCACTAAATCACCGAAAGATAGAATCCTATATCAAACAAAATAGGTCTTTCGGGTGGCACTTTTCATTCCAAATATATATTTTGTACACTAAAATCTTAATAAAATTTATGCTAAACTTTTGTTTTCAAAAATTGGTCTGGAATCATGAATACAATTTATGCGAAAAATTAGTTTGGAATGCTAAATATGTCTTTAAATCTTTAACATCTAGTGACGTGATTTGATTCGCAAACACATACGGATAACGTCAAAATGCAAGTAAATAAAATGTGTCCAAACTTGAGCAAATATCATGTTTGTTTATAATATCATCAAATAGCCAATTTATCACAGCAGGTAAGAATTAACACACATGTAAATCCAGATATACAATTAGCAAAGATGCACATGTACAAAGCTATAAAAAGGTCCTTACATTGTCCCAATATGCACCTAACAACAAATTCCTCCTAGATGAGTCTGTTTGTGCAAAATGTGGTTTCAGGCGACTGATTTAAGAATTGGACATAGGAGTAGTGTGACAATGTCAAATCACATCGCCAGGTGTTAGGTATAAGTGTTGAATAGTTAAATACCAACATCATTGATTTTGTTAAATACGTCCATCACAAAAGGCTTGACATTAAAATTCTTTAACCCAATGAAATACTCTAATAAGTTATATACCAGTTTTAACTATGCAGGATATTTCAGGTTAAATACCAAATATATCTGGAATAATAGCCAGAGGGCATCGACTAGCTTAGAAGATCCAATATATGGAAGAGTCGTCTACCACATATATAACAAATATGCTGTCAATTCTTAAACGCGCTGGCTGCTTAATATCGATCTCATTTGATTTTCCAATTATTTCTTCTCTGTTTTTCAATAAGAAATGCCATTTTAAGATGATTTATATAAGGAGCTGGTTATGAGTACATCATCTTGGATAATTCTGACACCCACAACACAAGAAACATGTTTTAAAACAGATACAAATGTAAACAGTATTTAGTTCGCATCTGATCAGTCAGTATCTACCACAGCTAATTGGTAGGAATATCTACAAATTTGTTGGAAACCTTTCGAATTGCAAAGGATACATAATATACATAAATTATTATTGTTCTTCACTCATATTTCTAAATCTACCTTTTATTCATCAAAAGACATGTACATGTACAGTTAATTCAATAATCAGTAGTTTATCCAGTATTTGGCATCATTACGCCACCGTAGTGTGGTGTTTCTAGCTTTTGGTTTTTTGATATCGCATGGTCGATCGATAATTCACTGGGTGATTGTACATTCGGCAAACCTCGTCAGATTCCGTCACCGTTTCATCGTACCGATAATTACGAGAGTACAACTAAGATTGGCACATGTGTTTACGTCACCGGTGTAATTGTGGGGACATGCTTCTATTATGAAGGTTTGCTATCCCGAAGGTCCGCTATTCCGAAGGTTCTCTATTCCGAAGGTTTTTGTTATTTTTAGGTTAATTCTATATTTTAAAGTATTGAGACTAATTTGAGAGGGTTCAATTTCACAAAGATTCTTTATATGGAGTGTGCGCTCACATCCGAACTGATCATGCGCGCACACCGATACAGATACAGGAGGAAATAACTTAACTTAGAACATTAAATGTGATTTTGTTTTGTTTTCGCTGGTTTTCTTGAGATTTTATGTCATTACGTGGGCCCATACCTTTGAATTCTTGGCATATACTATGAATGTTGTGGTATATATGGACCCCCCCGCATTGGGACATGACATAGGTTCAGTTGACTTAAGTGGTGTTCTGTGTGTGCTCCAATTTGGAGTTCAATATTTTAAGGGCCAAGTTTAGAATTTTATGGGTCCATACCTTTGAACTCTGGGCATATAATATGAATATTGGGGGGCATGTCTCTATTCCGAAGGTTCACTATCCCGAAGGTCCACTATTCCGAAATTTCTCTGAATGTTCGCTATTCCGAAGGTTCACCAATCCGAAGGTTCGTTATTCCGAAGGTTCTGTGTTCCAAAGATTTTTTTTATTTTAAGGTTAATTCTATATTCTAAAGTAACGAGAGGGTTCATTATCACGAAGATTCTTTTTATGAAGGAAATAACGTAAAACATTAAATGTGATTTTGTTTTGTTTTCGAGGGTTTTCTTGAGTTTAATGTCATTACGTATGACCTTATTTCTCATTACATATTCACGCCAAGGAGCCCACACAATTATGGTGACAATTATGACGGTGCTGATGACGATGGCGATGATGACGATAATGCTGATGATGACAATAGTGTTGACGATGATAACGATGAAGGTGATGAAGATGGCACTGCCGATGAGAGCGTTGTCGATGTTGAGGATGACGACACCGATGGTGATGGCGACGACAAAGATTGTGACGGTGGTGATAATGATGACGATGACAATGCCGACGACGACGATGATGATGATGATGATAATGATGATGATGGTGCTGGTACTGATGAGGGTGGAAGCGACGACGACGGTGGTAGTGAGGATGATGATGATGATGGTAGTGATATATATGTTAATGATGACTCTCAACACCCTTGTGGTTTAAAAATATTATCTCTGAATGTGTGTGGCCTGTATCAAAGGCTGAACTATCCCGAATTCCAAGTTTTGTTAGATCAGTACGACGTTCTGTGTCTTTGCGAAACGAAGACACACATGGAGGACGACATATCTATACCGGGTTTCGAAATTATATCCAGGAAGAGCAGAATCAGAGGTGAAGGTAATCGGTCAGGTGGAATACTTATAGCCGTGAAACGTTCGAAACATTTCGTAGTCAAACCAATTAATCTTAATTCAGAACATGTGACTTGGGCAACAATATCAGTTTTATCACAACAAATCCGCAGCAAAGAGTTATATATAGGGGCGGTCTATGTCCCACCCGCAAACACTAGATACGCAGATAATCAGTGGTCCGATAACGTGATACAGGATATTCTTACCATAAGGGGATCGGGTCATGAGCTTCTGTTATTGGGTGATTTTAATGCAAGGACGAGCACACTGAATGACAACAATGATGATGATGAACGAACAGGCATTGATTATCTTGACAATTATACATGTGTACCTGACAATTTTGATAAGTCAATTTCAGTTGTTGAAATACCAGAAAGATGCTCAAAAGATAAAGGGAAACCAAACTCATACGGATACCGACTTATCGACTTGTGCAAGGGTGGTATAATTAATATAATGAATGGAAGGTTGGGTAACGATCTCGGAGTCGGCAAATGCACATGCCGAGAAGTTAGTGTTGTTGATTATGCGATCGGGACTAGAATGTTATTCCGATTGGTTACCGATTTTCATATACTTGATTTCTCAAACCTTTTTTCAGACGTACATTGTGGTCTGGCCATTACGCTTGATTTATCTTATAGCGAGCAGACATATGCTCAACCGACTGATGGGGTCCCCTTGGGACCAAAGATTCGAAGATGGAGGCGCGACAAAAATAGCGAATATATCGCCGCGGTGCAAGAAGCTATACCTGAACTGAATGTATTGTTTAATTCTGTTAACTCTGTGAATTCGTCTCGAGATATTGACTTATTGACCAGGGGAGTCTCCGATGTTCTAACAAAGGCGGGAGAGAAAACGTTTTCAATTACCAATATGACTAAAAAGAATCATTATAAATCAGGGACTAAGTCAAAAATATGGTTTGACGGCGAGTGTAGACGTAAACGGAAGGAATTTAATAAGACTAAAAAGAAATTTAATAACTTAAATTCGGATACAAATAAGCGTCACCTAAAAATAGCCAGCAAGTCATACAAAAAAACTATGGATATAAAAATAAACAATATGCGAGATAATTGTGCAGCAGAGCTTCGTTCACTGTCGCACAATGAACCATCCGAATTCTGGAAAACTTTTAGAAAGTACTCTGGGAAAAATGACCAACGCGATTGTATTAACATGGAAACATTCTACGATCATTTTAAGGAGCTGAACAAACAAAATGATGATAATGATATCACCGATCTAATATGTCAAATGGAAGAATTATCGTGCTGTGACGAAATGAATGCTCCTATTATAGATGATGAAATTTTGAAAGTGATATCTTCTCTCAAATCAAATAAGTCCGCGGGGATTGATAGAGTGTGCAATGAATATTTAAAGACAACTTCACAAATTATGCTACCGTTTTACAGGCGCCTGTTCAACTATGTCCTTGATACGGGTTTTTACCCTGACGATTGGGCTATTGGAATGATCGTTCCGCTATATAAGAACAACGGTGCGAAAACTGACCCTGATTCTTATAGAGGCATTACCTTACTTAGTTGTATTGGTAAACTATTTACGGGTGTCATCAATTCAAGAATTTCAAACTTTGTTGAAAGTACCAAGAAACTTCATGAAAATCAGTCAGGTTTTAGAAAAGGACGATCAACTATTGATAACATATTCAGCGTGTTCTGTCTCTCACAACTTTACTTAGGCGCAAAAAAGAAATTATTTTGCTGCTTTGTTGACTTCCGCAAAGCTTTTGACACGATTTGGCGCCAGGGACTCTGGGTCAAACTATTGCGCAATGACATCAACGGGAAAGTTTTCAATATTATTCGTAATATGTATAGGGTGTCAAAGTCTTGTATTTTCAAAAATGGTAGTCGTTCAGACTTTTTCATGTGTAGATCGGGAGTGAGGCAAGGGGAAAACCTATCACCTCTTCTATTTTCCTTATATTTGAATGATGTACAGGATTTTCTCGAGAACTGTGCCCTGGACGGCTTGCGATACCTTGACCAGCGCAGCGTAGATATAACTGGAAAATATCTTAACTTGTTATGCCTTCTGTATGCAGACGACACTGTATTATTTGCTGATAACGAGCAAGAGTTGCAACGTATGTTGAATGCATTTAGTGATTATTCCGACGCATGGAATTTAGAGGTGAATATCAAGAAGACAAAAGTAATGGTATTTTCTGGTACTAAATCACTGAACCATACATTTACTATCAGCGACGACCGCTTGGATGTACTTGACGGTTTTAAGTATCTTGGTATCGATTTCTTCTATAATGGTAGATTCTGTCGCGCAATCAAGAATATACGATCAAAGGCAACAAAGGCCATGTTCGGTCTTCTGTCTAACATCAGAACCTTACACCTACCTATTGATCTGTCTTTAAAACTGTTTGATTACTTGATTCAACCGATATTATTATACGGGTGTGAAGTCTGGGGATTTGAAAACACCAAGACTATAGAAGCTGTGCATTTGAAATTTTGCAAATTATTAACGCGTATGAAATCAAGCACGCCAAATTACATAGTATATGGTGAACTTGGACGATGGCCTCTAGATATCGAGATTAAAAAGCGCATGGTATCATTTTGGTCCAAATTAGTTGATAGTACCAACCAAGAGAGAATAGCTGCGAAATTGTATACTCTTGTTTATAAAATGAGTACACTCGGCAAACAGTTCAAAATTATTGACCTTTATAAAAATACACTGACTCAAACTGGATTTACATGGGCGTGGGAAAATCAATCTTCACTTACCCCGATTATGGTACGTAGCTTACATAAGGCTTTGATAAACAATGACGTTACAAAATCATCAAGGGGGGCATTTTATACCCACTTGAAAGATAAACCGTCTTTTTCCAAATGTTACACTTTGAACTTTTCATTTAGTATTCATATACAACGACTGAGGACAGCAAATCATAGACTTGCTGTAGAAGTGACTCGATGGAAAAAAGGAAAGCGCAAACAAGCAGTGGCTACCAACGATGCATTGTGTAGCATATGCAAAGTGGAACAAGGGGACGAGTATCATTTCCTGATGAAATGCCCTAATCTCCGTGAACTTAGAATTAAATATTTACCAGAATGTTATCGAAAAGTCGTGTCCAAAGAATCGTGTTATGCATTATTAAACGAAACCGATATTAATACATTGCGCAACCTATCGATGTTCATAAATAAGGGTCTTAAGTTAACCGAGCACAGCAATTAATATTATACAGCTTCGACCAAGGCGATGATACCGATGGTGATGATGATGATGATGATAATGATAATGATGATGATGACGACGGTGATACTGGTGATAGTGACGTTGATGTTGATTATGATAACGATAATGATGATGACTATAATGACGTAGACGATGACGACACTGATGGTGATGAAGGGTGATGCTTATATTTGTGTTGTTTTCTGTATAGTGAGTTAATTTATCCATGTTATTTATCTTATTCTTGTCTCATGTTGCACATATTGTGTCTGAGTAAATAAACTATATATAGTACTATGTTACGATGCGATTTAATGTGATTATGTGTGACCTAATATCTCAATAATCTGAAGCAAGAGTACGCCTGCTAAAGGCGAATTATAACAGTTGGGGGTATAACGCTCAATAAATACTGGAGGCTATAACAAACTGCGCAGTAGAATATCGCTGAATGGACGAGTATGAGATGAGCCTAAATGCAATTGTGACTTTGTTTAAAAGGCCCACTTAATTTTCGAGTCATTAATTTTTTATAGTATATACGGTTTTAATAACAATTTATGCCATAAAATTTGAATAAACTACTATAATTCATCACCATTTGAAAGGCAGAATACTTCTATCTCCTAGTTTGAAACACCTTCAAAATACCGCGTCGTATATCTAGCAATTAGCAACCAACATGTCCTCCTCGGCTTTCCATAGAATTCAACGTAATTTGATACTTATGGGTATTTGTGTCCGGGAAGTGTTTTGAACGGGTCAAATCGTGACCCCGACCTGACCTTGACCATTAAAACTGTCAATGCAAGGTCAATTTGGGTAAAACGGACAAATTTCGGCGAAATTTGATACCTAGGGATACTTTGGTCCGAGGAGAGTTTTGAACGGGTCAAATCGTGACCTCGGCCTGACCTTGACCTTCAATATGGCCAATCAAAGGTCAACTCGGATAAAACGGATAGATTTCGACGAAATTTGATACCTATGGGTACTTTTGTCGGGGGGGGGGGTGTTTTGGACGGGTCAAATCGTGACTCTGACCTTACCTTGACCTTCAAAATTGTTAATTAAAGGTCAAGTTGGGTAAAACGGACGGATTTCGACGAAATTTGATACCTATGGGTAGTTTTCTACGGGTGGGGGTGTTTTGGACTGGACAAATCATGACCCTGACCTGACCTTGACTTTCGAAATAGTCAATTGAAGGTCAAATCGCACCTTTCACCGGAAAGCAGATGGGAAACAGCCCGGGTGAAGTCGGGCCTATCAGCTTGTGTAATAAAGAAGACAGTTTGATGAAAGTAATGTATGCCACGAGAAACGGGAAAACTTGAAATATGGAAGTACGCAAATTTCCCGCATAAAATTTGAAAGCTAGTTTATAGAATAATTGTATTATTATTTATATTTATGGCTAATAATACGATCTTGGTGGCGTTACCATTTCTGACTATGGTTTTCTTGTGTTATATTAGCTAGTAGTGAGATATAATTCTTATCCATAGATTAAATGCTAATCTCATGGTCTCACAGCAGGAGAGACATGCAGTGAAAATGTTCGATGGCCGCTTTCGAGACATCTTTTTGAGGACGGCATGACAGGAGGTATGGATGTAATATTAGTGCTGTCTCATGTGTAGATTCTGAAAATAATATATAGACAGAGTATTGATGTCGACAACATTAGCAAATTAGCAATAGGCCTTATGTGACTTTCATATTTTTCAACTTCACGCTACATGTTGGGGGGTCCAATTGTTTTCAGATAAGTTTTCCCTCCGCAGCACAATATGGAGCTTGTTTTCTCCATGCTGTTTTAAATTGTTATGAAACATTCACCCCATGTGTATATGATCGATTGTGAATCCCCGTGTGGGCGCGGGGTAGAATATGCCTAGCGCCCCACTGCGAGGGGTAAGAATCCACTGATGGTGCACCCTGTTTGCCGTGGGGTACATCACGTGAGGTGTGGTGTATGAGTCCTGGTGGTACTATGGGGGTCGTACCATGTGAGACATCGACTTGCGGGTACGGCTTAGCTCATGGTGCAATTTGGTCCTACATCTGAGATGGGTGGTTGAGTTGTTCGAGATAATATTCTTGGTACAATTGGGATGTTTCGGTGTTGAAACCACCCTTGAGATTCCTCAACCCTTTCTTTACTAACTACTTATTTACCGGAATCCCATTGATTCATTTGAAGGAATGTTCTTCTAATTATATTAAATAAGGTCACCTTACTCGTATTGAATTCGCTCAGTTTTTAAATCGGGCACTTTGAATTCACGCACCTAGCTCCACACATTTAACACTGACAAATTATTTTCATAAATTCTTGGATCTGATGACAGTTTCAGTTCTTAATCGTTCCTGTACATGTGTATATTAAACACCATCACGGTGGATTTACAATTAACTAGACAATCAATTTGTTGTGTCTGTATATGATCCGAATAATTTATTCTGATATTGAAATAGTTATTGACCTCATAGAAAGAAGTAAAATCACAACCGCGTATTTTGGGACATGACTTAAAAAAAAGTCAACACTTGGCTGTGGGTTGTATTGATATAACTAACTCTGGTTGTTTGCTAAGTAAGTAATGCCTTATTCTCAGCCAATATGCATGTTACAATCATCATGCACACATGCACAAAAATAAAATATAACATCTAACAAAAACAAACAAAAACGAAAACAAATCACAAAAATACATACAACAGCGTTATGTAAAGGGCCATATATATACGTTTTATAACGTGGCACCGATTGCGATAAAACACCAAGTAGCATACATGTACATCTGTAAATAATTAAAACTTGCAGCAAACATGGGATGATAAGTGTATAGTAGCACTTTCGCTATGAAAAGTGATTGTAAAATATGAAACTATAAGATGCACTTTAAAAGGAATTTTAAAGCGAATTATTCAAAAATTTACATAAATGAAATTAGTTTATGTTCTATTCAATTGTGTTGTGTATATCAATATCTGCGTGAGTTATGGTTATTAAAAAGGGGACACACTTTCATGCACCTTCAGCATGGAAAATAATGTATTTATTACAAGTATTTCAACATCGACGATGTTCCCATGATTTTTCGTCATACATGTCATGCATATGAGTAATGGTTTTGATGCTGGTTACCTGCATGTAAATATAGTCCTACATACAGGCCTAATTTGATATTCGGTCTAACTTTCCACAATGTATGTAACTCATCATAGCCCTCTTGTTTCCCTGTGGTTTGGTATAAACTGAGGTGTCGTACTATTCTTACAAATGAATCCTCAGTCGTTTCCTGCCTGTTGTCTGCATATCGTAGCACCCCTATACATAAAGGACCAATCCAGTGTATTCATTGAGAACTGAATGGGAGAATCAATTAGTAAACAAGCGTTATTAAACTTGTGTGTCATCACATAGTGTACACCGTGTTTAGAATGTCATAACATACTGTTTCATTTAATTCCGCAAGTTTGGAGAAGCGTTCAAGAATCTGCCGAAATTTTGGGTTATTATCATTAATCCATCGCCTTCTTGTTTTCATGCAAGCATTCGTATGGCCAAATAGGTCACATTTTAATGCATTGTCGTAATTGTTTTGGCTTTATACTCATAAATATCTTAAACATACTGATAATTTTTCAGTAATATTTCTATCGTTTGATCTTTTCGTTGTATACTTCTGTGTTACTATCTTTTTATCTTTTGTTTTTGTGTAGTTTTCAAGAAATCCAGTGTCCGCCTTTGGGTCCACATAATGCTCATGTAATGAAAGGCACAGTTTAAATAATGTGTGTTACCCCAGTCTTTCAACAACAAAAAAACATTTAATCAGATTTAATTTAATCGCATCTAGACTTACCAAGCTAATTTGATTTCTGTAATGATAAGGTTCCCATCTTTAGGTTGGTTATGATGCAGACTACTAGTGATCGATATTCTGTGTCACTAGTAATAAAATAATAAAAGCACATCATTGATTGATTACATTAAAATTTAACGACCAGATGTTATTGACATGGAGGTGACAGTTCCCACACTGTATCGACACGGTAATACAAATAGAAATACGTAGAGTTTGAGATTATGGATATTTCAGTGTGAAACTATTACTCATCTATGGAACATTAGCTCCTTGTTTTATCAACCACTGACGAAAATGTTTTGCCATCGATAATGAGGGTTGGTTGTTTTCTTGCATGCCATTGTTTTATACTATTTTATTAAAAGCTGTAAACAGTAAAAATATTAACAACACTTTATGAGTTTGTAATTTTAAACCCCAATGAACACTGGCATTGACAAATAATGTTAAGAGATAATTGTTTTAGTCATTGGTGAAAACACTCAACCAGCATGTAGTATACCTATTTGTTAAAATGGAATGAAATGATATTCAAAACATATTTTGGTTGATTAGCATTTATGGTTACTATTTTACCACATTGTCTCAACCTTTGTGGCAAAAATATCATATTATGTCGTGCAATCTGCTCTTATTGTGACAGAACATTGATTATAGTGTTATCGCCTTTTGACATAGACATCCTGAAATATATTTGTAAAATTGTATTTTGTTGGTGCCTAAAAATCTTCTGAGATAATTATTAGTAAGGCTAAATGTTGAAGGTTGAAGATACCCATCCACATCTATAATTTCCGATTTATGGATTGGATGTTCGTTTGCCAATACTGGACCTTTCGTGTCTTCTCATCTGGTTTTGGATAGTTTTCCTAAGACATCAAGGTTTCACTTATTTCTGATGTTAAATGGGAATAATCTTTGAAGCCATTTATTGGAACATAATTTGATGAGACTTGGTATTTGGCCTTCCATTCGTGATTCGATGCGATATCAATTATTTTACCATATTCGCATGGCCCACTTCTAGAGTTGCTTTTATGTAGTTGTATACAAGAGCATACTTCCTTGTGTTTTGCAACCAGTGCTTCCCTGGCCATTTCATTTGAGATACTGTCCTTTGTCAGGTGATATAACTTAGGTCTGTAGTTCCTTCTTAATATTTGATCCCATGATCCCATCGGTCTGTATTATGTGAGGATTTATTTCAGATATCTGAAAAATGAGGTAAAATGTCACGACAAGGACTCTGAAATTATTTGAAATTTGGTTTGATTTGGAATAAGCATAATGATTCGATTACGATTTATGATTCTTGTCAATATTTGGATGTATTAAAACACTCATATTATAGCATACACCAAAGAGGTTACACTGGTGTAAATGTTTTCCATAGGCCTCAGTGCTAACGTTTTAGCGTATAGTGTTAGCAATATAAATGTTGGGTCCAAAATTTTCTTTAAATCTGAAAAATTTACATTTTGGGAAACTTTTTACACAAAAAAATCATGTCTGTCTAGCAGGGAATTCGCCTTTAAATCTTATGTTTTCGTAACTAGTGTCAGAACCGCATAAAAAAATACAGTCATATTTTAGACCACACAAAAAAATTCAAACTTCACTACAAAGGGTTAATTCCTGTGCCAATGGTTATTTTACCTATGGGAAATCATAGGGAAGAGGTGTGATGATTTTTTTATGTGAAAAGCACACAAGGCTATTGACCAATCAGGGCCCAGTGTCTATTTTATTCTCTCCTATATATTCCTCCCGCATCCGCCAGATGTCACTCGGAACCTTATTTACACCAGTGTAACCTAAAGCAATAGCCCGCTTTTTCGCGGAATAATTGTAACTCCCTACATTTCTTCAGAATTGCCCGTCAATGGAAAAAATGTGTTCAAAAACAATATCACTTCTGTGGTTATTTATTTATCACACACAATTTAACCCCACCCCCTTTAACAAATTATTCATCAAAAAAGCACAATTTTCCACCACCAGTCATGTTCAGGCCCCATTTTCACTCAGTTTTAGTGGTCTGGTGTTGCAAACTTGGATCAGCTATGGAAGACTGTACAATATTCTTTCCATGAGAGATATTCTGGTGATGTGAGGTCATTGAGTCCAGATCTGATCAGCTGAGCATCAAGCGCATGACTTTATCAGCACATTGAAGAATAAAATATGACATTTTCAGGTCTGCAAAGGTGATCCAAGATAACTGGATGTGGGTGTATATTGAATTAGTTGAATAAAGATATGCTCTCTTTGAATTGCTGAAGCATTTTCTTAAATGTGTCCAAGTTTTAGTGCTATTAACCTTCAAATGACCATACCCACCAGTGGAAATGACACACTTTTATGATATATATCTGTATATCACTGGCTATAAAATCCAAAATACTTGTTAGATTAGGTTCTTATAACAATTGATATATGTGTCGTTGACATGCTCATGTTATGGGTCATTTGCATTATCATGTGACTATTACCACCTTGAAAATCTTTGAAAATACCTTGAAAAATTGGCATTTTTTATGAAAAATCTTACTATTTTTTTGGCTGATGTTAGTGAAAGAAGACATCAGCAGCAAGAATAGCCACACCAAGCATGAGATATTCATTGGACCGAAAGACCAGGCTCTGTAAAATGCATTAAAATGCTTTAAAGTGACTCCCAGGAAAAAAAATGATAAAAAGCAATTTTTTCCCTTTAGGTTACACTGGTGTAAATGTTTTCCATAGGCCTCAGTGCTAACGTTTTAGCGTATAGTGTTGGCAATATAAATGTTGGGTCCAAAATTTTCTTTAAATCTGAAAAATTTACATTTTGGGAAACTTTTTACACAAAAAAATCATGTCTGTCTAGCAGGGAATTCGCCTTTAAATCTTATGTTTTCGTAACTAGTGTCAGAACCGCATAAAAAAATACAGTCATATTTTAGACCACACCAAAAAATTCAAACTTCACTACAAAGGGTTAATTCCTGTGCCAATGGTTATTTTACCTATGGGAAATCATAGGGAAGAGGTGTGATGATTTTTTTTATGTGAAAAGCACACAAGGCTATTGACCAATCAGGGCCCAGTGTCTATTTTATTCTCTCCTATATATTCCTCCCGCATCCGCCAGATGTCACTCGGAACCTTATTTACACCAGTGTAACCTAAAGCGATAGCCCGCTTTTTCGCGGAATAATTGTAACTCCCTACATTTCTTCAGAATTGCCCATCAATGGAAAAAATGTGTTCAAAAACAATATCACTTCTGTGGTTATTTATTTATCACACACAATTTAACCCCACCCCCTTTAACAAATTATTCATCAAAAAAGCACAATTTTCCACCACCAGTCATGTTCAGGCCCCATTTTCACTCAGTTTTAGGGGTCTGGTGTTGCAAACTTGGATCAGCTATGGAAGACTGTACAATATTCTTTCCATGAGAGAACTTCTGGTGATGTGAGGTCATCGAGTCCAGATCTGATCAGCTGAGCATCAAGCGCATGACTTTATCAGCACATTGAAGAATAAAATATGACATTTTCGGGTCTGCAAGGGTGATCCAAGATAACTGGATGTGGGTGTATATTGAATTAGTTGAATAAAGATATGCTCTCTTTGAATTGCTGAAGCATTTTCTTAAATGTGTCCAAGTTTTAGTGCTATTAACCTTCAAATGACCATACCCACCAGTGGAAATGACACACTTTTATGATATATATCTGTATATCACTGGCTATAAAATCCAAAATACTTGTTAGATTAGGTTCTTATAACAATTGATATATGTGTCGTTGACATGCTCATGTTATGGGTTATTTGCATTATCATGTGACTATTACCACCTTGAAAATTTTTGAAAATACCTTGAAAAATTGGCATTTTTTATGAAAAATCTTACTATTTGTTTGGCTGATGTTAGTGAAAGAAGACACCAACAGCAAGAATAGCCACACCAAGCATGAGATATTCATTGGACTGAAAGACCAGGCTCTGTAAAATGCATTGAAATGCTTTAAAGTGACTCCCAGGAATACAAAAATGATAAAAAGCAATTTTTTCCCTTTAAGCGATAGCCCGCTTTTTCGCGGAATAATTGTAACTCCCTACATTTCTTCAGAATTGCCCATCAATGGAAAAAATGTGTTCAAAAACAATATCACTTCTGTGGTTATTTATTTATCACACACAATTTAACCCCACCCCCTTTAACAAATTATTCATCAAAAAAGCACAATTTTCCACCACCAGTCATGTTCAGGCCCCATTTTCACTCAGTTTTAGGGGTCTGGTGTTGCAAACTTGGATCAGCTATGGAAGACTGTACAATATTCTTTCCATGAGAGAACTTCTGGTGATGTGAGGTCATCGAGTCCAGATCTGATCAGCTGAGCATCAAGCGCATGACTTTATCAGCACATTGAAAAATAAAATATGACATTTTCGGGTCTGCAAGGGTGATCCAAGATAACTGGATGTGGGTGTATATTGAATTAGTTGAATAAAGATATGCTCTCTTTGAATTGCTGAAGCATTTTCTTAAATGTGTCCAAGTTTTAGTGCTATTAACCTTCAAATGACCATACCCACCAGTGGAAATGACACACTTTTATGATATATATCTGTATATCACTGGCTATAAAATCCAAAATACTTGTTAGATTAGGTTCTTATAACAATTGATATATGTGTCGTTGACATGCTCATGTTATGGGTCATTTGCATTATCATGTGACTATTACCACCTTGAAAAAATTTGAAAATACCTTGAAAAATTGGCATTTTTTATGAAAAATCTTACTATTTTTTTGGCTGATGTTAGTGAAAGAAGACATCAGCAGCAAGAATAGCCACACCAAGCATGAGATATTCATTGGACCGAAAGACCAGGCTCTGTAAAATGCATTAAAATGCTTTAAAGTGACTCCCAGGAAAAAAAATGATAAAAAGCAATTTTTTCCCTTTAAAGCGATAGCCCGCTTTTTCGCGGAATAATTGTAACTCCCTACATTTCTTCAGAATTGCCCATCAATGGAAAAAATGTGTTCAAAAACAATATCACTTCTGTGGTTATTTATTTATCACACACAATTTAACCACACCCCCTTTAACAAATTATTCATCAAAAAAGCACAATTTTCCACCACCAGTCATGTTCAGGCCCCATTTTCACTCAGTTTTAGGGGTCTGGTGTTGCAAACTTGGATCAGCTATGGAAGACTGTACAATATTCTTTCCATGAGAGAACTTCTGGTGATGTGAGGTCATCGAGTCCAGATCTGATCAGCTGAGCATCAAGCGCATGACTTTATCAGCACATTGAAAAATAAAATATGACATTTTCGGGTCTGCAAGGGTGATCCAAGATAACTGAATGTGGGTGTATATTGAATTAGTTGAATAAAGATATGCTCTCTTTGAATTGCTGAAGCATTTTCTTAAATGTGTCCAAGTTTTAGTGCTATTAACCTTCAAATGACCATACCCACCAGTGGAAATGACACACTTTTATGATATATATCTGTATATCACTGGCTATAAAATCCAAAATACTTGTTAGATTAGGTTCTTATAACAATTGATATATGTGTCGTTGACATGCTCATGTTATGGGTTATTTGCATTATCATGTGACTATTACCACCTTGAAAAATTTTGAAAATACCTTGAAAAATTGGCATTTTTTATGAAAAATCTTACTATTTTTTTGGCTGATGTTAGTGAAAGAAGACATCAACAGCAAGAATAGCCACACCAAGCATGAGATATTCATTGGACTGAAAGACCAGGCTCTGTAAAATGCATTGAAATGCTTTAAAGTGACTCCCAGGAATACAAAAATGATAAAAAGCAATTTTTTCCCTTTAGGTTACACTGGTGTAAATGTTTTCCATAGGCCTCAGTGCTAACGTTTTAGCGTTGGCAATATAAATGTTGGGTCCAAAATTTTCTTTAAATCTGAAAAATTGACATATTGGGAAACTTTTTACACAATAAAATCATGTCTGTCTATATATAGCTAGCAGGGAATTCGCCTTTAAATCTTATGTTTTCGTAACTAGTGTCAGAACCGCATAAAAAAATACAGTCATATTTTAGACCACACCAAAAAATTCAAACTTCACTACAAAGGGTTAATTCCTGTGCCAATGGTTATTTTACCTATGGGAAATCATAGGAAAGAGGTGTGTTGATTTTTTTATGTGAAAAGCACACAAGGCTATTGACCAATCAGGGCCCAGTGTCTATTTTATTCTCTCCTATATATTCCTCCCGCATCCGCCAGATGTCACTCGGAACCTTATTTACACCAGTGTAACCAAGAGATGGTGTATCTGTCCCATGCTACAATTACAACAACATCATTGTTATAAAACCAGATTTCAAGACTACAAACAACTGTTTTGTGAATACAAATAAACCTGTAGATTGTGTATATTGTTTGTCAATATACCGAGCGTCATTCGCCGTAAATATGCCAGTTAAAATGAAATTTGCATTGATTGCGGGTGTTAAGGCCATTTCATATGGCATTTGCGGGGCGGCATGGCGCGCGGTTCGTCAAATTAGAACACACTGGAGGCAATGAGTGGTTGCAGACGGCGTACCTTGTGGGCCACTATCAAAATTAGTAGAAAACGCTACCTCCGAATTACATCGATTCGGCTAATTCCGACTTATTGAACGAAGAAGCGCAGAAGTTTTCGGTCTAGGTCGGTTTTTGTCTGTGATTGTGCACCGCTTCACCGTGAAGTAATTTTTACATAACATTAGACACTAAGAAATATAATAGTATTTATTTCCCCCAACGGGGACATATAATACGCGAAACTTCGCTTACCCTGTGTCAAGAAATTTCACATGGGCATCATGGAGTAAATGTTAGCCCGAAATTAATATTACTTTTCTATATTATCATATGGAATCGTATTAATCAAGCCCCGAATCGCATAATACCAGCCCAAATATACATGGCATCTACATACAAATTTGATATTACTTGCAAACCATGTCGCCATCGTACCACTAAGAACTCCACACATATATATAGCGGAACTACCATCGACTATATTCGCTTAGAAACAAGTGGGAATCGCCCACCAAAGCCATGTGGCGACAGATATCACCACCACCACCAGCGGAAACAGGGACGCCGGACCCACACCGGAGGTCCCTGCCGCCGACACCGAGGCCAGAGGAGACAAGGGGCGCTGACGACATCCCAGACGCTCCTGCTGCTGACTTCGTGGTGGAGATTGACACGCTTCCACCAAGGACACCGGAGTACCAACATATCCCGGTGTCCTCCATCTCCACCAGCGACAACAACACCAGTAACACCACCAGCAGCTCCGCCGCTTCCATCGCAGAAATCGCACAATGGGCAAAATAAATACATCCAGAAAAGAAACTGAAGCATTGATAGCGGCAGCAGCGTCAGCAGTAACAACAACAACAACGGCAACAACATCAACCGATAGAAGAAAAAAGAAATCGAAGAAAAAAAATACATGTCTAGATCATTTTTTACCCCTTCATCGTTATGTTTATGTTTTACCATTCTCATAACCCCTATCATCATTCAAAAGTGGGTTGTAGGAAAGGGCATACTGCCCTTTCAAATCCTTTCGGTGTCCCCTCCCCAAATCCCCAATAAGAAGTTTGTCGCGATGAAGCAAATAAGCCATAGTCCGTCTGGGGTGATTATAGTGGCCAAAACATTGGAATGGGTTCACATCAAAACCCACCCACGCACGGATGGGGGCTGTGGCCGCGGTCGCGCATAGGTGTCGCTATTAACCCCAAACTTTCCAGAATTTCAATATTGTCGCAATCGTACCACGAAGAACTCCACATTTGTCGGTATAGTGGAACTGTCGTCCGACTATAGATTCGCGAAGTAATAAGGAATATTGCCCAACATGTCCTCGATATATCACCATCGCCGATTATGTTCGCCGCCAATGAAGCGAACAGCCCGAACGTCTAATTAGGATGCAGCATAGTGCTTGTGTCTCATGAAAACCCAGCACGCCATTCCTTGTGTGGAAGTTAATTTTAATGTACGCAGCCTTGTAGGGACATGATGATATATGGGGTTTGGTGTGCCTACTTCTAGTGCACGGGGACACTGTCGTGTCTGTTTGAACACGTAACGTGCATGTTTTCCCCGACTGGTTTCATGTAGGGACGCGGTGCACAATATATGTTCATGTTCTCAAGACTTGTCACGTGCAGGGACGCGACGACAGATGGTTTGGATGTACGTACATGTTGCATGGCACAATGTCGGTCTATTTGGACATGTCATGTGTACGTTATCAAGACTAGTAACAGGGACGCGGCGACAGGGGTTGAGATGCACGCATACTCATATTATTTGGGACACTGTCGGTCTATTTTAAAATTGCATGCGCATGGTCTCAAACTGGTCACACATAGGGACGTGGCGACATGGGGTTGGGTGTACGTACTTATATTGCATGGGACACATTCGGGTTTATTTCATAAAGCCATGTGTATGTTCCAAAGCAGGTCACATGGACGTGTAAGATGGGGTTGGTGTGGCCCATGTACTTATATTGGTGTAAACATATTTATTTCTCTAAATCATGCACAATAATTAACAGAGTTGTATAATATATATAAAGACAATTATTTTTACATTGACATAAACTTCAGCCCAAATTTTACTCGATGGGGAAGTCGTGTGAGATTGCCGTTGCATGCACGCAGGAAGAAGCAAATGCTACTTTTCAACAGTTAATGTCTACATGTCCAATGTCTATCAAACACATCCAATGGCATATGTATCCAAAAGTCAATCTTCTTGGTAGACTGGCATACATTAGTTGTGAAGAATGGCATTAACAAATGCACTCACACAATGGCGGGCTTTAATGACTGAGCCGATCCAGATGTAGAATAGAGTTCGAAGAGTGAATTAGTAGTAGAACACAATCAAAATATGCAGAAAAGCTCTAGGCGGGAAAAGTTCTGATAGAATGAATGAGTTCGATAAAGCAGACATAAAAGCATGGTCCTTCTAAACAGAACATCCAGCAACGCGATAATAATAACAGAGTCAACACTTGAGCACCGTCGAAAGAAGATCACGAAATTCTTGTTTCTTCCACTGGCATGTGGGAGTATTCCCGTACACTTAGCTGCACATACTATATACGATATATGCAATCGAATGTTTCCATAAGAATAGTTTCTCTCACATCTTCTTCCCAGCTCAATGAACATTATATCACCGAGTGATACACTCCCCCACCAGACTGAATGGTAAATGGCAGTGAACAATGAGTATTCGTAACGACATACGCTTGGATTATACAAATCTAATATAGACTTAACACAATATGCACATAGTCGATGCTGCTTCGAATATACGCTGTGATTTGACGCACTAATGTTGACACTATGTCTGTATACGTAATTTGTATCCATTAAACAGTTATGCACTTCCAAAGCTGAATTGCCCAACGCAATATATGTACATGTATACGCCAACCGTGAAACGCCTATTCCAATCACTTGTCCTGATAAATTGTGTGTAACTAATGGTTTACAATCCCAGACCGATGTCGCAAACGAAGCTATCATGAGTGTCACAGTGAAAAACCAGAAGAGGTTTCCGAAATACCGCAGTTCTGAATAATGCCCATCTGTTTTCTGAGCTTTAGAAAACTTCTTATTTACAAGCACACGGTTGCGTGCTGGTTCATCTTCACAAACCATATCCGATCCATTGAATTCCAATAGTTTACAATTACCTAGTAGTGTAATAACCGTTTGAGGCATCTCGCAATTTTCGACAATGAGTCGAGGCTTTGAGAATATAATTGCGTTGGTTGTCACATGCGAATGGTTAAGGCATACTGAGTAATTCTCATTCTCAGAGAGGCCAAGCAATTCGTGACAGCCACGGATACAATACCCAAACGGATTTCTCATGAGCTGGAGATTCTCGCATTCCTGTTCCAGCCTCGGGAGTATAGCACAACAGTCGGTTCCAATCAGAATATCGATTTTCCCATTTGGTCGTTGAATATTATTAACAGATATACCCTCAAACAGTTGAGAAATACGAGATAAATCAACAAAGCTCATTTCGGAAGTGATTTCATCCAGCACGAATGCCTGCATATTCCAGACTCTCCAGTGTTATCAGTGAGTGGAACGCGATATAATTTACTTTTCACAACGTCGGTAACATTTCCAACCTTGGTTACCGAGAATTGGACATCCTTTCCTTTCAACTTCAGTTTCTTCGCCAAACGATGGGTTACGAGCGAGATATTTGCTCCCGGGTCCCATAACATAGCAACACTTACGGATTGACACCAAACGTTACTCAGCATAAGCAAACCTTTGGACAAAGAATTACAATGGGCTCGAGTCTCCCGAACAGAGCAGTGAGATGAAGATCCTGAAGTGTATTGTACCGAGGTATGAAGAGACGGATGATGCATTTCTCCGCACGGATGCTGTGAACCATTGTCTACCCGGCCGCATTGTTTACGGCGCATGCATTGATCTGTTCGGTGATTCAACATCAGGCAACAATTACAAGCACCATTATTCCTCATAATTTCCATTTTAGCCTTAATATCTAGCTGTGCAAATGCTACACATGAGCCAATGCCATGCGAATCGCTCACATGGTACCAACATTTTCTCTCACTTGGCTGTTTTGTCATTACAAACTCCATTGCACTAGCATCCAACTCCTGATTTCCACTATTATTTTCCTCGACAGATTGTCCAATCGAATTAACAAGGCCTTGTATGATTTCTGAATTCCTTTCAAGATGTTCGTTGAATGATTCCATCATCAAAGTCAAATTAGTAGGGTTGCCATCTTTAGCTTCCCCAGTTGTAATGTTGATGTTCTTCCTCACATGCCTATGGTCTGAATAGCTAGACATATACTCAAGAGCAGTTTTCTCTTCCAAGAGAAATTGCATGAAATGCGAAAAGTCTATAATCGAGTTAGCCTTTCGATTACGTTGTTTTTTCAACGTCCATTCGCGCCGCTGAACTGATGGCATTAATTTCTCAATCTGAGTGATTACTGTAGAATTGTTCATTTCATGTCAACAACTTCAACCATGTATATGAACTGACGATAATCACCATCCGCAATCTCTGGTAGCATCTCTATGTCATGAATAATTACCTCGGTCAACTTTTCAGGTCTACCGTATTTTGACTCAAGTCTCTCAATCATGTTATTTTTGTCGTCATGAACACCGAGCACTGTTGACAAGGCTTCACCAGACAAACAACTTTTGAGGGCGAAAGGATCATCTCCAAAAAAACGGGACCATGTGCCGTCTGAAATCTCGCAGGAAACTGGGATATTCGCTAATGTTCACAGTAAAGCTCGGAGGATCGAGCTTTTTAATTTTCAGTGCATGCGATGTGTTTATCACAGGCTTTTTCTCTTCCCGATTGCCCTTATCTTTAAACCTTTTACTGACGAGAGACTTCGCGTGACAAAGCTCGTCGTAGACGCGGTCCATATCATCCAGCAGTACTTGATTTTTATCGGCCTCTGACAAGGTATCGAGCACATCATCCGTTCTTGTGTCTAGCAAAGTGTACAAATCCGAAAGTTGTTGACACATTTCACGAATAACAGATTCATCTTCATCAGCATAACAGTCCAACAGCCTCTTCCGTATTCGGTTGAACTTCTCTTTTGCATGTCCGCGTTGTTTCCGTAAATATTCACAATCAGGCATCCTTTCCCTTGTGTTGAAATGTTTCGTTTGGGGATTAAAAGCAAGACGCCATGGTTGTGGAACTGGTATTTAATACTGTTTCAACCTGCGAAGAATAAAGAGAAACAGTCAGTAAACCTCAAATAAATAATTACCATGCATATATAACCAACACTACAATTACTCCACCTCACATGCAAATGAACGGACAGCCATCCAATGAGAACAAATATATCACACACAATGACTACCAGTATAATGACTATATCTCGCACGCAAATGACTAATGGCAGATACGCCCACACGCATGCGTCCACATATGTCACACTCATATGGCTACCAAAGTGAGCACCTCACACGCAAATGACTAGTGTACCCTTACACATTCGACCACACACCCAATCACACAATAAGCAAGCCCATATTTACAATATCACTGAAGCAGGCGTAATGTATATACAGAGAAGTGCAGAAGTAGAATTGCCAACACACGGCCATTGAAGATGCACCAACCATAATACCGCGAATCAATGAAAACAAGATAAAGTGAAATGCAGCGTATACATGTATATTGTATGCACGCAGGATGAAGCAAATGCTACTTTTCAACAGTTAATGTCTACATGTCCAATGTCTATCAAACACATCCAATGGCATATGTATCCAAAAGTCAATCTGCTTGGTAGACTAGACACTACGCCGCAAAAATGTCCAGTCCAAACTGCCCATTTTAGCGGCTGATGGCCCCCATTGACCAGCTGAGTGTTATCTGAACAAACACAAATTACTACTAAATAAAACAAAATATCAACAAAATAAGCCTTGATATTTTCTTATAGATATATAATAAACATGACTGGTATAAATTTACCTTTGGTAAGCATAGCATAATCCAAAATAAAAACATTATTTCCAATTCCAAAAATGGAGTGCCATCTTGAACATGTGGTATAACAGGTGATGTCATCAAGCAGTGACCAGGTCAAAAGTCACATGGAAAGGATCAGACCATGTCATTGGTCAAAAGTGGAAATTCCCCCAAAATATTCCCTGCCACACAAGATGTCGACCCCGGTTTTCCCAAAAACATGTGATGTCTTTCCTGGAACTTTTTTGGGGATTCACCATTTTTGTGTGTCATTCTAGGATACAATGTGTAAGCATTGAGATTTCTTGGATTATGCTATGCTTACCAAAGGTAAATTTATACCAGTCATGTTTATTATATATCTATAAGAAAATATCAAGGCTTATTTTGTTGATATTTTGTTTTATTTAGTAGTAATTTGTGTTTGTTCAGATAACACTCAGCAGGTCAATGGGGGCCATCAGCCGCTAAAATGGGCAGTTTGGACTGGACATTTTTGCGGCGTAGTGTCTATGGTAGACTGGCATACATTAGTTGTGAAGAATGGCATTAACAAAGGCACTCACACAATGGCGGGCTTTAATGACTGAGCCGATCCAGATGTAGAATAGAGTTCGAAGAGTGAATTAGTAGTAGAACACAATCAAAATATGCAGAAACGCTCTATAGGCGGGAAAAGTTCTGATAGAATGAATGAGTTCGATAAAGCAGACAGAAAACCATGGTCCTTCTAAACAGCACATCCAGCAACGCGATAATAATAACAGAGTCAACACTTGAGCACCGTCGAAAGAAGATCACGAAATTCTTGTTTCTTCCACTGGCATGTTGGAGTATTCCCGTACACTTAGCTGCACATACTATATACGATATATGCAATCGAATGTTTCCATAATAATGGTTTCTCTCACATCTTCTTCCCAGGTCAATGAACATTCTATCACCGAGTGATACATAGACTGTCCAACAGTAACCTATAACCTATATAATGGGTCACTGTTGGGCAGTCCATGAATCAGATGAACTGAATTGTTACTACCATTTGTTTGTGACCTGACCATTGACCCCACTCGATCGGTTTCCAATAATCATAGCATAATTAACGTTTCAAGATCGATACGACAAGAGTGATGTATACTTATTACGAGCAATTCCAGATGATCATGCCAGAAAAACGAATAGGAGATATGAGATATTTTCTAATTTTCTGAATTGTACTGTATATCTATTCACCTCGATGTGACAATGTGCTCTAGTACACTCGTCTTGTTTCATTTATAGGCAGGAATTATCATTTATTTATCTGTATTTATTTATACTTATTCAAACTTATTTATACAGAGAGCGACTTAGGTAAAGTTCAATTTGAGAATCGTTTAGACAACAATATAAATTTTTGAACCCTCAGAAATATATCGATATTCTCTTCCAGTGATAGTTCGCTGTTTCCATGTAACATGGTTGCTATGCCTGGTCGGGTTATTAATCCTGCGAAGCACCTATTGCTTTCAACAGAGAATCTGCGACAATAAAAAAAAATGTTCTGCCGTTTCTTCGGCACCACATATGCATAAAGGGCTATCTCTCAAATGATTACTGTGAAGATCATGATTTAAATTATTGCATTCCAGCCTTAGTCGACAATGGTATATATGGCTTGCTCTCGTATATGCGAATTCCAGGTATCGAGGACGTTCTTTGATACCGCTATTCAGAGTCTGAGAGTGTTTCACAGTTCCTCGCTTCTGGTTTTAACTTGTTCCAAAGATTGATTGATCGTGGAAGGAAGGATTTCTGATAAGTAACTGAGTTGCAGAAGGGTACTCTAAGGTCATCTGATCTCGTGTCATATCCACTTGTACGCGAGACTCGGAACAGCATTGTATAAGTAAGGGGGAGTGAGTTTTTGTCGTCATTTAAAAATATAGTACAAGTTTATAATGTTCTCTCCGTTTTGATAATGTGCCCCACCCAACTTCTTGGAGAACTATGTCTTTATTGCAACTTCTAGTCCCATCGGTTACTAGTCTAGTTGCTTCATATTGAATATCTTCTAAAGAATCGGCTCCTTCGCCTGTACAGTTGTCCCATACTGAGGAAGCATATTCCAAGACAGGTCGAACATAGGACAAATAGATTCTTTCTAAAGTTCTTCTGTCAAGGATAAATTTATATTTTCTCAGTATGTACATTCTGGTCGCTCGATTTTCAATATCTTCTATATGGTCTTTCCATTTTCCCTGCCGGTTGAATGTCAGACCCAAATGTTTATGTTTTTCCACCTCATCTACGTGTATGCTCTCGTTGACCACGTTTAACACTGGTTGGTGTGTGGGTATTTGTTTCCATGATACAAGCAATGATTCTGTTTTCAATGGGTTGAATTTAACTGCCCAGGTCTTCGAGCAGATGAATATTGTGTGTAGGTCTGAATTTATCACCTCTGCAGCAAGTATGGGATCTTCTATAGCAATATAAAGTGATGTATCATCCGCAAATAAACGTATGTTACATGTAATTCCATCGACTATGTCATTTATATACACGAGAAAGAAAAGAGGGCCGAGTATGGATCCTTGGGGCACTCCTGTTTTAACTTCTTTCCATGGAGAATTAAAATTAGAAATTGTTACTCTATTTTCGAGATAATTTTCCAAGAGTTTTAAAATCTTCCCTGTTATACCCATTATTTTAAGCTTGAAAATGAGACCCCGGTACCAAACTTTGTCAAACGCCTTGCTTATATCGCAGAATACACCCCTTATTTCCTTCCCGTCATCAAGGGCTGAGATAATATAATGATAAATATCAATTAATTGGAATACGGTGCTATCATTCGGTGTAAATCCTGACTGTAGGTCGCTTAAAAGCTTATTCGTTCGAAGGTATTTCGATATATGATAGAACAGGTATTTTTTCAAAAACCTTAGAAAGACAACTAAGCAAAGATACTGGTCGATAATTGGATGGATTGCTGGGATCTCCCTTTTTGAAAATTTGGCGTACGTTTGCCTTTTTTTCCATTCTGATGGAAAGTACGATTTTTCAATGAAAATCTTGAAAGCAAATGCTAGTTGTTTGGCTAGCGATATAGAACAATTTTTTTTAACTTTGGGACTAATACCGTCGTAACCGGCCGCTTTAGATGTTTTGATTGAGTTTAAACTTCCTAGTACACGTTCATCAGTTATTTCAATTTCGTCTAGGCGTTCATTCGTCAACCAATCAAATAGGGTAACTCTAACTTATCTTCATCGGGTACGGAGGAGATTTTACAAAAGTAATTATTTAATAAATCTGCCTTTTCATCTTGTCCGGTCATTACAATCTGGTCTGTTTTCAGGGCTGGTATTGGTTTAGATTCCGGTTTCATGAGGTGGTTTAAGGTTTTCCACCAGAGTGAGGAATCAGTGAAACAACTACCCAGTATTGACTGCGTTTTCTCCAGAGACTTTTGCTTGGAACGTCTAATTTTTGTTATAATTTCATTTCTTTTATTTTTATAATTATTCCACGCTTCGACGGTACCTTTTTTTGTTGGGCCAAATTGTACAAACGTTTCCTTTGTATCATAAGTTTACGTAGTTCACATGTTAACCATTCAGGCTCATTTTGTCGAATTGATACCAGTTTGTTTGGTATATATAGGTCCGCGATATTTTTTAGTTAGAGCTTCTGCTATTTCTTCAGATCGAATTGCTGAGAGATCACTCTTAAAGTCCCACGCATTAAAGGCATTATTCATTGCGGAGTAATCGGCTCGATTATAATCCCATATCCTTCTTTTTATGATACTTATATTGCATGGGACACTCTCGTGTCTATTTGAACAGTGCATGTGTATGTTCTCATGGTTGGTCTCTTAACTGCATGCCCTTGAACCAGACCGATATATCCTAGGTTCATTATCACCCCTCCCCTATGGTTGAAATCTTCCAACATATGCAGCAAGTTTTAATTGTTATGAGAAAAGGGTACCAAACCTCAAACTAATTGCAACACAATGTTTCTTAGCAGGAATAAGTCTATTAACCCATTATAAACAACATACTAAAAATCGAAAAGGATCAAGAAAGGCGAAATTTATAAATTTGTGAAATAAATTTGCCAATATTTTGTAAAATACTCAAGTTATGCCTTTTCAAGGATGTTTATAAAAAACTCAATTTCACATGTCCTTCCATTGGTAAATCCATTTTGTACAGTACAACATTCTGATTACAGAGCAGCTAACATTTTCCAATACGTTGATTGAATATTTTTCGAGTTATGTGCCTTCAAATTTGGGAGTTTTATGGTCTAGTATTTAATAAAAAGGATATCTTGCTTTTGTATTAATTTCCTAACTAGATTGTGTGCACAAAAAATGATTACTTTATGCATCTATGATTGAGAAGACAAAATGAGTGTTCCATTGTATAGCCAAATTTGCCTTATGACACAGAACTGGTATGATGAAATACATTGATGTCCATATGCCCTGTATTCTGAAAAAAACCTTAAGTATACTAGGTTAAATACACTGTGTTGGAATGGCTAAACACATTTGTGCCCAAAAAAACAAACTTATGGCCTTAGTATTTAAAAAAAAAAATGTTGGACTGTTTTTTGGGTGTTTTTGTCCATTTTAAAAGGTATTTTTGTGCACAAATAGTAAACAACAATGAACACAATTAGGTTTTAATTTGTATAATCATTTGAACTTTCCTCCTACAACACTTATGTTGGAAAAAGTAGGATTACATTGATTAAGCCAATCAACATTTACTGGATTTCACATTATTTTTCAAAAAACTTTCTCCAAATTTGAACGTTGATAATGGGGTACTTGTAATCACAAAAGGCTACAATCTTGTCACCATATTCCAGTCATTGCAGACAAAAGTTGTTTTATTCCAGTTTGTGTAGATTATTGTTTCATAATAAAAAAATTAGTACTTTAGTGGAGGTACATTTAGCACTTTATGGGCATGTTATATAGAACAATCCCGAAATAATAATTCGCCATCGAGTGGCAACACAAAGGATCGTAGCTCTGAAATTGAACATCAGATCAGGAAGCAGTAAACTCTATATGAAAGAATGTTTGTAGGAGCTGGTGATAGCAAAGTTTTATGTATCAAGATCCATGTTTTCTGAGATTTTGTCAATATGGTTTCCCCTACCCCATTTTTCCGATATTCAAATTTGGAATTTCCAGAAACACGAGTGAAATCCAGTGACATTCATTGACATATCCAATGTAAGACATCACAAATATACACGAATATACGACACATGTGTCATATACTGTGCCCCACCCCACGATTAACCATATGCAGTACTCGCGACCCTATATACATTAATATACATATATAAAGCATGATCTTACCATTCCCACTGCATTTCAGCTCCATCATATGTCACTATTCACTAATTAAATTCAATAACGATAATCTCCTTCCTTTTTCATAGGTTGGAAAACAATCCGTAACACCTTTTTAACGTTGTATAGCCACAAAGATCCCATCCACACTGACGAAAACCGTACAACCATACCATTCACACATACTGCACGGATTCCTCGACATTTACGCCAAATTGTCAAACCCATCGCGTTATCGGAGTCGGATGTCAACATTACCGACAGAAACACTTCTGTCAAGTGAAATAACATTTACATGCTTTACACTATGTAACTTCTGTCGCGGCATTGTTCCCGATAATGCATAATATTTCCATATATTTAGACATCCCCATCCAATTTGACACCAAGTTAATAGAAATGTCTTGCCAAAAAATATCTATATAATTATAACAAAATTGTATTCAATATTCATCAATATTTAGGAGATAAACATACCCTGTTTCGTTGTACATTCTGGGATTCGAGCATGAAAACAGTTTGTGAACGAGCCGGCTTGCCGGCGAGTTCACAAACTGTTTTCATGCTCGAATCCCAGAATGTACAACGAAACAGGGTACGTTTATCTCCATTGTAATTCAATCTAGCAAGGAATTTGCCAAAAAACTGTATAAAAAGTATCATTTAGTCATTTTCATGACACGAATCGAGACTTTCATTTCGCCGTTGTCACCGTGCACAAATCATTGGGTGTGTCCATTGCGTTACTCGGAACACTGCTCCGTAACCATTTCCTGTGGGGCGGGTTGGCTCGTTTCGCTACTCCGTTCTGCGCCGATCAAATTGTACCGTACCACATTCAGATTTGATGCACGCTGAAGCGGCCGATGAACGGTATCTATAGACAACAACGCGCGGGTGTGCTCGTTTCGCTACTCGTTCTGCGCCGATTACATTTGACCGTGCTACATTCAGATTTGATGCACGCTGAAGCGGCCGATGTCGGTGAATCGAAAACGAAAGTTAGCCGCTCTCGGCCAATCAGAATGCTTGATTTTAGTGACAAATACTCAACTGAATTACAATGGTTAATAAAAACATGAACGCTCTTCAAGTAAGGCGATTATACCTGATGTCTAATGATTACTCTAATCATGTTTGAAAAGTCCTGATAAAGACACTATTTGTCTTTATCGGGACTTTCCAAACATGATTAGACGATGTGTCAAACTGGATGGGGATCTTTAACAATATTGCTACATAGAAGTATCAGAGCCATTGCAGGGGAGGAACTGAGCTAACAGGACAACAATATATGAACAAGTGTAATGATATTATATTATCTCCTCAAAGTATTTAAATTATAATTCAATTGGTCATACATTGGTATTCGTTTGGTCACAGTTGCGATAAGTATTGGTTTTTGTCAAATGAATACAAGCTGGGAAAAAAGAACAGAGTGAAGGCATTTTGTCACACGTAAATTAAAGAGCGTTTCTTTTTTTAATTGTTTATTTTTGTTCCACGAGGGACTTAAAGGCACGTGAGGCCTTAGTTGTCGAAAATATTTACATTTGTTCCAATCACCGTAAACAGACAAACATTAAAACGCATACAGTTTCGTTCATATGTACCATGACCATCGCGTAAACAGCATGTTATCATAAAGATTTACTATATTTTACCTAAGTAAGAGTCTGATTGTGTTACAGAAGATAGCACAATGCTGCTGGCTAATCACACACAAATGGCATAAACGCTCTTTATTCGTTCTATATCAGGAATTCACCAACAAAGAACGCTCTTTATGTTTACCATCATAATATAAACAAACACCAGAAAAGTAACTTTTTATGCTTTTGTTTACATAACAATGGTCAAATATATGACAATAACAGACTGTTTATGCGATATTTCTTATTTGTATACGGACAAAGTCTGTCTACATTTTGTTGTTCTTTCTGTTTGTGGCGGTTTTTGACGGGTGGAAATATTTTCACAGGATACCCACCGCCAAGGCCAACC
Organism: Siphonodentalium dalli; assembly: GCA_032622095.1. Taxonomy (NCBI): domain Eukaryota; kingdom Metazoa; phylum Mollusca; class Scaphopoda; order Gadilida; family Siphonodentaliidae; genus Siphonodentalium; species Siphonodentalium dalli. The sequence continues at coordinate 156,797,507 of CP136063.1, forward strand.
GTACCTTTAATTCCATTGTGGTCCTTGGATAGCTCTCGACGATATTAAAGAGAATGGTTGGTTTGGTCAATAACAATTTAGCTGATTTATGTTATAAGTCATAAGACATTCCTCCATCACTGTTTAATAAAAACAATATGTATACAGTATATACAAAATAATTTAGATGTTTACTGAAGCTGCATATTTTAGCCCAAATTTCACACATCAGACGTAAAACATCATAGCTAGACTGATTCAGTATATTAAACCAGACATTCATTTTTTATATGAAAGTTTTTCTCAACTCGTCTTTGGTTTGCTTTATAGTACAGCTCTCATATTTTAATGTGGGATTTTGCGATTGGAAATTGGAAGCCATCGTTGATTATGTTTGGTTTGGTATTTTCCAGTCGTGTTTATATACTACCGGGGGGGGGGCATTTATTCGAAACAAAGGTCGCATTATAGAACAACACAACGTTGATCCTGAATATTTACTCATGCCCGTTCCTATGGCGGATTTGTATAAAGGCATTAAAGCTCCATTGTATTCGGTGACTCAAAAAACACAGATCGGGCGTTATATAGAGCTAAAATACACCAAGTAATTAAATCCCAGCTTCGCCTTAATTAACGTAAGCGATATGACAATAAGTGCACAACTCAAGAGTGGGATCTTTGCAATAATTTCACACTTATTTTGATGTTTACATCATAGGGAAGGAAATTAATCGAGAGTTAAAATGCAAACATTATATAACCGGAAGTCGGCAGGTCCTCTGACCATGAGTTCTCTCCCTGTAATAGGATCGCCCATTGCCACAGTATGCGGCGTGATCTAGCTCAGCGACCCATTTAACTTGAACACAGTAAGACTCCGTAACACGAAGAGAGAGTTGGCCGAATCAGCAGTCCAGACATAATAATCATTATTCTTAGTAAAACCATACATGCACACGTATGACACGTATAATTATTGAAATAATCCTACTGGTGATTATATCCTCATAGCAAGCAAATATAAGATATATATCATTACGCATGAAGTGGTATAAAACGAATATATTTCTAACGACATTCGAGATACCAACGGGTTACGTGCATCCGTTCGTTATCCACAAGAAAATGTGTCAATGTTTAACCTGTTAAAGAGTTATGGCCCTTAAACGAAAACTATTTGTACCGAAATCAGGCCTGTGTCCCAGTCATCTTGTGTCACATTGAGCGTATCTTTATCATGGTATCATGAAATGACGTATATTCATATAATTATGTACAACGACTTATCGTGATCTTTTCTTACATTATGGCCATTTTGATAAAATGTGTGACCTCTCCCATAGCCCCGTCGTCTCATATATATAGGATATGAATAATCTTTGGTATAATATAATAAAGCACAATTATACAATGGGATATCCACACAAAATGCACTGTTGCTTGTGAACTTGTGGCGGTCTTCGGTTGAATGGTGGTGCATGCATGCCTCGCTTGAATGCATCTATTTTCCTGTCGGCGTGGTGGTGGTTCGACAGGACCACTTGAGCAGGGGAGGTTCATAATATGCCGCTGGAATATATACATATATATTCTATATAGTGCATTGTTGATCTTATAATATAAAATTACACATATTTTATATGTACACATATACATGTATTGGTATCGATTGGTAATATATTTAAATAATAAATTTAAATTTTATAACTGAATTGTATGCTGGGAAGAAATAGCCATTCGTATCTGATCCACTGTTGAATCTTTGTTCGATTTCAACTGCCAATATACATTCGAAATAATGTATCTATCTGTCTATATCTACAAGCGCAGAACAAAGACCATCATTTTTAAATTACCAAATTCTAATTTCAATCACTTTGACTAACTCCTCATATATATGGTATAGTAACTCCAGTCGAATAATATTATACTATACCTCAGACCCTATATGGGAAATTGTTCGAATATAATGGACCAAATAAATGAATGGAATGCTTCCCACCAGCTTACTGACATCTATACTATTATATTTATACATAAATTGAATTTTTTTGTTATTGAATAGCAAAACATACACGGAATATCACAGACATACATTAGCATACGATACTTCAAGCACTGTGGAGGATCTATTCCTAGGAATGTGGTGCTCTACCAATATTTTGAGCAATTTTTATCGTGACATTCCGGTGCTTTACTGGGGATTTTTTATTTTCGCCGCACAAAGGTGAAGAAAAATTACAGATTATGTAAGTATATCGCAGGTTTATTTTACCAATGGATTATTTATAATGATGTTCACATTGATATGTGAGAAAATGTAAGAAATCCCATAGGAATGCCCGTAAATCGACATTTTATAATTATATTCCGATACTTTACAGAGTGCTCAGTGCTCTCCCAATAGTCAAGTGCTCTCCCCAGGATCATGTATTGTGCTATAACAAGCAAAAAAGCGATTAAATACTAAATGTTATGCGTTGGTTAGGGGGTAATAAACTTAATATGTTATTTTGCATCGCATATACGTCCATAAAGGCATACTTTGTTCGTTTAATCACGTATTTCAGGGGTAGCAAACGCAATGGGGAGTATATGAATGAACTATGTAATCTATAATTATTTCCATGTGTTCTATTGGATATAACTGATAACAAACGCTCAATTCTTGTTCAGGAAATGATTGTCGAACGTATTTTTATTGTGTAACTGTAATTGTGGCCAATCTTGGAATGTGACATAGTTGGTTGGTTTATGGCAATTAATAGGTCATTATCCTTGTTATATCCCCAACAGAAACTGTTGCACCAGTGTTCACAAATATCATGTTTCATGTAAAATATCTGGGGATGGCAGGAAGACAGTCTTGCCAGATTATGCCATCCCCCACAATATACGACAGAATTATCCTTAATTGTTATCATTATTATGTAATATGTATGTGTATTGAAATAAAATATCCTATCCTAAATATCATGCTGAGATTTTGAAACAACCGAGCAGTCGAAACCGGAAAACCTCAAACATTCTTACGTAGTTTGGTGGAATAACCGCGAAAAACTAAACACGATATCAGGTATGACTCATGACAGGTTCATGCAATTAGTTCCATTCGAGCAAAACTTACAACACACTCAGGTATTAAGAGTGTTTTAATAGAGTAATCCCACGCTACTGTTCCTGCTGTGGCTTAAAAAGAGCTAAACTACACTTTACATGTGTATCACGGGGTGATAGAACGTTGATGGACCAGTGGGGGTCAACCGAGCAGTCGAAACCGGAAAACCTCAAACATTCTTACGTAGTTTGGTGGAATAACCGCGAAAAACTAAACACGATATCAGGTATGACTCATGACAGGTTCATGCAATTAGTTCCATTCGAGCAAAACTTACAACACACTCAGGTATTAAGAGTGTTTTAATAGAGTAATCCCACGCTACTGTTCCTGCTGTGGCTTAAAAAGAGCTAAACTACACTTTACATGTGTATCACGGGGTGATAGAACGTTGATGGACCAGTGGGGGTCAACCGAGCAGTCGAAACCGGAAAACCTCAAACATTCTTACGTAGTTTGGTGGAATAACCGCGAAAAACTAAACACGATATCAGGTATGACTCATGACAGGTTCATGCAATTAGTTCCATTCGAGCAAAACTTACAACACACTCAGGTATTAAGAGTGTTTTAATAGAGTAATCCCACGCTACTGTGCCTGCTGTGGCTTAAAAAGAGCTAAACTACACTTTACATGTGTATCACGGGGTGATAGAACGTTGATGGACCAGTGGGGGTGTTTTTATTCTCATCGTTCAGTGATGTTCCCCGATAATCGTGACCAGATTTTCATTGCGAACTCGAACGCCAAATTACAAACCCGCCAAATTACAAACCCGCAAATGTGTAAGTGTATATATATATATGTTTATGTGTGTATTTGAGTGGCAGTTTGTATGTATAATTGTTTTATTTCGACATTTGCGTCGTTTTGGTGGTCAGTGCTCTGTTTCTGATTTGTGACGCCATCATGTGTGTATGTCGTGTATGCACCAATGTTGGATTTTCATTATTCGTATTTATATGTTCATGTATTCATATATTTATTGTCATGGACCTTAGTGGTTTACACCACATGCTTGGGGTCAGTTGTGTGGATTACATGTCTATTCTTAAAGCCATTTTGCAATTATTTTATATTTATACTATTTGTCTTCGCTATGTGTGTTCTTGTGTGGCTCACATTCACTTGGGTGTGAGTCATATGCATTGTATGGGAGGCCAAATTCACATTTAATAATGATTTGTGCTTAAGCGCAAATAGGGCATTTACGCTTGAGCGTAATTAATTACGCTTAAGCGCAATTAATTGCGCTTAACCGCTATCAATTGCACTTAAGAGCAATCAATTGCGCTTAAGTGTAATTGTGACTACTATCTAACCTACCCATAAACTATTAGCATGACCTGGCATCACCTAGCAACACAAGATGAGCATTGAGCTAATTTTAACCTGTACTCAACAGTCAACTGTGAGTTTGTGTTCAACAATGAGAATCCCTAATTACATATTATCAGCATCCCTCTATCCCATTGATGTCTCCTTCCCGGAACTCTAGTATTTTTTTGTATGATGTTTTGAATGTATTTTTGCACAGATTTTAGCCTTTACTATGGTAATATCCTATACATGCATGCGGTGTCACTGCTTGAGGGCTTTCTTACCTCATAGAGTGATGCTCTAATTAATCGACTTCTTAACCACAGCATAATTCTGGGTAACTTTTCAGGATTTAGTCGGAAATATGGCTTGTTGCCATTCATCGAAAAGCTCTCGTGCCATATTTCCGACTAAATCCTGAAAAGTTATCCATAATTCTGCTGTGGTTAAGGAGTTGATTAATTAGAGCATTACTGTATGGTTTACTTATTGACTTAAATCATTGGGGAAACCCCTATTTTCATATTATCAACATCCCTGTCCAAAAAATGGTGTGTAATTACTGAAGCTTTGGTGTCTCAGTTCTGGAGCTCTAGTTTTTCTTATTAAATCAGCATCTCTTGCACAAATCCATAGTATTTCCATGATCATATAGTGTGAATGTGATGTCACCGAGGGCTTTCTTCCCTCATATGGTGTGCCTGTATACTCGAAAATTGAAGAAAATCAATGTCGCCCCGACTAATACAGAAAGTAATGCTAATGCAAGTAGCCCCAACTAATATATACCGAAGATAATATAATGCTATCACGAGTCGCTCCAACTAAAACAGAAGGTGATGCTATTGCAAGTCAGCCATTTTGATAAAGAAGTTGGGCTAGCTCCCTACCCATCCAAACCAATGAAACCAAGAGGTGATATGTCAATAGGAGTTAATGCTAAGTTATGGAGAAACCTATTTATTCACCAGGGGTGTTTTGTTACATATAACCATGAATTATATATATGAAACATATATGTCGTCTATCGGTTAAGGAGTAGAACGACATATATGTCGTATCAGGAAGTGTTATTTTATGTAGACATAACTTCAATAAATCATCTGATTTATAAATGATTTGTATAGGAGTTATTTTATTTATTATAATGTCCCAAATGTATAAGTGCAATCGATTATGATAACACACGTTTAACAAAAAAATACATATAAATTAAAACGAATAATTGGACCCTTTTGACCCGAACTTGATAATAATTATTGCTATGACGTTGACGTTAAATTTACTCATGACGTCATGTATATGACGTTATAGATACTCTCCAAATGGTTAAGCGCAATTAATTGCGCATAAGCGCATATAATTACACTTAAGTGTAATTATTTGCGCTTAAGCGCAACTGATTGCGATTAAGCACAATTAATTATTAAATGTGAATTTGGCCTCCCATAGAATTGTATATTTTATGTAGTTTTATGTTGTCTTTGGTTCACACTCGTGCTTGTGGTCAATGTACATTGATATTTCTATGTATCCAATTGGTATTTGACATTTATTTCATCCCCATTTATAACTTGTATTATTCTTTGACAAACTGTCCCCGCAATGTCAGCAGGAAAATACATTATATGGTGTTCTTATAGCATCCATAATATATATATATATATATTATATATATATATTTTTTAAATGTTTATTACCCAAAGATATACATATATAATAGTAATATAGTTGTTACCACTTGTTCTTGTGTATTTATGTATAAATTAGATATATTAGAAAGAGGCGTGAAATGGTATCCAAACTATAAATGTCAAATTATGTTCAAACTGTTAAACTGGTACTCATTAATAAGGAATAGCTTCGGACCTTTGGGCTATAGATGTGACACTAACAATCTCAATAGTGAATACTATGATCGGTGAAATAACTCTCGGTGAACTGCAGGCAAATAACAAAATTCGACTTTACTAACACAAATGATGGCGATTACTGTGGCACAAATATCAACCCATACGAGCTTATTAACAATTCCTGTAACTATTACGCACCCTCACAATTTCGGGATAAAATGTCAAAACCACATAAAAGCACTTCATTAATGGCCATTAATTGCAGAAGCTTGAATGGTAACTGGGATAACTTCAGAGAATTGTTATGTGACATGAAAAATAATAATAATACTTTCGATGTAATCGCACTTTCAGAGATCTTCAGGATTAAAGAATCATATATTTTACCCGGTTACCAACCATTTGAATATTCAGTGCGTCCAGATAACGACGATGGAAGAGATGGGGCTGGGCTATCCATAAAAAATAGCCTAACATTCCATCATAGACCTGACGGTATTTACTCCACACGTAATCGAAACGATATTTGTTGAAATAAACCCCAATCAAAGAAACTTATATGTTATAGGGTCAATATACAGACCCAATACAGCTCATATGGCAGATATTGATGTTTTCATATCCCATATTGGTAGCATAATAGAAAAACTTAATGAATCTCACAGGAAATCTTATTTAATTGGAGATTTCAATATAGATTTACTGATCTCCGAAAATCATTCAAAAACCAACAAATTTGTAGACAACATATTTGAACGGTGCTATCTCCCTGTGATCACAAAGCCAACCCGAGTCACTGATTTCTCAGCTACCCTGATTGATCATATACATACAAACTCAAAACGGACATTCGACTGCGGAATTATATTATCAGATGTTTCTGACCATGTTGTAACCTTTTACATTAAACATGAATTTACTCAAAAATATATTAACACATAGCGACAACCATTAGCACCCGTTAGGGTTATAAATGACAAATCACGACCAAATTCAAATACCTCTTGAGCCGTCTATCATTTGACTTGGTTTTTAGTTGCTCGTCAGCAGAACTAGCCTACAATAACTTTATAGAACAATGTGTTGCCGCATATGAACAAGCGTTCCCACTTACATACCCCGAATAAAAGGGAAAAAATATATAAAGAGAACCTTGGATGACCAACGGCTTATTGCAATCTTCCCTGAATAAAACAAACTATTTACAAAAAAACTTTCTCATCCAACTAAAGAAAATGAAGACAAATACAAATCTTTTTGCAAAATATTAAATCAAGTGAAAGAAAGAGTAAAAACGATTACTACAAATCAAAACTTAGCGAAAGCAAGAATAACATGAAGCGAACATGGGCAATTTTGAAAGACGCTCTTAAAGTTTTCATCATCTCCACATAACCTTCCTAAAAATGTCAAATTCCAAAACAAAACATACTCGGAGTCAGCTGAAATTGCACACATAATAACTTACCATTCGAACAAGGAATAGTGCCCTCGAAATTGAAAATTTCTAAAGTTGTTCCCATACACAAAAATAGTACACGTGAAAATGTCGAAAACTACAGACCAATTAGTATTTTGCCAGCTTTTTCAAAATTCATGGAAAAACGTATGCATAAACGTTTAAATTCTATCTTAACAAAATTTGATATAATACATAACAAACAATATTTGGTTTCAGGGAAAACCACTCGACAACGCATCCCTTACGACATCTGTTAAATCATGTTGCTGAAAAGAACAACAAAAAGACCAGAGACTCTACTGTGGCAATTTTTATCGACCTGTCCAAAGCATTCGACACCATTAGCCACATGATAATGATTCAAAAACATGACCATACGGCATTGGGGGAATAACAAGAAAAACTGGTTCAAAAGCTATTTGGAGGGGAGAAAGCAATATGCTGAAATCGAAAATAATAAATCAAACATGCTTGATATCAACAGTGGTGTGCCTCAAGGATATATATTAGGACCCGTTCTATTTCATATTTATGTCAATGATATGCCCAATAGCACATGTTTAAATCTCCTGTCGTTTGCAGATGATACAACTCTCTATACTTCCGGCCATGATCTTCGGCAAATTGAGAAGCAAGTTAATTCAGAACTTCAAAAATTTCATCATTGGTGTTGTAGTAATAACTTATCAATTAACGTATCAAAAAGTAAATACACGTTATTACATCCCACCAAAATCAAATGGAATATTCTTAAAATAAATTTAAATAACAAGCCATTAACGCGAGTAGGTAGTACTAGACCAGAACAATCTCTAAAATTTCTTGGACTTATCATTGACGAGAATCTCACTTTTAAAGATCACATATCTATGGTACGTAAAACAATATCCAATGCAATATATTCCATAAATAAAGTAAAGCTAATACTACCCAAAAACTCCGTGAACTTTATACTTCTCTTTGATCCACAGTTCATCTCATCTATGGCCCCCATGCCGATAATATGTAACCTTGTCCTTTATGAAAGGTTTAAAAAGGCTCTTATTTTGTCATATAGTCTAAAACTATGATATTTCAGCCATACTCACTGCACTTATGATAGAGTAATATTGGCCCAGTGCTTGGTATAACCAGTACATACAACCAGTACATATACCAGCACATGTACACCATGTAAATGGTTTGGATACGCCATTCATGCATATTTTGTTCGGGGTTTTTTTCTTCATATTTCCATGTATTTAGATGTTACTATATTTCACTTTGTCATTTTACTATTTAAGTTTCATTTCCAAACAGGGGCGGCAGGAAGACGGCCTACTTGGTCATGCCGCTCCTGTACAATATAATCATGTGTATTTCTTAATATTTCACTGTCAGCATTGTTTGTAAATATTGTACAAATAAACAATCAATTAATCAATCAATGTAACGCTATTATTTCAACACTAAGAGTTTTAGGGTAAACGAACATTGATTTTACTATTTATACACAAAAACCTTTAAAAATGAACAAAAACGCCCCAAAATCGCATTTTTAGAAAAAAGGTTAACACTGAGGATTCATTGGGCCATAAGTTGATTTTCTGCTACTTTGGAAATTCCTTCACAGTGTGTTTAACCATGTATACTTAATTTAATTTATTTATTATTATGAGAAAACAGGGAATATTATTAGTTATCTTCGGCAACATCTGGGGTACATGGAGATTTAATACCTGGATGTCGATTTTGAACCCCGAGGCGGAGCCGAGGGGTTCAAAAAGAGACATCCAGGTATTAAATCTCCATGTACCCCACGATGTTGCCGGAAATAACGATTTTGTCCCCACAACAATAACAACGTTTCCTTAATTTAAGTGTGTTTTTCATAGTTTTCCCGATTAATTCACACCAATAAGAATAATTCAATTGCTGGCAGACCTAAGGATCCGGCGTCAGGTGACGTCAAATTCGGCGTGCGAGAGCAACGTCACGATTGGTGGAAACTGCCAGTTCAAGGATCATTCATATACCCCGATGTTTCACGTGCTCATATACCCCCGATGTTTGGCGCACGTTCTCTTATACCCCGCTGTCAATGGTGACGGGGGACATGGTGATTTAATCGTGGCGTTGTAGCCAATCAGATTGCTTGTTACAACCGAATGTGGGGACAAGGATTTATATTTATTGAGTTGTATGACCTCAAATGTGCTAATTCATCACGCCGGTTCTCGATCACATGCAGGTAAATGTGGCTGTCCATGTAATGGATGACACAATTCTCAATCATAGATGCATAAAGAAATCATTTTTGTTTGTGCACAATCTAGAGAAGACATTAATAAAACAACAAGAAATCCCTTCATTTTTCTTTAGTTTTCAAAATACAAGACCATAAAAAAATGGATTTTAGCTAATTTTGAGAAAATGTGGCTCTGAAATTAGATAAACTCCCAATTTTGGAGGCAAATAACTCGAATAATACTGAACGTATCTGAGAAAAGTTTTCTGTACTGTATTCAGGATTGCCTACGCACTTTACAAAATGGATATACAAATGGAAGGCCTTGTGAAATATTATTTTTATAAACATTGTTGAAAAGCCATAAATTGAGTATTTTACGAAATTTTGACAAATGTACGTAATTCAAAAAATTCACAAATTCATCAATTTCGCCTTTCTTGATTCTTTTTTATTGTTAGTTTGTTGCTTGTGATGGGTTAATATACTTATCCCAATGAGAAACGTTTGTTGCAATTAGTTTGAGGGAAAACCACAAATGCACTGGACTTTTAACATAATATTAAAATTCCGATGTTCCAATCGATATAACTGCTCTAATCTCTTACGTCACTGCGCGTGCCGGTAATACACGTGTGTCTTGCTAAATAATGTGGCCGAATTTATAATACTTTCCAAGTATACGTGATTAAATCTTGTAAAATAGCTCATGGGGGATCTGATGCATGCATATTCTTTTCTTGTCTATAGATGAATTGGAGATGGCATTAAACACCAAGCCCAATAACTTTTGCGGGGGTCATCCGGGAAGGAATGGAAATATTATATTGGTAATCAGAGAGAGAGAGAGAGAGAGAGAGAGAGAGAGAGAGAGAGGAGAGAGAGAGAGAGAGAGAGAGAGAGAAGAGAGAGAGAGAGAGAGATAGAGATAGAGAGAGAGAGAGAGAGAGAGAGAGAGAGAGAGAGAGAGAGAGAGAGAGAGAGAGAGAGAGAGAGAGAGAGAGAGAGAGAGCTGGAGCTGGATACAATGATTGTCATCTAATTACTTTTTGCCTCATTTATACGCCTGTGGCCATGAGACGTCAGACGAGCTGGTGGGGGTTTCGTTCAGCAGAGTTTCCATACTCGATCTTCTCGAGGTTTGCACTTTACAACTTGAGCTGTCGTATAATGCGTCATACAAGCTATTAGTATCGGTTTGTGTAGATTTTATTTCCACAAAAAAGGAAACGCATGGCGTTAGAGAAATGCTATAGCTTTGATCATTCCTGATTGTTTGTGATTTCGTGGGACCGCACTCTCGTTTCAGGTAGCTATATTTGTACCTGATCGAGCTGATACATTCTCATATAGCGACATCGGCGCGCTGAGAAAGCTAGGGTCGACATATAAAACACGCTCTGAAATCGGATACCGACAGTTGGAGGACAAACACAGTTCGGAGCAGGAAAAGGCGTGGACACCACTCAAAATAATCATAATATATACTGCATATACTGTCATATACTGAGGATATGAAATGAGTGTTTCTCTCATATGATATATATGAAACGAGTCTAAGAATTTTCAGTTTTCTCGAGCCTCCGGCGAGAGAAAACTGAAAATTCGTGACGAGTTTCACAAATATCATATGAGAGAAAAACGAATTACATATTCTATTTATCATATGACACCTATAAATTGATTATGATGTCCAAAACGCACACAAAATCACTAAATAGCTATGTGACATCGGCAGCAAAAGGTTAATGTGACGTCACTTCATTGCACCGGAAGCCCAATTACACCTGGTGAACTAGCAGAAATAATATGCACGCGAAGATATAGTGCGCTATTCTGTTCTCAGTTTGTGACATTATATCGTATGTTTATTAGATAAATACGAATTACATATTCTATTTATCGTATAACAATGTCCAAAACTATATATTTCAAGATTATAATTGCGAGAATTCCGGCATCGCGTTGATTGACGCGCACGAATTTGACCTGCATTTAGTTAGAGATACGGCTTGGCACCGGCTGCCATTCAGCCAATCAAAACACACCTTTTGTCAACAAACCAATCAAATTATCGGAAGGTGATATGAACTAGTAGTTCATATGAAATTGATTTATGACATACTATCCAACGCAAATAATGATTGAGTCATATGATAAATCAATGATAAAATCAACATACAATGTTATATATGAGTGGGGTATCGCTTCATAACCCATACTCAACCCCTCTGCTGGATGCATAGAATTCACCAAAGTTTTCAAATTATATCATCAATTTTGAACCAGAAATAGCAATAAACTGACGTATATATACTGCATATAATGTCATTTAATCTACTTTTTTCCACCGATACGTCTAATTAATCGACCCCTTAACCACAGCAGAATTATGTGTAACTTTTCAGGATTTAGTCGGAAATATGGCTTGTTGCCATTCATCGGAAAGCTCTCGATTATATGTAAACACATGTAAATATTCAGTTCCAGGTAAGTGGTGTTTTCTACCTGTCCCAGGGACTCTTGATCAAGGGTGTATAATTTATCCAGCTTCTTCGTGCTCATCACGTAGCATTTCTTCGCATTAAATTTCATTCCCCCGTGTTTTGCCCAGTGCTCGACCTCAATGTTGTTCGGGTCGGCTTGTAATTTTAGTTGATCATCTTGGGGTCCTTATCTCTCTGTATACGAGACAGTCATCCGCAAATAGTCTCACTGTCGATGTAACACATTTTGGTAGGTCATTTATACAACAAATGAACAGTAAAAGACCGATGACGGTTCCTTATGGGACTCCATAGTCAACTGCTACTTCCTTCCCTGAGGTGCTCCCTTCAATTACCACTCTCATTTTCCTATCTGTGAGGAAGGATATCAAAAAGGTGTTCAGTTGCCCGCTGATGCCGTACTGATTTAGTTTGTACAATAATTTCTCGTGGGGCACTGTGGCAAAGGCTTTTGTGAAATCCAGTAATGATGTAAGTCTGCTTTTTGGAATCGTAAGATTTCACGAGCTCGTTTACAGTATATAGTGAGTGGTTGTGTCTCACAAGAAATGCCGTATCTGAAACCATGGTTGAGATTTGTTAGTACGGTGCCTCTAGATGTTTGAGCATATGTCTGCATATTATATGCCCGAGGATCTTGCAAGCGACAAATGCCCGGTCACAGGTCTGTAATTTCCTGATTTGTTGTTTGTTGCCCTTAATATGCAGGAAATATTTGCGTTCTTCCAATTATCTGGTAACGTGCCGATGTCGAATGAGAGCTGCGCTGTGAGTCATGCACTCAGATCTGCTGCGCACATATTTAGGACGTGATTTTGGTATAGGATAGGATAGGATAGGATATTTTATTTCAATATACACATATTAATACATGATACATTTGACAAATATTACATTGTATATTCGAAGGGGTGGCATAGTCAGGCTAGACTGTCTTACTGCCGCCCCCTTAAAGGTGAAAAGATGTTACGATAGGCGGTCAGGGTTCATTTTACAATGCACGGCTAAATAATTATGTATCTCACAATGGTTGCATTTAACTGGATTATATGCATGGAGGATATACGTCTAGATAAATCGATTATTGGTTACTCGATGGTTTGTCTCTTTCTTGTCAGTGAGATGTTCCTTGAAAGTCGAGTAGGAATGTGTTGAGTGAGGTTGTGGATTGCGATATAGCGGAAGTCACTTATTGACGAGCTACCACACAGTCGGGACATCTTTGATTGTTGCATTTAATTGTTGCAGCATATTTTTTAATGCAATCGGCATGTAAACGCCGTTTGAATGTGTGCCTGGATTGGTATGATGTAAATTCGTTATCTAAGTTGTTCCAGATGGTTGGATAAGAATGGAATGGTAGTTGTTGGGACCAAGATGTTCTTGTTTTTTTTTTAAATAGTGGGTGCTTTTGCCGGGTGTCTGGTCCGGTTTTGCGTTTCGTAAACATGTCGGTGAATGATTCTATTAAGCGCATATGATACCAATCATGCATGAAAACAGCCGCTTGTACTTTGTGGATGTCGTAGATTTTGAGTATATTTTCTTTTTTAAAAAGAGGTTCTGTGTGGCTTCTATATTTCTTATTACATAAAACTCGTATTGCGCGTTTTTGAAGCATGAAATTTGTTTTGACCGATGGGACGTGTCCCCAAATTTGAACACCGTAGACAAGATGGCTTTGTATTAGAGCATAATATAATGTTTTAAGTGCGCTACCAGGAAAGAAGTGTTTAACTTTATTGATGTGGTATATGGCATTCACCATTTTAGAACAAACTGAGGACACATGTTTTTTAAAGGTCAGGTTTTCATCTATATGGATTCCTAAGAATTTTGTGGATGATTCGTGCTCAAGATTTCCTATCTTATTTAGTTCCGTATTATTTAAGTAAACCTTTATGAAGTTCCATTTGTTATCATTGTTCTCTGGATGTATTAGCATATAGTTGCTTTTTAAGTATTGATTACTAACTTATTGCTACAGCACCAATCAAATATGTTGCGTAACTCATTATTCACATAACTTTCTACAAGGATGCCATTTTCCCCACCAGTTACTAGAGTCGTATCGTCCGCGTATGACAAGATATCCATGGTTGTCGAGTTGGACATATCGTTAACGTAAATTAATAAAATTATCGGTCCCAGTATTGAGCCCTGGGGCACTCCACACGTCACTTCCGTTAATTTAGATTTGGTACCATTGAGTTCAACATATTGCCTTATATTTTGCAGATAGCTCCGAAACCATGAGTATGCTGTGCCCCGTATGCCATAGTGATCTAGTTTATGAAGTAAAATATCGTGATTTATCGTATCAAATGCTTTTGAGAGGTCGAGGAATAGAGCTAAAGTGGAATCTCTTGTCATGATGTCATTATTTGAGACAACTTGATCGAGGAGGTGTAATACAGGGTGGAAGGTTGAATGATTAGGACGGAAGCCGTATTGGTGTTTATAGAGTATGTTTTGTTCATTTAAGAAGTCTAGTAATCGTTTATGCATTATTTTTTCGAGAAGTTTCGAGATAGCTGGAAGAATGCTGATAGGTCTGTAGTTGGAGATTTCATGAGTGGTATTATTTTTTGGGATCGGGACTACTTTAGAAATTTTCATTTTGTTAGGGACTATTCCATGCTCTAAGGACAAGTTAAAAATATGCAATAATGCTGGGGCTATCTCCTCAATTGTTTCCTTGATAAGTTTAGTTGATATACCATTGAAGTCCCTTGATACTTTTCCAGTCATAGAGAAACATGTAAGTATGATCTCCTGTATAGAGGTCGGAATTATATTGAAATTGATGTCGTCTGGTTTGCGGTTATGAAGAAAATCTGTAAAATGTGAGTCATTTTCATGTTCATTAAGTTGGCTGGTTTCCCGCCCAATTTTTGAGAAAAAGTCATTGAACCTTTCCGATATGAGTTTGGAATTTTCAAGTTCTATTCCGTTTTCAGTAAAAGTCTTTGTGTTAATATTTGTGTTTCCATTTATCTTCAATGCACCCTTAAGTATTTCCCATGTTTTCTTTAAGTTATTTTTATTTACTTCAAGAATATTTGTATAGTATATATTTTTACTCCTTCTGATTAGTTTATTGTATAAGGTACGATAACTCAAATATTTATTTACGTTCGTTTCCGTGGGTTTATTCAATTTGCGTAAATATAGCTGGTTCTTAACAATACTTGACTTAATCAATCCAGATGTCATCCAAGGTTCGCGTTTTATGAATTTTTTGGGTATATGTCGACTTTTGATGGGGAAAGCTAGTTCATATGCATTCATATAGATATCTAAGAAGATGTCATATGCTTGGTCGACATTTCTACAAGATGTGACGGAGTCAAAGGTACAAGATTTTAAAAGATTTTTGAATCTAATTATGTTATTAGGACTAAAACTTCTTTGGTTAGTGATAGTTTCATTATTATTGGGGCTGTTTTGTCTCTTTTGGTTAGATTCTGAATAAAATAAGCCGAAGTGATCGGATACATCGCATGTGATTATGCCAGATTTACATTCGCCTTGTAGATTATTGGTATATATATTATCGATAAGAGTTGCTGAATGATCAGTCATTCGAGTGGGTATGACTATCCTGAGTAGATTGGTCACTCCATTCTTGTCTATCGTCAATAGTTTGATCGTCTCTGATACGTATATGTTGGTGCTGATATTTTGTCCAGACTTGCCTTGATTGAACACTGTCTTGAACTTGTCCACCAGTAATTCAGCTTAAACCTGGCGATTGCTGGCGAGTCTTACATTATGTTGTAAATGTAGCCTTTTTACATTCTTTCTGGTGTTTTCTATATATTGTCCAATTGTTTTTCATGGCTGTTTAGCTCAACTTTACAACGTAATATTTGAGATAGTTTCATGTGTTGGCGCCCGTCGTCCGTGCGTACATCCGTGCGCCAACAATTTCAATTTCACGCCGCATCGCTTATCCGATTTTCACCAAACACCATAAATAGCTTCGGGGTGACCAATAGATGGGAGCTGTTTCCGAATTTCGATGAAAAACATGGCCGATAGCAGACATCTTGGATTTCAAATTTGAATCAACTGGATTGACAGCCCGTATTTATGGCCGGATCATTTTTTAATTTTGCAGGTACGATTATAATCAGCTGTTGATGGGAACTATTGCATTTGAACGATTTTCGATGAAAAACATGGCCACCAGCAGCTATCTTGGAATTTACTCATAAACAAAAGCCTTTGGCACACAATACAGACCACATCCCTCATCCTATCATCACCGAACTTCATGTGGGTCTTCGGGGTGACCTGTAGATGGGAATCTCCTATTTAAACCGAATTGGTTTGAAAAACATGGCCGCCAGTGGCCATCTTGGAATTTACTCTTTGTATGATTCGGCACAGCTTACAGGCCACATCTATCATCCGAACGTCACCAAACTGTATATGGATGTTCGGGGTGACCTCCAGATGGGAGCCTCCTATTTTGACAGAAATTTGTAAAAAAAAAAAAAAAAAAAACATGGCCACCAGCAGCCATCTTGGATTTCAAAAATTGAATCTATCGGTACACCCCGCAGCCCGCATTTATTGGAGAATTGATTTGAAAATTTACAGGCATGTTTAGACTCACCAAACTTCATATGGATCTTCGTGGTGACCTCTAGATGGGAGCCTCCTATATTGACCCAGAAATTCGTAGAAAAACATGACCGCCAGCGGCCATACTTTTTGTATGACTATATATTTGGCACACCCTACAGACCATATCCCTCATCCGATCATCACCAAACTTCATATGGATTTTCGGGGTGATCACTAGATTTCTTTCCTTCTTCTTTATCATTCTATTAAAACAAATTAACTCCCTCCTAAGTTGAGCTACAGTGTCATTCACACTCCTTTTTGTAAAGGTTGACTCTTTTCCTTAACATTCTTTTGTCTTTCATTGTCAGCCTTGGTGGTTCATTTCGGAAGCGGATCATTTTAGATGGAATGTGCTTCTCCATTGACGATTTGAGGTCTTGTATCAGACTGTTCCATATGTCGGTTCCGCTCGCGACTTGATATTTTTGTTGGTATAGATTGGCGGAAATTGGGACAGCATCTAATTTCATGTCTCCCCAGTTGGCTTTGCTGAATATATAACACTTCCTCTTTGGTGGAATTTGAGGGTGTGGGTTGATATCTACATATGTGACGACCATTTCAATGATTTCATGATTGGAGACCCCTGGCACACCAGTAGATGATGTGGCAATAGAGGGATTTTATAAGAATACAAGGTCCAGCATGTTCCTCTCTCTGGTAGGTTTTCATTGTATTTGCGTGAGTTGATAACAGTTGACAGTGAGAATGCAAAGGTTCAACGACGATGATGTCGGCTATTTGAGTCTATACTATCATTAGTATTCGGTGTATTAGTGTCGCGCTAAACCGAAACAAATTTAAAATGCAAATAACATCTTTAACGTGACTTAAAACTCCAAATCAGTTCTCTGTTATATATCATGATTTCAATTGCAATATAAAAGATTACCCGATCGCCTGTTTAGAGCCACTGAATGCCCGTTGTTGTAAGTAAGAGTGCAAGCGTGAGCGCGTGAAGGAGTGTATGCCTGAATGTATGTATCATATGAATATTATCTATATATTGTATCCAACATGTAAACCATTTATTTTGTATGTAAAATCATCTGACTGTTTCAATAAAAAAAAAATTAAAAAAGTATTCGGTGTATTAATCCGATTTCGTACATGCACATTCGGGCTGCTGGTTGTTAGTGGACTGAAACCCAGCGGTGACACTTATATTTGTGTAATATTGTGATATTAAGCGCAATAATATCGCAAGCGGCGCGCTTATAAGCGTTTCCACTTGTAATATTATTGCGACATTGGGCGCGAAAATAGCGAGCTTAATATACCACTTATTTTGACTGGTGCAGTATTCTTGGGACAATACCTTGGTTGTAGTTTTCTTGTTTTCTCGTATTTTCCATTATTTTTCATTCGACAGACATAATTTATGTTATTACGGACGCTGGTGGTGGTGGCGGTGGTTTAAGCAGGTCTACACGGAAATAGGTGTTGTGAAATGTTGTTTACACCCTGTAAAACTACGACTGACCCATCAAATTGGTTCTCCCAGAATAATAACTAACATATTCATGACAACCAATAGATGGCGGAACAATTGCATATGAAAGCGATCTTGATCCGATGCATTGTTCGAGTTAATTACCCTGTTTACCGTCCAATTTTATGTTGTAAATTTTATATAACATAAAGTTAATTCTTTGAGAATATCATGTCCGATCGTGGTTACATGTTGGAGAAATAGAAAAATTTTAGAAGCAAAAGCGGAGAAGAATTTGTTCACTTCCAATCCCGCGCCCGCGAATGCCCATGCAGTTGTGCACCATGTGTAACATGTGTAAAATGTGCACCCGATCCCATATGTATGCTGTTTGTAGTATTGTGTCATTGTTTTATCTGTTGTTATATATATGTGGAGGCAATATGTTTGACTAAATCAGAGCAGAACCGTGCACAGCCAATAAAGGTGACTCGTAATTTCACCATCCAATTGTACATAGTATTTTCTTACGTTCTATAGCGTTCATAACAGTTCAGATAATAAGTACAACAAACGGTTCATGATGATGTATGGACATCTACCAATCCGTCTGCATCTGTCTGGCATCTGCCTATACTTCCTGAAAGATCCCTCCAGATTATAACAACCCATTCCAGTTAATATGTTTTATAACTGACTGGGAGAGTAAACTCAGTAAGGAATTAGTTAATTGGAATTGTTCGTATGTGCTATTAGAATCGGAACTCGTACAGCTTGGTAACGATACACCAAAGTCTTATTATCCGTTATGAGTTCAGGAATAAGTGGTGATTCTAAATCATGGCCCCAATCGTGGTGGTGGAATTAATTGTCCAACGATCAGTCCCACGAATTCTGTAATTAACTCGAACAATGCATCGGATCAAGATCGCTTTCATATGCAATTGTTCCGCCATCTATTGGTTGTCATGAATATGTTAGTTATTATTCTGGGAGAACCAATTTGATGGGTCAGTCGTAGTTTTACAGGGTGTAAACAACATTTTGTTCAGTGACATGACCCCGAAATGAGACACGCACTACTTTTCCAACAGTATTAGCCTTCATAACACACATCATGCATGTATTCCCATATGTACTCCTTTCTCTGTGTATATCTGATAGAGCAGTTATAATTGACCGGTCAATCAGCATGGCGGTGGTATTACACCTATCCAATTATTGGCCGGCCAATTATATGTGCTGAATCAAGTCACAAATTGCGGGCACATCTCTACTAGTGGACTGGATATGTACCCGAAAATTGCCGAATCGTGAGCAGAATTGTGAAATTTTGCCCATTTAATCTTTGTTATGTCCCAGTTGAAAAACGTTGGTAAGCAAAAAAATCTGTGGTAAAATGCATGGAAAAAAACTGTTGCCATAGCAACCAGCACATACTTCGGTTGAAAGTTGTTTAATTAGATACTCTCTTTGGAAAATTATAGAAAATAGCAACGCATTCCATGTTTTTTTTTGGTAAGGGTGTAAACATTTACTCTATACCTATAATGTGAACAATATTGCGCTGACTGGTCACAATTTCGTTTGTGGGTTTGTGGGTTTTTTTCTTTGAAATTCGAGTAAAGCTATTTAGAAACCATTAACATGTTGCGTGTTCATTTTGGGAATCTTGTGGTTATATCTCTGACTATAGCACAATTCACAATCCGAGTTGTTTTTAATGTAGTTCGTTCTCTTATCAATATTGTGATAAAAAAATGTGTTGACCAATTATGTTTATTGCTATGGAAACCAGTGTTTATCTTCAAATTTCGAGTAAAATATATCACATTTATTTTTATTGTTAAAGCAAAATCACAATTTTTCCATAATATCTTTTAAATTAACATTGTATTATCTCCTAACATACCCCAATAATTGAAAATTTGGTGGGCACATGTATCCACGGCCAGTTACATGTGTAAAAATCTTGCCATAGCAACTATTCATTACATCAATGGAAGGCTAAGCATGTTCATTAGCGGACCCCTTGTGTGTATATTTCTAGTTTTGTTCATAGAGTCATTCGTTAAATATCTATATTGTGAGAATAGATTATGAAAATGCATACCAGTTTTGTTTGTTGCCAAATTTTCTTAAAATTTCGAGTTAATTATATAGCACATATTTTAAAAATAAAGTAATATTTTTTCACCCACTGACCGACGCGCGAAGCGCGTCCAGTGGGTGTCTATAATCGTAGGACTCATGCGTTTCTGCTGAATTGAACTAGTGCCTATGCGTTTCTGCTGAGCTGCATTGACGTTTGATCGCAAAATAAAATTATAATCACTATCAAAGCACACTTTTGGATAACACCGCCATAAACAGTGACATATTATGATGTTGAGCTCGTATCATCAATAAAATTAGAGTTATAACTTATAAAACTAAGAATTACTGGTAAAGTATTTCTACCAATTGAGTAACTAGATTCAGGTTGAGCTGGAACTTGAGATGAGAACTTTTTAATTTCAACCAATTGAAATGTCGTTGAGAGTGGAAAGGGTTAAGGTTGGGAAGCAACGCAAATGACGTCATCGTAAACAAGGCGCCTCAAAATCAAATCGTACACATGTACATGTCTCGGAAGCTGATTTAAATTCATTCATTTTGACTGTTTCTGTGTCCTAAGATATTAAAAACTTGCGAGATATCTTTGAATGTGCTTATGGAGGATTGTTTTGATATCTAAGTTATTGGATTTACCTCCCAAAAAGGTGAGTTTCAGGCCTGCATTTGTTCAATGTGTTGTCAGTCTGATTCTGACAGTGACAGCGCTCGTCTGCAACTGGCTGAATTCGCATGTTTGAAGCAAACGTTTTCTCCACTAAAATTCTCTCAAAATGCACCATAATCTGTCAAATTCACTCAATAATTCTATCTAAATACATCTTAGCCTTTGTTAGGATCAGATCTCCCCGTCGAGAAAGCGATATTTTGACGACACTTGGGAAAATGATTGTTAAATTTGTTTACGCTGGTTTACGCTGGATTTTTATCATCGAAAAAAATCAATTTGTTCCATCTAAAAGATAATTACGTGATGGACCCTGGCATTTTAGGAATATATAAGTATTCCACGTAGATATACCAAGTCTCAGCTTAAAATTTTGAAAAATAAGAGTTTTATGGACATAAATCGTTTTGAATGGCAAATCCTATATTCAAATTTATCATCGAAAAAATTTTCTTTCTGCCATCTAGAACATAATTACGTGCTGGAACCTGTCACTTTGGGAATATATCAGTATTTCACGCAGACACACCAAGTCTCAGCTTAAAATTTTGAAAAATAAGAGTTTTATGGACATAAATCGATTTGAATGGGAAATCCTGTGTTAAATAAATTTGAGGGCCCTGCGAATGTTTTCTGATGTGCTCCATATTGGACACAAGGGAACACATTTGACAATTTCTACCAGATAATTGTGCGACAGTACAGTCGCATTACTTTTTACGTCAACATTGGTCACTATCACTCGACAAATTTATTTCGGTCTATTTATTTCGGTCTATCGTATCAACCCCTATCTTACTTACTTACTTACTTACTTCTTCTTCTCTACACCCGTGTACGAGCAACCTCAATATGAGTATTAAAATGTTCCAATTTAGTGAATTTATATACAGTAGTTTATCTAAAAATACTAATTGACATTTTGTTGCTGTGTATATGACTGGGAACTGTGTTGTAGTTTCATAGAATTCTTCTGCTCTTTCATAAGTAACAGCTTATTGTACCTCTCGATATGTAGCGCATAGCATAACCTGGAAGTATGGAACTGCAGCTGGGTGATGTCTTTTGAGTTATGAATATCTTCAGATAGATTGGACACATCTAGTATGACATCCATCTTGGAGTCTTCAGACAAGTCGGTGTAGTTGACAGCAAGACACTCCCTCAATTCGTCCTCAATCTGTGGTAAAGTTCGATTTCTGACTTCATTCAGGGCTGGACATCTTATCAGAAAGTGCTGTCTGTTTTCATCTATCGTATTTACGGTATTAACTGCATATCCAATTATCCACATGTAACCAACCCAACCTCTAATCCTGGTCCAATTTATTACTTTTTTCATCGGTATAGTCGAGTTACATATTTGTATCAAGTGATCAATACTTATGTGTATGGTATTACGTGTACTATGCCGTATACGTATATCAATTGCTATTCCTTTCTATATAATTCTGGTGCCATCTATAGAGATAGAGATAATTTCAGACCCCCCCCCCCTTAAATGTTATACAATTGTCGCTACAGTACAGTCGCGATGCATTAAATGGCAACATTGATCGCTATAGCTCTACTAATTTATGTCAGTGCATCGTATGAACTCCTTTTACTCCATATAACCAACCCAACATCTAATACCAGCCCAAATTATTATTTTTCTTTTCATCGGTATAGTTGTGTTAGATACATATTTTATAATTTGATTCTAATTTGCATTGTACCACTATAGAAGTCGATAAATAACTATTCTGGCACTATATAGAGATAACTACTAGTAAGTTTCTGACACCCCCTCTATGTTATAGCCTTGTCGCAACATAGAGTTGAGATGCATAATATATCAACATTGGTCATTATCGCTCTTCAAATATATATCGGTATCAACCCATATTTCCCCGTATCGCCCACCCCTCCCCAAGTTTTTCATTTTGTATTATAGACTCGTTACATATACATTTTATCATTTGCTACTGATTTGTATTCTGTATTTCTCTTCTGTTCAATAATGCCAAAATCATAACGGTGCAATGCCTTGTAACTTTTGCTTCAACATGCCGAGTTCCGCTGCAGACGATACAAAATTGACAACATTTCGAAATGTAAACAGGCTTAAAACTCACCAAAAAATAAAGGTCCCAAGTCAAGGTCCAAAATCCCCAACACACTGATGTGAGGTATAATGATAACTCCATCTAAATAACCAATATAAGGATGTGAGGTTTAATGATAACCCCATCCACATAACCAATATAAGGATGTGAGGTCTAATGATAACCCCATCCGCATAACCAATATAAGGACGGGATGTTAATTATAACTCCATCCACATAACTAATAAATATGTCTGAAAATTAAACAAAAAATGATGGCGTCCAATATGGACTACCCGGTACCTAATTCTGCTCCAAAAACATGTATTTTGAATATATGGATGTTTATGGGGAGAAACCGATTATTTCAATGACATTTTAATTCACCTGGGGCCAAAACCCGACATACATGTACGGGATCGCGTTTTGCGCGCGAGTGTATCTTCAGCATATGTGCATCTTTAATAAGCCAACAATTGGAATCCCAACAGAGAAGATTGGCGTGGGTCCCTTGCGCTCCCTTCTCCGCGATCTTCACTGTGGCGTCGACCAACCCGCTGTCCGGATTGTCAAAAATTTGTCAAATCTTTGTCAAAAGTTCCGACCAATCACCGATCTGCCTTTATCGGCATCCCCTACGTAACGTTGCTCTATTTTTAGAATCACAGGCAGCTTGAATTTGAGGGGGGTTTTCCGTGCAACTGATGTGGGGAAATTCTATTGCATTTCATCGTTAAATCTCATCCTTTTGTCTGTAATTCATGTTTTAATTACGTATATATGAGTATTTATATTATGGATCTTTAATGACTCTAGATTTCTTTCGCATTATATATGTGAAAGGTGAGTTGTTGACAATTATAAACTTTCGGCAGTGAAATTCGTCTGCGGTGGAATGTTTTGATTGTCATTGATCCGTTAATTACGAGACTAATTAATCGAATGAAAACGACATATCTTATAGAACATGACTCGTATATTATTCTGCACCAGGCTAGCGAATGACGACTTTCATTTCGCATTATTTTAGTTTTTATCGCAATTTTACCGTTGTCTATGGAGATTCCCATGTTAATTTTGTCAACACCAAAAAAATTTTGTTTGTCCAATTTCTAGCCAGATTCTGGCATGGTCAAGGCATAATTTGACCTGTCGAGTGATTATAGACGTTCAATCAGTGTGCACAACAATTGCTGATCAAAATGAGGCAGGTTAAAATCCTAAAAATTGTAAATTTTAGTCATCGTGTGAAGAAAAATTTCATTTAAATTGCTTGAAATATGCTCAACAACATTCATTTGAATCATAACATATCTACAGATACGGTTAACTCTGCAATGCAACAAATATGTTTTTATTGGTGAAAATTATGTCGAGAAATATTAAAATGTAAATTTTCAGAAGAAAATTGTGAATTGTTAGCTTATTTTAATTAATTTACCGATTAATATTTGCTCAACACTTACTCATTATCAATTCTGAGGGATAGCGCAAGATTCTGGCCTGCACCCAGGGGGAAGTCATAATCATTTCACTGAAGCCTGTTTTCAGGCCGCATCATCACATGGCTCAACCAATCAGCTGATGCAATGGTTCAGTGCTGAAGCACAGGCAATCGTCACCCGGTCTATTATAGTCTACACCATTATAATATATGATACGTGTGCCGGTATATTATGCACAATATAATGATATATATATATGATGCCCAGCTACATGTATACTAAAAGTAGTTGACAACCACGTACCCCGGCAATACTGCAGTATTATACCGCGGTGACCTCCAACACCCTGGTAAAGTTACCGCTTCAACACAGCATGTACCACTGTTGCACCACGATGCATGCAATCCGGATTCGCCAGCATGAAAATAAAATGCAGTGATTCTCCTTATATATCTGTGGAAACTGGAAGGCATGGATGCCCTTCGTTATACATGTAGGTTATAATTCATAAATAAGTTACCAAATTATGAAAATCACCTCAAAAATATACTAATAGTATAGCCTATAGGATATATGATCATATGAATGTGTTATTATCAACAAAACACTTTCTGTGAGCCAAGCGTTTGTTTATATATAGCTCATAAATAGTGACCGATATGCAAAACACTCAACATCGTGGTGTTCATTTAGAAGAGTGATTCATGGTGACCCATTAAACACTGAAATCTTTAGATGTGAAGATTATCGATAGCTACATGTATACCGGTATGATGTATACAACCCGGTGGCATTTCTAACAAAAGTTTAATTAATGGGGGGGGGGGTCTCCTCAGTGTTGAGTTTTGCTTATTGCATACTCTTTACATACTGTTTGTTTACGTAACTTGGCGTTTGTTCACATAACACAGATTAATTATTAACATGACAATAACATGCCGCAATTTACTTGATATTTAAGATTGGCATAAGAACAAAATTTGTCAAAAATAAATTATTTCTGTTAATGGCGGTTTAATGGATGTGACTATCTTAACAGTGAAATCCACCGCAATGCTTACCATATCTTTAACAAGATCCGCATGGACATATTGATTTCTTTAACTTTTTGCCGGTGTGACGATCCCTAATAAACTGCGGTTTCATAAGCGAACGGTACCATAACTCCACTACTGTGGTTATTTTGATACCTCTGTTGATACTGTATACAACCAGTAATACTGTCGTCATTACCGGGTTAGCACTCCATTTTTCAAGTCAGTTACTTTGATTATAGTGGTACGGTGCACATGTCAGTCTACTATTCACCATCATAATATACAACACTTGTGTCGGTCTACTCTACATCACTATAATATACGATATGCATGTCAGTCTACTATAATTTGTAATATATATTATAATGATGTGTATTAGACCGACCCACATATTGTATATTATAATGGTGTATATTATAATGGTGTGCAGTAGACCGACAGACTTATCATATATCATAATGGTGTATAGTAGACCGATCTCTCATATCGTATATTACACCATATTAGAATGGTGTATCAGCTCACCAGCATGCATATTGTGTATTATAATGGTATGAAGCAAACCGATCGACCGATCATATAATAACTATATACCTCCTAGTCTCAAGAAAACGCATAGAGGAAATATTAATATAAATTTTTTTTATAATGCAGCCAATTAATCTATTACTAGTAATATGATTAATTGAAGGTCTCAAGCCCTTGAAAATGCAGAGAGGAAATTTTTGTATATGGACGATAGGTGCACTCGCATAAATTGTGAGATGAACCTCATTCAAAAACAAATAAATAAAAGTCCCAGGTCAAGGTCCACGCCCCTTTCCAAATAAATGACAGGATACAGTAGAGGTGAACTCTGTCCAATTATACAAAAACAGTCAATGTTTGGCATATATGCCCTTACATAACATCGGGGGATGTATGGGAGGCCGTTTTCACATTTATTCCTTATGTGCACTTAAGTGCAAATATTTGCGCTTAAATGTAAATATTTGTGCTTGAGTGCAAATAACCTCTGTCATTTGCACTTAAGCACAAATGACTCGAGCTTAAGCGCAAATCATTTACGCACAAATATTTGTGTTTAAGCACACATAAATGATTTATATGAAAAGCGCCTTCCATAAGGATGAGCATCAACACCAGCTGATGTGGAAATACCATCAATTCCCCATGAGCATTAAGATCAGCTCCTGAAAAAAAAATTCAATGCAGGCGTAATGCATACCATATTAACACATGTGTTTGATTACAACAATCACATATTCTAATGGGTTATGGTGCAGTAGGTCTCAAGCCCTTCAAAATACAGAGATTTTGTTTTGTCTGAACTCTGAAGCCTAATACCATACACTGAAAACCCAAGAACATACATATGGGAGGCCCTTTTCACATTTATTATTGATTTGCGCTTAAACTTAAGCGCAGATATTTGCGCTTAAGCAGAAATTATTTGCGCTCAAGTGCAAACATACATCTAACAATTTATTTGAGGTTACGCTTATATGATTTAAGCGTTTGACACCCCCTTACTCCCCTCCAATTATGAATGATTAGTTCATCGCATAGTAGTAGTCTACTATAAACTCAAAATTTGAAGAAAAACATATTTCCATATGCATATCACCATCTCTGCTCCTGGTGTCCCAGTAATTGGTGCCTTACCCCCAGCGCGCTTGTATATTTTATTAAAGGGACATTTCATGCACAGATATAATACCAGTTCCATGGCCATAAAAAGGTAATTAGGGGTTAATGAGAGGGGGGCTTGCTTTTCTCATATGGTGTACTTATTGACTTGAAAGAAGGGGGAACCCTATCTAATATCAGCATCCCTGCCCCCAAAAATATATTTTATAACAGACATATCATTTAGATCTTTACCATTTCCATGTTCAAAAAAGGGAATTATGAGTTACTGGGGGGGGGATTGCTTCACTCATATGGTGGGTCTACATAGACTTGAGTGGTGTGTTTAGGCACTGTGCCATTTAAAATTAATTAAGGGGGGATCAATGCATATGAATTTTTATTTGCGATAAGCACAAATATTTACGCTCAAGGCCAAATATCTGCGCTTAAACCCAAATAGTTGTGCTTAAGCACAAATAAGGAATAAATGTGAAAACACCCTTCCATTCATACATGTGTAGGTGCACTCTAATACATACACCATTACATGCATGTGTTAACACACACATATAACTTACATATAGAGACAGACATATATTACACATGTCAAGGTGCTTATACACATGCATACATGAACAATGGTGTATCCATATGGTTTCATAGGTTTGATGGTGGGAAGGTTTAATTTCAAATTATTTTTGAAAAATACTACCGAAAAAGAAGTCAAGTTAAAAAATGACAGAAGCCGTTTAACCCTTTCTATACTAAATGAATTCTTGCACACAGCTATTAATATATATGTAGGAATTGTTTAAAAACAATAAAAAACATAATCAAAATGGTGAATGATTCTGTTCATACATTGAATGGCCGTGCTTATACATTGGGTGGCAGCAGTGGGATCTTATATGCTGATGAAATTGAACTCAAGGGCAAGAGCATTGTTTGTGATGGTTAACCTAGCTAGTACACTGCACTGTGTTGCTACACTGTGTTTTGACTGTGACAGTAGTAATTTTGATGCTTTTTTGTCCAGCAGGTGGCGTTTGCTGCTTTTATTTTTGACACTTCAAACATAACGATTGTCAAGGTGCCTTTGCGCATAGACATCATTGATGATCTCTATGGGAATCAAAATTGACATTTAATAGACAATTTCGATTAACCGCAATAACTTAAGGAATCTCTAAGCCCAATGAGAATGCAATAAGACATTCCTTATTACGCTTAACCGCAATTACTTCCCATTGCACATAAACACAATTAATATCTCTCTCAATAGATCACCCTTCTGCCAATAGTAGAATAGTCCTATATTTGTTCCATCCATTGTGCCATGGAGATGGACTACACCACCTGAATTATAAGGAGTTTATGTACTATATATAATATATTATTCCTTATTAAGAGATTCATTATTGGGCTTTATCAGCGCAATTTGAATATTCTTCTTTGCGCTTAAGCGCAATTAAATATTTCCTTATTGTGCTTAAGCACAATATAGATTCCCTTATTCCCTTATTGAGCTTATAAGCGCAATAAGGAATATCCCTTATTGTGCTTAAGCACAATTAGCTCTTCTTGCGCTTAATTAAGAAAAAAGTTATAATTGTATTGTAACTATTGGTTTGTACTTTAATATTTCCATACATCATGCCTACATATATTATAAAAGAATAGTACTATTATTATTAATAGTGCTCGTAGTAGTTAATACCACCGTCAATATTCTAGCATGGTTAGTTTCAAAATCACAACGTTAATTGTTATTACTATTTGTGTGTAGTGTATATGTACATCAGTCATCAATTGAGAAACTTAAGCACAGCCTGGTTGAATATCAACCATATATGGTGGGTTATTCTCACATTCAAGCTGTTGGTGTCATTCATGTTATTTTGTAATGCGAAGTGGTAGACCCCCCCCCCCCAATAGCTTATCAATACCACTCAGGACAGTGTGTGTTTTTCCTCAATTAATTGAATTTCTTGTTAGACAATATGTTTCAAGTTAAAGGTACTCAATCCGATCAGATGCTCCTAAATTACTATTACTTTGTCTTCGGGTGGGGGGGAATATTTGATCCGAGTCGAGGAACCCACCCATTAAAGCTCAGAGTGATCAGATATCGATTTTTGAAGTTTATTATTTCAACTGTTTGTGTGGCCCAGAAACACGCCGTCAAATGGATGGTCTCGGTCAAAATTGCGGATGAAGATGGATAACTCTAAAAACAAGTGGTAATATGGCCAAATTTCGTGAATACTCAAGTGATAATACGGCAATATGTCGGTGAACAAAATGTTGATAAATAACACGTTTCGGAAATTTTATACCATAGTTGACAGTGGTTAGCATTATTTTGTTGCAATTAATCGATTCTGATAACTAAAGCGTATTTTGAAGAAATGTTGTTGTTGTATCTTGATGATATGGGGACCCTCTGATCGGATTGAGTACCTTTAACATCATATTATCTGCTAACACCAGCATCCATTAAGACGTTAGTAAGCACAAATATATACGTTCAGTTACATGGATAAAACTGTTGTCATGACAACCAACCCATACCTTTTCAAGTTCCAAGACTGAGAGTGTTCGTTAGAGGGACCCCTTGTTATATTTCTGACAATAGTTCTGTTTCAACAGAGGTGTCCATATTATATATACAGTGTAAGAACACATTTGTTGCTCATAAAAATGTTGTTTCTTGCCATGGGGATCAGCGTTTTTCTTAGAATTTCGAGTAAATTATAATATACCGTTTTTATTTGGAATGCTCAATAAACATTGTTTCGACAATAGGTTTCAATTTAACATCTTATTGTCTACTAACAGCCATCCTATAATTTACCAACAGCCCACATCTATCACAACAGGTTGGTATGCAAATATATCCGTGGCTAGTTACATAGCAACCAACCCGTACTTAGTTGAATTGCGTTCATAATAATTAGGCTTCCTAGTGGATACAATTTCGAAAATATTGACCTATCTCAAGTAGTTCTAATATGTGTGCTTATCCCATATCTGCATTGTAAACACAGTTTGCTTATCATACTCTTGCGTATTGCTATATAAACCAGCTTTTTTACAATTTTTTTGTTAAATATTTAAACATAATTTGTATTTATTTAATTTGAGCACAGCATCGTACGTTTTCGATCATTGTTTGTAATTGAACATCTTTATTATCGATACAAAATATTTATTGTAGATAGTTTAGACATTCGATTGCTGATTTACCTCGAAATAACATTGGTTAAGAGAACGGTGAATGTGGTGACATCTCCTTTATCAGGAGGAAGTAGAGTCCACGTACACTGGCCCAAACTTTGCTCTTGCCAAATGTTTTGCCAACTGAATATGTACATCCTTGCCAAATTCTATGCTAAGTTGCCGACTGATATCGAACCGAAACTTAGGTGTTCACAGCATACTGTCTAGCCAACATGATTTGACACCGTCAACAGAAGCGTATTAAACGCCATTGTTTAGTCTGTTTCTGTTCATTTGCATTTTCTCATTCTTGTAATGCTTGTACTTAAGCAAAGAGATCGCTCCAAAAGTACTACATTCACGCCCAGATTTCACAAAGCAAGCCAACAAGAAAAGACATGTCACTATGACAAATGTGATAACCTGCCCTCTTTGCATGAATCACAATTCCCATTAATCTAAAATCAACCCAGCTATTACGTGGCTCATAAAAGTATTTGCGTCGTGCACCTCGTTTGCCAAGTAACCGGGGCACCCTCTCGTTTGGTTATTTTCTTACTGATTTTTTCACAGATAGCTACATGTCTATGCATTATAATTGTATCTTGTCAAAGTTGTGTTATATGTTGTTTAGAAAGTACACTGCAGTTCATCGTGCTGGTCTTCGATACGATTATCGGACCTTTTGAGTCAGGAGGCGATGGGGAATGCACATTCATCGCCATCTGGAGATCCTCTGCATGGCGTAGCCATTGTGGTTATTTTAGTCGGCTTCTCATTGTTCTTATTCCACACCTCAGACACTTTGCATTTACGACATCGCATTGGTAGTGACTTCATCTTATCTATTTTAAAGTCTGATGGCTGCGGTACCAATTCCTGCTATATTTAGTATGTCTTGAAAGGGGCTTTGTCAATGTAGACTAGGAAGTACCCCATTCATCACATGTATTCTATATACAGCATCCTATGTGGGCCTCAATGAATGGTTAATCCTATAGGGGATGTGTTAATGATTTAGTCAAGCCCGGGTTCGCAGATAATGATAAAATACCCTCTTAATAATGAGTGCGTCATAACGCATATATTCCTAAACGAATTCATGGATATATACTGTGAATGGCTTTAAATTCGTTGGTATAAATTTTCGTGGTTCAGCCATTTGTGACTTTTTCGTTGGTTCATAAATTCGTGGGTCCGCCGGTACTAACTGTCGTCTCCAAACCCCCAATAATAACAATCAAGTCCAACTAATAGAAGTGCAGACATCTCGGCGATCCGTCGGAAATTGCGCATCCGCACTGTAGGCGTATAATTAATTAGCATGTCGTGTGTCCAAGCTTTTGTTG
Source organism: Siphonodentalium dalli (assembly GCA_032622095.1). NCBI lineage: Eukaryota > Metazoa > Mollusca > Scaphopoda > Gadilida > Siphonodentaliidae > Siphonodentalium > Siphonodentalium dalli. Next base: position 156,829,598 of record CP136063.1, read on the forward strand.
ATGACCATTGAAAATGTCAACAACGGTATTGTATTACAAAAACCAACATAACCCAGGGGGGTGTCGGAAAAAATTTCCAGGCACGTATGATCATTTTTATTTTTTCCGGCCTCGGGGGACCCACCCACCCAATTTCTTCCGTTTCCGGCCTTTTTTCCAGGCAATTTTGGACACCCACCCTTTTTTTTCCGTTTCAGGAAGTTTTTTCCGGTCAGATTTGGACACCCCCCCCCCCCTAAATTTGAGAAAATTATCAATTGAGCAACCAAATAGCTGATTATCCTGCATTATCATAATTTATTGCGCGATATTTGAATAGAACAGTGCATAATGAGATAACGATACTATTTGAATTTATCATATAAGTGTCATTAATCAAGAAATGTGTCAACATAATCACATTTCAAGGGATATAGAGTGCCAAAGTTTTTATTAACATTCATTTTCATAATATATAGTCACATGATCTAGTCACATAATCACATTTGAGTATTCTACATAATACATGGTACCGGTACAACAAATTTCAGATTATTTGATATTTTGATATTTGCTATGTGATATACAGTAATGCCCTAATTAATCGACTCCATAACCACAGCAGAATAATAGGTAATTTTTCAGGATTTAGTCGGAAATATGGCTTGTTGTCATGACAACAAGCCATATTTCCAACTAAATCCTGAAAAATTACTCATTATTCTGCTGTGGTTATGGAGTCGTTTAATTAGGGCATTACTGTATTGCTGGAATCAAATTGTTTATCAAAACATGTGGAAATACAACTGTTCATCCCAGTTCATCCCAGTTTGAAGAATAATGCTAATACCAAACATAACCATGATATACCCGCGCTACTCTTCTTGGGGCATCTCAGAAACCAGAACTGAGGAAACATGTTATAACGTGTAATGGCAGGCTGGTAGCCACTGCCTGACGTAATAGGCTTCGTAATAATTGGGAATAATATGGATGGATAGCTCAATTTCACTTCTTTTTTGCTCACGATATCAGTGACGATAAAATCTTCGTTACTGTGATTAACATTACAAGCTGATCCACATTAACATGGAAAACAATGTGAAATTGTCCAAGCTGGCCCGGCTGGCCTTCAATTTATTTGTTAAGATTTTATGTTTTACGTTGTCAAAAGTCTATTTTATTCCATTATTTATTATATCTTTCTTTCCATGTCACATATGGTCAAGTGTGCTTTCATTTTATTACTTATTTTCAGCTGAGTTCTGCATAGTTATTCTTATTTTGTTGTATCAGTAGATGGAATCCTGATTAAATTTTATTTTTCCAATAGCGCAGTTTCTAGTTCTATCAAGTTGAATTTGGGTTATTGTTGGCCATTGTGCAACTGATCCAACTTCTGATAACCTCTATATGTAGTATAGCATTACTATTAACTATATATGACCCGTTTCTGTTCAAAACACATCAAAATAAGACTCAATAGCAGGAATGGAAAACAAAATTGGCATATGGAAAAAACTGCTTTTTGGACCCAAGAGACACCCACCCACCCCATCATACGTGCGTGGAATTTTTTTTCGACCCCCCCCCCCTGCATAACCTAGGTTAAAGCACAGGTCGCCTGGTGCGATACCACAACAACCATTATATATATCACCTGGTTTTACCTGCTCTCAAATGGTTACTGTGAGATTGAACGTGTAGAATATTTAGTTCATTTTCACGAATAGCGAAATATGATGTCATCTAAATTAAATTATTGACGGTTTCAACTTGCATGATTGACATTATAGCCTAATGTACCATTCAGTTGGAACATCAGTGGTGGTATTTCCGTAAAGGTTGTGGTCCGTGATCAGGGCTTGCAGACAGTGCTGGATTCTTGATATTCCAAAAAAAAAAAATGATTCCTCAATGCGCACTAATTCAACAAATAGCCCGATAATTTAATCGTTTGATAAAGCGTATTAGTATGGTCGTGGTACGCACAAAAGGGGGTTGACCCAGAAGAAATTGGTAAAGAAGCGATCTTGGTGTCATTCAACGCGGGAGAATCTCTGGTACAACATATCCAAAATCCGCTAAAATCTGCTTTGGGGAAAATCCAGGATCCAAGATGGCGTCCAACATGGCCACCCTTAGTCAAAAGAGACTCTGACTGAGATTAATTCGATTATAGTGAGAACAAATGTTGCCATATGTATTCAAATGTAAACATTTTTGCGAAGGTAAAGTATTATGCCACCTATCTATAGAAAAAATGGAACCCCTCGCCCCAGATGGCCGACAAAATGGCGGCCTACACTCGAAAATTTGAAGTTTTTGCCTAATATCTTAAAGATCAGTTCCTGTTGTTTGATAATGGTTGAGACTGGCAACTTTGATTAGTCTTATTCATGTTAATTCAGCGTTGGAGTAATGATCGATACCATAAATGGGGTCCCAGACTCATCCACACCCTCAAAAATTCGATTTTACAGAACGCGGTATAAAATTTTACAAAAATCGCCATTGGGATTCCTGTCATATATCAACAAGAAATGGACAGAACTGTACAATGTAAGTTGGGCATACCATTATCTATGAATACTCCAATTCAATGAAACCCAAATTGGCCTTTGTCTCAAAATGGCTGCCAAAATGGCGGTCAAAATATGGAAAATGGCGGATATTGCTCACAGTGTTATTCAATCGATTATAAGTAGTGTTTGATGAATAAAATTGACTAAATAAATACGAATGTATACCTGTTTATGATGCCATTATGCTAACTCTATGGAAAAACTTAAAAATCAGTACCCAAAATGGCCACCCGATGTGAAAAATACTATTTTCTATCACTTCTTTTTATCACTTATTGCTCTCTGAACTGGGAAACAATGGGTATATTCTTTCAATGGTCGTGTCAACTGATCATTCCAGCAATGACATGTGTAATCGTTTAGGTCATAGTTTACTCCGGTCCTTCACTAATAAGTTCTAACGAATGCGGTATGAAATTTAACCAAAATCGGCTTTGGGGCTCTGGTCACATTGGATATTTAGGGATGAGCAGATCTTGTCTACAAAATAATTGAGCGTTCTTTTATTTGTGAACATTCCATTTCAAATGGACCAAAAGAAACAATAAATGTTATCTAATATGGCTTCCAAAACGAAAATGGTAGTCTCTGCCCAGCTTGTCATATAATGGAAGTTGTGAGTGGTGGATGCAGTTGATAGTTGGCTAATCTATGTGGCTTATATACATAAAAACTATTTATTTTTAATCTTTTGGTGGCTTCCCGCGGGTTGGCAAATATAAACTATTCGGGCTCGGCCATCATTTCGTTTCACTTACGGTACACGGTCTCGATAGTCGCAAAAGAGGTTGATCCAGAAAAGGTAAGCAGAGAGCGATTTTGACTTCAGAATACCCTATCGGATATCTGATAAAATGAGCTTTGGGAAAACTTTAAGATCCGAGATGGAATCCAATATACCCCCTCCCGACAACAATAGAAGTCATAAATAGTATATTTGCTCTTTGATTCTTTTACGAATTTTTTTTTACGTGCATATATATCTCTTATTGCATACAGTATTGTTTTAATCTGGAATATGTATGAAAAATCATATTCTCCAACCTCTTAAGAAGGTTGCCAAAACAGGAACGTGTCCGATTTATAGCTAGGTTGAGATACACTAAAAAAAACTCTTTAGTTGGACGGTTTTCATAGAAGGTAAAACATAATGACTAAATTTCCGCTAAACGGATTGTGAACGCACATTTTTGGAACTAGCTGGAACTAAATGTAGCCCATGGATTCCCCATTTCGACATGTACGAAAAGTGGTTTTACTCTTATCTCTTCCCGGATATCAACTCTCCGGTGAATTTTTGATGGTGTGGATGAGTCTGGGACCCCATTTATGGCATCTTTCATTGCTCCAATGCTGAATTAAAATGAATAAGACTAATCATAGTCGGCAGTCTCAACCATTATCAAACAACAGGAACTGATCTTGAAGGTATTAGGCAAAAACTTCAAATTTTCGAGTTTGGGCGGCCATCTGGGACGAGGGGTTCCATTTTTGCCATAAACAGGTGGTATGATATTTTACCTTTGCAAAAATGTATACATTTGTATACATATGACAACATTTGTTCTCACTATAATCAAATTAATCTCAGTCAGATTCTCTTTTGACTAACGGCGGCCATGTTGGACGCCATTTTGGATCCTGAATTTTCCCCAAAGCGGATTTTGGATATGTTATACACGAGATTCTACCGGGTCGAATGACACCAAAACCGCTTCTTTACCAATTTCTTCTGGGTCTAACTAATTTTTGAGGGTGTGGATGAGTCTGGGACCCCATTTATGGTATCGATCATTGCTCCAATGCTGAATTAACATGGATAAGACTAATCAAAGTCGCCAGTCTCAACCATTATCAAACAACAGGAACTGATCTTGAAGATATTAGGTAAAAACTTCAAATTTTCGAGTTTAGGCCGCCATTTTGTCGGCCATCTTGGGCGAGGGGTCCAATTTTTTCTATAAATAGGTGGCATAATAGTCTACCTTCGCAAAAATGTTTACATTTGTATACATATGGCAATATTTGTTCTCACTATAATCTAATTAATCTCAGTCAGAGTCTCTTTTGACTAAGGGCGGCCATGTTGGACGCCATCTTGGATCCTGGATTTTCCCCAAAGCAGATTTTAGCGGATTTTGGATATGTTGTACCAGAGACGCGTTGAATGACACCAAGATCGCTTCTTTACCAATTTATTCTGGGTCAACCCCCTTTTTTGCGTACCACGACCATACTACAGCGGATTACAGCCAAGCACTGCAGATTATGAGATGAAATATATTATACAATGCCCATATTATACTTTGGCGATCATATTGGGAGCCATCCCTAAAAATGACCATACATTCTTTTATAGCCATTTTTATATACATGTAATAGTTGAACCCATTTGATGGATAATAAGCAACCCACTAAACTTAGTTAAAAGGCACTTAATGGACTGGCGAAAGGCATTTTTATCTCCTATTTTCATATTTCCCGGTGATTTGTAAGAATTCTGCTTGAACCCTCAGTGTGGCACATTTTTTCATTTGCATCCACTTAAGGCCCAAATACTCTAATATGATGAATACTAAATGGAAAGGACCATACAAAACTATGGATATTATTATGTCTATTCGTCATTCCCTCATTCAATACACTGAGATGACATTTATTTGTAGTTTGGTCACATGATTTGTTAGGTTTGGTTACCATAGCAAAATCAAATATGCTACCCAGCTGTCTCGAAGTACTTCAAATGCCACACATGCGCTATATTAACAGCGAAACAACTTATATGTTCCATATTATATGCAATTAAACCCATTTCCCCATGATATGTAACCTGATTTTGCACCCGTTGCTATGGCAATACCAAAAACGCCCTAATTGTAGCTGATTTTGCTGCCTACGGAAAATATTGATATAACGTACCACGATGTCGGTACTGTTTCTTAACAGCATCGGTTTACCCTATAACAGCACCATGGCCATTCAGCAGGACCCACCAGCATCATAGCAGCATAGCAGGGCCACTTCAACAGGGTGTGCAAGTATGCTATTTATGTAGAACAAAATAAATTGAGTAATTGTATATTGTTATCACCGTTATGTTACGTTGTTGTTGGTGAAAGCATGATTGGCACATTTTGAACGGTTTGTGCACTGTGTAGGAACTGTTACATCGGAAATCGTTCTATCGCCGGTAGTGTGATGGTTCTTGCCTGATTTGTTACGGTTCCTGATGATTGAAAATAATCATTTTTGTGACAAAATTACGCATAATTATAGATATCTTGAATATATTAAACTTTCCTGAATTAACAGAGGCTGCAGAAGTGCCGTGTTATCGAAACCTGAACTATAGACCACAATTAACTCGGTATTAGCGAGTTAACGCGTAAATATCAACATGTTACCACTGAAAATCAAGCCACGTGGACGCAATTTCTTTGTTTTTCGTGGCGTATAAAATATGAAACGCATTCTGAAGACAAACACTGACTATAAAGTGTACCCGTGTTATTCTTTTGTAAAATAGCTGAGAAAGTATCCCGATATATAGGGGTTGATAATTGGGAGCTGCGACCTCGTAATCAACACGGGTACGTGTTACGGTTCTATTTCAAACCGATCATGGCTGTGACGGTTCTGTCCATGAGATTTATTCGAACGATTTCTGCACTTGGGTCCGAAAATCGTCTTGTGTATCTGACATGTTAAACCAGATAATGAATGTAGCTTATGTAATTTACATAAGAGAACAGGTATATTAAGAAATAACACAATAAATACCTAACTAAAAGTACGGGAGATTAAGTGACATTAATAGGCAGAAATAAAATATTGAAAGTCCCGATGAGTATAGTATCATAATCATGCCCGCCTATATAAATGACCAATGGTAATATAAATCTACCCTCAGGAGAATATGATATGTTATATTCTTTTACTTAATCTGGGCATTATTGAAAGATCCAGGTGTGACACTGGGTGTGACAATATTTCAATGCCAGCGCCATCATATTTCCTCCTCTGAAGTCCGCCTGGGGGACATTTACACATGTTTGTCGCCCAGACATGAATATAACTTATGAAATCACGTTCAACTGAATCACTGATATGTTATGACGTGATTGTGGTGGTGGGGGGGGGGGGGGGGGCTTGGGGGAGGGGGTGCTTAATTGGTGTCTATCCCCAACTTTGGTCAAAATGTTCAACAGTTACAAATTTCTTATCTTACAATAGATTGGTTTGAAATTTAACACCAACAATATGTTGAAATTGTTCTCTTAATTTGATTTGACAACAATTTAATAGTGGGAATTTTGTCGTTTTTAGACTAACATTTGCATACTTTCCTACACTTTAAACATGTAATCAACCATATTTGACATATACAAATGGACACCTCTTCTTTAGAGTTGATGTGATCTAGTTTTCTTATATCACATTTACCCCCCCCCCCCCCCCCCCCCTCAATTGGCAAGAAACTGGTTTAATGGACAAATAATCTAATTCCATTTAATTAGTATGCTTTGTATTAAATAATGTATGCTCTTTTGCAAAATAAATCATCTCTCTCTCCATCTGTTGGGAACATTTCCAATCTTGTGGGGGTGGGGCGCCAGGTTGGAAACTTCCAACACTTGGGAATCTTGAAGCCAGTCTATATGTTTTTTGCAATTTTCAGGTTCAGATATCCACATTTTCTCACTGGGCCCATGTATCCTGAGTTTCTCCCCCGGTTTGCATGGTGGCCAATCAAAGGCTACTGATCAATTCACTTCAGAATGATATACAATCTAGAGCTATAATGTGTCATGCAGTTGGGGAAAACCAAAGCCCAGGCCTTGTGCATGAGTTTGGTCTGTTTCAAGGGGATGGTGCGGTTGGAAATTCCAAGGTGGACGCCCCAACATTGGATACCCTCCACCCCACGTCCCTGCTCACTTGGCACGTTAGTAGCGAGGAATAATAATGTGCCTTGTAATAGCCAGGTTCAGACACCCATAACACTAATTTTTAATGATTCATTTGTATGAATGTTTAGCTAATAATTCAAACAATCTGTTACTGCATGTTGAATTTAATAGCTGAGCATTCCTACAATTGAATCAATAGGATTCAAGTAGCTGCTCTTTATAGCAAATTTAGTCATCAAAGAATTAACATCCATATAATAATATTTGTAACTGCATGATTCTTTTCTCTTTTTTATATGTTACTGCTTGTTGAACTTAATAGCTAAGAATTCCTACAAATTAATCAATAGGATTCAAGTCAATTCTCATTACAGCGCATTTAGTAACCAAAGGTTTAGCATCCATATAATAATATTTGTAACTGTAGGATTCTTTGCTTTTTTATATCTTCTATTAAAAAATCAGAGATCCCTAGTCAATCTAAAATATGATTGAATGGAAGATTACCGTGCTTGTATATGCTTTAATAGCTGCATATTCTAGAATTCTAGAATTTAACCTAGATAATCAGCATCCAGCAAGCGGATGCCCGACATAAACTTCATAAACTGCGTAATCAGAGCATTGTAGGGGTGTCAACTAACTTTTAACGTCTTATTTTTGGCTTTTTGTTGAGTAAAATACGTCTACGAAAATAGACAACACTAGCCGATGTGCCCGGCCCTCTTCGTCCGGGCTATTTAGGGATTTTTTTGTGATCGTCTCCGCCTGTGCAAACTATTGTTCGATCGGCCCGGAAACATGCCTATATGAGCAAATATGGTCAAGGTCAAGGACATGGTCGCACGTGAAATTGGACCCACCCATATTGTTCCCGGGATCAAAGTAGGCCTACATTATACCAAATTTGAGTCGGACTGGTCGAGGTCCAGAAAGATGCCTATATGAGCGTATATGAGCAAGGTCAAGGTCAATTACAAGGTCGCAATTGAAGTTGGACCCGCCCATATTGTTCCCGTGATCAAAGTAGAACCAGCTACCAAATTTGAGTGGGATCGGTCGAGGTCCAGAAACATGCCTATATGAGCGTATTTGAGCGAGGTCAAGGTCAAGAACACGGACGAACGTGAAATTGGACCCGCCCATATTGTTCCCCGGATCAAAGTAGGCCGACACACCAAATTTGAGTCGGATCGGTTGAGCAGTTTTTCGAGTCTATAACACAAATACATACATACAGACAGAAGTTCCAAAATATATAATAGACTATCCGATGAGCCCGACGTTGTCCGGGCTATTCAAAAACCAAATTTCAAGTCGATAGTTCCACCCGTTTCCGAGATCTGGTCTGCGCATGCGCGAAGCTGGCGTCGCACGGGCTCGGCGACCCGATAAAATTCGTATCCGGGGCAAGATACATTCACATACCAAATTTCAAGTCAATAGCTCCACCCGTTTCCGAGATCTCGTCTGCGCATGCGCGAAGCTGGCGTCGCACGGGCTCGGCGACCCGATAAAATTCGTATTCGGGGCAAGATACATTCACATACAAAATTTCAAGTTGACAGCTCCACCCGTTTCCGAGATCTGGTCTGCGCATGCGCGAAGCTGGCGTCGCACGGGCTCGGCGACCCGATAAAATTCGTACTCGGGGCAAGATACATTCACATACCAAATTTCAAGTCGATAGCTCCACCCGTTTCCGAGATCTCGTCTGCGCATGCGCTGCACGGGCGTCGCACGGGCTCGCCAATACGACAACGACCACCGCCTGGTCAAACTACACACACGTACCAAGTTTCGTCCCGATCGGTCGAGAATCGTAGATTTGTATTAATGACAAAAAGACAGACAAACAGACAGACAGAGGTCTTCAAAATATATATGAGACTAGCCGATGAGCCCGACGTTGTCCGGGCTATTCAAAAACCAAATTTCAAGTCGATATTCAAAAACCAAATTTCAAGTCGTCCGGGCTATTCAAAAACCAAATTTCAAGTCGATAGCTCTACCCGTTTCCGAGATCTGGTCTGCGCATGCGCGAATCTGGCGTCGCACGGGCTCGCCGACCCGATAAAATTCGTATCCGGGGCAAGATACATTCACATAGCAAATTTCAAGTCGATAGCTCCACCCGTTTCCGAGATCTCGTCTGCGCATGCGCGAAGCTGGCGTCGCACTGGCTCGGCGACCCGATAAAATTCGTATCCGGAGCAAGATACATTCACATAGCAAATTTCAAGTCGATAGCTCCACCCGTTTCCTAGATCTCGTCTGCGCATGCGCAAAGCGGGCGCCGCACGGGCTCGCCAATACGACAACGTCCACCGCCTGGTCAAACTACACACACGTACCAAGTTTCGTCCCGATCGGTCGAGAATCGTAGATTTGTATTAATGACAAACAAACAGACAGACAAACAGACAGACAGACAGAGGTCTTCAAAATATATATGAGACAAGCTGATGTGCCCGACTTCGTCCAGGCTATTTAGGTATTTCTTTGTGAGCACCTCCGTCTGGGCAGGATATATATTGACTTTGATTGGTCCAGATACATGCCTATATGAGTGTATATGTGCAAGGTCAAGGAGACGGTCGATCATGAAATTAGACCCACCCATTATGATCTCAGGATGAAAGTAGATCTACATATCAAATTTGAGTCACATCAGTCAAGCTGTTTTTGAGACTATAACATACATATTTACATAAGTTCCATAATATATAATAGATAGCAGGTTAGCCCGCCACTGACGTGGTTGGTCAGAAACATGACATTTAAAAAAATATTTTGTTTGTATTTTATTTTATATTTTTTTCGGGCGGAAAAACTGACCCGATAAAATCCCCCCCTTCCCTTTCTATGAACGACAGCACAACACGCATTTTTTGTTTTTCATGAATTAATTCATGGTACCCGTCCCTCAAAGACTGACCCGATGAAAAATTCCCCTGTTCCTAGGACATATATGACACAACAACCCATTCTGCCTTTTTAATCGAGATAATTGCATTCCGCGTTTCGTTTTGCATCCGTATTTTACGCATGGGTAGCGTTTAGCAGCTTCGATGAAATCCCCCTTCTCTTCCTATGAAAGACAGCACAACACGCATATATTGTTTTTCATGAATTAATTCATGGTACCCGTCCCTCAAAGCCTGACCCGATGAAAAATTCCCCTGTTCCTAGGACATATATGACACAACAACCCATTCTGCCTTTTTAATGGAGATAATTGCATTCCGCGTTTCGTTTTGCATCCGTATTTTACGCATGGGCAGCCGTTTAGCAGCTTCGATTGTAATAAAGAGCGTTGGTTCTTAACACCTCCGAATATGGTCAATATAAAGATCGATGATGCCTTAACCCCCGAAGTGGCGTTTGCGGTGATTTTGATTATTGGGAGTGGAGAATCGGTGCTCAGAGCTTGTCCAAAATGCGACGTCGACACTCCACGTGGTTTTTTACACTTATATACGAAATTTGGTCTCGATCGGTGCAGCCGTTTTTGATTCTATAAATGACATACAGACAGACAGAGGTCTTCAAAATATATATGAGATAAAATACAAGACAGATAACTCTATATATCCCGTCTACGCTCACGCTTTACGAAGTCCAGCGCAATGAAATTTCACTATTGTTAACCGGCTGTTGACTCATGGAAATGTCGGGCCTGCAAAAGGCGTTATTTTTCAAACTAGCTGGCGACTTTGTGAATTTTGATAGGCGTAACACAGCTTATTGGATAAGCATAGAAAGGCAGTGTAATTCGTCGAAATTAATGACAAGTGGTGCAAATTTCAACTTAATGCATAGTTTGTTGTGTTTATCTGTGTATACTTTCACAAAATTGGCAGTTTGATCCATGTACCATGGCAAATATCAGCAATAGTTTTACCCGTATAGAACGATTAATGTGGATAGAACCGACTCGATCAGGAGAGAACCCAAACAATAATCAAAATTCGCGGTTCTTGTCGTTGTTATGACTCGCACAATGAATTTTTCGTTATTAACACGCTCATTGGTGCCACAGATTGTTATCGGATCGAAAATAACTAATCGAATTATCAACTAGATGCCTCAAAATTGCGTTTTAACTGTCAAAAAGTCGTGAAAATGTATAATTTCGATCAGCAAGAACCGTCACAAATCAGTCAAGAACCACCACAAACCGGCGATAGAACGATTTCCGATGTAACAGTTCCTACACAGTGGGTTTGTGCTATGAACACAGATTTGGATCTTTTAGTATGATTTTCAATATATTTTATGGAACCTTGTATTTAGAACTTGATACACCCCCTCCCCCACCCTGTCCCTATCCCGCCGCTCGATCGAGCATGTCTCAAGACAAGTTGTTATGTCGCATTTCATCTGCGTTTTACATTCTCACAGGATGGATGTTACTAACGTAAGCGCGACGCTTGATTTCATCAATTAAATACCGTTCTATTCTAGATGTTCATTGGTGAGTACATGTAGTTCCCTTAGGACATGTTCAGATAATATATCCAACAAACGACCATACGTCATTTTGTTGAACTTATAATCGGACTATAACAACTGAATCTTACCGCCAATGAATATGAACCATTCTGCTCTAGAAATATTTTGTTTTCTGTCTGTCGTCTGCTCTTGTTACATGAACACCCCTCTAAATGTATATTAGACCTTTCCGAATGTACACTTTCAAAACTGGATGGGAGAATCCATTTAGTGCAGAAAGGGTTAAACTAAGACGTTTCCAACAGGGACGAACACAATAGAAGGAGAAGAGGAAGTACCCGGATGACTGCTAGACATCGTTACATTCTCGAATCCGGATAGCATCACTTTGTGAGGACAACTGCAACTCGTCATTTATCTGAAGAATACCAGCTGTACCACGGCGGAAATACTTTTAATTGTCTAATCATAACAGTCTGAGCCATCGATGACTCAAGTTTGTCTCAAGGAGAATATCATAGATCACATATTTGCGGCATACATTTGAATGTCCTTGACGACTGATTACATATTGTGATCACGCACCATCGTACCCTGTGTTGAGCATAATCCACCGATATCTCATTACAGATTTAGAGTACATTTCACCAGAAACTATTCAAGAACAATATGTTGTATGGACGCAGAATTACATGGACACCTTACAAAACACAATCGGCATGGTACGAATTGTAATCTCTATAAGTCATTTCGGCCAATTTGGCCGGTTACTTCATGTGACTTTTTCATCTGACGTGTGTGTCGGATAATTGATCTGGAGGATTTATGTAAATGTTAGCCCAAACTACATTTCCAAGTAACGATGGTTTTGTTGTTTATTTTGAGGAATAATACCGCGTCAGATGAATTCAGCCCAAATATGTTAACAGTTGTCGTGTCAAACATTCGGCAGTAGGTTAGCGTTATTTAGTATTTGTGGATGTCCTTTAACATGGGGAAAATAGACTAACTGCGCTTGAACGAGCATGTGAATTTGTCGTTTTTAAAGTACAGCAACTTGATAATCAATAACAGAGGCATTCTCTGTCAAATAAGGTCGCTCTATTTACGGTATTAATTGCGGAACTTTCTAAAGTAAACTACGCGTAAACGGATACATACGGTAAATTCTAGAATGTGCCGGAATCGATCTAATCGCCCCAGGGCCAACTCGCCCAGTCGACATGTGTCAATTCGGTACCTACTATAACATGTACCCGAGTCCGATACGGAATAAAAGATGTATACGGGTGTTATATAGCGTTTGGTCCGTTGTTTCTCAATGAATATTATTGAAATTTGGTGTATATGTCCGGGCTGGGACATGGAATACAACAACGTTTGAATTGTTTTTAAATTTACAAATTTGTTGATTTTATTCAATTTGTTTTCGTTCTGAAAACACACTATAAAGTGTATATAATATAATAACGAACACGAGACATACATAATTTATAAACTGTTAACAAAAGATATCAAATTCAATACATGACAAAGATGACTCAGTGGAGTTTATAAAGTGAACATAAAAACATTGAGGTAAGAATCTTTTTAAGGAATGCAACTTTATTTAATGATAATAAACACATAAATTAAAATAACAAACATGAGCCATATATGATTTATAAACTGTTAACAAAAGATATCAAACTCAATACATGACAAAGATGACTCAGTGAAGTTTATAAAGTGAACATACAAATATTAAGGTAAGAATCTTTTCAAGCATTACTAAACCGTTTAGCACAGACCACAGTCCACTTCACTCATCCGATCATCACCAAACTTCATATTTATCTTGATATTGATCTATCAGATGAGAGCTATCAAATATTTTTTTAATTTCATAGGAAAAAATGGTCGCCAGCGGCCATATTGCATTTACGTTATATTTTATCGCGTCATGTCGATATCTAGTATTACTTAGAAATTTCACCTTTCCAGATTCATAATTGCTCCATTGACTGTAACAGATGAAATTATTCCCCTCTTCGGATAGAGTGTCACTGAAACTTTATTTTGTCAGACTGTCTGTATAATCACTGATTATATATGGCAATAATCTGTAATAAGATGTAGCACTATTTTATTTTATATTTACATGCAGTGCTGTTTTTATACATCAATTCTAATCCCCCTAGATCATCATGTGATCGATCATACATCGCGCGAGGACCTGGTTGAATTAAGGGGGTTTTATGGATCACTTCTGTCCTCAAGCTAGATTATACTTATGACATTTAATGGCATGTTTCTAACGTGGAGGGTTAGATATGCTTGAGAAACCACCACTCTTTAATTCACACCAAGTTCTCAGCTGTCATGTTCGGATATTAGAACCCATAGCCATGATATATGGTTTATTTTGTGTATACTAGTAATATAGTTATTTTCAGTACCTTTATATACCAGTACTGTGTATAACAATGCATATAAATTAATCCATGTATACATGTATATTGATTCAACGGATTCAGTGGTTTTGTCCATCAGTCTATCAAATTTGCGGGGAAAACATGGCCACAAGCAGTACACCCTGCTAAATTTCGAATTTGAATCAATTGGCGCACCCTGCAGCCAGCATTTATTGGAGAACTTTTTCTTATGTGGATATTTTGGGTCACCGCTAGATGTGAGCCATATTTTGTTCTCAAACTGTCCTTGTGAAGACATCACTGCCAGCGGTGATCTTCAATTTTACTATTTTTATGGCTAAATAATTTGGTTGATCCTACAGACGAGACCCCTTCAGCTGTCATGTTCGGATATTAGAACCGATAGCCATGATATATGGTTTATTTTGTGTATACTAGTAACATAGTTATTTTCAGTACCGTTATATACCAGTACTGTGTATAACAATGCATATAAATTAATCCATGTATACATGTATATTGATTCAACGGATTCAGTGGTTTTGTCCATCAGTCTATCAAATTTGCGGGGAAAACATGGCCACAAGCAGTACACCCTGCTAAATTTCGAATTTGAATCAATTGGCGCACCCTGCAGCCAGCTTTTATTGGAGAACTTTTTCTTATGTGGATATTTTGGGTCACCGCTAGATGTGAGCCATATTTTGTTCTCAAACTGTCCTTGTGAAGACATCACTGCCAGCGGTGATCTTCAATTTTACTATTTTTATGGCTAAATAATTTGGTTGATCCTACAGACGACACCCCTTGTCCGATCGTCATCAGATTCCACAATTATCTTCTGTATAACCAGGGTGAGAGTAATCTAATTTTACCGAATTTCGTTAAAAAACATTACCACAGGCAGCAATTTGGTATCTTACTCTTTGATCCTCTTTTGCATGACTGAATTGTTTAGCAACTGTACAGACATATCCCTCATCTGGTTGTTATATACATGTATATCTCTTCATGCGGATAGCCAGTATTACGTATAGGTACTTCAACTTTCTGCATTCCTGTCATCATTTGAAATATAAAAATTTACCTGATACATGCACCCTTCAAAATTTGTTTCGTCGTATCTATTTTAATGACCCGTATGGTAATATTGATACAGATATATTTGTCAAACATTTCTTTGTACAATATACAGGTATTTAGTTTGTAACTAAATCTAGAAATATATAATAGTAGCTCGTGGACCCCACTTCGTCCGGGATGTTCCCCTCTGATTTTCGGAGAAATGCGCGATTTAACCTTGAATTGACTATTTTAAAGGTGAAGGTCATGTCGGGGTCACGATTTGACCCGTCCAAAACACTCCCCGGACAAAAGTCACGACAAAAGTACCCGTCGAAATCCGCCCGGCTTTATACCCGATTTGACCTTGAATTGACAATTTTGAATGTCAAGATCAGGTCAGGGTCATGATTTGACCCACCCGAAACACTCCTGGGACAAAAGTAACAGTAGGTATCAAATTTCGTTGAAATACTTCCGTTTTACCAGATTTGACCTTGAATTGATCTTTTTGAATGTCAAAGTCAGGTCGGGATCAAGATTTGACCCGTCCAAAATACTCCCTGGAAATAATTTCCCCTAGGTATCAAATTTCGTCAAATCTGTCCGGTAGTTTTCCCGGCCATAGCTAACAGACAAACAGACAGACAAATGTCCAAAATATATATTAAACTAGCTGATGTACTCGACTTCGTTCGGGCTAGTTAGGGATTTTTTTTGTGATCGCCTCCATCTGGACAGTACCCAGTATATACAGCGTCTGGCCAAACTATTGTTCAATTGGTCCAGAAACATGCCTATATCAGCACGTTCGAGAACATGGTCCCACGTGAAATTGGACCCGTCCATATTGCTCCCGGGATCGAAGTAGTCCTACACACAAATTTTTAGTCGGATCGGTCAAGGTCCAGAAACATGCCTATGAGCGAGGTCAAGTTGACACGTTAAATACCAAATTCGAGCAGTGTTAGAGTCTATAACACATACACACATGCATTCACGCATACACACATACATACAGACAGGTGTTTCAAAATGTATAATCGATAGCTACAACAATTCTATGGTAGATAGTTCACGGCCGACCTGATGCATGCATCTTAGTTTTCTTGTGTCTAGATGGTCCCGGAAATGGCTCACATCTTGAAATTGCAGTCTCTGATTCGTCATTGTCAGTGTAAACCCGGTTTAACTCTTTCTATGCGAAATGGATTCTCCCACCCAGTCGTAAAAGCATACATTGTAATAGTATATTATTCATTTTGAGGGGTGTTCCGGTATACAAGCAGAACGAAAAACAGATAATACAAGAGCAGAATAATTCATAATCATTAGTGGGACATGTCCAGATAATAAGTTCACCATGTTTGTTGAACTTAGTATCTGAACTTGTCCTAAGGGAACTACTCACCAATGAGTATTTAGTACAGAAAATGTTAACCAGCTGTTTGATAGCTAAAACCAGATTAAACTCGACTAATTCGTAATCTTCGGTATCGCCCAGGTCAAGGGCGACCTGTTTTAGTTGTGGCGTTTATATCGTCGAGCAGTGAAACGCTGATAATTAAGAGAAAGCATATCTTAAAGAAATATAATATAGACACACGTATTTTATTTATTAAATGAGTATTTAGTAATATAGACACACGTATTTTATTTATTAAATGAGTATTTAGTACTGAAAGTGTTAACGCAAACATATCTCGTAACACCGATTTCGAACACTTTGGTAGACTGATAATGAAGTTGGTTGCAGGAGGTTAGCTATGTATAGTTCTTGTTATTGTTATTGGAACTTCTGGAAATCGGTTTAGTTGTAACTGGCTATCAACTTGAATCATCGCAGTCGATTTTATTATACGATTGGACATCTTCCAGCAGTGGTAGTTTAATGCTTATACGTACGTTACAAGCCACAAACTGTAGGCGGTATCTCTATTGTTTGTTCTTGGGTAAGCAGGGGGGGGGGGTCGGAAAAAATTTTCAGGCACGTATGGCATTTTTTCCCTTTCGATCATTTTTTGTACCCACCAACCCCCACCGCCAAATTTTTTTCCGTTTACGGCAGTTTTTTCCGACCATTTTTTGACACCCACCCCCCCCTTTTAACACTAAAACAGAGATTTGCGGGGGGAAATTCACTGTAAACAGCTGTATATGAATTTATGTGCATACTATTTATCATGGATGTTAACATGGTCCATGGACATGTAAATAGGAATGAGTCATTTTGAGGTCATTCAGCCAAAAAACCATGGCTGCCAGCGGCCATCTTGGATTTCAGAATTTGCAACAAAATACAACACGATAACTGCCTGCAGTCAGTTTACCAGTTAGAATTACATTATTTCTCTCATTCAAAGTGGTTTTGAAGCCCAACTCATTGCCAAAACACTAAAAAAACAAGCAGAATTTTTTTGTTTAGTTGCGGAAAAAATTGCTTGTTGGTGGCTTTGACCACCCACTCACCCCGGCATACGTGCCGGAATTTTTTTGTTCACCCCCCTCCCTGGGGTAAGTGGTTTTTATTTTATTTCCCTATGCCGTATTATTGAAGATGAGCATCTTTCTAGTGAATTACATGTATTAAATCATTATATTACTCGACTCAAGAAAACGAGAGTTAGGATATGATAGGATAATTTTGTTCTTCAATATACAGATACACAACACAGAAACAAAAAGAAAGTTTTGTAGTGTATTAGTTCAATAAAACTGTTTACCTGCCATCGCCATGATATAACTTTCCCTCGCATAAACGTAAAGTAGTGTATGTACTGTTATGTACTTGTGACAATTTACAAATTTTCAGAAGTTCTTGGTACCTAAATACAACATACAATCATTCGCGCTGTGGAACTTGCGTGCATGACGTTGTTTGATTGAAATCACATCGTGTTTCCATTTCGTATGGAAGCAAATTTCAATGCGCTGCCACAATATTATTGAAAAATAGCGATAGATGCTCTTTTAATCTGTCAGTTGGGTGTAAGGACAAGGAATTGATGCTGAGTTGTCTGCGTTCCATTGAGGATGGATGCAAATTGGGCAGACATTTTGATGTATGGAACGCTTTCATACAAGTTTTTAGTCCAGTTATAATTGTAACTAAGTGTAGTCTGGGGCTAGCTATCGAAAATTTCGTTATTGTTGTTATGTTGATGCAGCATTCCCTATTAGGATCCTCGTGCAGATAGGTTTATAGTTGACATAAATATTAACATATATATGTTGATATTGGACTTATTTCATTCTGAAATAAGCCCATAGTCGACTTATACCCGTTATTCCGTTTTATGGCGCAGACGTCAATGAAAACACGTTAATAAAGAGCGTACATCTGGTAGTTCGATTTAGGTTCATATAGAGCGTAATTCAGATTCAAATAATGCCGATATGGGCGTATTTGTGTTTTTGAAATATGAGTTTATTCTCAGGAGAACAGGCTGTGTGGTGGTGGTGATGATGTTAATTCACGATTTATTTATCATCAAAGCAATGCATAGTCGGAGGGAAACATAATCCAAAAATAACGTACGAACGATAATCCGCAAGTGAGTTACAATGGAGAGATTCCGCTTCTAGCGTTTATATGGAACTTATATATTGTGCGCGTGTATCCTTGGTGAAATACATATATATTCTTATGTGGCATGTGGATGAAATAATATACGTCGATAACGCTACTTGTAAAGTTGTAATACATGTAGACGACGAAACATACAAGTGTTAGATTATAGACACAAACTGTTCTGCATCGGCACACAACTGTTTATTATGGTCACGACTTCTAATCCATCACTCTTCGTGGTTCGATCGGAGTATCATCTTACCGCATTGATGTGACTTATATATAGGTATTACGTTACATTATATTACGCGTTTCTGTTGGGAAATTAGATAATCCCGATTTGAGGAAAAAATTTAAATGATAATATCTCGAATGTTACCTATATATTCAATCAATATGCATATGCAATGACCATGCACACCGAAGTGTTAAAAAATACTAAACAGATCAACAATCCATTTATATTCACACTAGCCTGTTCTCGTGAAAATAAGCACAACCTGTCTTATTTTAATGAGCGCAATAAGCTCATATTGGCATTATTTAACATCAAGATACGCTCAAATGGACATAAAACGCGGTTTTAGAACAGTCCAATATGGTACTATTTCCATACGAAATAAGCCCATGTTGGCATTATTTAATCTAATAAACGACTTACCAGATTCCGACTCTTTATTATTTGTTGTTACTGCGGCCTACGCCATAAAACGGAGTAACGGGTATAAATCCACTATGGGGATTATTTCTGAATAAAATAAGTGAAATATCAACCCATGTGAATATTTAGGTCCAATATGAACCTATTTGCACGAGGATATGTTGAAATCACAGACCAGAATTTTTTTTTAATAGAAGTACACCTCGTGTCTACAAGTATCGATTGTGGAACACACATGTCAGCCGCTTCCAGATGACGAGTCATGTATAACCACGTGATATGTGGGGTTAGATCTACAATCATCCGTAGACGCACACTCACTGGAAGCGGGATATCTCTAATGCTGCTGAGGTATTTCCTCAGTACCTGGATCTCAACTTTGACTCAAATGGAAATTACACTCAAGATTGTGTGATCCACATTACAAGGTACTGGTAAAGAACTGAAATCAGTAAAATCTACTCGGACTGGGTCATCAAATGTTATCTAGCATGTGCACTGACAGACAGATAGACATAATTTAAAGGCCCACTTAATTTTCGATCGCATTATATAAGATATATTCCATATGATATACCTTTTGAAAGAGGAAGCTGTGCTCAAGTTTCATCTAAACTGTACTGCAAATTCTATTTTTTCGATGGAAGGAGAATAACTCTTCATCTTAGTTTGAATATGTTGCATTATGGGAGCGAAACGGGTGAAATGTTTGTATGATTTCAGCTTTTTTTCTATTACTCTATGGGCACCTTCTGAAACACAGACGTTCCAAATGGTGATGAATTATAGTATTTTAAGCATATTTATGTCATAGATTGCTATTAAAACCGTATATCAAGGCACTATAAAAATAATCGGTGACTCTAAAATTAAATGGGTCTTTAAAAACCGTGCTCAGAGCTCGTGATTTTGGAGATATAGTTTAGAGTCGGACATTTTGAATGAGTTGCCTTCACAAGGGGTAACAGATATCCGAATATGTCCAAAGACCATAGGCGGCAAAATGTACCTTTGCACTGTCATCTTCAGATCTTCAATCCGAGATCACAAGTGGGATTCGATTTATTTAATAGAAATATGAACACTAAATTCAGACAAACGCTATTTGAACAATTGGCGGCTCCAACGTGGCCTGTATATGTTAATAACATAAAGCCATCTTGTTATATTTGATTCAATTGAATATACTTTCTAGTCTGAGTGTGAGCAGGAAAATTATTTTTTATAGATCGCAGCATCGTAGATAAACTCACGCAAAGAGACAGCTAGGACACACATATATTCTAACCTTCATGATCTTAACCCCATACAATATTTGAAAGCAATCGGGTATCAATAACTAAAGTTATCACTGCATACCGACCTATTCGGTGCCATCTCTATGTTCAGATTGTTTGATAATCCGAAGGTCGAATGTCATATATTACGAAGGCCCAATAACTCGAATGTGCAATATCACTATGGTTCAATTATCCGAATGTCCTAGCTACCGAAGACCCAATACCACGAAGTTCCGATACTAGAAAGTCCAATACTCAGACACCCGTGTGGGTGCGCAGTAGAATGGGCCTAACGCCCCACTGAGAGGGGTAAGAATCCCTAGTGTGGCACCCTGTTTGCCGTGGAGTGAATCCCGTGAAGTGTGGTGTATGAGTCCAGGTTGTACTCGGGTTGTCGTACCACGTGAGGCATCGCCGCATCGACTTCTAGGTGCGACTTAGCTCACGGCCCTCTTTCTGGATCTGGATCTGGATAAATACGTCCAAGTAACCAATTTGGTATGATAGGACGGGCGGTGGGCGATGTTAATGCGCGGCGCCAACAGCTGCTGCAGATGTTTCTGATAGCGCAGCTGCGAATTCTTCTGGTGTGTTTAGTGCAACAACGTCTTGGTGTAATTTGTTCCAGTACACTGCTGTGTCCACAAAGAATGAATGTTTGTACTGGTCACAGGACGTTGATGGTATTTCAAAGCACTTATTATTGTTCGTCTCTCTCCTCTCAAGGATATTTGTTGTTTGATGGTCCTTGAATTGTTTTGGTTTGATTCTCCTCCTTGCCTTAGCCTTAGTTAGGCAGTTGTTTGTTTGTATAGCCGGTACCAGACCCTCTGCCACCTTATAAAAGTAGGTCAGGCGCTGTGTTTTTCGACGAGCATGAAGTGTTGGTAATTGTTGTTCTTTCAACATTCTCGTCATGCTGCCCTCTTCTCTTGACCTGTAGTCTCCAGTGATGAATCTTGCTGCCTTTTGTTGAATCTTTTCAAGGAGATCTATATTTTTCTGCTGGTAGGGGTCCCATATTATAGCTCCATAGTCCATTATTGATCTTACTAATGATATGTAGGCAGTTCTCTTGGATTTTTCTGGCATAAACTTCAGATTTCTTCTGAGAAAGCCGAGTGTGGCACTAGCTTTCTTGGCCGTGTTGTTCACTTGTGATGTCCATTTCAAGTCTTTAGAAATCTGGATAGCAAGATATGGGTTGGTGTTGACTTGGCTGAGTATTTCGCCATCCAGCGTGTAGTATTTGCTGTGTTTTCCTTTTAGACTCATCACGTAGCATTTTTTGGCGTTGAATGTCATGCCCCAGTTTTTTGCCAATGTCTCAAGGCTCTTTAAGTCGTGTTGGAGTGTGACCTGGTCTTTGGTGGAGTTTATTTGTCTGTATAGCAGACAGTCATCTGCGAAGAGTCGTACTGTTGATGACACTGTGTCCGGTAAATCATTAATATGGCAAAGGAACAGGAGAGGACCCAATACTGTTCCCTGCGGTACTCCGGAGTCCACGTCTACCTCGGTGGAACTGTGGCCTTCCAGCACTACTTTCATTTTTCTTTTGGTGAGGAAGGATGTTAGCCATGTGTGTAGTTGCCCTCTTATACCGTATTCTTCCAGTTTGTATAGCAGCTTGTTGTGTGGAACTGTATCAAATGCCTTTGAAAAGTCCAGTATTATCAGATCTGTTTGTTTACTGGCATTGAAGTTTTTTAGAAGATCGTTGGTTGTTGTCAGTAGCTGTGTTTCACATGAATGTCCTGATCGAAATCCATGGTTGAGGTGGGTGAGGACTTTATTTTCTTCTAGATGTTTCATGATGTGCTTGCATATTATGTGTTCGAGGATTTTGCATGATACTGATGTTAATGACACTGGCCTGTGGTTCTCTGGTTCTCTGGTTCTTTGGTCCTACATCTTTTCAAGATGGGTGGCAGAGTTGACCCGGCTCATCAATCGGCTAGTCACGCCTCTACACAGTGTTTCAGATTCAATTTGTGTTATATGTTGTATTGTTTGTCTGATGGTTGAAGTACTGTTTCTGTTTGTTTCACGTATATGGATGTGTTCTCTGTCTCATCGGTGATGAGTGTTGAATCATTTATTGTTTACGCCTCTCTCAATGTGGGGAGGGTGTTACATGCAGTGGCTAAACCGGTCACCCCTTCAGATATGTACCAGTGACTGACCCTCTCCTGATTGAATGTTCAAAGAAAGTTAAATTTGATGTTTTCTTGCAGTTAACCCTTTACCCAACAGAACGCCCAGAAACGCCCTAACAGCCTAAATTATCTTCGGTCTGTCTCAATAAAACCATGGAAATATGGGTATCATTGGAACCGGCTCATTGAGTACATTGTGATAGTTACAGTTATGCCCTGTGCCAATGCATTCTCTTATATATGCGAGTCGACCATAGGTCGCCTCGCATATATAAGAGAATGCATTGGCCTAAAAAAAACTTTTTTTTAACACTTTTTACCATTTTTTCTTTAATATGTGTTAAGCCAATGCATTCTCTTATATATGCGAGGCGACCTATGGTCGACTCGCATATATAAGAGAATGCATTGGCACAGGGCCCTTCTGTTGGGTAAAGGGTTAACAGCTACAGCACAAACACCAGTCACGGTTGCTCCTCACAAAACATTGAATAGAAGCAGAGCAGTTTTAAGAACCCGCGATATCTTAGACTCTTCTGAGTCGGAGATATTCGCTGAGTTGGCACCACCGGAAATTACTGATGTTCGCAGGTGTACTAAGACAGTTGATGGAGTAAAATCTCATGTGTGCATTGAAAGTTGGATATATGAAGATAGATTTGTCTTCATATATTCCAAATCCTTTACGATGTTTTAAATGTCCGAGGGGTATGGCCATGGTCGTTGTAAAAGTAACTAAACCATATGTGTACGCTGTTCTGTGTCTAGTCATGATCAAAAGTATTGTACTAAACCAGCAATGTGTCAAAACCACCTAGGTTCACATAATACAATGGATCGTCCATGTCCAATATGTGACTATGAATTAAAAATTCAGCGGTGTAACGCTGAGAAACATCTATCACAATTCGATGCAAATAAAATAGTTAGTGGTCGACCATCAATTCGACCAGTCACATACTCTGCTGTCGTTTCTACAAAAAAAGTGTGCTGATGCCAGCACTTAGAAAGACCACGTCCAAATCAACACAATTCATGTATCACAAGCGACACAACTTGACGTAACTGATATAACACCTGTCCCATAACTTGTATCACATGGAATGGAAACGTCTGCCGAAGACGCACCTGTTGCCCACAAACAATCCACCACTCAAGTTACGGCAGTTACTGCAACAAATCGCCAAAGTTTCTCAGAAAGGGGGGGTTCATATTTGAAATATCAAAATTTGACCAGATGCTTGATGAGAAACGATTAACACTAAACGACACCAAACTGTATAATGGATTGAGACTGTCGGTTGGGTGAAAGATGACAGTGGACCAGCATGATAAGATCGTCGCGATGCTATTAGAATCGTTATCGCCAGCAAGCTATGAGTCTATGAACTATAGCGATGTCCTGTGTTAGTGTTTGTTCATTAGGTTTTCGGTTCTTTTTCGATTTTGAAATGACATTATTTTATAACATTTTGGTTACCGACCCACAATTCCACTTTGTGTCATTTGATCGGAACCAAAGTATAATGTATGTTTCTCTATCCCAAATACAAGTACAGCTCAAGTTCAGATATGGGCTCGGTCCAATGAATTTTGTATGAGGTATAGCCTGTTTCGTCTTAGAATTTACCCGAACTGATACATTTTATAGGAAAACAAGCCTAGTGCCGCAGCCGTGCTCTTCTTTGTTTTGTTTTTGATTTTGCTGTGGACATCCACTGTCAGTGTGATAACACTGGGCGGTAAAAAAAAACGTACCCAGAGTACAGAGATTCATCACTGAAAATTCAGTCTATAAATGCATCAACTGCCATGAGGCACGCGTGCATGCGAACGCTGCTATCTTCCGCGTTATCAATATCGACTTCCTGTTCAGCTGTGTTGTCTCATTATAAGATACATTCAAAATAACCACCGTGTAGGTATGTCCGGTTAAGCCTGTTTGATCCACCGCTATTGTGTAACTCAACATGACATCACACACACGCAGGAAAGTGGCTGGCGATCACAACAGAGCGTTGTAAGATTAGTAACAATAAGACTCAAGTCAGACCAGTGCGTGCTAAGATCGTCGCGAAGCTATATATCGGGAGCCTTCCTGGCAGTGAACGACGAGTCTGATCTATTGCGGTGTCCAATGTTAGAGGCGGACTCTTGGCATCAGTATACGTTCTCCGGAAAGCCTAACTCTTTAACAATCGATATATGTTATGGGTGTATGAGATTTGGTACAGACCAATAATTATAGGCGTCAACACGACACTGTAGTGAGGATACGTGACGTTTCCACGCCTGTTAGGCGTTATTTATCGATCATCCTCGATTGGATACAGAAAGCTCCGGAAAGTTAAAAAAAAAGTTTGTAATCTCGTGTAGGAAGAAGTCTTTCTTTGACATACAAGTCGAGAGTTTAGCTACACAAAACTACTAATATCGTGAACGCGAGCAGATACGCACGCCATATATGCACTCGTGATATTCCACATTCCTGATTTCGTGTTCGCTTCTTGGTGATGCACATGCGTAGGTCTTGTATTGTTGTTTTTGTTTGGGTGTTGTGTGTTCCAATGGCGACGTCCGTGAATGAGACATGTGGACGCGTGTGTTCTTGTTCTAGATTCTCTGGTTATTGGAGAATGCGCTGTGATCGACCTGGGACTCTGACTGATATTCCACACCTCGCAGACGAACACGTC
Source organism: Siphonodentalium dalli (assembly GCA_032622095.1). Taxonomy (NCBI): domain Eukaryota; kingdom Metazoa; phylum Mollusca; class Scaphopoda; order Gadilida; family Siphonodentaliidae; genus Siphonodentalium; species Siphonodentalium dalli. Next base: position 156,855,370 of record CP136063.1, read on the forward strand.
GCAGCAAATATAACCGAAATGTGAGTATACACCTGAACATAGGGCTACACGTTTCCTTCTATACTGCATCTTCAATTTCATACGCCAACTACAGTTCTTTAACCTGGCTAATTTGAATCGCGTATAATTCGGAAAGAGTGATTCGGTAGACCAATAAATATAATAAATATTAATATGCAGACATTATATACCATGCCAAAGTAGATGCAATCTTTTCCGATTTTTGTTTCAATTTTTGTGCACAGGCTGAAGGGGACAGCGGCTTTTTATAAAAACTAACAAGAAACGCGCTTTGGTGGACACCATCATCGCAATGCGATCTGGTCGTGTGGGCGTATGTTTTAAGGCTGATTTCATCATGAGGGAAGAAAGTACAATCCACAAAGGCCGGATTCGGTAGAAACGGATGAACGTTAAAAATTGGCCTCTAATGGTGTAGTATCTCGTTGCATTAAACGCAGACCAATACAGATCAATATGTAGTATCTTCAATTAATAATAGTTTTATATCACATGAAACCCCTATTATATCATTTAAAATACCATTACATATTTCCTTATCTCTCACTAGTCATATATCACTTGGCATCGCGCCAACAAAATCAAACGCGTGTCTTTACATTGATTCATGCGAATTATTACTATTTCGAAAATCCGCATATGACGCCAACACCATTAAAGTTAAAGTACTATCCATGTGCACAAAGAGACAAATTGGGCACTCAGCTATTTTCCGTTGCCAGCCCCAGAGTGCGCAATACACACTAAACACAAAAGGGGTATTTCGTATCTTGTTGGGGGTATTTGGTACCCCATTTGGCTGCAGATATGAGCCATCTCCCTGTGTGGTAAATCTGGGGGTAGCATCTCTTCTCCTTAAGGGGGTAGAAAGTTACCACCCATAGGGAGGAGGGTATTTAACACTTTTGAGGGGTAACTCAACCCTTTTGGGTAGTCAAGTTAATCAGCTAATATAACATACAAGAGGGGTAACAGTAAATCTTCCAGGGGATGGCTCGTCTGCAATCATAACGGGGTAGGGGTGACAACCTGGAGGGGTAACTCAATCGCATCTGAGAGGTACTTATAACATCACAGAGGGGTAACACGAACACTCCAGTGGCGGCTCAGCTGTATACCATAATTGGTTCCCCAATGTTTTTCCACCAGGCAGAACCATTGGGTTCTTCAGTAATACAATTTGGTCCTGCACAATCCCGTTGATTTGGTCCTTTCCCGATAATCAATTGGTTCCAATTTGATTTCCCAAAGAGTTCTCTGCCAGATTTCAAGCTGAAAAGAAGAAACCAAAATGTTTATTCTCACCTGAATACAGAGTAACACTTCACCGCTGATCTTCTCTAGATAATGAACCAACTGATGATTGTATTTAATAATGCGTTAAAGGGGCACAATGCATTCGCAGTTGGTACATGATAAAACTAGAAATGTTTCTAGGAACATGATTATCGCGAGGAAGATGGAAAAGACATTGAGATTTTAGAAAATGTTACATGTTGAAACAATTTTCTTTAAACTAACACAGTTTTATAAGCCAACATCGCCAATGGCAATACCACATAAATATGTCCTGCATTCAATAAATAAATAAGATTCGTTATGTACACATGTATTATATATACTATATGAAATTAAATGAAAATGAATTAAATTTTAAACTGAATTCATGTAGACAGATATAAATTGCACACGGAAATTAATAACATGTATTATGCGTGATGGTGCCCACGTGACTGTATAGATGAATTGTATATATGTTATTATCTGTCTAAAATGTCAATACAGATGATGATAGTGTTTGCATTGTATTGTCTGTTTGTAGTTCACACGGGGGTAAATGTTCCGGGTAGCAAAATATGCCGATAAAATACGTCGGATATTCTTCTACGAAATGTGTATGTCACGGGAACATTATTTAAACCGACATGGCTCATTCGAACTTCCAAATTTTGTCTACGTATATTTAATTTGGAAGGAGGTTGAAAATGCACGAAATATTGATATACCGGCCTAATATGCTCTAAAAAATACTTGCCATGGTCACAGTAATCTTCCAGCTGTTTTCAATTGTTCACACATAAATGAAAAAAAACGCTCTTTATTTTTTTATTAAGTAGCGCTCTTTTCTGTTCCGCGCCGTGCCTATGGCTGTTTTGGTTGTTTGTTTGTTTTTGTGCAACCCAAACATCGTCTTTATTGCAAACCGCTATGTGGCTTTAATTCATATAATTACTTGTTAGTCTATTCCTGATATGGTAATCATAAAACGTGTTTCCCAATTTCGTGGGAATTACTGAAAACGGATGTAACACTAATTGTGTTTATCGAGGTACATGCATCTTAATCATCCTTCCAAAAATGGTACTTTTAAGTCACAGTCATTGATTGCCAATCAACCAAAGGTATAGCAAGACAAATTCTAACTTTTACTGTTGTGTAGAGTCTCACCATATATTCACCCATGCTGGGACGAGGCTAGAGGGTCTCCGTGAGGGTGTCGTCCACTTTGAAATTTCCAACTGCACCGTCCCTCAGTTGAACAAGACCAACTCCCGTGTTTGCGAAATACTAACTGCACAAATCTCTTGGGTTGGGAACTTTCCAACTGGTAACTCAAATTGTCCTATTGTTGGAAATGTCCAACCTGTTGTTGGAACATTTCCAACTGATTGTCATTTGAGACCAAATTTTCTATCATGGGGTACAAAAATATGCTGCTTATTGGTTGTAAAATCAAACAATGAGAACAATTTCAATTAAAGATATATATATCTATAAACATCCCCCAGCCCACCCCATGTCGAAACCGATATAGTCATTCTGCTATACAATATTCATTCCACCGTTAAGGTGTCACACGACTGGTTTGTCCATTTTCAGAACTGTTTTATGTTTTGACAGGGAAGTTTATAAAAAAAAAAAATATTTCTTGTTTATTATACCTGTTTCTTAATAATGCATTGCACTGTAAGTGAAGGTTCCAACTCGTAATTGCACGATTTTAGTGACTTTGTGTGCGATGTTGCTCTGCCTCGCTTACAATCATGCAATTTCTCCCGGATAATTAATTCTTGATTTTTTTTGCGATACGGCTCACAAAAAAACTGGCAATCTCGAGCTGGAACCTCACCCTACTGTGAAGCAGATTATTGAGCAACAAGTGTTACCAAAGAAATAATTCCTGCTTTGTTACGCCACACCGTGGTGTTGCTTGGTACGCAGATTTTCATATTCTGTGGTCGATCGATAATCCACTGGGCGACTGTATTATTATGGTTATTTCGTACTGAGTATAAATCGTACCGATAGAGTCACGATAGTACAACAAAGATTAGCACATGTGTTTACGTCACCGGTGTACTTGTGGGGGCATGTTTCTATTATGAAGGTTCGCTATCCCGAAGGTCCGCTATTCCGAAGGTTCTCTATTCCGAAGGTTTTTGTTATTTTTAGGTTAATTCTATATTCTAAAGTATTGAGACTAATTTGAGAGGGTTCATTATCACAAAGATTCTTTTTACGGAGTGTGCGCTCACATCCGAACTGATCCTACGCGCATACCGATACAGATACAGGAGGAAATAACTTAACTTAGAACATTAAATGTGATTTTGTTTTGTTTTCGCGGGTTTTCTTGAGATTTAATGTCATTACGTGGGCCCATACTTTTGAATTCTTGGCATATAATATGAATGTTGTGGTATATTGTGGACCCTCCCGCATTGGGACAAGACACAGTTACAGTTGACTTAAGTGATGTTCTGTGTGGGCTCCAATTTGGAGTTCAATATTTTAAGGGCCAAATTTAGGATTTTATGGGCCCATACCTTTGAACTCTGGGCATATAATATGAATATTGGGGGCATGTCTCTATTCCGAAGGTTCACTATCCAGAATGTCCACTATTCCGAAATTTCTCTGAATGTTCGCTATTCCGAAGGTTCACCAATCAGAAGGTTCGTTATTCCGAAGGTTCTGTATTCCGAAGGTTTTTGTTATTTTAAGGTTAATTCTATATTCTAAAGTATTGGGAGGGTTCATTATCACGAAGATTCTTTTTATGAAGGAAATAACTTAAAACATTAAATGTGATTTTGTTTTGTTTTCGCGGGTTTTCTTGAGTTTAATGTCATTACGTATGACTTTATTTCTCATTAAATATTCACGCCAAGCAGCCCACACAATTGCTATGTTTCCATGCGATTTAATGTCATTACGTGTGACCTAATATCTCAATAATCTGAGGCAAGAGTACGCCTGCTAAAGGCGAATTATAACAGTGGGTCTATAACGCTCAATGAATACTGGGAACTATAACAAACTGCGCAGCAGAATATCGCTGATTAAACGAGTATGAGATGAGCCTAACTGCAATTGTGACTTTGTTTAAAGGCCCACTTACTTTTCGAGTCATTCATTTTTGTTATAGTATATACGGTTTTAATAACAATTTATGCCATAAAATTTGAATAAATTACTATAATTCATCACCATTTGAAACGCAGAATCCTTCTATCTCCTAGTTTGAAACACCTTTAAAATACCGCGACAAGTCGTGCGTCGTATATCTAGCAATTAGCAACTAACATGTCCTCTTCGGCTTTCCATAGATTTCAACGTAATATGATACTTATGGGTATTTGTGTCCGGGAAGTGTTTCGGACGGGTCAAATCGTGAGCCCAACCTGACCTTGACCTTTAAAACTGTCAATGCAAGGTCAATTTGGGTAAAACGGACAAATTTCGGCGAAATTTGATACCTAGGGATACTTTTGTCCGGGGAGTGTTTTGAACGGGTCAAATCGTGACATCGGCGTGACCTTGACCTTCAATGTGGTCAATCAAAGGTCAAATCGGGTAAAACGGATGGATTTCGACGAAATTTGATACCTATGGGTGCTTTTGTCGGGGGAGTGTTTTGGACGGGTCAGATCATGACTCCGACCTTACCTTGACCTTCAAAATTGTTAATTAAAGGTCAAGTGGGGTAAAACGGACGGATTTCGACGAAATTTGATAACTAGTGGTACTTTTCTCCGGGTGGGGGTGTTTTGGACGGGTCAAATCATGACCCTGACCTGACCTTGACTTTCGAAATAGTCAATTGAAGGTCAAATCGCGCCTTTCGTCGGAAATCAGATGGGAAACATCCCGGACGAAGTCGGGCCCATCAGCTTGTGTAATAAAGAAGACAGTTTGAAGAAAGTAATGTATAACACGAGAAACGGGAAAACTTGAAATATAGAAGTATGCAAATTTCCCACATAAAATTTGAATGCTAGTTTATAGAATAATTGTATTATAATTTATATTTATGGCTAATAATATGATCTTGGTGGCGTTACCATTTTCTTGTTTATTCAATGTTATAGCGTTCCCTGTCAGACTATCAAACAGTTCTCAGGTTTTGTATTAGTGGAATGGTGTCTCCACGGGCATAGATCGTGTATACAATCGTGACAGGATGTAATGTTATTACGTACTATCATTTGTCTCACTGTCTATGACATTCGGAAATAGCATAATGGGTGACAATAATAACGGTATGCGTCGTCAATAAACTAAGCTATATATGTCTACTGGTGACCATTATGGACTAGAACTAAGCAATTCGAACATAAGTAACTAATGGTTATGTATATATACAGCAATCTAAAATCGTTTCCGCTTGTCTCGATGATCATTTACTACATAATAATTGAACATCAACCGAAGGCATGTCAAATATCAGTCTGTGTAATTATAAATTCAGAGTCCTAAATGCTGCCATATTGTGGCAGAATTCGTCATCTCCAGTTTAAACCTCCGAGTTTAAACCTGGCTTTAAACTACGTTGATGGTCCAGCGAAACCTGGTCCAAGAGGGGGGGGCGTTTGTGGTCGTTCGGTAGGTGGATGATTCGGCGAGCGCTTATAACAACCCACTCATGTGAATGAATCAATTGTGCATGAGAATACCAAGCCGACATTCTCACCGTTTAAAACCCACCGGCGTGTTATCCCTTTGTCCGGACAGGGCTCTTATCTGACAGAACGCTCAAGCGTTTTGATCGCATGAGCATTATTTTAACGCCAACAGTCATTCTTTTTTAAGAATGCCCGTGGGCATTATTTTTTAAGAATGCCCGGCATTATTTTTCACGAATACACGAGGGATTAAATCGGCTGAGGGACGTCATAGAGTGGCTCCTCCCCCAATCATGTAAGTTGAGTCAATATAGCGTGTCGGCAAGCTGCATTAAATATCGGAACACTTAAAGGTACTCAATCAGATCAGGCCCTTATACATTACTATTTCTTTGGCTTCGGGGATAAAAAATAATTGATTCGAGACGAGTAACATATCTATCAACGCTCATAGTGATCAGATTGTTTTTTGATGTTTTGTTATTTCTATTGTTTCTGGCCCAGAAACACGCCGTCAAAAGGATGGTCTCATTGCGTTATTAATACACTTGATTTTAGAGTTATCCAGCTTCGCCTGTTTGAATAAGTGTTTCTGTGAAAATTATACATCTCGAGAAAATTACAAACTTAGGGGCAATAATTGCAAACTTTAAAAATTAATATCTAATAACTCTGAGCTTTGATGGATGGGTTCCTCGACTCGAATCAAATATTTTGTTTACCCCTGAAGTCACAGAAATAGTAATTTAGGGGTGCTTAATCGGATTGAGTACCTTTAATTTGCTGAGCTAATTAAAACTCACAAATATTTAGCGATTTTGATTTTATATTGCCACGCCAAAAAATTAAATTAAATTTCTTCAAACTTTGATACAAAAACACCAACAGCTCTTTGGACTATTTAGAAAAGTCCGCAGACAGGCTAAAACACATATAGATAACATCTAAATACGTCCCTAAGTCGGTCAAATAAACACAAAACCGTTTAACACAGATTTTAACTATACGTTACTTATTGAACGAGAAAGTGCTCACATGGTTATTTTTAATACAATGGGGAAGCACAGAAAAAATATGACATTTCCAGTATCAAATTGAAACAGAATAGCGTATACCCATGTGTATAGACATGTCATGCATATCTACTCTGGCTTCGCCAAGATATCATACTCCACTAGTTCAAAACATGATAACTTTCTGTTGCTCTGACAGGGAAGTTTTATAACATTGAAAAAAAATGCAGTTAACATAATGCTCGGTTATAACTGTTCCGTAATAACATTGTATTTTATAGCAGGTAAAGGTCCTAACTCGAGTTTGCATGGTTTGGGGGACTTTAATTTAATTAATCGATTGTACTATGCGTCGCTTGGAAAGTTGGAATTTCATTGATTTTGGCTCACAAAGCTACACAAATCTTGCAACCTCGAGCTGGGAATTTATATTCAAGGAACAAGTATTAACACAGAAATATATTCCCTGCATGGTTTGTTCAATCTTCAACCCCATCAGAAGATAATAGAAAAGGCTCCCAGGGTTTGAACATATGGGAAATGATATATACGGGGGTACGGGAGCCTGATAAATTATTATGGAATGTTAACGTATTTGATGTCGAATTAGATGGGGCATCTTTAAATCAAGAAAGAAATATAGTAAGATATTGCTCACATACACTGTCCGAATCCAAAGCGCAACGACAAACTTTGGAAGAAACATCCCTCAACTGGCGAGTCCTAATTCGAATTAAATAATAATTGAAATGTGTTGCTTTTCATCGTGGACATCACAAACTGTCCGTGCTGAACTGTGGGCGTGTACTCAGGTAATCAAGGCAGAGCTTTGGGCCAGACACAATTGATAGTTGGCTCCAACGACAATTCAATGAGTGGGTTTTAAGTCAGATAATATTCTCAGCGTCGGGAATTCGGTAAAGAATAGACTCGGGCAAGCCCTCGTCTATTCTTTTACCGAATTCCCCCTGCTTCGAACATTATCCTTTACATAGACACGCCGCCAATATATATTATGTACAGCTCCACCCATGTAAACCGCAGTCCAGAAAAGACGGGTTCGTCATATCAGATCTGCCACCCCTTACCGGATTTAGCTGATCGTCGAATGATATCGTTTAGTTGTCGGTTTAATGTTATAAAACAAAGAACAATTATCGCAATTGACAAAAAACACTTATCCATACACACTGTACATATGTGGGCGCTTTTTCGCTTATAAATATCAATCAAAATATGCTTTTTGTGGTAATTATTGATTTTCGCTGTCGATTGAATGCGCGGCACTCGCGCGCCGGCAGTCAGCTTTAAGCAAGTATATATTTAGCACGACCATATAGAGACACTACTCCTTAAGCATGGGTCTTGTTGGACCATGTTTAAACAGAGATGATAAATGTGTCATTAAGACCTGCTGTCTCGGGTATAAACCACGGAATTAGCGGTCAAACTGCGGTTTAAATCGTAAATGGTGTATCCGGCCACTGGGTCTATCGTAGTCTCGTCGAAAGGTAATTTACTGGAAGCGCACAGGCTTCAATCAAATTACGTCACATAGCGTTAGCCGCTTTAATTGGACAATTGTATCCTGTAGCTACTAATAATGAGTTAGTGAATGATACAATCGTAATTGGAGGAATCGGGCCCGACGAAATCGTGGATAGTTTGTTCACACGATTGCGATGGCGTCGTACATAATGATATCGTAGGTTGTTCGTAAAGCACGTGATTGACAACCCTGCGATCTTTCCAGCCAAGATTTTACGTACAAACGACTGCGATTACGGCGCAAGTGGAGGTATCCAAGGATACGCCATGATTTCGAATCTAAAATCAAACAGTGCTTGATAGTATTTTTTGACTTGCGATTTTGTAGTGACCATGCGCAGTCTAACTAGCGGCTACTTCCTACGACGGAAATCCTTCCACTTACGATTGAATCGTGGTCGTCTGAACGTTCACTTATCACAGTGTATAAACCGTACAAACATTAAATCAGAAGTTGTTTTCGAAAAGACGAAAAATGCTATTTTTAGAACGTAAATGTGACAGAAATATCACAACAACACCACAAAATCCAGGTTTCAGACGGACACACGTTAGCACCACATCTATAAACGTAATTATATATTGTACATACACATTTACCGATCGTAAGCGGGCTCCATTTGAGCGAAAGACTCTGTTTAATAGATAAAAACGGCCTTTGATCACTTCAGAAAATTATTTTCTCGCATAAATTCACTCTTCAAATGTCATTTTAACACATATCCAGCATCTGTCGGAAATCCCACTATATTGCAACGGAAAGACCGTTATGTGTGTATCATATATGGACATGCCCTTCGCTCGAGTGTATTCACAATTTGAAAGTAGAGAGTATTTATTTGGACACCCCACTCGTCAGTCTATGTACGCCTAGTTGTGTACGACGATAATAACAGTTGCGATGTTGTACAGGAATCGTACAGTAATGATATGTTCCTTTCGACCCACTTAAACATAACTATGTCTTCGAAATGTCACGTCATTGAACTTATAGACTCTGCCTGAATCAAACAAGGTATTCCGGTTAACACTTAGCTACTTTTATTCGACACCGCATGTAATACAACTGTATTTGGGGGTTGAGGAAATATGTTGTATTCTGTGATGGAATTATGTATACGTCAGGGGTGGGGTCTGCAATTGTTTTCAGAACACTAGGCAGGGCGGTGGTTGGTTCTGCAGCCATGCTTACACATTTTCCCTGGCCCTGTAATTGTTTTCCTTGAGTCATTTTTCTTCAAAATTATGGGACAAAAGGTTTTAACTCTTGGTAGGGGGGTTGAGTTCACCAGCAGTTAATAATGAGGAATGACACCAAGGGGTAATAAAACTGTCAGCTTGCTAAATTTTTTCACCAAGGATCTATAATTGCACATTGGCATGGAAAGGCTCATATTTAAATAGTTCTATTAAAAATCATTTAATCAACCTGATGTAAATGAAAACATAACACACTAATAGATTCTTCAAATAAATGTAAACTCTTCACGTAAAGGTACTCAATCCGATTCGATGGTCTCCATATCATCAGATTCCAACAACAACAATTTAATTTAAATGCCGCTTCAGTTATAAGAATCGAGTAATTGCCCAAAAATATTGTTAATCACAGTCAACTATAGTATACAATTGCCCAAAACATGCTATTGTCAAATATCTGACACAAAAGAGTCACTTGATTTTAGAGTTATCCATCTTCATCCGCAATTTGTTCAGAGAAGTCTTCTCGTCGACTATTTACTGGCCACTTAAAATTAAAATAATAGAATTCAAACATCGAGATCTGATCACTCTGAGCTTTGATGGGTCGGTTCCTCGACTCGGATCAAATATCTTTTACTATCGATGCCAAGGAAATAGACATTTCGGATTGAGTACCTTTAACTCTTCAAATAAAAATAGACTATTAAAAATCTGTAATAAATAAAACAAATGTGATAATACAAACTTTGACCGATTTCAACGATATTCGGTATATGGGTCGAGGATCACCTATAGATGGGAGCTGTCAAATTTTATGATATTTTATGAAAAATATGGCCACTGGCAGCCATCTTGCATTTTACTCTTTGCATCACTAAATCCTTTAACACACCATGCAGAACTTATCCCTCATCCGATCATCACCAACCTTTATATGGATCTTCGTTGTGACCTCTCGATGGGTGCCTTCGATTTTTCCAAATTTTGTAAAATAAATGGCTGCCATTTTGGCCCTCTTGGATTTTACTCTTTTTATGACCAAATCCTTTAGCACACTTTACAGGTCACATTTCTCATCAAATCGTCACCGTACTCCATATGGATCTTCGACGTGACCTCTAAATGGGAGCCTCCATTGTTCCCCAAAATTTGCTTAAAACAAACATGGGCACCTGCAGCCATCTTGGATTTAAAATGTCAATCCATCAGCATACCTTACAGCCCACATTTATTGGAGAATTGTTTTGAAACTTTACAGTGCTGTTGGTATATACAAGTAGGAATGCTTCCATAATCATGATAAGGAACATTGATAGCAAAATATAGATCAGGAAAACTGAGTAAAATAGTCATTTGAAGCAGTTTGGATGGGGTGGGTCCCTATCCCAGAATCGGAAAACGGATGTGGAGCGGAACAGTGGCTTCCTCTTGTGATTGGAGCGGAACAGTGGCTTCCTCTTGTGATTGAAGGTTAATAATGACCATCGGTAGGCCGAGTATCTCTAATATGGAAACCTAATTCATGGGTTCGTCTTTGCACACAAATCCCATCATCACAACTTGGCGTACATATTTTTGGCAACTAGTGATCATCAACTTAAACAACTAGGCGTACATAGACTGAGAGCGGGTGTCCAAATAAATACTTTCAAATTGTGAATACACTCGAGCGAAGGGCATGTCCATATATGTTACACACATAACGGTCTTTCCGTTGCAATATAGTGGGATTTCCGACAGATGCTGGATATGTGTTAAAATGACATTTGAAGAAGGAATTTTTTCGAGAAAATAATTTTCTGAGGTGATCAAAGGCCGTTTTTATCTATTAAACAGAGTATTTCGCTCAAATAGAGCCCGCTTACGATCGGTAAATGTGTATGTACAATATACAATTATGTTTATAGATGTGGTGCACCCGTGTGTCCGTCTGAAACCTGGATTTTGTGGTGTTGTTGTGATATTTCTGTCACATTTACGTTCTAAAAATAGCATTTTTCGAAAACAACTTCCGATTAAATGTTTGTACGGTTTATATACCGTGCTTATGAATGGCGCTACTGGTGTGGTGGATTCCCGCGGTTCGGAAAATAGAAAGTATACGACAAGTAATCAGACCCACTATTTATATGTGAGTCTGTAGTTAACTTAGACTTGTGAAATATGCAATGACATTAACATATAATTTTAATGTATCAAATTAACCTTGCATAGAAATTCACTTATGTCATGTTCTGGGTATCAAGATTGGGAATACTAATTGACTAAAGTATCACGGAACAATAGTTATTATTTTATTACCAAAATTAACATTTAGGAGATAAACGAACTTGCCGGCGAGTTCACAAACTGTTTCCATGCTCGAATCCCCGAATGTACAACGAAACAGGGTACGTTTATCTCCATTGTAATTCAATCTGGCAAGGAATTTGCAAAAAACTGTAAAAAAAAGTATCATTTAGTCATTTTCATGACACGAATCGAAACTTTCATTTTGCCGTTGTCACCGTGCACAAATCGTGGGTTTGGTCATTGTGTTACTCGGAACACTGCTCCGTAACAATTTCCTGTGGGGCGGGTTGGCTCGTTTCGCTACTCCGTTCTGCGCCGATGAAATTTTACCGTGCTACATTCAGATTTGATGCACGCTGAAGCGGCCGATGAACGGTATCTATAAACAACAACGCGCGGGTGTGATCGTTTCGCTACTCCTTTCTGCGCCGATGAAATTTGACCGTGCTACATTCAGATTTGATGCACGCTGAAGCGGCCGATGTCGGTGAATCGAAAACTAAAGTTAACCGCTCTCGCCCAATCAGAATGCTTGTTTTTAGTGACAAATACTCAATTTAATTACAATGTTCATTAACATGGATCTGAAAGAATAAAAAAGTCGGCGACTAAACAAGCCGATATAGCGTACAACAGAGAAAATGTACCCGGACCCTAAATAATTATGTCGCCCTAGCATGTATATAAGTAATGGTTACATCCCCTCAGTCGGAGTTGTGCTGCAAGAGGAACAAATCGGAACGAGCTATTTGACCACCCCCCCCCCCCCCCAATGGGGCGAGGGGTCAATGCGAGTGGAGGGATGTTTCACTTGATGCACAACTCCGACTGGGGTGTAACAATTTTACACACTGCTGTTTTACTGACTACTGAATAATATTGGAATGTGCAGAATTGATATATATCACGATTTATTGAAGCAAAATTGTCCCATAATAAATATTGCTTCGCCCACTATCAAATTACGTTGTACCATTGTTTATCGGTGCATCTCTGTTCAATCAAACATGAACGTTTTATTGAAACAAGATCAGTCATAACGGGAAGAGTCTCTAGTCTAATACAAAATAATGCGATAGTGCTTGAATGAATATGGACATGTGAAGAAGGTCGGAGAGCACTCCCAACTATACATGTACCAGAAATGTAACCAAGTATAATGTGAGCAAGTTTTTTATTTTATTTTTCACTAATTTCGTCACTGTTACTTAGTTTTCTCGCGCCGCAGCATGGGTTGGATCGGGGAGGGTCCGGCGATATGGCGAAATTGGGGTTGGTGTGTCTCATCCCGACATTGGTCAAAATGTTCAACAGTTTGAAATTTCATGACTGGCACAAGGTTGTAAATTTTACACCGCTTATAGGTTTTGGAAATTTTACATTAAAGTGATGTGAAACACTCAGGTATGGTAATCAAATAGAAATGGAGAATAATCTTGTTCAAAGTAGTAATTTTTACAAATAGTATATCCACAATGACAACACACACCGTCATCCTTATATATAAATTAAATGCAGTGACTCTCGATGGCGAATTCGTTTTCGTTAGTTTATCACCAATAGATGAGTCCCGAATAGAGTAGTCAATATTTACAACTGAGCATAGTTCTGCCGATGTTTTATATGGATTGGTACGGTCGATTTGCTTCAAATTTTCGGCGATGTTAGTAGAATGTTACATTCCTCCAGTTGTCATATCACCTGAATACTAACTTATCAGTTTCACGCATCCGAACAAGTACATAATATGTCTTTAAATATAGGTGTAAATTGTTCTCATTGCATGATATTCCAACTAGTAATTATAGTGAAGAATGTGTTGTTTTTAGATATTGTTTTTCAAATTTTAAACAAAAAAAAACTTAACCATCTCTTCGCAACCTTAAAATATAACATACAGTCAACACAAACGTATAGGACTTATTTCTTTACGGGAACCATTCTCTCTATACCAGTATCCACGAACACATCTCACAAACGCGATAAGGAAGAGCAATTTACCAAACGTATTGCAATTGCCTGATGTCGTTCACAGCACCACACTATCATATAAGAGTGTCGTTTTGCAATTGATTATTATCAGAGTATGCAATCGACATTTTAATTGCATCTGTCTCACCCAGGCATGTTGTCTGTCACTCAGCCGAACAACAATAATATCAATAGGCTGCGGAGTTCACAGAAGCCACCACGCGGCGAATTAGATACACATTTCCTAAATAGGGTGATTAGATCACAGCGGTTCATCGTTTCCCGCAACAGGGCGGATTTCATCATTCCCACCCGATGAATAACAAACACCACCCTATAGATCCACTTCTCAGAAAATGGGGCAACCTGAAAATTGAGCACACGCGGCCGATAAAGTGATGTGAAACACTCCATAGGGTGATCAAATAGAAATGGAGAATAATCTTGCTCCAAGTAGTAATTTTTACAAATAATATATCCAAATTGACAACAAACACCGCCATTCTTATATATTAATTAAATACAGTGACTCTCGATGGCGATATCGTTTTCGTTAACTTATCACAGATAGTTGCGTCCCGAATCGAGAAGTAAATATTTACAATTGTGCGTAGTACAGACGACGTTTTCTATGGAGTGGCAATGTCGATTTGTTTGAAATTTTCGGCAATGTTACTAGAATGCTACATTCATCCAGTGTGCATAGTGTCTGAATACTAACTTACTAGTTTCACGCACCCGAACAAGTACATAATATATCTTTAACACGCATGTAAGAAAACTGACATTTTATGACTGTTATCGTTGCATTGCAATCTAATGCTCTATGCCTAGTTATTGTAGCTATATCTAGCATACATTCAACGGCATTTGTTCTTCAAATAACCAACAGTGCACTTTGTGTTCGTCCAACTCTCGTTTTCTCTTATACATAGCCTGATATCTGATGTCCAATGTTCAGTTAGGTATAACGGTACATCATCCCGTTGGTTCACAGTGTGTCAAGGAGCAAGGCAGGGGGGAATATTATCCCCTTCATACTATATGATCTATGTGAACGACCTCATACTACAGCTGAGGAACTCAAGAAATGGTCTAAACTTATATGGTATAGATTGTTCCAGCCCAACGCTAGCTGACGATATGTTATTACTTTCACTTACTATGACTGGGTTACGTAATCTTTGCGACATCTGCTACCGTTACAGCACGGTGTGGCGCTATATGTACAACCCATCAAAATGTTCCGTTATTGTATTCAATGAATCTAAGGCGCGTGCAAACAAAACTGACCGTAGATGGCATATTGGACCATCTGTAATACCGGAAGTGGAAGAAGTTACCCATCTTGGTATTCCTTTAAATAAGTATGATTTAAATGGTGCATTTGTAGATACAATTTGTCGCAAAATCAGGGGCACCTATCTCATGTTATCTAATGCTGGCCTTTACGCCGGTGGGATAACGCCACTGAGCTGTAAGACAATATACGAATCTATTGTCCTCTCAAAGTCGCTATTTGGCGCAGAATTACTATGGAACCTGGCACATAAACATGAGGAAGCTCTTGAAAAATGCCATAGATTTTGTCTGAAACAGGTTCAGGGTTTACCTACGCGTGCTAGAACAGTTATCGTCCATGGGCTCATAGGAGTTCACCCTATTATGAGCTATATAGATAAACGAAAACTATCGTTCCTTAGTTCAATGTGTAATCTGGAACAAATTAAAACGGCCAAGGAAATTTTCATTTTCCGTCTTTATCAACACGCACTTGCTCCAACTACTTCTTGTAAAAATTTCTCCTCCGATATCATGGTAACAATGAATAAATACAAACTGGTAGACTACTTGCGTCTGTATTTGAAGGAATCAGTATTTCCTTCTAAAGAGAAATGGAAACAATTAACTAAAGCTCTCATTAATGAGACTGAGAGCGCGGCCTGGTCCGAGAGAATTCATGCTGATAACTCCCTAACTCGATTCTCGAAGATTCAGACCACGTTCGAAGTCTCGCATCTGTGGAAATTGTGCCGCCTGTTTCCAGAAAATAAATTGTCTTATTACAAAATGGCACAAATTATACAATTCTCCTGCGTTCCGTGTGATACAGGTATTTGTTCAAATTGCTCTCGCGCGTACTCCGACTACATGCGGCATGCAATAGTCCAGTGTTCCTCATTAACGTGTATCCGTGACGAAATAGAATTTTCTGTTTTGTGTAGATTTGGAGTTCAAATTTACATACGCTTTGATTCTCTTTCAGATGAAGATAAATTATTATTCTTCTTGACGGCAAAATTTGAAGAAATTGCCTCTTATGTCGAAGATATCAACGACTTTGCAAATTTCATAATTAATTGCACTTGTAAACTATGGGAAGAATATCATTGCCTCTCTGTTTGAATTGTAGTTAAACAATTTATAGTATACGCTAGTAATGACATAATGCTATACATAACTCATAGAATCCATAGAATCCGAAGACACGACAAATGAGTAAATATATATACTTGAGTGGTGCTGGGGAAATGGTCGGCTCCGAGTCGGTAAGACTGCACAAAGGCATTGGCGTTTGTGGGTCTTCCAGAGAGAGAGATCCCCGATTTGGGTCCAACTCCGGCTTGGTCGTCTCGGAGTATGCTATTTCTCTGGTCCCAGTTCTTTATATATAAAGATCTATATAACCGTATAATAACACATCACATTTAGCCTGTCGTGGAGAGCCAATTATATATTTGACCATATGTTCATTCCATTACACGATAACGCTACATTGCCATTCTGGTCGTCTGTCTCTGTCTATACATATAACGAATGTGTGTCTGTTAGTATGAATACTTCATGCATGTAATTCGCCAATGTTTTGTGTGTGTCTGTTAGTATGAATGCTTCTGGGAGTTTGTTTGTTATAAATGGAAGTCATGCATGTAATTCTCCAATGTTATAGATGTGTGTCTGTTAGTATGAATGCTTCTATGTGTATGGTTGTTGCAAATGGAAATCATGTATGTAATTCTCATGTTCACCACTTAGATGATGACTGTAAATATGTTGACTTTTGTTACCTGTTTATGTTCTTATAATTTATATTAATTGTATGCATTCTCTAAATATCTCCATGAATGGAGGAAATAAAGAATATATATATTGCAATCTAATGCTCTATGCCTAGTTATTGTAGCTATATCTAGCATACATTCAACGGCATTTGTTCTTCAAATAACCAACAGTGCACTTTGTGTTCGTCCAACTTCACAAAAAGCATTATATTTAGCAAAGCCCCGGCTCTGACATACGAACGTGCGAACACATTAACCCGTTATCAACTTGACGATGGACTACAGACGATAGCTTGATGCATTTCCATGAATTTCGTAATAAGTTGTTGTGGAAATATTTGGTACGTTACCGGTATTCTCATTCCGGGGGTGTTCCCGCTTTAGCATTCAGCTCATTTATTCTCCATTTATCGTTGCGTATTTGATCGCAAACTATTGTTTTTTGGGAAACTGTTACCTTTTCGATTGTGGACAGTTGTTAAGACGGTCTGATTTCGGTTCCTTTGATAACCAGATAAGTTTCAATTCTACGAAAACCGGCTTAATCATTGCCAATTTCCACTAAATTCGAGAGTAAAGATTCACGACAATCCATCATGGCGTGATCCGGGGTCTGAGTTTATTCGACTCAGTGATGATGTTGAAATTGACAGTGTTGTGACTTAGTATCAAAACACTGGCACGTTTACTGACACAAGGGGATACAGGTGCAATTAACACGAGGTTCGATGTCAACCAATAGTGACAATAATAACAACGACTCAACGAGCAGTTATTACTATTATAATATTGACAATCCAGTTGACAGTGTTCTTAATCTGATTGTTTCAAAGAAATGCATGTACATTTACAAGAGAGGATATACATGTACATGTACTGAACGCACCAGTGTGATTCACAAGAGCTTCAATGTCAACAACAACACCATAAACAGTGAACTGACACCGCGCAGTGACGGATGATCACTATCCACAATTCCAACTTTACAATTACACGGACCAATTCATCCCGTGTTCATCAATTTGCATTGAAACGTGTGGATATGAGACATTGTCATCATTCGCCATGTTATCGTCTAGTTATTACGACAATTTACCGGGAATACACTAGTGGTTGGATGTTCTTATCAAACTCTCTTTGGTTGACTCACTGATATTGATACTAAGTGTTGTGATACCAGGATACAGTTTGATGCATCACGCTTTAAAATTTCATGGAAAATGTGCGACTACGGGAGAACATTGTCGCCAAGTCATTGCGCACAGTTATTATGGGATCTGCTGTTGTCTTGAAGATTCCAATCCCAACTAGCTGGTATTGATATGCAGTACCAGTCAAAAGACGTGGTATGTTAAGCGCGCTATTTTTGCGCCCAATATCGCAATAATATTGCAAGTGGAAACGCTTATAAGCATGTTGCTTGTGATATTATTGCAATATTTTGCGCTTCATATCTCAATATTTTGTGCCTAATATTGCGACATCTTGCGCTCAAAATTGTGACAGTTAAAACAAATTATTGCTTCTTCTATATTATTTATTGTATAAATAGAGAATTTTGTTAGATATGTATATAACTATAGTTGTAAATGCTATATGTACACTATATGCACAGTATTTATCTAATATAAATATAACACTATCGGGTCTGTATGAAAATTAGCGCTTAGTATCGCAATATTTTGCGTTCAATATTGCAATAATAAGCGCGACAGATTTGTTGGTATTGTGCTATAATCACGCCTTTTTCTAATTAAGCACGCTCAATATCGCAATAAAGGTGCGCCTAAAAATACCACTTCTTCTGACTGGTACTGTATTGTCATGATGTACGGATTCACCTGTTAAAACAAAAACTGTGTTTACAAGCGACTGGACAATTTCACGCCTTACATGTTGCCAAAAAGTATGCCATTAAGATATTTTGCTTTACATGTACATAAATTTGAATTTTAACTGTGAAAAATGTAGCTTTGTTCTTTTTATGGCTTAAAGGGCATGCCGATTCATGTTTTAGAATTGTCGAAATTAGTATTACTCATAACCGAATAGTGATGGGTTGGCTTATCAGATATTCCTAGTATCGTTTTTTATTTACAGCCATATTTATACAGTAGTTAGTGAAAGGCGAACACATTACGCGTGCGCAGCCTTTTTCCGGATTAAATTATACGAGACAGATAACAAGCTTGATCCTCTGCAAACTGCAAAATTTCATAAGTTTTGTCTATCACTTTATGCATTGAGGATTTACATTTCATCAAAACTATGATCATAACATAAGAACTAAGCAGGGGGTGGCGAGACGTGGGGGTCTTTTTTTTACATTTCCATTTTTTTACACCCACCCACCCTTTCTTGCATTTTTTTTTCATAAAATTTTAGACACACACCCCAAAACAACAAAGCTTTATGTTGGTCCCCTCTGTAAAAATGACCAACCGCTCTGTATTGGTCCCTTCTTTGAAAGACCAAATTAAATGTTACTTCCTGTTAACAAACATGTGCAAAATTGAACTCTAAGCAATCAACAAGGGTAGAATATTATGTGATTATATTGATAAATTTATAACCCAGCCTATTCATCTGTGTGAGTACAGCTGGTGTGAGTAGGTGAAAAATATGTTGAATCCCCTGGAATGACAACAAAAAATAACTAGGGTCAGTGTTAGGGCCTATAGTAGAATAAAAAATTACACAAAATTAAATTTATCTTTTTTTCAGACATCAACTAATATAATGGGCCTAGAGCCTATAGTAATATCAAAAAGGAAAATGTGCATATGAACCAGTGTACGAATTAGCTTTTATGTATGCCTGCATGACCACCGACCCGACCTCGCATTACGACTTAGAACTAGGCCTAAAATAATGCTTAACCCTTTGACTTTGAACGTTGATGGTCAATTTAGTGCCAAATCCATATACACGGATGTATATTACTGAGATTAATTTGGTCAACCAGAGCTGAACTTCGGTTATGTACTGGATGGAGTTCATGTACAATAAGAAATTCACACACATTCTGTACATGACCTTTATGTGTGCCTTCAAACTAGACCACCTTGCATGCACATCATCTTATAAATATACAATATTTTTAAGTAAATTAATTTTACTTCTTTGATAATTTTCAAATTAGCCTGAATTAGACATTAAGTGTCATTTACATACTAGTATATGCAGGTAATTATGGGATATAATAATTACAATGTGAACAAAACTGTAATGTGTCCTGGCCGCTCTTCACATCTATTTAAATAATATTTTTATACTTTTCAGAAGACTATCCAAGGAAGGTTATATTTTTGTTTCTTTCACTAAATGTTATTAAAACTTTATGTCATGTTTACTTATACCTTATTGATGGTTGTCAACAACACTGAAACAAATAATTTGACAATTCAAATAATTATTTGACAAAAGTATATTTAAAAATCAATTTAGTATACAAACACTGATACAAATATTTTGTTCATACATTACACTCATGAATCAACTAACTGTATGAGTAAAGAGACTGTCATGAAGTATAAGAATTATTGTAATAGTCTGTCATGAGTTGTTAGCTGATATTGTCAGACTGCATTAAGTTCACCCTACCCTAGAGCTATCTGAAGTATTTTTTTATGATCTACACCGTGAACTAGACAATTTTCAATATAAAAACTGCCAAGCAAGCTGAAACAGACACAATAAAAAAAAAATTGCGCGCCAAAAAAATCAATGAAAATTTTGGGACCCACCCCCACAATATTCACTATTTTTCCATTTTATATCAACTTATGGGGGTAATTATAACAATATTGAATGTATTAGTGCTTCTCATATTGTAACATATAAACAAATATGTTTAAAACAGTTGAAAATATGTCAATGAAAAAAAAGGTGGTCAAAAACTGTTTCCGGCCTCGGGTACCCACCCACCGCCCCCCCCCCCCCCCCACCTCATGTCTCGTAAAAAAAATTCGGCCCCCCCCCCCCTGAACTAAGATGTATTTTTCAGTTACGAATAATACTAGTTTCGACCATTCAAAAACACATGAATCGTAATGCCTACCGGGAAATCATATTGACACCATGGGAAGCTTTGGGAACCTGGCTAATTCTATGGTAAATTAGCAAATTAAGACCAAAAAATGGTGTTGACCCATGAAAAATACCATTGGTCTGACCTTTATTAGTTACGGTCTTGTTATTAATTAAACGGTGTTGAACCGTAAAAAATACAACTGTCTGACAGTTACTGGTTACGGTCTGTCAGTTAATTAAACTGTTTTATACCGTGGAACATGCTATGGCCTCATCGTATGTTTAACGGTCAAATGTTGGCAGCGATGTTGCGCGGTCTCAGACCGTTAAAGCGACGGTCTTTTTTCTAACAGTGTAGGCTAACTTTGCAACCGACGTAAACATTTGTTTATGCTGCAATATATAGGAAAGCATGCTTCTCGTTACTGGAAGCATTACACTGTTGTGGTATTTGTCAAACAATAGAAAAAAATAACCATTATTTTACAGAACTCGTCTTCGTCAGTGACATGTTCGAATATCTAATAGATCTGTCCGGTCAATACAATTGAGAGAATATGCATTGAAGTGCAATTGTTCAAGTAATATGATAACTCTATTTAATAATTTATTTCGATGAAGTCTGGGACTAGAAATGCAATAAAACTGCCAATATATATAAGTCTGCCCACCTTTCGGCTTCTGTTATGTCATCATTCTTCTATTTGGATTTTCAAATACCTGACCATCACGAGTTGCCGGACTATTATAAACACTGATGTTCTCAAGCATGGTGACACAACTATATTTTTTTGTACAAACTCAATTTCCAGGTAGCCACATTTTCCCGGAAGTTGGATCTATAGGGTGAAACATAGTCCCTACCGGTGAGCACTGCTTGTAGCTCAGTGACTCGTAAATTCGCATCCTCAATCCGACGAAAGGGAAGCACTTTTCATATACAGACCATACTAATATATAGCTCACTTCTGACAGTAATAATATTAACTGGTTACACGCACCCACCCCCTTCCACCGATGAAACAACGTATTCTTAGTCTAGTTGGCTTCACTAATGCAATAGATTACCACTCCCTGTACATGCGATAGTTAGTCTATGTCTCACTGTCAGGCTTCACGTTATCGGTGGTCAAATTTCATAGCATTCCCACCCGATGAATAACAAACACCACCCTATAGATCCACTTCTCGGAAGATCCACTTCTGAAAAAACTCACAGTAGACTTATATCGCTATTCCGCTGTATGGCGCGGGCCACAGTGAACACACATTATAAAGAGGCTAATTGGGTTCATGTAGAGTGTAAAACAAATATAATCGAATAGGGCTTATTTGTATTTTTGAAAAAAGTTCAATATGGGCTAATTTCAGGAGAACAAGTTGATTGCTTACACCTCACGACCCACCTGTCTTAATAGAGAGTTCCTGCCTGCCGTGACTGATTCTGAAATAAGCAGATACTGGACTCATATCCGTTATTCCGTTTTATGGCGTGGGCCACAGTGAAAACACATTTTAAAGTGCGTACACATGATAAGTCGTCCGTTGGTATATTTTTGCCATTATCCGCACATAATGACCCTATATATGAGTCGATAATGTGAATAATAAGACACTTTCATCTTCAGTTCATTAGCGACGCAAAATGGGGTGATTCTAAGCAGAATATCGACCTAAAACAAGTGTTAGCATATAATTTGCGGGTTTCTGGGGGAGCAGGCTGGCATGGTGATGTGCATCGTTGCTAAATCTACCTGGAGTAATTGTGGCTTCGACAGCTGCGACCATGCGGAATCAGAACTCATCATAATGGACAAGGAGCAACATTATAACCTGTAATCTCTTCATGGCACATTGCTCCTGTGGAATGAAACTGCTGGCGCCAGTTTTATTCTTGGATTATAAACTCTAACACATATGTCCAACAGTAACTGTTAGAGTATACTTCTTTATGTAACCAGGTTATTTCGTTATACACTTCGGCATCCGCCGTGTCAGTCTTCAAATATAGATAACCCTTTATTAGTGGTTTTGGGGATGGACCCGGGAGTGTTTTGGAAGGGCCGTAGGTCGTTTCGTCAACCCACTTTTTTATGAGGGTTTTGCAAATTGTAATATATAATACAAAGAACATAAAAAATAGGTTGTCAGTAATTCTTCCTCCTCTTCGGTTTTATTATTGTTGTTGCCGCTGCTATATGGGAGTTAATATCCTCGGAATGGTGTTTAATGAGGTAGTTGTTGACTGCCAGTTCTGTCCTGAATCTCCTAACCTCGGTCATTTGCTCATGCGCCTTCATTACAATTTCCGCGATTTCACATGCTGACGTGGAGCCGCTGCCAGTGGTTGACACCGGGCTGTTGTATACCAGTATATGTGGCGTATAGGATGTTTCTGTTGTCTCCATCTCGGCTCGGTTTATAGTGTTGGTTTGCTGGGTTACATCAGTCAGCTGTGCCTGGGGAGTAGGATCTGTGCGTCTCTCAGATATACCCGGGCTGTCCGACTGCTAGCAGCAACGGTGGAGGAGGGATGACGTTGTTCTATCTCCATATCTCCACGAGTAGGCGACGATTACGACGACGAGAATGTGATGACAACGAAGACGGTGATGATGATGAGGATAATTATGATGACCACCATCATCATCGTCATCATCATTATCATCATCATCATATTATTGCAAGAATGACGATCTCGACGACACTTGATAAATGTTAAACAATACTGAATGAACTGCAGTATTGTTGTCTTTGTTGATGTTGTTGTTGTTGTTGTTGTTGTCGTCGTCGTCGTTGTCGTTGTTGTTATTGTTTATACATGTGTGTTGCCAAAGAAACAACAGATAATTATCTTTTTTATTGTCGCAGATTCTCGATTGAACGAAATAGATGCTTCGGAGGGTTCATAAATAACACGACCAGTTGTAGCAACGTTGTTACATGTGTTGTCTAAACGATTCTCAAATTGAACTTTCCCTAAGTCATCCTCTGTATAAAATTTAACCCTTTACCCAACAAACCGGCCAAAACCGGCCAAATAAAGCTTCAACAGCCTAAAATATCTTCGGTCTGTCTCAATAGAACCATACACATATGGATATCATTGGAACCGGTTCATTGATCACATTGTGATGGTTACAGTTATGCCCTGTGCCAATGCATTCTCTTATATATGCGAGTCGACCATAGGTCGCCTCGCATATATAAGAGAATGCATTGGCCTAAAAAAAATCTTTTTTTAACACTTTTTACCATTTTTTCTTACATTCTTTAACAATTTTATAATTTTTAATGTGTTAAGCCAATGCATTCTCTTATATATGCGAGGCGACCTATGGTCGACTCGCATATATAAGAGAATGCATTGGCACAGGGCCATTCTGTTGGGTAAAGGGTTAAACTATAAATAAATAAAACATCCTTCCAAAACATGAAACAAGGTGAACGTGTAAAAAAATAACTCATCGAAGTGACCAAATATCCAGTATAATTTAGAAAACTAGAAAAATATCACATATTTCATATATCTCATATTTCGGTTATCGGGCACGAACACCTGGAGTTGCTCGAAATAAGTAAATAAGATATATCACTCTTGTCGTTTCGCTAGCATCCAATGCAGTGCAACTAGTCAGGGGCAGAGTATCACAATTCCAAACAGATGAATCGAGATAGTGTTTTGCAGTTTCAATGTTCCCTAATGTACATGAGCCAAGTATCCCAACAGCGAATGTTCGTCATCGTGCGCGGGATATCTGATTTGTTCAGAGACATGATTTTGTTCCGCAATTCGTAATATAGTGATGCATTATTAATACAGGTCTATTTGTTTTCACTCATTGATTTGTGATGTAATAAACATGTCATTAGTTTCCCAATATTTCGCGAGTCCACCCGTCATTGTTGACGGGCAATCCATCTGTAAACAATTTATAAATGGCTTCTCGGGCGACTGGGTAAGCAAGGGCACAGACACCTCGAACATACCTGCTTGGTTTAAATATGGTTACAGGCGGTGTCTCAGAAGCAGGGTTCACGCTGGCAGAAAAATTATGTTGGCAAATTTGTTGGTCATTTCTGATATGTTTTGTCCATTCGTCAGAAACCTTTGCCAAATTTTGAAAACCAAAATATGGGATCATCGAGAAACCCGAAACTGAAACGAAAATATAAAGAAACACGAACAAATATATCTAACAAAAATCGAGTTGGACAAAAGTGATAATGAAAATGTTCACGGGTGGGAACTACACACACCTAAATAAACGAATGAGTATGCACTGATTCGACTGCATTGTCTTTTTTGAAACCACAAAGCAGTTATATATAAGTACTCTCACTTGAGAGAGTACACCGTTCTAGAACCTAATCATCATGGTTTGATAAGTAATAATTGTTAAAGGCGATTTACTGGTGACATATTAAAGAATTATGATTTTCGTGAAGGTCTGACTTGAGATGTGATTTCTGACTGTAGCCGTGAAACCTTTTTTGACAAAAAGTGGCCAAACAAAAGTCCATTGGCAGCGCGAACCATGCTCAGATTTCCAGACAGTTGCATAGAAATAATTCATTACTTTCCGACATGCACGAGTTGAGTACGGATAAATTCAGCACTATATATATGCATTAGAATGACGGTGACATTATGTTATTTCGGCTCCAATAAATTCCTCTTCAGATATTTTAAATTCAATTCTAATTGAGTACCGAGTGTATATATATATGACGTATGTTAAATGCTATATATTAACGCATGGACTACTTATATTGTCCATGTAAACCAACTCGATTTACCGACATGACTCTCGTGACTAGAAAGCATCATCACGACATTGGATCCAATCACATTTATAGGAAATAATGCCTGTGGCCAAAAAGCGAGTTGATGTTTCATTTGAAACATAATTGGTAGTGGTGAACATTTACAACATTGCCCCGCCCGATTTGACAATAAAGTAGTCCAAAGTTTGCGTTCAATGAATCAATATTGCATACATGCAATATCACAATTTATTTTAGGTCAATATAGCTATATCAGGTAGGTGACGTAATTGTATATGCAAATTGCGCTCGTAATTAGCTATGGACGTCAACTGGCGTTTCCGCCATAATTTACCGTAATTGATACAAAATGTGTAAAATGAATATGCGTTTTCGCTCTAAAACAGTTATAAACCAATTAGAACAAGGCCTGTTTAGAATAAATATTATAAAACAACGAACTAGTTAGCTCTAATGTGCACTCCGGTTACCCACGTCGTGAATACTAATTAGTTTGATTGAGCTCATAAACGTAAGGGCGTCATCGAAGTAACGTATAAAAAACTTAGGGAAATGGTAGATTTCCACACAAAAGCCAAGTTTTACGCGATGGATAAATAAAATATTTAGTTAATGCTGTCGCTTAAACTGTTTATGTCCTCTCGGGGGATTTGGCATATATCCGACACGACAGAGCCTCGCCCAATAGATGCTCAAATCCCCAATCCCCACGCCATAAACAGTTTAAGCGACGACACTATATATAGCTACATACTCTACTATATATAGTGGATATACAACCAGTCCCCTGTTTATAGCGAAATTTACAAAACTAGTCCATTAAATTAGTCAGAACCGAGCCCTTGGCCTAATTTACTGGACGAGTTTTGTAAATGTCGCTATAAACTGGGGGGACGAGTTTTAGATTTCATTTGTTACTTGATCCAAAACGTCCATAAAACATACCTAAATCAATAAATCGGACGTGAAACTAACAGCGTGTTCTGGGGGTGTAAAGCACACAAATTCCCAAAGCTGGCAAAGGAATAGTACAGGTCAAGGATTTTGTGACGTGGTCAGCAGACGCTCAATGTCGATTTCCAGTTAATCTCATTATTGTGTGCATTATAAGTCGGTCAGAGCATGCGAATAGTTATTGGGCAACACTGTTATGTCGTGTTCGCCGGTCTAAATTCTTACTCCCCACATTTAAACAAATTATTTTTTTTATTTTTAGTTTGAACTCGTAGCACAATTGAACAAAACAATGTTTTTTTTTTTATTAAAATTAAACTAAATTAAAATTAAGTATTAAAAATTAATAACAATTAAAACTAACTTTATTCAGCGTGGGAGTGGGTGGTTTCGGCCCATTTGGGCGTTAGTGGCCTACATGTATAGCCGACTTTGTCAACTTCGCGCACATTTTGACTTTAAACAGCCTTTATTCAGCAGCGGTAAATAAAGTATTCATTGCGCACATTTGATTCAAACGTGTTGACGTTTAAACATTTTGATTTGAACAAAAATATAATTTTTGCTCTTTTTTTAATTAAATACATTGTAAATAAACTTTTTTGAAAAACTAACGCCATTATACCATTCTCCGCCACAGGGTAGCTCGAGTCGCCGCACCAAATTTGGTTGTAGTCAGTCCAGGTATCTGGGACAAATATCGCGAACAGACATATATACAGACAGGTCCTACCTACTCTTTTGTATATGTTTAGATATGGCCTTGGTGACCTGTCTTTCGCGAACATAGTTCACGGAGTTAAGTGCGCCCAAGAAGGCATGCGATGAAGTTTCACGTAACTATGCGTTGTATGCCCACGTAAAGAAATAGCCTCATGTAAATAAGACTCGTTGACGTATTTAATGGCGTAAATTTAATCAAATAACTACGTGTATTCAAACTATATCAATATCAGTCACATAGACATATTCTGCTTCATTCCGCGTCCCCCGATTCAAAATAAAAAACCGGAAGTCAAAGTTCACGTTTGCGCAACAATAATATATTTGGGTACACATGGCACTAGTTCCTGTTATAAAATTACGGTTGTATATCAATATTGGCAATGGGCTAATTCTCAGCCTGCTGGAGGAAGCGTCGCACAAAGATGGTTGAATATGTGTTAGCTCTCAGTCACGGAAGTGTGCAAAGTTGAACTATTCAGTGACATATAAATCACACTGTGGCGATTATTGCCGATCGCTAGCGGTTGAGAAATTTAAAAGTGTGCCCAAGTAATTGTTGCTTGTAGGCAATATTTCCAGAGAAAATCGGGACACGGTGGAACAAAGATACACAGGAATAGGCTAGGGTATCAGTTTCCGTGAATGAGTTGTTCGCCCATGGCACATCCCAAATTGGGGTGAGGTAAATCAATTTTGGTTACATATTTATTATGTTGGCACCTAATGACTAGCTCTACTCTTGTAGTATAGTGTAATACTTCACGATAAGTGGTGATCGAAAAAACAATTACCGGAATGAGAATTTGGGTTTAGGAGCTAAAACACTTCTAAGATTTTTTTTTTTTAATTCTAAGTGCATATGCCAAAAACAACTTTGTTGTTTTCATATCGGGACCTCTGTTCCTGACTAAATGAAGGTATTTAATTGCTTTGCACGTCTGGCTGTCAAAGATCGCGATGGCGTCGTGATACAACGTCGGAATGATGCAACGGACTCTGTATAAATAGATTCATCTATCTATCTAGAATTACCTGTCAACTCCCCTTTCGGGTATTACAGACAGGGTCCAGGTCTCGACTGTGGTCGGTGCTTTGGTGGGCTACTCTAACCTACAGCCGGGTTCTTTAACGTGCACATAGTCACCCATGTACACGGGTCAGCCATTTATGTCGGCTCCCGATCCGACAGCGTACCGCACTCGCGACAACATACCTGGACATGATGTCGCCGCGAAGGGAAGTCAGTTTTGTATTCGGATATATAGTGTGTGATCACGAATGAGACTTTTCAGTCATACAACGTGGTAATCTGACCAAGTTTGGATTTTTTTGTCAGAATACCCGACCGGGAATCGATCCCCGGACCTTTAGCACGAGAGACCAGTACGCTATCCACTCGGCCACTGACTTCCCACCAAATAGATTCATTGGAGAAATCACGAGGGAATATCTGCATTTGACGTATGTAGACAATACGAAGTTATTCAGACAGCAGAACGGACGGGTGGTGAAATCTTTGTTTTAAAAAAAACGGACTCGAGCGGAGTACATCTGAGCCCAGATGGAAAGAGTAAGTTAGCTGACAAAATTGTTGAGACTGCGACAAACGACAGAAAACGACCATGAAGCGGGAATTATCCAAATACTGTGGTGAAGAGACCCGCAAACTGTGACAATTGATTTTTGACTCATTGTGATTTACATATTCATTGTATGCATACAATTGGTTGCAATAATTCATCTAATTATCAACATGGTATAACAAACGATTCGACCGATAATGCTCACGGTAGTTGTGGGCGAACAAGTTATTGTGTTAACAAACGGGGCGAGTTGATTGACAACCATTTAGCCAATCATAAACCTGTTATAATTGACTCGAGCGATATTGACAGCGCGGGCGAATTGACTATCATGTAACCGTAAATCAATCAAAACAATGTAACGGGAGCACTCACGCGAGTATACCAGCAGAACGCGAAACGCCTCTGATTGCAAAAATACCGTACTCCACATGGACAGTGACTTGTGTAAAATATATCCGTGCGACAACAATCACAAGAAAACTAAGATGCATGCATCAGGTCACCCATGAACTATTTAGCAATAGAATAATTCCGTTCGGTTGCGGTTTCACAACGTTACAACTGACATACGATTACACAAGACACACCTTGAATGTGGAACTGTGTAAGAGTGAATATTAATGTTCTAAATCCCATGTTTCACCTTTAGTTGTGATTGGGGGGGGGGTCGTACTGTATTAACACGCAAGTAGTGTAATTAAGTACGGGTAATTAGAAGTAACAAATCGTTTAGTTTCTATCGTATCGACTGAAAGGGGTGAGCAGATTGTTGGTGATGAATGTTCTCGTTAGCTGTCAATATAATATGCATATTTGCCCCGTTACGTTTATACACTGTAGCATTGGCGGGCCAGAGTGTGTTGACATGTTAATTGTTTGGTTCATTAATAACAGATCAGAGGGGATTTGTCGTGAAAACGTACACGTATACGTGGAAATATGCTACGGTTACGGTTAAATTAATGGTTGTTCTATTACACCACCGTGTATACTCGGTTTAAATAGGTATATTATATAGGGACGTGTGCTCAATTTTGGGGTGGACCGATGATCGAAAAAACTAAATCGGAGGTAAATGTCGCAGGCCGGAGGGCCATTTTTTCAATAATTTTTAAAGAAATTGAGCAGTTGCAGCAGAAGCAGCAAAAAAGGGTGTACAATTGGCAAATGATGAGGGGCGGTGTGACGTGTAACTAGGATTGAAATTAGATATGCAATTTGGAGATTATTGGATGAGGGATGTTATATTAATTATATTAAAGGGACGAGAGGGTTTAGTTGTCGAAAATATTTGTTCCAAACACCGTAAACAGATCAATATTAAAACGCATACATTTTGGTTCAAATATACGATCACTATCCCTTAAACATCATGCTTACATAAAGACCTACAAAATTTTACATAAACAAGAGTCTGATTGTGTTATAGAAGGCAGCATAATGCTACTGGCTAATCACACACAAATGGTATAAACGCTCTTTATTATTTCCAAATAAGGAATTGAGCAACAAAGAACGCTCTTTATGTTTACCATCATAATATAAAGAAACACCAGGAAAGTAACGTTTTATGCTTTGTTTACATAACAGTCGGCAAATTTACGACTATAACATAATGTTTATGAGATATTTCTCATTTGTATATTAACAAAGTCTGTCTATATTTGAATATTATTTCGTTTG
Source organism: Siphonodentalium dalli (assembly GCA_032622095.1). Classification (NCBI taxonomy): domain Eukaryota; kingdom Metazoa; phylum Mollusca; class Scaphopoda; order Gadilida; family Siphonodentaliidae; genus Siphonodentalium; species Siphonodentalium dalli. The sequence continues at coordinate 156,886,155 of CP136063.1, forward strand.
TAGCGGTTTTTGACAGGTGGAAATATGTTCACAACTTCACATGATACCCACCAAGGCCTTCATACATTTAAGGTATACTACAACTGTTTTTCTTTTCAATAGCAGAATACAGAATGCTATTAAGAAGTGACACAAAACACAGAACATTTGTTTTAATTATAAGTATTAAGCAGTGAGAGATATGTGAGTCAAGGAAACCAGTAACGAAAGGCAATATTAACATGATTTCTGTCAGAATAATTGTTTACGTTCCAATGAATATGTACTGGAAACAAACTGTCTGTACCAGACTTTCATAAACACAAATTATGTATTAATGATCATTAATGGTGTAACGACATATTTCGTTCTTTAATGTCTCAAATGAAAGTGTCAATGACACTGTAGCTCAACTTTGAGAAGAAGTTAAATTTGTGTGATGAGCAATGAATGGAAAGATTTAGAATTGAATTTGGAAATCCAATATGGCCGCTGGCAGCCATGTTTTTTTGTCGGAATGTCCCCAAAATGTCTCATTCTCATCTACATTCCAATTTCAACAGCCATGAAAAATTTCATGATGATCAGACTAAAGGTACGACCTGTAGCCCGTGCTAAAGGATTTAGTCATACAAAGAGTAAAATCCAAGATGGCTGCTGGCGGCCATGTTTTTTGGCCGAATGACCCCAAAATGACTCGTTCCCATCTACACGTCATTATTAACATTCTTGACAAATTTTATGATGATCAGACTGAAAGTACGACCTGTAGCCCGTGCTAAAGAATTTAGTCATACAAAGAGTAAAATCCAAGATGGCTGCTGGCGGCCATGTTTTTGGGTCAAATGATCCCAAAATGACTCGTTCCCATCTACATGTCATTATTAACATTCTTGACAAATTTTATGATGATCAGACTGAAAGTACGACCTGTAGCCTGTGCTAAAGAATTTAGTCATACAAAGAGTAAAATCCAAGATGGCTGCTGGCGGCCATGTTTTTTGGCCGAATAACCCCAAAATTACTCGTTCCCATCTACATGTCAATATTATCATCCATGACAAATTTCATGATGATCAGATGAACAGTACGACCTGTGGACCGTGCTAATGGATTACATTTTGAAATCCAAGATGGCCACTGGCGGCCATGTTTTTTGTCTGAATGACCCCAAAATGACTCGTTCCCATCTACATTCCAATTTCAACAGCCGTGACAAATTTTATGATGACCAGACTAAAGGTACGACCTGTAGCCTGTGCTAAAGGATTTAGTCATACAAAGAGTAAAATCCAAGATGGCTGCTGGCGGCAATATTTATTGACCGAATGACCCCAAAATGACTCGTTCCCATATACATGTCATTATTAACATTCGTGACAAATTTTATGATGATCAGACTAAAAGTACGACCTGTAGCCCGTGCTAAATAATTTAGTCATACAAAGAGTAAAATCCAAGATGGCTGCTGGCGGCCATGTTTTTGGGTCGAATGACCCCAAAATTACTCGTTCCCATCTACATGTCATTGTTAATATCCATGACAAATTTCATGATGATCAGACAAACAGTACGACCTGTGGCCCGTGTTAATGGATTAAATTTTGAAATCCAAGATGGCCACTGGTGGCCATATTTTTGTCCGAATGACCCCAAAATGACTCGTTCCCATCTACATTCCAATTTCAACAGCCATGAAAAATTTTATGATGATCAGACTAAAGGTAAGACCTGTAGCCTGTGCTAAAGATTTAGTCATACAAAGAGTAAAATCCAAAATGGCTGCTGCTGCCATGTTTTTTGGCCGAATGACCCCAAAATGACTCGTTCCCATCTACATGTCATTATTAACATTCTTGACAAATTTCATGATGATCAGACAAACAGTACGACCTGTAGCCCGTGCTAATGGATTGAATTTTGAAATCCAAGATGGCCACTGGCGGCCATGTTTTTTTTCCGAATGATCCCAAAATTAATAATCTGGTCTAAATGTTGATGTCAACAGCTATGACAAATTTCATAATGATCCGACCAAAGGTACGACCTGTAGCCTGCATTGTTGACGCCTTACGTACACACATACACACGGACGACAAAGCCATGGCAATAGCTCAAACTTTACAAAGTAAAGTTGAGCTAAAAATAGGGGTGGGGATGTTTGGATCTCTAGTTTAACGACATTTTTCGGTCTTTGCAATTTAACGACATTTTCGGTCTTTAACAGTTTAATGGGGGCCCCCGGTGGTCCAGTCGGTAGAGTGCCAGGTGAATTTACTTCGTCCCAGGCCGTCCAGCGCTGACGAAGCTGGTTCGAACCCCACCATAGGGAGGGTGACCGGAATCGTGTATCTGGGCAAGTTTGTCAATTGCTTTCGGGGGGTCGGTGGTTTCTACACGCAGTGGAACAACTTCCCGGTGAAATTGAGCCTCTGCGTGGTCTTTCCTCCACCCGTAAAATTGACAACGTCGTGTGTGGCCTAGCGGCTAGAATGACGATAAACCCTAATAAACAACAGCAACAACAATTAATAGTTTAATGACATTTTTCGGTCTTTATAATATCTCAAGATATAGGGGGTATTTGGATCTCTAGTTTAACGACATTTTTCGGTCTTTATAGTTTAACGACATTTTTCGGTCTTTAATATATCAAGATAGAGGGGCCCTTAGGGGGTATTTGGATCTCTAGTTTAACGACATTTTTCGGTCTTTGATAGCAAAATGGAAGAAGTACATATTTGGAAGATCTGGTGGCCCTAAAAAGGAAAGTTGTTTGGTGGTCTTGAAATGCAGTTTTTCTTAACAGTCTTCCTTGATTAAAGTGATGTGAAACACTCCGGCAGACACCGGGCAGAGTGATCAAATAAATAGAAATTAAGAATAATCTTTCTCAAAGTAGTTATTTGTTACGAATATTAATCCAAATGGATGTTACACAACGTCATTGTTATATATTAGTTAAATGCAATGACTCTCGATGGCAAAATGATTTTTGTTTAATTACAGCCGATAGTTGCGCCCCGAATCGAGATGTAAATATTTACAATTTGGAGTAGTTCAGACGATGTTCTATATGAAGTGGTGTGGTAGATCTTTTTGGAAATTTTCAGTGATATTAGTAGAATGATAACATTCCCCACGTTGGAAAAGTGCCTGAGCACTAACTTATCAATTTCTCGCTCCCGAAAAAGTCCATAATATGTCTTTAAACATATATATAAATCTCCGAAAACAAAAATTCTAAAGCATTAAACGATTTGCTATATTTCCACTAGGGCATATATTTCATCTGATTTTGCGAGAATCCATATATACTTTTTCATGAGAATCCAGGGTAATTTGCGAGAATCTAGATTTGGATTCTTGCCGAAATATAAGCCCAGATTTCACTCTGAAGTGTGCCTAAATGGCATAAATTGTACCTTGGTTCCCATGTTCGCTATAAACTAGCTTGAAATTCGCAAACCAATTAATTTTTTTTCTTCAGAAAATTTACATTTTTATCACTCGCGACATAAATTGTCACCAATAAAAACAAATTTGATTCATCGTGGAAGTTAGTCGGTGACTATAAATAATGTCACCATTCAACTGAATGTTGTTGAATTCTATTGAGATGTGGAGCAGACAATATATTGGGAGGCTCCATAGCATGAGGCCCCCACCCCCCTTTTTCGTATGCCGTATTCCATGCCCTGTTATGAGGTACGCCGTATTCCGGCCCCTCTGTTAGGGAGGTATTCGGTATTCCAAAAATACCGGTATTCGTACACCGACCTTCCAAAAAATGAAGTTTTCATATAATTTTATGTATTCCATATGGTATTCCGTATTCCAACTTCTGTGTTAAGTGGTATTCCGTATTCCATGGGGGTGGGCGGCCTCAAGCATCTGCTCCTCAATCCTTACCAGATGTCAGTAAAAGTTTCCCATTTCATTATTTCAGTTCTTTAGCAATCTTAATCATTATATGTAATGCCCTGACCATGCTCAATACTAGCTTGAAATTGGCGAAACAATATATTTTTTTTCTTCCGAAAATTAACATTTTTATGACTCGCGACATAATTGTCATCAATAAAAACAAATTTTATTCATCGTGGAAGTTAGTCGGTGACTATAAATAATGTCACCATTCAACTGAATGTTGTTGAGCATATTTCAACCAATTTTGGAAGTTTAAATGAATATTTTCTTCACACTCAAAGTCAATTGACAAATTTCAGGATTTTAGCCTGCTTCGTTGGGACCAAATATTTGTTGTGCACACTGAAGGAACGTCTACCATCACTCGATAGGCCAGATTATGCCCTGACCATGCTATAAAGTATTAAACTAGCTTGAAATTGGCAAAACTATGAATTTTTTTGGTTGAACAAATTTACATGGGAATCTCCATAGAAAACGGTTATATTTCGATAAAAACGAAAGTAATGCGAAATGAAAGTCGGCACTGGCCAGAATTGTGCAGAATAACATATGAGTCAAGTTATATGCGAATATTTGACCTCATTCGATTAAATAGTGTCGTATTTAAGGAATTAATGGCACTCGGACATGTGGAAAAATTTTCCGTCGCACTCGCAGACTGTAATCAGGCGGTGACGCGTTATGCAGTAGAATTGTGAAATGTAAACACGCATTACCTTTTGTGAGAATAACACAAGCGCAGACTTGATCAAAGTAATGCAATACACAACAACAAATAGGATAAAACGGATATAAACACGGTATAAGTGAGAATAAACGTGGAAACAGTTGACAAAATTTCTTCGGTTATTCGGCAAACGGAAGGTATAGATTTATGGTCACTAAAAAGTGTACTCCAGCCCCGGCTCGACTCGGAGAAAAAAGTGTGCAATACCAAGCAATAATCTTAACATAAAAATCAGAAATATGTTCATGATCGAACTGCGGACCTGATAATTATAGAAATATGAAGTCGAAATAATTTTTAAGTAGTTAATCACACGATTTAGACATTAACACACTCTTAAAGACGAAATACACGACCATCTAATGTCATTATTTAACTGCGTCGGTGATTGTTGATATCAATCGTGTATTGCTTCGTTTTTAGTAAGACCATTGTATCTGTTTTGCGCATGCGCAAGTCACTTTCCATATTTGGAATTTCCATATATGGGATTTGTGTTAACCTGAATACTGATCAATCCATTACAAACAAATTACCACGCAATTATCTTAGCATAAAAATATATTGTAATTTATGCAACTACGACCCTGGTAACTCTGATAACTAATAAAATATACCGGGCAATTCATTTTAAGATCGTTATTTGACTTTGCTTTAGGTATATATACACTCTTAAACGCACATAAACGACCCATTGGCGTTAAATTAAATATACTCGGTATTTATTATATTAGTTTTTTATTGCTCAGTATAGAGTTAGACCCTTGACACCTGTCAATATATTTGGGCTGAATTCATATGATGCGGTATTATTCCTCGAAATAAACAACAAAGCAGTCGTTACTTCGAAATGTCGTTTGGGCTAACATTTACACAAATCCTTCGCGTGTTCTCCTCAATTGGCACGCAGGTTCTCAGTCGACACACAGGTTATCCCAGAAAGTGGTGTGAAATAAACACCCAAGGTTTGGGTGAAATGATATTGAACCGTTGGCTCTTAATAATCTGAACCCCACCGTAAATGCGTTTAACGTGCGACCACTGATAGCCTGACTCGTCAACTGAAGATCTTAACTCTGAATGTATTTGGAGTGGATAAAAGACTCCAATATCGCGAATTCAGTGACATGTTAAACAAGAAAACTAAGATGCATGCATCAGGTCGCCCGTGAACTATTTATCATAGAATTATTGCAGCTATCGATTTACACATTTTGGAATATATGTCTGTATGTACGTGTGTATGAATGCATGTATGTATGTGTGTTATAGACTCGAACACTGCTCGACCGATCCGACTCGGATTTGATATTTAACGTGTCAACCTGACCTCGCTCATAGGCATGTTTCTGGACCTTGACCGATCCGACTAATATTTGTGTGTAGGACTACTTCGATCCCGGGAGCAATATGCACGGGTCCAATTTCACGTGCGACCACGTCATCGAACGTGCTGATATAGGCATGTTTCTGAACCAATTGAAAAATAGTTTGTCCAGATGCTGTATATACCGGGTACTGTCCAGATGAAGGCGATCACAACGATATCCCTAAATAGCCCGAACGAAGTCGAGACCATCAGCTAGTATTATATATTTCTAGATTTAGTTACACACTTTATACCTGTATATTATACAAAGGAATGTTTGACAAATGTATCTATATCAATATTACCATCGGGGTCATTAAAAATTCGATACGATGAAACAAAATTTTAAAGGGTGCATGTGATTGTGACGAATAATAGGATCATAGGTAAATTTAATTTATGGACGCTTGTTAATTTTCATTGGACTACATGTATCAGGTAAATTTTTATATTTCAAATGATGACAGGAATGTGGAAAGTTGAACTACCCAAGTAATACTGGCTATCCACACGTAGAGATATGCATGCATATAAAAACCAAACTAGAAGATGGCTGCTGACGACCATTCGATAGCTCCCATCTAGTGGTCACCCCGAAGATCAATATGAAGTTTGGTGACCATCAGATGGGGGATGTGGTCTGTAGAGGTGCTAAAGAATTCAGTCATACAAAGAGTAAGATACAAAATGTTTTTAACGAAATTCGGGAAAAAATAGATTACTCTCATCCTGGTTATCCAGAAGATCATTGTGGAATCTGGTGAAGATCGGACAAGGGATGTCGTCTTTGGGATCTACGAAATTATTTAGCCATAAAAATAGTAAAACTCAAGATCACCGCTGGCAGTGATGTTTTCACAAGGAAATTTTGAGAGAAAAAATATGGTTCCTGTCTAGTGGTGACCTAAAATATCCACATGAGAAACAGTTCTCCAATAAATGCTGGCTGCAGGGTGCGCCAATTGATTCAAATTTGAAATTTAACAGGGTATACTGCTGGTGGCCATGTTTTCCCCGCAAATTTGATAGACTAATGAACAAAACCACCGAATCCGTTGAATCAATATACGTATACACAAATATATATATATATGCATTGTTATCCACACTACTGGTATATAAAGGTACTGAAAATAACTATATTATACTAGTATACACAAAATAAACCATATATTATGGCTATGGGTTCCAATATCCGAACATGACAGCTGAGAACTTGGTGTGAATTGAAGAATACTGGGGTCTCAAGAATATCTACCCCTCCACGTTAGAAAACATGCCATTAAATAGCATAAGTATAATCTAGCTCGAAGACAGAAGTGATCCATCAAACCGCTCTTAATTCAACCAGGTCATCACACCCCATGTATGGTAGATCACATGATGATCTAGGTGGAATCGGGCTTCTCAAAGTACCGCCGGTACCACACATGCCGGTACCGGTATCGATACTTTGCTAATACCGCGGTTCCGGTACCGGTACTGGCAAGCCATTTTATAGTTCTATGTATATCTGGAGGTAATACAGTGCTGAAAACCACAAGCCACGAACTCTATTATTAACTTGAACTAATGATAATTTGATATCAGAATAAAGAAACTATTTCGGGATATTAGATACCATTTTGGAATATACTAACAAACTTTCCCGTATAGTTTAGTGATGCGCAAATGACAACATAGACAATTCAATCAACCAAAATGGAACTATTCGTTGCACACGTTTTGTGGTTTTAACTTATTGTTCTGCTGTGTGTGATAAACTGATAGAAAGTAACGCGACACATGTCGGTGGTTTCCACTTCACAATATTCAATCAGAATAAATGTATTTGGAAAATCGCGCGGTCGGCCATTTTAAATCTAAACAATAATGAGTCAAGTTAGGCAACAATTTCTCTCCACGAGTTCCTATACCAAATATTAACTATCATGTCTATTCAGCAAATGACATGTACATTGTGCACGGTTAGTGGATATTCGTTCCCAATTTTATTATATAACTGGCGGTTCCATGCGTCCCATTTAAATTCAAAATGGTCTACCTTATATATGCAAACTGATACGACATGTGAACGGGTACGTGTGTATGTGATTAATCAACACGTGTGGGCCATACTTGTGGGTGGGTCGTTGGTGAATAAATGATAAGAAATTGTAACTGGGTTTAGTGTATAGTTGCCACAACTGGGCAAAAATAAAGGCAAAAGCATAAGTTGCAATTACAAGTTCCCAACACAAAATAATCTTTGAAGATTAAAACAACATCACAAGGCCGTGCTTTCAAATAATTGGAATTCAACCATTGACGAGTTATAATAGACACATAAAATCCAGGAACCATGCACCCTTCCGTGACTGACCTATCGCGCCATGAATACAATCACGACCGATGTGCATCGCATGTAGTTTAAAGAGCGAAACTTGATACTACTGTATTTTGCCAAACAGTCTGCTGTGTGGGTGAGGTCGTTGATGAATAAATGATAAGAAATTGTAACTGGGTTTAGTGTATAGTTGCCACAACTGGGCAAAAATAAAGGCAAAAGCATAAGTTGCAATTACAAGTTCCCAACACAAAATAATCTTTGAAGATTAAAACAATATCACAAGGCCGTGCTTTCAAATAATTGGAATTCAACCATTGACGAGTTATAATAGACACATAAAAACCAGGAACCATGCACCCTTCCGTGACTGACCTATCGCGCCATGAATACAATCACGATCGATGTGCATCGCGTATATTTTAAAGAGCGAAACTTGATACTACTGTATTTTGCCAAACAGCCTGCTGATCTACGAACGTACATATATGCAACCACAGTACCGAGTACCGGCGGAACTGCACACAAATACCGTTATCGCAAAAAATGCCCGAGTACGCGGTACCGGTACTGCGTACCGTTGAGAAGCATGTGTGGAATTGTTGTATGCAAAACAGTACTACATGTAAATATAAAATGAAACAGTGCTACATCTTATTACAGATTATTTCCACATATAATCAGTGACTACATGCAGTCTAACAAAAATAAAGTTTCAGTGACACTCTATTCGAAGCGGGGGATAATATCATCTGTTACAGTCAATGAAGCGATCATGAATCTGGAAAGCTGAAATTTCTAAGTAATACTAGATATCGACATGCATGACGCGTATAGTGTGTTTCAGAACGAAACATTTGAATAAAATCAACAAATTTGTAAATTTAAAAACAATTCAAACGTTATTGTATTCCATGTCCCAGCCAAATTTCAATAATATTCATTGAGAAACAACGGACCAAACGCCATATAACACCCCGTATACACCTTTAATTCCTAGCCGGCCTCAGCCTCAGTATACATGTTATAGTGTGTACCGAACTGACACACGTCGACTGGGGCGAGTTAGCCCTGGGGCGAGTAGGCCGATTCCGGCACCTTCTATCGTTTGCAGCAGGTATCAGTTTACACTGGTTTACGCGTAATTTAATATAGAAAGTTCCCCAATTAGTATCGTAAATAGAGCGACTGTATTTGACAGAAACTGCCTCTGTTATTGATTATCATCTTGTTATAATTAAAAAACGACAAATGCACATGCCGTTCAAACGTAGTAGTCTATATTCCCCATGATAAACGACATCCGCAAATACAAAATAACGCTAACCTACTGCAAATGTTTTACACGACAACTGTTAAAGGCACGTGCGGCCTTAATTGTCGAAAATATTCATATTTGTTCCAAACACCGTAAACAGAAAACAGTAAAACGCATACAGTTCCGTTCATATATACCATGAACATCGCGTAAACAGCATGTTATCATAAAGACCTACTATATTTTACCTAAGCAAGAGCCTGATTGTGTTACAGAAGACAGCACAATGCTAGTGGCTAATCCCACACAAATGGCATAAACGCTCTTTATTAGTTCCATATAAGGTATTCACCAACAAAGAACGCTCTTTATGTTTACCATCATAATATAAACAAACATCAGAAAAGTAACTTTTTACGCTTTTGTTTACATAACAATGGTCAAACATATGACCATAACATACTGTTTATGCGATATTTCTTATTTGTATACGGACAAAGTCTATCTACATTTTGATGTTCTTTCTGTTTGTGGCGGTTTTTGACGGGTGGAGATATTTTCACAGGATACCAACCGCCAAGGCCAACCGTGTCTTTAACATATTTGGGCTGAATTCATCTGATGTGGTATGATTCCTCAAAATAAACAACAAACCATCGTTACTTGGAAATGTAGTTTGGGCTAACATTTACACAAATCCTCCACCTCCTCTATCCCGACAAACACGTCAGACGAGAAACAGCCATCAGAGAACCGCCCAAATTAAGCGAGGTTAAAAGTTTTATCGAAGATGATATTTTGATCCCAAACTTCAGTATAAGTACAATGAAGGGTAGACACATGGGATGTGGTAACCGATGTGGTGGTGGACTGTTAATTTGTGTTAAAGAACACTTGTTAAAATATGTGAAAGCAATTAGGACTAATTCAAAGAATATTGCCTGGGTGCGCGTGGACACTGATTGCACACTTAACAAACGATCCTTACTTATAGGGGCCGTGTATATACCACCAACCAACACTAGATATTGCGACGACAATTGGTCGCTCGACCTTGAGGGCGAATTGAGACAAGTCCGGAAAGACAATAAACTCATTCTAATCACAGGGGATTTCAACGCCCGAACAAATAAGCTGATTGATATCGAAGACAATTATATTGACTCCTTAATTTGTACCATTTCAGATTTGACGAAGTTTGACTCTTCTAATAATTTCGATATATTTGATGTAATTAATGCTGATTTTGATTATGAATTTGACGATTATGCCCACGCTGATGCTGACCATATCAAGCATATATAGTGGTTATCTTTTCCAATTCTCGAACAGACATTCAGAGGACACTGGAAAGGTCAACAGTTATGGCTATAAGATTTTAAATTTTTGTAAAAGTAACAATTTTCACATTTTGAAAGGAAGATGCGGCGATGATCAGGGTCTCGGAAGACTGACTTCGTCAGATAGGTCAGTAATTGACTACGCGTTGGGTAATAAGCACTTATTCCACGCTATTAAAAACTTCCGCGTTGGGCAATTCTCCAACCTATTAAGTGATGTACATAACCCGCTACAAACCACAATTCGCGTTTGGACCAATCTTGAGCCTGAAAATGCAGATGATGATATCATGGATGAGTTAATTCCTCCATCTATAATTATACGTTGGAACCACGAAAAGGGTTTCGGTTTTATAAATAATATCAATGTACATGAACTTGATATGGTCCGAAGCAAAATTGAATTTTTAAATAACAAGACAATTTTACCCTCAGAACTAGATGATAGATGTACGGGCGTTACTAAAAGTATGACCGATGCTGCGGGCAAAACATTTGGAACTTTCGTTACTGGGCGACAACGTAATAACATTGCCCCAGATAAAAATAAACCTTGGTTTGACCAGGATTGTAAACAGGCTAGGAAGCAGTTTAAAATATCATAACGCGAATATAACCGTGATAAATCTGAATCAAATAAAGAATTATTAAAAGATGCTAGAACGATTCATAGAAAAATGATAGATTCAAAAATAAAAAGTCTGAAAGAAAAACATGTCTCAGAGCTAGATATCTCTATCAGACAGAAAGCAAAGGTTTCTGGAAAAAACTCCACAGTATGTGCGATAATTCCAAAACATCTGAGTCAAAAGTAAGTCTTGGCGAATTTGCAGCACATTTCCAGTCACTAAACAGTACGGAAGAGCTTGATGATCTTACACGTTTCGTGAGCGATGATTATGTTCCGTCGGATAGCTCTTATTTAAATAATCCTATATCGGAGGAGGAAATCAAGACTGCCACACTGAGGCTTAAAAATGGAAAGGCAAGTGGTTATGACCAACTAAGTAATTAATATTTCAAATAGACTTTATATATGTTTATGCCAGTTTATGTTTTATTATTTAATTTGATTCTGAACTGCGGTATTTTTCCCACAAGGGTGGGCGATAGGTATGATAAAACCTATCTGTAAAAATTCTGGGGACCCCAAAACTCCAGATTCATACCGTGGTATAACTCTGCTAAGCTGTTTCTCGAAGATATTCACATCAATACTTAATAGCAGACTAGTAGCCTTTTCCGATTAATTCGAGGTTATCTTGAAAACACAAACGGATTTAGAAAAGGACACTCCACGATAGATAACATATTCATATTACAGAGTATAATAGATCTCTATTTATCAAGTGGCAAGAAACTTTATTGTATCTCTATAGACTTTCAAAAAGCATTTGATACGATTTGGAGGGACGCATTGTGGCTAAAAATGATGAATTATGATATTAATGGTAAAGTCCTAAATATTATAAAGGATATGTATGGCAAAATTAAAATTTGTGTCAGAGACAACAACTCTTCTATGTCGGACTTTTTTGTAAGTAAAATTGGCCTATTCCAAGGTGAAATAATGTCACCTTTCTTATTTTCTTTCTATGTAAATGATTTACAAAGTTTCTTGTATGATTGTGCAATAGACCCTCTGAAATTGTAGATGAATCATATATGCAAAATGTTGGCTGCTTTATTAAATTGTTATGTCTTTTATATGCCGACGATACAGTTCTATTTTCTGACGACGAAGATAATATGCATAGGGCTCTCCTCGCCTTTGTCGATTTTGCAGAAGCTTGGAAACTTCAAGTCAATACGAAAAAGACCAAATTAATGATTTTCACGAAGAAATGGTCAAAACGTGTTCCCACATTCATGTATAGAGGCTGTAGCCTAGAAATAGTTAAAGAATTCACTTATTTAGGGGTTAAATTATTGTACAATGGTCGCTTCCTCCAGAACATAAAGAAAACAGTTAATTCTGCAACGAGAGCCATATACGGACTGCTTAATAAGGTCCGAAAACTTAACTTACCCATTGATATTATGCTTGATTTATTCGATAAGATGATTTCACCTATTTTACTGTATGGAAGTGAGATCTGGTGTTTTGAACGTACTCAAAGTGTAGAGACACTACATCTAAAATTTTGTAAGATGGTTGCGTCCATCAAAATGAGTACCCCCAATTACATAGTTTATGCAGAATTCGCACGACACCCCGTCTCTATAGAAATAACATGCCGAGCTCTGACATATTGGTCAAGGCTCGTATCGAGTGACGGCTCTGAGTTAGCTAAGAATATGTATACCTTAATTTATCAGACTCAGGAGATGAACTCAAAGACAGCAGACAAAAATAACTCCAAATGGTTATCTTTTGTCAAAAATGCTCTCTATGATTTGAAATTGCAATCAAAGTGGATCACCCAGACGGGCCTGACCGCTATTGAACTGAGAAATGCAAAAACTGTTCTCAAACAACGTCATTGGGACGCACTACTCGTTGATATAAACACATCTGCTTCATCGAGGGCCCAATTTTATAGTTATATTAAAACCGACTACGGTTACCCAAATTACTTGAAGATTTTGCCGTCTAATCTATCGATATACCTCCTGAAGCTCAGAACTGCAAATCATAAACTGCATATAGAATGCGCAAGATGGAAGAAATATCCGAATAAATAATGACAATAGGATATGCACCATATGTGGAGAATATTTAGGAGACGAATACCATTTAGTTATTATATGCAGTCATTTGGATGAAATCAGAAAACAATATATCCCTGAATACTTTTCTTTTGGAAGAACCATACGAGAGAGAAATTCCATGGTCTCCTATCTCTTCAAAATATAAGCCTCATAAAAATACTGTGCATATTCCTAAGGTGTGCCTTTAAGAGGGTGTCTTATTCTATATAAACGAAATCATTTATGTGATATCCAAAGTTGTGTACATAGTGTATATACGTTTTGCTTGTTTCACTGTTATGTGACTTGTGCAATAAATCAGATAAAGACACATCGACCAGGAGAAAGCTGGCAACTTTGGACATTCCACATGAATGTACATGTACAGGGTTTTGAGAGCCATTGTATATGACATGAGACCTGTCGAAACAAGCATTACCACAGTTGGACCCAGTTTCCACTATAGATAAAATGGTTATGCTAAATTATATGTTCTGATCCAGCACACCACACTTGGCGTAGACACATGCGTAATGATTAGATATGCAAATAACTCTCCCCAGAACTCAACAATTTAATGCATTTTGTGGGACGTATCAGACCAAAGAAGACTGGAGCGCAGACAAGACAATAACTCAAATTGTGTGTCCTTCAAGTGAAGTACTTATGATGGGATGATCATTTTGGGCCCTATCCCATTGTTCTGAAAACGCTCAATCGTGAGCAGTCATCGGCCACCTAGCAATACTCAGCAGTCAGTACGGCTTTCTACGAAATATTTAGCATAAACTAAACGTTACCAGAAACAGTTAATTGACTGTTGATTATTTGATTGGTTGTTTCAGTCGATATACCATATAGCGACTAATACTACAGCATTTTCGTAGCCAGATTATGTTGAACTTTTACCTTAATAATTGTTTTTCTTTCCGTAATAGTTGAAATAGTTGGTGATTTAATTCCTGAGCAGAGACACGAACTGCATTGCTTTTATAGAGAAGTGTCAATAATTACCTCACTGCTTATAAACATTATCAATGTCACAGCCACATAAGGCTAAATATAAGGCTAAATAGCTATTTAAAAAATGTTGAAGTGTGTGTCACCAATCTAACACTTTATATACACTTTTCGCTCGCCATTTTTACTGTCAGCATTGATTATATTGACCATATCAGGCACCATTGAGGTTGGATTTTATAGTTAATAATAGCTTGTGCTATGAAGTTATACCAACATAAATTTGTTAGGAATTGAAATGGAATGTGACCGATTAAATAACAAGTATAATGTCTCAAATTCAGATCAGCCAACTCCACGCATCAACCACGACATAAGGATGAAATATAGTATATTCTATAAACTTGCCGCCATTTTGACTGCCAACATGAACCATGGTAAACATTTCAGGCCGTAATGAGATATCATTTGTCGGTGATGCTTCCACTGGCTTAATTCTGTAAACTTTCATTCAAATATGGCTAGAAGCCGAATGTGAGTTTTCGGTGAAATATACTACGTTTTTTAAATATTTTTTTTGGGGGGGGATTGAAAGTAGCTAAACACAAATGAACAACATATTCCACTGCCCAGGTAATCTTAGGATACGAATAATAGGAAGACAAACCACAATTTACCACAAGTTTGAAACAATAGAAACGGATGTGGAAGATATGAGTGAAAATGTGTCTATTCTTCCAATTCAGGTTACCATTTTGGCAGCCATCTTGCTACTGGAGTAGTGATTTTTCCTCTAAAATGTAGTACAATGTAACACCATCCCAATAATGTATACATTTGTATACATATCATAAGATATTGTCTCCAACAAAACGGATTAAACTGACTTAGTTCATAGTGTGTAACACGTCGGCCATGTTGGACACCATCTTGGATTCTAGGAAATGCTCATGGGTATGAGCTCCACACCCACCCAGAAATTGAAGCACACACCATCCAGAATCACAATCCGCTAAGTAAAAAACTTTAACAGAGAATGTTTTCTTACCCCTAAAATTGGCCATTTAATTGCTTCTGGACAGATGTGCAACATATCCTCGCGCAAATAGGTTCATAATCAACCAGTGTTGGTTACTCCTCGCAACACATTTAATAGTAACAGGGCAGTGTTGAGAACCCGTCATATACCGATTTGTCCGAGTCTGCTATATTGGACGAGCTGGCTCCAAATGGAGTCACGAGTGTACACCTGTCAAATATAATTGGTGGCCTAATATAGAATAGATCATTTATTGCAATACACCATATATATATATGCATTTGCAAGTTACACAATGAGTTAAAACATAAAACATGTAATACAAACGAACATAAAATGTGTTCAATATAACTGTTTGGTGCAATGCATCGTCATTCAACGACCACCAACAACTTATGAAGTTTATTTCTATAATACTAAACTTTCAAAGACCCCCTTCTGAGAAAGAACAACCGGATCGTTCATTTTATTAAACTCACCAATATTTTTATGAATATCTAGAAATATTCTTGCACTTCACTCGATAACAAAAAGATATTCTGTTTCAACACGTGCCTGATCGCACATTGCACACAATCTGTTTTTAACTGGAGTTTTCGGTTGTCTATGTCTACCTTTCTCTATATCCAAATTGTGATTACCAATACGAAGTCTTGTAAACATTTCTCGCGCTTCGTGGCGTCTTGTATGTTCGAGGAAAGGCTCCATTATATACTTATCCTTAAAGGATCTATACATTCGGAGCTTATTTGCTCCAGACGATTTTTCATCATCGTATATATCGCATATAAATTTTTCGATAAATGTCTTGATTTCAAATCATTCGCTATATATTTGTCATCTGCAATTAGTTTTCTGATGCATGCACCTCACCAAATGAGCAAACGGGGGCACCACGAAAGTACAACAACAAGCTGAAAAGACTGATATGGTCAATCTCAAATAAGAGTCAGTAGGAAATAACACACATGACTTCAGGGTACACAACCTCTGTATAAAGTGTGAATGATATATTATATAATTCGCTCAAATTGACGTCTGCGCTTGGGGAGTCTGAGATCAGTTTGGACGAGGTGGCTGGGAAATAGACACAATCATGTTGACGTCATTTATTATCAAAGAATAAGTTTAAAGCTACATGGCGGTTAGCGCTCCAATATACACATAATATTATTCGCTTTTGAATTTTTCGCAGTATCGAAATAGGTCGATACATATCTGAACTACCTTTCTACGAGCTTTATGTAACCCAAGAAGACGCATTCGTGTAAACATATTTTTATTTCCAAATCCAACATAACATTATATACACATGATACAAATATGCAAAATAGAAGAGATAATGTAAATGAGGATCAGACAACAAGCCCGAGGGCTTATATGAAGTCTTCTCCTCTTTGGCGACATGCCCCTTCCACACTAAGAGAGGGAGGGGTATCGACCAGACGGGAAAGGATTGAAATAATGTTTTTTAGGGGGAAAGGAGATATATAACTAGGTTTTAGTTAGGGATGGAAACAGGGAGAAGATAGTGTTAGGGATAGCAAGAGGCAGGGGGAGAGAGACCGAGAGAGGGTGAGAAAGTAGAAGACGCATTGAAGTAATTAAAAATACAACAGTGAATATGGTGGGTCCCAAACACAAAACGGTCATTTGCACGACATGGAACAGAAAAGAGCGTTCCGTGGTAGTCAGTTCCTGATATGGTAACAATAAAGAGCGTTTGTCTGACTTCTGGCGAAAAGTTGAAAACGGCTGAAAAATGGCTGTGACTTTGGCAAGTGTTTTTCAGACCATATGAAGCCGGTATAATCAATAGTTCTTGTATTTATCCACCTATCCTGTCCGTCGCTCCAAATTACGTAGAAAATATTTGGAGGTTCGAATGAGCCATGTCCGTTTAAACAGTTGAATATTCAAAATGATGAATTACAATTATGGATAGCTGGAATGTAAATACCAAGTTACTAGCAGACGACACCATCCCTGGTTAAAGGCACGGGCGGCGTTCGTTGCAGAAATATTCACATTTGTTCAAATCGCCATCAACAGAAGGAATATTAAAATATGTATAGTTTTGTTCATATTCCAAACATAATCAGCGCGTTAATAGTATATTGTCGTCAAGACGTACGATGGTGTACGTAAAAAAGAGCCTGCTCGTGTTACAGAAGTTGTGCTTCTGTTTACATAACACAGCGCAATTATATTGGTTTTAACACACACAAATAATATAAACGCTCTTTATTATTTCCATATAAGGAAAACAGTAACAAATAACGCTCTTTATGTTTACCATATCCGGATCTAAACAAAAGCCAGGAAACGTAACGTGTTTTGCTTTTGTTTACATAACAAAGCAAACACAATTGACAATAACATCCTGTTTATGTCATATTTCTGATTGGTGTAAGAACAAAGTATGTCTATATTTTACTATTCTTTCTGTTTATGGCGGTTTTTGACGGAGGTGAATATTTTATCAGCACACCCACCGCCAAGGACGCCCGTATCTTTAGGTGATACTGCTAATTTGCTATGATATTTGGTGGGTCCTGATGGATTGCTATGATGTTGGTGGGACCTGCTAAATTTATATGATGCTGGTAGGTCAAAGCGATGCTGTTAAGAAAAAGTACCGTTATGTTATTTAAAGTTGGCATATTCTCGGTGTTTGGGTGATCTAAACAAATCTGAGTTACACTAAATCCTGTTTGGTGATGGGTCAACTGCCAATTGGGTCACCCGGTTTGCATCCCAATAATGCGAAGAGTGTATCACGAACTCGAAGTTACAGACTGTTGACCTAGTCTGAACCAATCACTAAACGCGGTCAGCAGAATAATTGGGCGCGCTTTTAAAAGTTCACCCGAATTGCATCTGAAGCCAGTTATTTATATCGATTACGTTATCGTATCATCGAAATTGGAAATGTTATATTGGGCTGACTTAGTGTGTTGCGTTGGTTGGTCTCAAATTATCGGCAGATTTCGTGAAAATAAATAAGAATACACTCAACTTTTGCATTGGAATAAATCATCAAAAAGCTATATAAATATTTTAACAAACGAATTTAGTGGGTGTTTTTTGTTATTGGGGGATACGGCGATGTGGTCGTTGGGGGCACATTTAGTGTAACACACTGTACCCCAACGACCACAGCGTCGTATCCCACACGTATCTTACATATTTTAATAATGGCTTCTTCTTTTTGCATACCGGCCACAATTCCGATGGCTCTTCCTGTCGTTTTAATATAATCATTGCTTTCTGGCATCTAATATGATTTCATCCACTTCACTCTTTCAGTTATATATTGATGCTAATGTGTGGTACGATAATCAGCAGTATGATTACCACACTCTCACAGGGACATACATATATTACTGCAAAACCAAGTTTAAACTCCGTGGGTTAAACTCGAGATGGCGATACTTTCATAAGGACATATATACATGGATTACTTCAAAACCAAGTTTAAACTCCGTGGGTTAAACTCGAGATGCCGATTCTGACCTATCATGTGACGTATAGTGACCCAAATAACGCGACATGCGAAAAAGGCGGGTTGTCAGCACAAATGCACGGAAGTTTTCCGTTTGTTGGCAGGTTCCGAGCTGGCACAGACTTTACTTTATCAATTAAAATATGTTTTGCCAAATTCTCTCAGAACATATCAGGACGAAATTAAGTGGCTTAACCCTACTCTTACGAAATGTTCAGATAATATAAGTTCAACAAACGAAGTCGGTTGTATGCTGAACTTATGACCTGACCATTTCCCTTCAATAAATATGAATCATTCTGTTCTTACATCATCTATTTTGCATGCCTGTCTACTGCTTTACCTGAGCATCCCTTCAAATGAACAATAGACCGTTCCTATATATACTTAATTCTACATCTGAGCGGGGGAAATCCATTTTTTATTGAAAGGGTTATGGAAAATGTATTTTTGCAGCTGCTAATGGCTCATAGTCGCGCTATAAGCATTTAGTATGAAATGACAATGAATAGATCCAGGCAGCAGCCGCAATTCTTGTCCATTCAGTGGATTATCATAAAATAATCAACCAATCACGCGCCAATAAGGAATGCAATAAAACTGCTCCAAGGTACTGCATCCACTTCAATATTTATGCCATGAGAACGAGGTACAATTTGTCTGCGATAAATTGGGACCATGGTCACTATTGTATTTAACCTCTTCTTTAATGACTAGCAGACATCCTCCACTCCTTGTGTCATTCATACATAGAGGATATGAAATTAGTGTTTCTCTCATATTATATTTATGAAACGAGTCTAAGAATTTTCAGTTTTCTCGAGCCTCCGGCGAGAGAAAACTGAAAATTCGTGACGAGTTTCATAAATATCATATGAGATAAACACGAATTACATATTCTATTTATCATATGACACCTATAAATTGATTATGATGTCCAAAAACGCACAAAAATCACTAAATAGCTATATGACATCGGCAGCAAAAGGTTAATGTGACGTCACTTCATTGCACCGGAAGCCCAATTACACCTGGTGAACTAGCAGAAATAATATGCACGCGAAAATATATGCGCTATTTTGTTCCCAGTTTGTGACAATATATCGTATGTTTATTAGATAAATACGAATTACATATTCTATTTATCGTATAACAATGTCCAAAACTATATATTTCAAGATTATAATTGCGAGAATTTCGGCATCGCGTTGATTGACGCGCACGAATTTGACCTGCATTTAGTTGCAGATGCGGCTCGGCCCAGGCTGCCATTCAGCCAATCAGAACACACTTTTTGTCAACAAACCAATCAAATTATCGGAAGGTGATATGAACTAGTATTTCATATGGAATTGATTTATGACATACTTTCCAACGTAAATAATGATTGAGTCATATGATAAATCTCTGTACCACATTCGTCGTGTTACGAAATTATTTGACGGATAGGTTTTAAGCCATCATGTCTTTCACTATACCTTAGTTGACAAACGAGAGGCGCTATAGTTCGCCTGCCAGTCCTCCATTCTGACCTGTTACTATCATTCCGGGGGGCTAGCTATGTGTGATTTTCGCTGGCCTTGTCAGGTGTGTCACAATCACTTACATATAATTGTTACCTATAAAACTTATTGGCGCCAACGAAATTAGATTAGTTATGTAAACATCATCATTGTGCGCAATTGTCCAAACGCCCCGATAGTCATTGGATTAACCCTTTCATACGGGAGCTGCGGTGGTGCATTGTATTGGCGTAAGGTTTTCGCAAAATGTGCATACAAAATCAGGATCGTACTCGAATACAAAAAAAACCTTGATGAATAAAGCAACTAAGGCAATGTATTCAATTATCTCCAAATCTAGAACACATTGCTTGTCAGTTAAAAACATGTTTGAATTATTTGATGCCCAAGTTTTGCCAGTCATGTTGTATTGCTGCGAGGTATGGGGGTCGGGGAATAATGATATATTTATGCACAGAATTTTTTTACGGCAAGTTCTACATCTGAAATCATCCACCCCCAATTTTATGTTATATGGTGAGAGTGGGAGACTGCCAATTGAATATACAATCAACCTGCGTATTATGAAATATTGGATGAAAATTAAGAATATGAACCGGGGCAGATTATGTAAGACTTTGTATTTACTAGCCATAAAAAGTATGTGAAGTTTCAACAGTAAAATTCCAATGGATGGAACAAATAAAGACCATCCTAACAAATTGTGGGCAGATTCATCTTTGGAACATGGAAAATATCCCATGTCCAGAAACATTAATGTCATACCTCAAGTGCAGTTTAAATAGTCAATTCCGCACAACCTGGCTGTCTGATATTGAACAATCTAGCAGAGGCAACACATATAAAATTTTCAAACATGACATAAATTTCGAAACATATTTGGATTACTTGGATACCAAAAATAGAATAACTCTCTGCCAATCCCGCACGAGTAATCATCGCCTGCCAATAGAGAAAGGCCGATGGAACGACACCACTGTTCTTCGTAGATTGTGTCCTCTGTGTAATAAACGTCAACTTGGAGATGAAATGCACTACTTGATGGAATGCGAAAGTTTAATCGAGGCTAGAAAACGTCTCATGCCCCGACAATTTACAAGTATACAAAACGCGACTATTGATATCCTAGACGACATACTAAATTTGAAACACGTAATTTTTTTACGTAGACTTTGCTCGTGTATACGATTGATTAACTTTAGGTTGGATAACAACGATTAATCCGTTGATGTTGCTGTTTTTGTTTTAGTCGCTACTGTTGTCATTTTTTTTTAAACAACAACGGTGACCGTATGGGCATTTTCCATTACAAATAGAAATATATATATATGTGTATGTATGTATGTGTGTATGTATTATATATGTGTGTGTACATGTGTATGTGTGTACATGTGCATGTTTCCACAAAATGTACACATTAGCAGCTTGGGGCGGCAACACATACACGGTATTAAAGATTGCCTTATAACCGGTATGGCCGCCCCGATCTATGTGTATGTATATGTACGCACATGCATTTATGTACACATATGTGTATATAATTATGATTGTGCACCCGCGTAAATGTGGTTTATATTTGTGTTGTACGGCCTAATGTATACTTGTATGTAAGGTGTCTATGGGCGATGGTGTGTGTGCATGTATATCAATTTTTTTGTAAAACCTACTCTCCTAGTTGGAGGAAATAAAGATATATATATTATGTCCAATGATGCCATATCAACAACGTTGCGATATTCACAGTACTGTCGAATAATTTATCTGTATTTATATGTATGTATCTCAGATGCCATGTATATTGGTCGCGACGACAACGATTACATGTAGTGATGATGATGATGATTATGATGATAATGATGACTATTATTTTGAGGATGAAACTGGTGTGATGATGAAGTTGATAATGCTGATTATGACCCTCGAGAGGTCGCTGTATATTTTGTACATATCCATATTTTTGTATATAATTTCGTTTCTCATGTCAAATTTGATTAGAGAATAAAGCATATATATATGAGGAAGGTCCAGTCATGGAAGGGTTAATTACCTGTTGATATCGGGTTTAAATTAAATGCCCCTAACATAAATACTTCCAATCTGCCCCAATGATCTATCCGTCAACCGGAGAAACAAAGTTGAATTATCACAGTTCGCCGACGACCTAGGACTCTGGACTACACACGAGAACCCTTTAATCTTACAAAAACGACTATAAAACACACTCGACTACCTATCAAATTGGTGCTCAAAATGGAGAATCAAACTCAACGCCAAGAAAACCCAACTCATCCTATTCCACAGAAAAATTAAAACGCAGACATTATCATCAAGACCGACAACGAGACAATTCAATCACCCGACTACGCGACCCCACTGTGAATCACACTGGACCAACCAATGACATTCAACACACATCAAGAAGATAGCCAACAAAGTCAGAAAAATAACCAACCTACTAAGATGCCTCCGGTGTACAGACCGGGGAACCGACAGCCTGACTTTCATCATCCTCTACGAGATCTTCATCCGTCCAGGTATGGAGTACGGTGCCGCCATAAATCGTAGCAGCTTCAAAGACCTTCACCGTCAACCTACAAATAGTACAGAACAAAGCCCTCCGCATCCCACTTAATCAGCCACACCGATCAAAGTTCTCCATGACGCAGCAAATATACCAACGATGAAACAACGACTAGCAGAACTGCAGAACTCAGAGCCCATGTAGACTCTCTCCAGAATCGACAACAGTCCGCTGATCCAAAATCTCCTACTGCGAACCAGCTATACTCACCACCAAGAAGATAAAGTCCATCCCACAAATCGACAGCAATGAAAGCCCCAAATAGAACCCCAAAGCAACTGACACCTCTCGCCTTGTCTCCAGCCACCTTCTGTATCATACAGCCACTGCCAACCACATCCACATACACTTCGTGAATGGGCACATAACGACTAAAATGATTGCCTTTTGGTCCTGGTCGAAGTTAAACGGTGAGTGTGGTGAACACATCAAGAAAGGGTGAAGTGAACTGCACACTGCAATCCGATCATCCTACCCGGCCTGCGACCGGAAACACATCAACAACAACAACAACAACTAACCTGCATAAACCGCAACTAGAAAAATGTTCATGACATGGTGCGTCCAAATTTAAATAAATGTTTTTTTACTTTCTTGTAGAAATGAGAAATCGCTTACCAAAACGAAAATATTTGTTTGTCAAATGTGAATTATTTTTTAATTTGTCAAATTGTACAAGTGGTAGCGCGAATCTTTCTCTTGGTATCTCCCGAATAGCGACGCGAGTGGTATACATTTCGTCGTTGGTCAGGGACATGCTCCTGGCTGCACCCCCAACCCCACCCGTTGAGCCAGATCAAAATCCCAACTCTTGAGGAAATTCCGTTCACACTCCTGGTTTCGAATTTTCTAAATACTATATTAACTTTCAAGCATAACACCCCCTGAGGTTAGTTCAGTCCAAAAACAGGACCGCAAGTATGAAGATATGTGAATTTGATTAGAAAATCGATTTATGAGAACATTTTCAACATAATTTGATGTGATTGTGTGTTGAAAATGTTATCAAAGTTGGGACGGGTGAGACACCTATCCCCCTGTCGCCAGACTCGCCACTTTCCGGCCATGTATGTATACAGTGCTGAAGAGATGTGTTCGCAAGTAATCAAAGTAGTCCGAAGAGGCCTGTTCTAGCTATACGACCAAATCGTGACCGGAACATACACAATTCTCCACGAGATTCCTCGTAATTAACTGCAGTTCTTATCTCGGAATTGAGCATCAAGTGTTTACCTAAGTATAGCCGGAACCGAGAAGACGTGAATATAACAAAGAGTCCGATATTACCACCATTCTCGGTAATTAGCTGGAAAGCACTGATGCCAATTCTCGTTCGGTCTGGTAAAGAAATAGGATCATCGGGAAATGGTGGTATCCTATATCCGGGCCCACCGTGGTGTGGGTCTGTAATTTAGAGCGCGTGGTCGATAGCGGATAGTGGTCACGTGCGATTGTAATTATTCTACGACAGCATGATCCAATCATTAGAAAAATTACATCATCCTCCCCACGGAGCTGAAGACATGTTTGGAAATAAGTTTTACTCCAGTTACTGGACAGTGATTTGGGGTGCTTACTATCAAACCACGTTTTCTAGATACATAGCTCCATGTTTGTAAACAATTTCTTGATTAGTGAAACTTTTGCTGAATGAATATCACATTTACCCGGAAATTCGGATTGAGCTCGGCAAAGATTGTGTTTTTCTCGGGAACTGATATCTGAATTATCTCTGATCTACTGCACGACGTAAACATGCTGATTGATATGACTTATAAATTGGCAACTTTTAGCTAATTAGACTAGACTTGGTATGGAAAACTACAATTTCTATAGCTGGGGGGGCCAGTGGGGGCGCGGTCTACTGATGCCCGCAACTCGGATTTACGTGCACCCATCGCGGTTTGTGGAATGGCCAGTGTGTTTTGTGGTATAGCTTTTATCAAAGTATACAGCATAAAAATAGGTCGAGAAATACACCAACTATATATAGACACTAGCAGGTGGACCCGACTTCGTCCGGGCTGTTTCCCCTCTGCTTTTCGGCGAATTGCGCGATTTTACCTTGAATTGTCCATTTTGAAGGTCAAGGTCAGGTGGGGTCACGATTTGACCCGTCCAAAACACTGCCCGGACAAAAGTACCCGACAAAAGTACCCGTCGAAATCCATCCGGTTTTACCCGATTTGACCTCGAATTCATCATTTTGAAGGTCAAGGTGAGGTCGGGGTCACGATTTGACCCGTCCAAAACACTCAGTGGACAAAGGTAACCCCACGTATCAAATTTCGTCGAAATCCCATCAAAATTCGCGATTTGACCTTGAATTAACCCGATGTCAAGGTCAATGTCACGTCGCACGGGCAAACGAATATGCTTACGACACTCCCCATAGGAAAGTTTCCCTAGACACTAATTTTCATCGAAATCCCGCGATACTAGGGGGTTCGACCTTGAAATGACCCGATTTCAAGGTCAAGGTCACGTCGCACGGGCAAATTAATAGGCCCATGCCACTCCTCGACCGAAAGTATCCCCATATACCAAGTTTCATCGAAATCGGCTCGGGCCAATACGACAACGTCCACCGCCTGGTCAAACTACACACACGTACCAAGTTTGGTCCCGATCGGTCGAGAATCGTAGATTTGTATAAATGACAAACATACAAACATACAGACAAACATACAAACAAACAGACAGAGGTCTTCAAAATATATATGAGACTAGCAGGTGGACCCGACTTCGTCTGGGCTGTTTCCCCTCTGATTTTCGGCGAATTGATCGATTTGACCTTGAATTGTCCATTTTGAAGGTCAAGGTCAGGTGGGGTCACAATTTGACCCGTCCAAAACACTGCCCGGAAAAAAGTACCCGTCGAAATCCATCCGGTTTTACCAGATTTGACCTCGAATTGATAATTTTGAAGGTCAAAGTCAGGTCGGGGTCACAATTTGACCCGTCCAAAACAATCAGTGGACAAAGGTAACCCTATGTATCAATTTCGTCGAAATCCCATCAAAATTCGCGATTTGACCTTGAATTGACCCGATTTCAACGTCACGTCGCACGGGCAAACGAATAGGCTTACGACACTCCCCATACGAAAGTATCCCTAGACACCAATTTTCATCGAAATCCCGTGATACTCGGGCGTTCGACCTTGAAATGACCCGATTTCAAGGTCAAGGTCACGTCGCACGGGCAAATTAATAGGCACGTGCCACTCCCCTTTCGAAAGTACCCCCACATACCAAGTTTCATCGAAATCGGCTCGGCCGTTCTCGAGTCCATCGCGAACAGACACACACAGACACACAGACACACACACACCCTGATTTCCCAAAATATATAATAGATACAACACATTATCCATTGTGCTTATGTCATGTGCACGTACAAATCACAGACGTCATTTAATTATGCACAGCATCAAAACAATAGAAACGAACTTGACCGGCACCCAAATTCACCATTGTTATGACCCTTTGCTGGGTTTTGGTGTCGTTTTGGGCCCAATTTTAACTATAGTTAATCTGGATTGAATGGAATGAAATTTGGAATGTAGGTTTACAACACGTACATGTCAAATACGAGTCCGGCGGTCCATTTGACCATAGTATTGGTCTTTTGTTTTTGTTTTTTTTGTATTTCGATTTCTGGATAATAACTCTCGATATGACCACCATCAAAATATCTTAACCCTTTACCCAACAAACCGGCCAAAACCGGCCAAATAAAGCTTCAACAACCTAAAATATCTTCGGTCTGTCTCAATAAAAC
Source organism: Siphonodentalium dalli (assembly GCA_032622095.1). Classification (NCBI taxonomy): domain Eukaryota; kingdom Metazoa; phylum Mollusca; class Scaphopoda; order Gadilida; family Siphonodentaliidae; genus Siphonodentalium; species Siphonodentalium dalli. The sequence goes on from CP136063.1 coordinate 156,913,169, forward strand.
CATACAAATATGGATATCATTGGAACCGGCTCCTTGACCACATTGTGATAGTTACAGTTATGCCCTGTGCCAATGCATTCTCTTATATATGCGAGTCGACCATAGGTCGCCTCGCATATATAAGAGAATGCATTGGCCTAAAAAAAATATATTTTTAACACTTTTTACCATTTTTTCTTACATTCTTTAACAATTTTATAATTTTTAATGTGTTAAGCCAATGCATTCTCTTATATATGCGAGGCGACCTATGGTCGACTCGCATATATAAGAGAATGCATTGGCACAGGGCCCTTCTGTCGGGTAAAGGGTTAAAATACGAAATCGGGAATTTGTTCAATGGGCCTATTCAGCTTGTTCTGGGTTATCGGGTGACTTCGGGTAGTGTTGTTTAGGTTGTGGTTGAATAAGCTGAGAATACAATTTGTTTGCCAGACTATTTCAGATACTCTCGTTAGTTGTATTGTTTTATACCAACCAGATATTCACCAATCATCCGAGACAGACGTCTACCGTGAGCTACATATATTTCTATGAATTTTGTATTAACATGAGTCGCTTGTATTTAAAGCAACTACCTCAACTTGTGTATATTGTTTTTGAGCAACTCTAGATGTGCAAAATTATGGCATGTGGTACATATTCTGCAACAGAAGCAATATTGGCCTCTTCGACTTGAGTTTATACTGATTCACTGACGACATTGCTTTGACTCTCTGTCTGATTGCTGGCATACCTGTTTAATAGTACGTTCTTACAGTTAATTGTTTTTTGACATTCTATGAATATTTGTGAATCCCTGTGGAGCCAACTCGGCCAATATTTGAGATTCAGACAAATCGGATAAATCACGGGCTCTCGCCATTATATAGCTGCATTATCTCTGCTGTAACTACCAATTACTCATTCAATGAAAAAGCTTAGCTATGGAGACACCAATTTTGTACCACTCACTTTTTTTTTTTATATACGTTTTGTTATAATTATAATCAGGCCTTCATCAGCACATCTGCGACAGGTGGTGGTCAGGAAGACAGTCCTGGAAATTATGACATCCCATGGTGATATACTGCATTCATCTTGCTTTATCTTAATTGTTTCTAAATATAAACACCTCAACAAAAGTAAGTCCCCCTCATATAATACCCTATATCGCCTCTGTTGTTCATCCGTGTTGTAATTTTTAATGAATTGAGAACATGGTAAATGCAGTACATTGTGGTAGTTAATTATCCTGATAGTTTTCTAACCTTCTTCTTCTTCTTGATTGGAAAGTTTGCCATTTTCAAAAATCACACTTTTAACTTTGACCCTCAATAAAATCATGTATTGACTGGTAAACTGGGTCCACTCAGGCAGTGGACAATCGACTGGAAAGAGCAATATTGTGTAACAATAACTGATTGTACCAAATGTCAAAAAAACATTTCGGACAGATTTTCAGGAAGTCCATTCTGAAATATCCGACAATTTGACAAAACGTGCGTCTGACCATTGTGACGTATCGCGGTCCTTCGTTTATAAGCGACATAACTTGGTGTAAACATATTTATTCTCTAAATCATGCAAATGAATTAACAAAATAATGGTACAAATATAACATAAAGACAATTTTATTAGAGAATGGGATTTGGCAGAAAGCAGGATGCTTATATCATTTTTAGCATTCACAGGTGGTGTCTTTATTGATTATTCATTTCAGCCAAACCTTGGCTGTTTATTTCACAGGAGTTTCTGGGATAACCTGTGTGTCGGCTCAGAACATGCGTGCCAATTGAGGAGAACACGCGAAGGATTTGTGTAAATGTTAGCCCAAACGACATTTCGAAGTAACGACTGCTTTGTTGTTTATTTCGAGGAATAATACCGCATCATATGAATTCAGCCCAAATATATTGACAGGTGTCAAGGGTCAAACTCAAAACTGAGCAATAAAAAACTAATATTAATAAATACCGAGTATATTTAATTTAACGCCAATGGGTCGTTTATGTGCGTTCAAGAGTGTATTTATGCCTAAAGCAAAGTGAAATAACGATCTTAAAATGAATTGGCCGGTATATTGTATTAGTTATCAGGGTTACCAGGGTCGTAGTTGTATAAATTACAATATATTTTTATGCTAAGATAATTGCGTGGTAATTTGTTTGCAATGGATTGATCGGTATTCAGGTCCCATATATGGAAATTCCAAATATGGAAAGTGACGTGCGCAAAACAGCTGCATCTGGGTCAGATATATTTATAGCGAAGAAATGTTGTCAAATTGCACGTCTGAATACGCGTCTTATTCTCACTTATACCGTGTTTATATCAGTTTTATTCTATGTGTTGTTGTGTATTGTATTACTTTGATCAAGGTTGCGCTTTTGTTATTCTCACAAAAGGTAAATTTGATGCGTGTTTGATGCGTGTTTACATTTCAAAATTTCGTCGGCCATGTACAGTAACACTAACACTACATATCCTTAATTACGAGACTAATTTATCGAATGAGGTCAAATTTTCGCATATAAGAAGACTCGTATGTTATTCTGCACCATTCTGACGAGTGCTGAAATTCGCATTATTTTCGTTTTTATCGAAAAATAATCGTTCTCTATGTAAATTTTTTCAACCAAAAAAAAATTCATTGTTTTGCCAATTTCAAGCTAGTTTATAGCATGGTCATGGCATAATTTGACATAGCGAGTGTCGGTAGACGTTTCTTGAGTGTGCACAACAAATTTTGGTCCCAACGAAGCAGGCTAAAATCCTGAAATTTGTCAATTTTACTTTGCGTGTGAAGAAAATATTCATTTAAACTTCCAAAATTGGTTGAAATATGCTCAACAACATTCAGTTGAATGGTGACATTATTTATAGTCACCGACTAACTTCCACGATGAATCAAATTTGTTTTTATTGGTGACAATTATGTCGCGAGAGATAAAAATGTAAATTTTTTAAAGAAAATGTAAAATTTTAGCTCATTTTAAGACTTTAATTGCTTGTAGATCGGTGTTAATTATCTTCGTCAATGATGTCATGTCACGCTTGTTAATAATTCATTTGTTCGGAAATACTTATTGGGGGTCGAAATGTATAAAATTTAACTACCACCACTTCCAAAAACAACACCAATAAACAATAACGCTCTTTGTTCCATGCAATGGAAATGGCTATTTATTGTCCTGATATCAGTGATATAAATGAATGCCTAAAATTATTATTATCCTGAAATAAATTTATGCCACTTTGGCGAACATGGGAACCACGGTACAATTTATGCCATTTAGGCACACTTCAGAGTGAAATCAGGGCTTATATTTCGGCGAAAATCCAAATCTAGATTCTCGTAAATATTCTCGCAAATTACCCTGGATTCTCGTGAAAAAGTATATATGGATTCTCGCTAAATCAGATGAAATATATGCCTTGGAAATATAGCAAATCGTTTAATGCTTTAGAATTTTTGTTTTTCGGAGATTTATATATATGCTTAAAGACATATTATGGACTTGTTATGGACTTTTTCAGGTGCGAGAAATTGATAAGTTAGTGCTCAGGGACTTTGCCAAATCACTGAAATTTTCCAAAAAAATCTGCCACACCACTTCATAGAGAACATCGTCTGAACTACTCCAAATTGTAAATATTTACATCTCGATTCGTGGCGCAACTATCGGCTATAATTAAACAAAAATGATTTCGTCATCGAGAGTCATTGCATTTAACTAATATATAAGAATGACGTTGTGTATCATCCATTTGGATTAATATTCGTAACGAATAACTACTTTGAGAAAGATTATTCTTAATTTCTATTTGATCACTCTGCCCGGTGTCTGCCGGAGTGTTTCACATCACTTTAATCAAGGAAGACTGTTCAGAAAAACTGTATTTCAAGAAATCGTTTAATGCTTTAGAATTTTGGTTTTCGGAGATTTATATATATGCTTAAAGACATATTATGGACTTGTTATGGACTTTTTCGGGTGCGAGAAATTGATAAGTTAGTGCTCAGGCACTTTGCCAACCTGGGGAATTTTATCATTCTACTAACATCACTGAAAATTTCCCAAAATATCTGCCACACCACTTCATAGAGAACATCGTCTGAACTACTCCAAATTGTAAATATTTACATCTCGATTCGGGGCGCAACTATCGGCTATAATTAAACATAAATGATTTCGCCATCGAGAGTCATTGCATTTAACTAATATATAAGAATGACGTTGTGTATCATCCATTTGGATTAATATTCGTAACGAATAACTACTTTGAGAAAGATTATTCTTAATTTCTATTTGATCACTCTGCCCGGTGTCTGCCGGAGTGTTTCACATCACTTTAATCAAGGAAGACTGTTCAGAAAAACTGTATTTCAAGAAATCGTTTAATGCTTTAGAATTTTGGTTTTCGGAGATTTATATATATGCTTAAAGACATATTATGGACTTGTTATGGACTTTTTCGGGTGCGAGAAATTGATAAGTTAGTGCTCAGGCACTTTGCCAACCTGGGGAATGTTATCATTCTACTAACATCACTGAAAATTTCCAAAATAATCTACCACCCCACTTCATAGAGAACATCGTCTGAACTACTCCAAATTGTAAATATTTACATCTCGATTCGGGGCGCAACTATCGGCTATAATTAAACAAAAATGATTTCGCCATCGAGAGTCATTGCATTTAACTAATATGTAAGAATGACGTTGTGTATCATCCATTTGGATTAATATTCGTAACGAATAACTACTTTGAGAAAGATTATTCTTAATTTCTATTTGATCCGAGTCACTCTGCCCGGTGTCTGCCGGAGTGTTTCACATCACTTTAATCAAGGAAGACTGTTCAGAAAAACTGTATTTCAAGAAATCGTTTAATGCTTTAGAATTTTGGTTTTCGGAGATTTATATATATATGCTTAAAGACATATTATAGACTTGTTATGGACTTTTTCGGGTGCGAGAAATTGATAAGTTAGTGCTCAGGCACTTTGCCAACCTGGGGAATGTTATCATTCTACTAACATCACTGAAAATTTCCAAAATAATCTACCACACCACTTCATAGAGAACATCGTCTGAACTACTCCAAATTGTAAATATTTACATCTCGATTCGGGGGCAACTATCGGCTATAATTAAACAAAAATGATTTCGCCATCGAGAGTCATTGCATTTAACTAATATATAAGAATGACGTTGTGTATCATCCATTTGGATTAATATTCGTAACGAATAACTTCTTTGAGAAAGATTATTCTTAATTTCTATTTGATCACTCTGCCCGGTGTCTGCCGGAGTGTTTCACATCACTTTAATCAAGGAAGACTGTTCAGAAAAACTGTATTTCAAGAAATCGTTTAATGCTTTAGAATTTTGGTTTTCGGAGATTTATATATATGCTTAAAGATATATTATGGACTTGTTATGGACTTTTTCGGGTGCGAGAAATTGATAAGTTAGTGCTCAGGCACTTTGCCAACCTGGGGAATGTTATCATTCTACTAACATCACTGAAAATTTCCAAAAATAATCTACCACACCACTTCATAGAGAACATCGTCTGAACTACTCCAAATTGTAAATATTTACATCTCGATTCGGGGCGCAACTATCGGCTATAATTAAACAAAAATGATTTCGCCATCGACTCGATGGCATCGAGAGTCATTGCATTTAACTAATATATAAGAATGACGTTGTGTATCATCCATTTGGATTACTATTCGTAACAAATAACTACTTTGAGAAAGATTATTCTTAATTTCTATTTGATCACTCTGCCCGTTGTCTGCCGGAGTGTTTCACATCACTTTAATCAAGGAAGACTGTTCAGAAAAACTGCATTTCAAGATCACCAAACAACTTTCCTTTTTAGGGCCACCACATCTTTCCAAAGATGTACTTCTTCCATTTTGCTATCAAAGACCGAAAAATGTCGTTAAACTAGAGATCCAAATACCCACTAAGGGCCCCTATATCTTGAAATATTAAAGACCGAGAATGTCGTTAAACTATAAAGACCGAAAAATGTCGTTAAACTATAGAGATCCAAATACCCCCTATATCTTGAGATATTATAAAGACCGAAAAATGTCATTAAACTATTAAAGACCGAAAAATGTCGTTAAACTAGAGATCCAAACATCCCGATCCCCTATTTTTTTTAGACAATTAAGAACGAAATATGTCGTTACACCATTAATACATAATTTGTGTTTATGAAAGTCTGGCACCCATTAGCAGTTTGTTTTCAGTACATTTTAATATTCATTGGAACGTAAACAATTATTCGCTGACAGAAATCATGTTAATATCGCCTTTCGTTACTGGTTTCCTCTACTCAAATATTTCTCACTGCTCAATACTTATAATTAAAAAAAATGTTCTGTGTTTTGTGTCACTTCTTAATAGCATTATGTATTCTGCTATTGGCAAGAAACAAAGTTGCAGTATACCTTAAAGGTACGGAAGGCCTTGGTGGGTATCCTGTGAACATATTTCCACCTGTCAAAAACCGCTGCAAACGAAAATAATATTCAAATATAGACATACTTTGTTAATATACAAATGAGAAATATCTCATAAACAGTATGTTATTGTCGTAAATTTGACGATTGTTTGACAAAGCATAAAAAGTTACTTTCTTGGTGTTTCTTTATATTATGATGGTAAACATAAAGAGCGTTCTTTGTTGCTCAATTCCTTATTTGGAAATAATAAAGAGCGTTTATACCATTTGTGTGTGATTAGCCAGTAGCATTGTGCTGCCTTCTATAACACAATCAGACTCTTGTTTAGGTAAAATTTAGTAGGTCTTTATGTGAGCATGATGTTTACGCGATAGTGATCGTATATTTGAACCAATATGTATGCCTTTTAATATTTTTCTGTTTACGGTGTTTGGAACAAATATGAATATTTTCGACAACTAAGCCCCCTCGTCCCTTTAATATAATTAATATAACATCCCTCATCCAATAATCTCCAAATTGCATATCTAAGTTCAATCCTAGTTACACGTCACGCCGCCCCTCATCATTTGCCAATTGTACACCCTTTTTTTGCTGCTGCTGCTGCAACTGTTCAATTTCTTTTAAAATTATTGAAAAAATGGCCCTCCCGCCCGCCGACATTTACTTCTGATTTTGTTTTATCATCGGTCCGCACCAAAATTGAGCACACGTCCCTATATAATATACCTATTTAAACCGAGTATACACGGTGGTGTAATAGATCAACCGTTAATTTAACCGTTTAGGTAGCATATTTCCACGTATACGTTATCACGACAAATCCCTGCTGATCTGTTATTAATGAACCAAACACTTAACATGTCAACACACTCTGGCCCGCCAATGCTACAGTGTATAAACGTAACGGGGCAAATATGCACATTATATTGGCAGCTAACGAGAGCATTCATCATCGGCAATCTGCTCACCTCTTTTATCCGATACGATAGAAACTAAACGATTTGTTACTTCTAATTACCCGTACTTAATTACACTACTTGCGTGTTAATAAAGTACGACCCCATTACCACTAAATGTGAAACATGGGATTTAGAACATTAATATTCACTCTTACATATTTCCACATTCAAGGTGTAATCGTATGTCAGTTGTAACGTTGTGAAACTGCAACCGAACTGAATTATTCTATGCTAAATAGTTCATGGCTGACCTGATGCATGCATCTTAGTTTTCTTGTAATGTTCTTTTCCCAGTTAGATTTTGATTTCATGTCCAATGTTTCTATCTTATTGGCTTTGTCAGTCATCTGGGTCATAGACCGCCAGACAGTAACTCATCATGAGTCACTGCTGGGCAGTCAGTGCATCAGATGACCGGAATTGTTACACGTATGTGACCTGACCCCAGACCCCACCCCATCATTTTCTAATAATCGTAACTCAAAGTTCAAGTTTCGAAATCAAAACGACAAGAGAGTTGTGTCTTATATAGGTATTACGAGCAAAATATAATACATGTATACTGAAATATATGATATTTTTCCACTTTTCTAAATTATACTGTGTATTTGATTACTTCGATGTGTGATTTTCACACGTTCACGTTGTTTAATAGAGGCAGCATGTTTTATTTATTTATACAGGAGCGACTTAGGGAAAGTTCAATTTGGAAATCGTTTAGATTACACTATGAATTTTTGGACCCTCAGAAATAAATCTATACACATAACTTGTTATTCTGATGTGTATACGAATGGCGTGATGGCTGATTTACACTTCCAAATTATATACGTAATCTGAAAAAAGGGGTAATAATGGTCGATATATACACGAAATACAGCCCTATACGTATTTGTCGACCTAGCTACTGTGATCCATTGAACCGGACAAGTATGTACAAATTAAAAAGCCAGTATAAATTCAGGCAATAAAACCGCGACATGGCTTTAACCCTTTGATGACTGGAGCGTCCTGAATGTTTACCGAAACCCTGTGCCAATGCATTCTCTTATATATGCGAGTCGACCATAGGTCGCCTCGCATATATAAGATAATGAATTGGCCTCACAATATTTATCTTGATCTTGTAAGCCAGTGAATTCTCTTATATATGCGATGCTACCTATGGTCGACTCGCATATATAAGAGAATGCACGGACACATGGTCTTTAATGCTGCGCCTGCGTAGCTCCCGTCATGAAAGGGTTGAAACGACAACGCTTGTTGGTCCGACATGTAATGGTTAAAGGGGGACTGTACACTAAATCCGGTAATTTATGGGTCCATCTCCTTTTATACTCAACAGAATATATATGCAACAAAGGAATGAATTTGAGCCACGGATTATTGCAAAATACACTCGCGTGCTCTATGAACAAATCTAAAACATTGTAATTATAATGAAAATTATTTTATGGCTGGAGTCATAAAATAATTTTCATTATAATTACCATGTTGTTTGCATCTGTCCATAGAGCACACAAGAGTATTTTGCACCCACCCATAGCTCAAATTCATTCATTTGTTGCATATATTATGTTGAGTATAATAGGAGATGGTCCCATAAATTACCGGATTTAGTGTAAAGTAACCCTTTAAGCCTCGCTATAATCATTTCTTTGCTATAAATTAATTGACGGATAATTCCCTTGGAGAATGTTCATAGGCAGTCTGTTGAACTTATTATTTGAACATTTCCCACCTATGAAAATGGACCCTTCTGCAGTTGTATTATCATTCGCCTGTTTGTAGTCTGCTTTGATTCCCCGAATAACCACCCAATGAATAATAGACCATTACATTGTATATATACGTGTATTGCATGAAATGTTTATGTTCTGACTATATTCTCTACGGACAGTTAAAAAAAGAATAACCGTTTTAATTTGTTTATTTATTGTCACGTGCTGTGCATGGAAACAGGGGGGGGGGGGGGGCTCATTTTCTTTCTGATGCGACCCTCTTGTTTCAATAAGTTTTCACATGCAAACGTACTCCATATATATTATAGTATTTCACGTAATTTAAAAACGGAACTTTAAATTAAAAGCATTGTCATACATTTAAAGATAAGAAACTGCCACGGGGGAAAAAATTCGGTTATTGTTATTTAGGACATCTCTGTCTGGCGTGTGATAAACAACGAACCGCACACGTGTGTTACCAGCATATAGTTTATGGCGTGCGTGAAGGATGGCAACCTCGCGCAGAAAACCGCTACGGCTCACTATGGTGTGGTCAAGGTCACTTTGTGTCTGTATCACCATAACTGGATTACAGGAATGTGATACGCGTTGACCAATTAATGAACACAAGAAAATCTATGAGGAGTGATTTTTTTTTTGGACAGAGAGGACATATAGCGGTATTCCTGTTTTATTACACATATCCCGCTCGATATTCAGAGCTTTGCAGTAAATTCTACTATGACCGCCAATCCATTATGTGGTTTACGAACTGCTTCGTTATTGGGCGATCGAGGATATGCCTAATGTATCCCTGTCTCTTGATGAAAAGTTCGTGCTGATTTATTGAACTCACTCCTTTTAAGAGCTTAGCGTCTCACATTTGGGAGGATTCAGATACGTTCGGTGTCAAATTTGATGAAGTGAAGGTTTATATTATCTTATTGTGGTTTTAATGGTATTTCTCCATCAACTCATAGCCAAGCCATATTCACTCCAATCGACTTCAGTAATACTCAAATAGATTAAGGCCCCGTGATAGATTGAAGAGTGAAAATGTCGTTTGTTAGATCCCAGTCCGTTGCCGATAACTAATCTTCAAACAAGGTCGATACATGATTACGTTAAATACTTGTATACATACTATATACTCCAAAGGAAGGCTTATTCAAGTAGTATTCCAGGATTCTTAGTATAATTATGCATCACTAAACTAAAGAGTGTTTGTCTCAATTATGTGCGAACATTATTGAAAACGGCTGGAAAATTTATAGGACTTTTCAGAGTTGATATAAATGGGCACGGTACACTAAATCAGTTGTAGGACCATCTCCTTTTATTCTCAATAGAATATAAGCAACACATGAATTAATTTGAACCATGGATTAGTAAAAAAAATACAATCGTGTACTCTATGGACGATGCAAACAACATGGTAATTATAATGAAAATATATTTATGATTCCAGCCATTTATTCATTTTCATTATAACTACCATGTTTTTTTTGTTTGCATCATTCATAGACCACATGAGTGCATTTTGCACTAATACATGGCTCAAATTCATTCATGTGTTGTATATATTATGTTGAGTATAAAAGGAGAGGGTCCCATAAATGGCCGGATTTAGTGTACAGTACCCCTTTAAGGGAATTCGTCTTTCAAATGGCATTTCATGCGTTATTCATCGACCAATGCTTCATTTCTCATCTCAAATTAATGTTACATAATTTGGAGACTCAAATGAGCCATGTCATTATAAAGAGGCCCAAGGACTTCACAGTGGGTAAATGTGCAAAAGATATAAAGGTATTTAAAAACATCACAACCAATTAAGAAGAACGCGGAGAAATATATCAACTGTGTTCTTATATTCATTATTGATAGTTCTTCGATAGCGAAATTTTGCGTTTTGAAACCATTATTATGTAAAAAAAAAAACAGTTATTTGTCAACACATATCGATAAATGCGTAGTGAGTTCGAATATTTTAGTATGAATATGGATTTCAGAATCGTTTTCAACAATTTGACATTTTCTAATGTTTACGTTCAAATTTTTAGTTCACTTTAGTATTTCATTGGACGAATTGGACTTTGATCGGTAATGCCACTTTAACAGTAGTGTTGATATAAAAATGGCTCCGATGTACCATAACTCGTTATTGGAGAACTATTAAAGACATATTATGGACTTGTTCGGGTGCATGAAACTGATCAGTTAGTATTCAGACAATATGCCAACTGGAGGAATGTGACAAGCAATTCGACCTTACCACTCCATAGAAAACATCTGAAATATGCCCAATTGTAAATATTTACTTCTCGATTCGGGACGCAACAATAGGCGATAATACTTATTGATGATGCATAGTTGTTTTACAATTTCGTGTTACTCCACTTCAACCCGCTCCAAAGGGAATGAGTCCCCTTTACAGTGATACGAAACACTTCTGTTTTACCATTTATTTGTATTTTTGGTACAATTTTCAATTATTACAATGGTGTATTACATACATACATAATACATTCAGAAGGTACTAATGATGAACAATGTGCATTTTTATATTATGACCGTATGTATAAACTAAGTGGTCGCCATGCCCATCAAATATGTTTTACTCTATATTTGCCGGAGATTTTGCACGTATGATGAGTTTGGTCCTATACTTTGTGAAACTGCAGAGGAAATTAGGTTCTAGAATAGTTGAAAGTTCTGTAGTAGTGCCCTGCTGATATACAGTGGTTTGTATACTATGGTTTTGGGATTTAGTAGATAGTCTTTTAAACATGATTTGGCACAAATATCAACTATACAGTACCAGTCAGAAGAAGTGGTATATTGAGGCGCGCCTTTATTGCGATATTGAGCGTGCTTAATTTCGAAAAAGGCGCGATTATAGCGGAATACCAAAGATCTGTCGCGCTTATTATTGCGATATTGAATGCAAAATATTGCGATACTAAACCCGCTAAATTTCATACAGACCCGATAGTGCTATATTTATATTAGATAAATATTATGCATATAGTGTACATATAGTGTACATATAGCATTTACAACTATAATTATAAGCAAATCTAAAACATTGTCTCTATTTATTGAATACACAATATAGAAGAAGCAATAATTTGATTTAAATGTCACAATTTTGAGCGCAAGATGTCGCAACATTAAGCGCGAAATATTGCGATATTAATCTCAAAATATTGCAATAATATCCCAAACGGCGCGCTTATTAGCGCTTTCTCTTGCAATATTATTGCGATATTGGCCGCGAAAATAGAGCGCTTAATATACCACTCCCTTTGACTGGTAATGTATGATAATTGATACGAAACACTTCCTGCATGTGAGTCCTCATAGTGTCAATGCGAATAATACTCTTACTCAACCTAACTGTTTCTAACAATATTGTATACACCATTTGCATGTGAAGCATGAGTTGTATGTATGTTGCTTACCATGTGTCACGTTCCGTATTAATGTATGGATGATTTGTTAATAAATGCTATATGTGTATATTATATATGTATTGTCTCTGGTTTGTAAAATCATTTCGGCGTGTTTATCTGGGATTCTCACATTCAATTATAAAAGTATTCCTTCGACGTTTCCATTATTTAGTTGGATGGGTGTTCATGTAATTAAAGTAGACGACGGGCAGAATAACAGCTAATACAAGAGCAGAATGATTCATATGCATTGGTATAAAATATTCAGATAATAAGGTCAACAATCGATGGTCGTTTGTTGAACCTATTATCTGAGCATTTAGTGAGGGAACTACTCGCCAATGAGTATTTAGTATATAAATAAAGGGTTAAAACTAATATAAAATAGACAAACTAAGGGACATACGCAAAAGGTGGCAGCTCGGTGCTGACATACCCCCACGGTGCCAAATTGAAAAATGAAAGGACTCATAGATTTGACACCGTTCTGGCATACATATCGTATGCGTGTTAAATTATGGTGTCAAATCAGATGGGGAATCTTTGAACAATATCAGACACAAGTATACCTAATACTTCAATCAATCAATCAATCATGTTTATTGTCTACTAAATCAAGTAATGACATTTAGACAACATTAAGTATTCCCAATTCTCCAATAATGATAACACCATCATTGCCATCAAGCCGCGCCGGAGTCCACTAGGGGTCGACATCAGCGTTTATTGGTATACATGCTTACAAGTTAAGGGACGGACACGTCTTCACATACAGGTTAATTACATCCTACTGTGTCTGCGTTGGCGGTCAGGAAAAACCAACGAAAAACCTCTTGGGAAAAACGATGGAAACCTGCTTTCCGAAACCAACATCACTAACGCAGCTCGAATGTTCGGATATTCATTCTAATTGATCAATTGTGCAACACAAACCTGTGTACACACTATATAATACAAATATAAATTAACATATATAACATGTTCGAATATATACACTATGATCGTGATCGGATGACACACTTATATGCGTTTAATATAAATGACTACATATAAAACTATTACTTCCTGAATAAGGTGCGATATGCACATTTCAAAGTTACAATTAACTTTTATTAACGATAATTAAAAAAAAAAAAAAATTCAACGTCAACTTTCTATAATATGCATGATTTCATGCGTTATAAGAATATATGCTTATCAGATATAGTTTCAACATACGCATCTCATTACGTTATTGAACAGTCAATCCATAACATTACTGAAATGTTTGAAACAAAAAATTTGGAGTTGACCCGACATACAAGGCGATTCGGCTAGAAATGACACCACACGCTCTATAATAGCGTGACCTATTTTCATTGTTCATGCACGAAGCGATAATTGATCGCTCACTCATTATTACCATGAACAGTGAATACAAAAGTTTTCGGCTAATGTGCTTTGCACCAAACGCTGAAAACTGATCAGTATTCCCAATTCTCCAATAATGATAACACCATCATTGCCATCAAGCCGCGCCGGAGTCCACTAGATCCATTACAAAGAATTGGTAGTTGGAATCATTAAATATTAAACTTTAATCTTCTAATAATGAGAAAATATATTCCATTATACCGAAAAGTTGATCATATTTGTGTATTCTACATGAACATTAATTCGTGTTTGCCCATGTTACAGACACCTTACAACAATCCACATATACATGTGCATATATACATACATAATCACTGATGCCTAGCATCTTGAGTATTATCATGGCCCTCACGCCCTTGCTCCGGCATGCTTCCAAATGCCGAGCATCTTGAGTATTATCATGGGCCTCAAAACCCTCGCACATACGTGCTTCCAAATGCCGAGCATCTTGGAAATTATCATGGGCCTCACGCCCTCGCACCGGCATGCCGAGCTTCTTGAGTATTATCATGGGCCTCAAACCCTCACATAAACGTGCTTCAAAATGCCGAACATTTTGAAAATTATCATGGGCCTCACGCCCTCGCACCGGCATGCTTCCAAAATGCCGAGCTTCTTGAGTATTATCATGAGCCTCAAACCCTCACACAGACGTGCTTCAAAATACCGAGCATTTTGAGAATTATTATGGGCCTCACGCCCTCTCATCGACATGCTTCCAAATGCATAGTATCCTGATTATTATCATGGGCCTCAGACCCTCGCACCGACGCGCACCAAAATAACAACATGCTATAATAATGGCATGACGCCTTCGCACTAAAGCATTACATTACTACTAAAGCATATCACTCGCGTACCAAAACGCGATGCCAGTTCTAAATGCCGAGCACTAGTATATCTTGATTATCAGCATGGGCCTCAAACCCTCACACCGACGCGCTTCCAAATGCCGATCATCTTGGAAATTCCACATGGGCCTCTAAAACGCACACAAAAGCGCCATTAAACATGCCAAACAAAATATTCGATGTTTAACATTTGGTTAAGTTATCATGGACCACATGCCATCATATCAAAATTCTATACAATGGCTTTATAAAACCCAGATTGTTAAAACCATGTTAACAAGGTCTAACACCTATGCACAAAAGCGCTATATTCAAGTGCTCGAACACCAAAATAACAACATGTATATCGGTTTTAACATCAATACACAATCGTAGGCTCTAATAATGGCATATCGCCTTCGCATTAAAGCGTTACATTACTACCAGAGCATATCGCTCTCGTACCAAAACGCGATTCAAGTTCTTATAACGAAAATCCGTGCTAAATCCATATTACCACGACCTATTGTACATACCACAAAATCACTGACATGTTTTCGACCTGATCAACGGCCGCACATTAGTTTTGCATATATCAAGCTGACGACCATATGTCATGTCGCACGCAATTATAGGCACTCACGGCCACGCATTATATATTTAAGCGTTTATGTCAACAACACATATCCATATCATAGCATCCTTCAGCTTCGCACCCAATAATATTTTCGTCACCATATCAAAAACCGTTTCTACCCGCGCACACTATATATACGGGCGTTCGCACACACAATTTAGTGTTACTATATCGGGGGTCTCTGCCCACACACCATTTAATCGTATAACAAACAGTGCGTCTTCGTAAAGCATAAACGTAAACTATTTAGTTTTTACCATCGGGCCCGCGTAAAAATATAGTCGTTATATCTCATGTCCTTCAGACAAACGCACAACGTTTAATGTTGATATATATCATGCGGTCTATTGCCCGCGTTCTCTATTATCATTTATTTCAGTGGCCTCACGCCATCATATATACATTTCGTGTTTATATAGTGTTCCACCGTATATGCGTGTACACACCATAACCATGCATCGGTACAATCGAACACCTTTATATGCCTTAACAAAATTAACATTACAAAGTCCCTGCTCACATCAACAAGCATCTATATATGGGGGAATATCAAATAACATTTTCTTCATACATATTAAATAGACGTGCCCGTCATATAAACAGTTCAATAACATTACTAACAAATGTTATAATCTTTGAGTCTATACAATGTATATAAACATATATATACCACCGCCAACCATAGTTACTTTTCCGTTTTAAGCTTATTTCCACTCGAATGTCCATCGATGAATTCACGAATTGTAGCTGTCCATTCGTCTATGTTGTTTTGCTTTTGTTATACACCACCGCAACATAGATCCCCATAATTTGGTTCCAAATACACCATGATCAATTATCGGACGTATCGTATCTGCAAAGCAAATTTTATTCACAATGTACCAAACAACCTTCCTCAAAATTCCGATATGTATATACAATGTATACACACATTCCCAATTACCCCCAACAATACAACCTCATTATTTTCAAAAATACATGACATATATAATCGTGCATATACACTTCTTATTCTGTTAGATACATGTGTACGCACACAAGGTACACATTTTTTCACAATATACATATCGTCAGACCATGTTCAAGAAACATGTCATTAACACCAATAGCTGCGCCACGCGCTTGCTCCGATCTCAAATTTACCCATGTTCTACAAATGAACAGGAAAACCAGCTTATCATGGGTTCTCACCCAACGTCATTACTTCAGACTTATAGACGGTTTGTATGATCTCAAAACAAACATGTTTATATATGATATATACCACAAACAACAACAACTCTAATCCCGTTGTCTTTTCCTTGCAGCCGATCATCGTTAATAATTCGATTTATTATATAATTGATATAGCGCTTTCGATATATTGACTGAATTATACGATGTCAATTCTGTCCGAGAATAAAACGGTTCTCGCACGTTATATACCACATATATATATATACACACGCAAACAGGCATATATCACATACATATGCATATAACTACACTGCTTCTTGTATGGCGTGTCTCGTCAAGACACATATCCTCCATTTTCCCTACACTTATACATACACCGTATATATGCTCGTGATTATTTAGCTCACCGTAAATATGTCATGCAAACAAATGTATCACACGATACCATGTCATTATATTAACATGCTAATTCCCCATTCATTTTTCCCCCCACATCAAAATGGGTCCAAAATCAGCAATATGCATAGCAAAAACGCATAAAATATTAGCATTAATTTGTATTTTTTTTAAAACGTTTACATGCAAAATGGAAATGCACTTCACTGGATTGGGCACATTCAAAACAGCTGAACACCATACTGAGTGACTAATCAGATATAATCAACATACCACAAAATATCACATTTTTAACTTGATTATTAATCTCTTGGTTGGAATTTTCTAAATTTATTATTTATTACTATCAAACATTATTGGCGTTCTTGTCCAATTATATACTTCCGCGCATACATAGGCGCATACGTATATATGACACCTGGAATAAATGTACATGTATGTACATGTATCAGTGACTATATGTAGTTGTGTAGTAAAGCTGTTTACTTTTGACCTCACAATAACTGAACACATAGCTTATTCTGCTATATCGCTATCTAAAACGTGTTTCACCAAGTCGCACTGACAAAAACATGCAAGCAACTACTATACTCATCTTATTCCGATTCATTCCATGCAACTCGTATGATTCGATCCAATTGGTAAGCATCCATGAATGTACTCGTCCATACTGTTGTCTGTTCGCTGAGATCATCTGCGTGTAACCAACTGCCTCATGCATTCCCTCGAATTGAATCATCAGCTATAAGGATTAAATTTTACCCATTAGGTCTGGAAATATTTCCATCAGAATGACAAGACAGGTGAATAAATACAGTCTTATCACCAAATAAATTTGCCGGCATTTGAATATGTAAATTAGTTTATTATATCCTCATACATGTGCACATTTCCCCCAGCAACATTCTCAAAACATATTTTCTTCACGATTATCTTTAGTTTCTAACAAAAATGTTATTAAATACTGACCCTCTTTTTACCCATTCGTGTGGAAAATTATAAACCGACCATATATGCAATATATATATGGTTCATTCTCACCTTAAAATTATTTTTCTGTCTGTAAACTACCTGTTAAACTTAAAATTATTTTTCTGACTGTTAACTACATGTTAAAATTAAAATTATAATTTTGCCAGGACACCTCTTCTGTTACAAAAATACAACGGTACTTAACTTATAAATGCGAACACAAAATGTTCGACTTGAAGATCTCTTCCACCAATTGGTCATTACTCTGGTATATGACAGTCGGATGTCTGAGTTCTCTGCTGTATATTATCCAGTCGGACCATAACCAGAAACATAAGGTAGCGAACAAAAAATTTGGAGTTGACCCGACATACAAGGCGATTCGGCTAGAAATGACACCACACGCTCTATAATAGCGTGACCTATTTTCATTGTTCATGCACGAAGCGATAATTGATCGCTCACTCAATATTACCATGAACAGTGAATACAAAAGTTTTCGGCTAATGTGCTTTGCACCAAACGCTGAAAACTGATCATTAACATATGTACATAGAATTTACAGATTACACGCGTGCGTTGCAATATTTTTCACCCACAGTAGCAGGCAGCCGCGAGTAAACTACAGCTGCACATTACTTGGAAATCCAAACAATACGTGCAGCTCCTATCTACCCACGACTACCAACTTAATATCTATACTTTCAGTTGCAATCACAAACTGTCGAACAACCTGTAACAGTGTTGAATTAAAATATTTAATAAATGAATGTAATGGATGTATGTGTGGTATTGTGGGATACGGCGGTGTGATCGTTGGGGCACATTGTGTTATCCGAAGTTTTCTCACTAAATGTACCCACAACGATCACAGCGCCACATCCTCCAATAACACACACATCCACTACATACGTTTCTTATATTTATATAGCTTTTTGATGATTTATTCCCATAAAAAAGCTGAATGTATTCTTATTTTATTTTCACAAAATCTGCCGAGAATCTGAGACTAGCCCGTGAAGCACATTAAGTCAGCCCAACATAAAATTTACAAACTACTGGCTTCAGATGCAATTCGGGTGAACTTTGAAAAGCACGTCGAATTATTAGTGATTAAGTCAGATTATATCAACAATTTGTGACGTCGTGTTCGTGTTATGTATGTGTGTTATTGTGGTATGGAACAGGTGACCCAACTGGAAGTGGACCATTCACCGAACATGATTTGTTGTAACTAAGACAGGCTATGTTAATATAATGAAATAATTGCACCATGTATTATATCATCATGCACAGAATATTCACACCATCACGCATTCTATTAAATTTGTATCATTCTGCTATTCTGCTATCCATATACACGTACTCTGTAATATCTAACTTGATGAGGAGTCATTAAGTTGAATCGAATAGAACATTGATAGGATGGGCATGTATACATTATAACATCGTGCAGTCAAACATTACACGTATATATTACGAAGTATTTTACAGTTGTGTGTATTTCAGACGTTGCGTTTTCTGAAATACGACAACCGATGAAGTTATCTGCTACATTCTTTCAACGGACATATATGTGCTTCCTAGCTATATATTCACTTATTTCACTTCGATTCAATGAAATGAGCGCACAATATCGCTTTAATGTATATAGAAAATATAGTGTACACACACCTTGCCAAAAAAGCTCACGTTGCGTTATTATCTTCTGGCGGCAGGTGTGTCCTATGCACTGGAGCTTATCGAATCTAGAATTATATAAGTAATAGCCCTATAATGATTTAATAGCTAAGGCAAACTTATATTTTTGTTCGAGCCGACCACCCATCATTGTGATGATACAAACAGTACTTCTTCGAACCAGCATATGTTGGTGTCCCTATTAGTTGGAGGAAATCAGCCAGAACAACAGTCTGCACTCTTAATTGTGGGATCTGTTGCCAAGACGTGATTTTAAGTGACACACATTGTCCCGATTAAAAAAATAAATATTTATATCACTTACATTATCTTCATAAAACTGCAAGCACAATTTGTACACACGATTTCAGATAATTTTTCACGAAATCTTTCGCCCGAAGCAATGCTAATTAGAGGTGTGGCCGCCATACAATGAGGCCGTTCTTATGATACCACATCAGTGTATATGGGCTACAAAAGGGTAGCAATATCAAAAGTAAATGCACGTATACGTAATTTGGTAGCAGGGATAATACGTGATAACCTACTTCAAAATACGTCCAACCAATATCGTAATCGCAGTGCTAAATATATATGTGCCAAGTTGCATAGAAATTGACCAGGAAACGAAGTAGTATAAGCTTGCACAAAATGAGAATAAAATTACATCCGTTGCTAAACATTTCGAAAAGTGGGATGACTATAGCATAAAAAAGTGGATCTCATAATTGCATATGTGCAGGTTCCTATGTGATGGTCTAATGGTGAGCCAAGTTTCAAAAGTGCAATTCCGAAGTTACAAGCTGAAATTTCCATACGGTTACAAAATTCAGATATTCCTAAGTCACGCAAGGGCTGTATATCTCTGGTAAAAATGAACGGACGAAACACGTAGTATGTGGTTATCCTTTACAACAACAAGCTGCGCTATCTCCACACCAAGCACAACCATATCTTTTTATTCATGCATGCCCGAATTACAAGCTGAAATGTTCGTTTAGAGAAAATTAACACATTTTTCGAGTCAAGGTAGGGCCGTAACTATGGTAAAAATGAATGGACGGGAACCTTTAATAAGTGGGTATTCTTTCCCCCGAGTTTCACCATATCAAACCTGCACAACTGAAGCTGAAGATCCTTGCCCAAATTACAAGCTGAATTCTGAAATGTTCTTTCGGACAGTAAATTCACAAATTTCAATTTAACTCGGGTAAAAATGAATGAAACCACATTCGCAGTATAAATAAAACCTCATTCACAGCTAAATCATATACAAACAGTGCCAAACTTTCCATTAACATAAACTCTCTTATTTTGTCGGATGGCATCATTAGTAAATTGGTTTACTCGATAAACCCAAAATGTGTATTTGGAAATTTTCGCTGGCTTTTCACTCAACTATGTCGTAAATTTTGCAGTGCATAATACGAGTAAAACCGTGGAACAGATCCTAACTAATGTCGGATTCAATGACACCAAAGAAGTGATGAAATCAATTAAATCGGGCAAATCTCTCCCGGATATTCAGACAAAAGATAGGAACAAAGATTTCGAATAGTATGTCGCAAATCAAGAAAGCTTTGCCAACAGCCAATTTTTATTTTTATTTTAATAGATTTCAACGATAATTTGCCGCAAGATCAAAAACAATTAATTTCAAAATTAAACTCCACGTTGAACATAAGGAACAAAGGAAATTGCTGTCTACCAAACCAAACTCATAAGGAAATTACCACTAACAAATTAGCTATTTTTAACACAATCTACCACCAAGCTCTTTCACCAAAACTAGCTCGAAGAATTGCAGAAACCTTTAAACTAATAACGTCGGCAAACCGTTTAGAAGTGAGAGACAGAGGATTAGGCACATAAATTGTCAAGCTACATCCGAGTTTAACTTTGTCCGATAACCAAATATCTCTACTCAAACTGGGCTTAACGTTCATACCCACACCCATTTACGGAATCCAATCAAGTGTTCAGACGAGGAGAAACGCAACATTCTTTGGTAATTAGATACCCTCACTCAGCTAATTACTTTTATATGACTTCGAACTATAGGTGTAACCATGCAGTCTCTTTGAAAGCCGACGGAAGTCCTGATCTGTTAAGCAACACATACGCCCAATCTTGGAATATGGGGCCATCATAACCGCCGATTTTACCCAAATCCACACTCAACAAACTTCAAATAATCCAAAACCTTGACAATGGCACTCCAAGAAAACATACGAACCCAGGCAACAACACAACACAGCCGACATACCACCGCTTCGTGCTAGACTTAATCTCGTTAACAACACTTTAATATTAGACTACAAAGCAGTACATTAATCAAACTCAGAAAAACAATACTACCCAAAAAGGCAAAAACACTGAGGCCGGAAAGATTTGAGATCTTTTCTGGTTCTGCCGGATTAATCCCTCTCAATGGCCGCACCAATACACATCATATTCAACAAATGTTTAGTAATCAACAAACACAAACAGATAAGCCTACACCTACACGCGATGTCGATTAGGCTACTAACATGCAGAGTCCAGACAAACGGGTGGTATATATTATAATAAACGCAAATATATTTCAGCTACCCATGAAACAACACCTCAAAGAGGTAATTTAACACACATTAAGTAACCCAAACTGGCCTCGGCCTCGCCCTCCGATCGAAATACACAACCAGGTCAACGGGTTCTGACACTCACACAGGAGTGAAAGGCGGACATTGCACAATCGAGGGCTGATGGGCCCCGATCGACCTTTTAGTCAACTGGATGGCATTGCACCCTCTTCCTAGAGTTGAGCGCATGGTATGAGCTCGGAATACGACAGACTAAGGCAACGGGAGTCCCTACAAGCACCAATCAGGATACTAGATTACAATATTTCATGACTCAAAATGATATTCATAACGATACATACACACAAGCAAGGTTGTGGTGGCACGCACCCCATGCACATAGTAGGCTAATATACCTGCTGAGTATGGGCATATTATATAGAATCCTATTGACAAACTGTACATACGCTCTTCAGCGGCATTGCATGACCAAAGCGGTTCGTAGGAGAATGTTCCCGGGTATCATCCCAAACACCAAACTCAGAATATGTTAAGATTTCAGTCGGCTGTTCAAAGAGACTAGGGTATAACTACTTCGAATTCCTGATATATAATAAACTGGTATTTCACATTATAGCTCAATCACTCATATACCGACTTTCAAAACGGGAAGTTCAAACACCTTTCGAATTTTGTCATGCTAGCAAAATTCCTATGATAGCTCCAACAAAGAGTGCCAAAGCTTCCGTTTCCCCAATACAGTAGCTAATCACGAGCTTATTATATGATCATAAACTTTCTTCTCAAAGTCATATAATAAAGCATACGGAAAATAAATTGATAAATAGAGGACATCAAGTGTTTTTGAGTGGATACCGAAAAATATGTCATGGGTGAGCGAGACAAATGTTTATTTTCGCGAACGGATTGCCTTTATTCCCCCCCCCCCCATAAATATGTCGAATTTCAACATAAAATAGATTTTAATCAGTGAATATAATATAAATTAGAATATTACAATGGGATATTTCACTTTGTCCTTCTTCAACAGTACAAACCGGAAACAGTATTAGTACACGAACTCATGTGAATCGGTCGCACGCGCGAGCTAGTGTGAAAGTATATTCTTCTATATACCCTTCTGTGTTATATCGATGTTTATCTAAACGCGTATATTTCTATAATTCACTGTTGAGCGTATAATAATTCACATTATCAAATGTGATAAATGTTTTTGTTTTTGTTTATTTTTGCCTGGTAAGCTGACAATTATTTTGGAGTCAATCGGACCGTGGATCTTTAATTCAATCTTGCAAAGCTGTTCCTAACATTTACATTACATGTGGCGTCGGTACCGACGAGATTCATTAGTAAGGCGTCCGCACTCTTTAGAAGGTCGATGAGTCCCCTCTTTGAGTTGGCATAGTAGTCGATTTCTAGTACTCGAGGACGCCGGTATCTGTTCGATTAAATAGTTGTGTAATTGGCGAAACCCTATCCATCTGGGATGACTTAATTCAATTGGAACGCCCCCTTAGTTATTCTTGGTCAACTCCAATAATTAACCTAGCAAATATTGACGCAGATCCGATAGGAAATGTCTGTTTTTACAATTAGAATTGTCTCATATTCACTGATATACGAGACGGGACACTCCAGATTTAACGGTTTCGGTTAAATGCTATTGCAAGCATTAGTTTAATTCCCGACTTGTATGGTAGCTTCTGACATGCACGATCATTTGAAGGATGGTATAATCTTCGCGACCAACTTTAAAAGGGGCAGATAATTAAAGCTGCCATCAGCGACGCAAAATCCCTATAAATATGTGTTCATCACACCATTGCCTTGTGGTTATATATTTAGGAGATAAACGTTCTCTGTTGAGTTGGATATTCCCGGCTCGTTCACACGATGACGGCGCTAAGGATGATGATGATGATGTGATGATGACGTCGACGACGACGACGACGACGATGATGATGGCAATGATGATGATGATGATTACGACGAAGACGACGACGACGATGATGATGATGATGACGATGATTAGGATGATGATGATGATGATGATGACGAAGAACACGACGAATGACACTTGCGGACCTCGACCGCCAAATGCAACGGCCGTACTAACATTATGTACATAGCTCTGTATATACGTCTTTAACTCTGTATTGCATAGAAATTATATGATTGAGTGAAATAAAGCAATTCAAATTCAAATTCACAAACGGTTTTCATGCTGTGGTACGTTAATCTTCATTATAATTCAAACGGTCAAGAATTTTTTTTTTAAACTGCACGAACGGCACATTTTATCGACATTACGTGAACTGAAGTGAGATATCCATTTTTTGGTGATCAAATCTGTGGATACGGTCCCCGTGGTTACTCGTAACACCACCAGAACAACTTCCTGTTAACAGTGTCAATAGAAAACAACGTTCTGATTACGCGACTCCTGGCAGCGCGGTAACGTATTGTGTTTGCGTTGCCAATGACACCGCGCACCATTAAAATATGTGCACGCTTCATGCAGCGACCGATGCTGGCGAATCGAAAACTAAAGTTTGGCCAATCAGAATTCCTGTTTCATTGACAAATATTCGACTTGAATTACAATCAATTATAATTTTCTATTTCTTGTTGGTCATGCAATTGAATAATGGCATATTAGCCCAAGGAAATAAACTGTTGGCAACTGTATATATAACACATAGGATACATTGAAGTAATTTATGTTTTATATGACACTTTGAAGATATAAAATTGCAATTGCCTAAATCAAACCACGGTTTGTTTGGCAAAAGTTGGGTCTATATGTTTTGCATTTTACAAACAACTACCGACATGCGCGTCATTTGAATCGTCCATACCCCTGGCCATTCCCGCAAAAAGTCAATGCTCATGTACGCAATTTTTAATGATGTACAAGTCTAAGATTTACCAATTCAAACTGGAACTGGCTTTGAAATTTGAAACCTTTTCGGAGTTCTGTGTAGTGAACCATTCAGACGAAAATATTAAAGCTGAAGGGGTCACTGTCACCAAAATAAAAGTGCTGAAGGTATACAGGTTTTGAAATGTGCTGAAGGGTACACAGTGTTTGTGATAGGCACAAAAACAGTTACTTCCTGAAAGTCTGGCGCCCATCCGCAGGTTGTTTTTAGTTAATTTTAATGATCACTGGAACGTAAATAATTATTCTCTAACATAAATCATGCATGGCAGACACGGAAACTAAACATGAGTTAGAACGAGAATTCAAAACATGTGTACCCTTCAGCACATTTTCAAAACATGTGTACCATCATCATTATCATCATCATCATCATCATCATCGAATTAAGGGATAAGTCGCCATGACTGCTACCCCGTTAATATACAGTTATGGTATTGAATTATAGTAATTCGAGTTCTACTACAAAAATGGATGCAAGTTGGGGGTCAGCGCGCGACGTCATGTGACGTAATTTCGACCAACCATGCATTGTCCTGCATTCATGTTCTAAAACGCGAATGCATGTGTGAGTATAAATATTAATTTGCAGAAGATACAATGCATAATATAGGTGACTAATGTGTGAACATAATAATTTCAACTGGAGAACTTCAATCTGAGCCTAGGTCTCCCATAGCATTTGGGCCAAAGCAGAATGAGGTTCCCAGATGGTGAATTTGGTGCCGCTAGTCCGCAATGTGTGATAACGTAACTAAATTCTCCCTTCTGGGCCTCATTCTTAAAATGACAGACACACTATTGCAAGGCGTGTGTACAGCAAACCAGGACGGGCCACGAATAAACGGATAATCACCTGTTCCGCTATACAGAGCTTTTGCGCTGAAATGTTGTAATTGTAATTGCTAATTATTTCAGCCAAACCTTGGCTGTTTATTTCACAGGAGTTTCTGGGATAACCTGTGTGTCGGCTCAGAACAGGCGTGCCAATTGAGGAGAACACGCGAAGGATTTGTGTAAATGTTAGCCCAAACGACATTTCGAAGTAACGACTGCTTTGTTGTTTATTTCGAGGAATAATACCGCATCATATGAATTCAGCCCAAATATATTGACAGGTGTCAAGGGTCAAACTCAAAACTGAGCAATAAAAAACTAATATTAATAAATACCGAGTATATTTAATTTAACGCCAATGGGTCGTTTATGTGCGTTCAAGAGTGTATTTATGCCTAAAGCAAAGTGAAATAACGATCTTAAAATGAATTGGCCGGTATATTGTATTAGTTATCAGGGTTACCAGGGTCGTGGTTGCATAAATTACAATATAGTTTATGTTTATGCTAAGATAACTTGATCGGTATTGAGGTTAACACATGTCCCATATATGGACATTCCAAATATGGAAAGTGACGTGCGCAAAATATAGCTGTGCATCGATATCGGTTATCTGGGTCAGATATATTTATAGCGTCGAAGCGAAGAAATGTCAAATTCCTTGTCTGGATACGCGTCTTATTCTCACGTATACCGTGTTTATATCGGTTTTATTCTATGTGTTGTTGTGTATTGTATTACTTTGATCAAGGTTGCGCTTTTGTTATTCTCACAAAAGGTAAATTTGATGCGTGTTTACATTTCAAAATTCCGTCGGCCATGTATAGTAACACTGAATTCCACATTCCTGAATTACGAGACTAATTTATCGAATGAGGTCAATTTTTCGCATAAAACAAGACACGTATATGTTATTCTGCACCATTCTGTCGAGTGCCGAATCTCATTTCGCATTATTTTCGTTTTTATCGAAAAATAATCGTTCTCTAGCTATGCCTATGGCCCATGTAAATTTTTTCAACCAAAAAAAATTCATTGTTTTGCCAATTTCAAGCTAGTTGATAGCATGGTCATGGTATAATTTGGCCTAGCGAGTGTCGGTAGACGTTTCTTGAGTGTGCACAACAAATTTTGGTCCCAACGAAGCAGGCTAAAATCGTGAAATTTGTCAATATTACTTTGCGAGGGAAGAAAATATTCATTTAAACTTCCAAAATTGGTTGAAATATGCTCAACAACATTCAGTTGAATGGTGACATTATTTATAGTCACCGACTAACTTCCACGATGAATCAAATTTGTTTTTATTGGTGACAATTATGTCGCGAGAGATAAAAATGTAAATTTTTTAAAGAAAATGTTAAATTTTAGCTCATTTTAAGACTTTAGTTGCTTGTAGATCGGTGTTAATTATCTTTGTCAATGATGTCATGTCACGCTTGTTAATAATTCATTTGTTCGGAAATACTTATTGGGGGTCGAAATGTATAAAATTTAACTACCACCACTTCCAAAAACAACACCGATAAACAATAACACTATTTGTTCCATGCAATGGAAATGGCTATTTATTGTCCTGATATCAGTGATATAAATGAATGCCTAAAATTAGTATTATCCTGAAATAAATTTATGCCACTTTGGCGAACATGGGAACCACGGTACAATTTATGCCATTTAGGCACACTTCAGGGCTTATATTTCGGCGAGAATCCAAATCTAGATTCTCATAAATATTCTCGCAAATTACCCTGGATTCTCGTGAAAAAGTATATATGAATTCTCGCAAAATCAGATGAAATATATGCCCTGGAAATATAGCAAATCGTTTAATGCTTGAGAATTTTGGTTTTCGGAGATTTATATATATGCTTCAAGACATATTATGGACTTGTTATGGACTTTTTCGGGTGCGAGAAATTGATAAGTTAGTGCTCAGGCACTTTGCCAACCTGGGGAATGTTATCATTCTACTAACATCACTGAAAATTTCCAAAAAAATCTGCCACACCACTTCATAGAGAACATCGTCTGAACTACTCCATATTGTAAATATTTACATCTCGATTCGGGGCGCAACTATCGGCTATAATTAAACAAAAATGATTTTGCCATCTAGAGTCATTGCATTTAACTAATATATAAGAATGATGTTGTGTATCATCCATTTGGATTAATATTCGTAACGAATAACTACTTTGAGAAAGATTATTCTTAATTTCTATTCGATCACTCTGCCCGGTGTCTGCCGGAGTGTTTCACATCACTTTAATCAAGGAAGACTGTTCAGAAAAACTGCATTTCAAGAAATCGTTTAATGCTTTAGAATTTTGGTTTTCGGAGATTTATATATATGCTTAAAGACATATTATGGACTTGTTATGGACTTTTTCGGGTGCGAGAAATTGATAAGTTAGTGCTCAGGCACTTTGCCAACCTGGGAATGTTATCATTCTACTAAAATCAACACTGAAAATTTCCACAAAAATATACCACCCCACTTCATCGTCTGAACTACTCCAAATTGTAAATATTTACATCTCGATTCGGGGCGCAACTATCGGCTATAATTAAAAAAAATGATTTCGCCTTCGAGAGTCATTGCATTTAACTAATATATAAGAATGACGTTGTGTATCATCCATTTGGATTAATATTCGTAACAAATAACTACTTTGAGAAAGATTATTCTTAATTTCTATTTGATCACTCTGCCCGTTGTCTGCCGGAGTGTTTCACATCACTTTAATCAAGGAAGACTGCATTTCAAGATCACCAAACAACTTTCCTTTTTAGGGCCACCACATCTTTCCAAAGATGTACTTCTTCCATTTTGCTATCAAAGACCGAAAAATGTCGTTAAACTACAGATCCAAATACCCACTAAGGGCCCCTATATCTTGAAATATTAAAGACCGAGAATGTCGTTAAACTATAAAGACCGAAAAATGTCGTTAAACTAGAGATCCAAATACCCCCTATATCTTGAGATATTATAAAGACCGAAAAATGTCATTAAACTATTAAAGACCGAAAAATGTCGTTAAACTAGAGATCCAAACATCCCCATCCCCTATTTTTTTTAGACAATTAAGAACGAAATATGTCGTTACACCATTAATAGATAATTTGTGTTTATGAAAGTCTGGCACCCATTAGCAGTTTGTTTTCAGTACATTTTAATATTCATTGGAACGTAAACAATTATTCGCTGCCTTTCGTTACTGGTTTCCTCGACTCAAATATTTCTCACTGCTCAATACTTATAATTAAAAAAAATGTTCTGTGTTTTGTGTCACTTCTTAATAGCATTATGTATTCTGCTATTGACAAGAAACAAAGTTGCAGTATACTTTAAAGGTATACGGAAGGCCTTGGTGGGTATCCTGTGAACATATTTCCACCTGTCAAAAACCGCTACAAACGAAAATAATATTCAAATATAGACATACTTTGTTAATATACAAATGAGAAATATCTCATAAACAGTATGTTATTGTCGTAAATTTGACGATTGTTATGTAAACAAAGCATAAAAAGTTACTTTCTTGGTGTTTCTTTATATTATGATGGTAAACATAAAGAGCGTTCTTTGTTGCTCAATTCCTTATTTGGAAATAATAAAGAGCGTTTATACCATTTATGTGTGATTAGCCAGTAGCATTGTGGTGCCTACTATAACAAAATCAGACTCTTTTTTAGGTAAAATTTAGTAGGTCTTTATGTGAGCATGAGGTTTACGCGATAGTGATCGTATATTTGAACCAAAATGTATGCGTTTTAATATTTTTCTGTTTACGGTGTTTGGAACAAATATGAATATTTTCGACAACTAAGCCCCCTCGTCCCTTTAATATAATTAATATAACATCCCTCATCCAATAATCTCCAAATTGAATATCTAATTTCAATCCTAGTTACACGTCACGCCGCCCCTCATCATTTGCCAATTGTACACCCTTTTTTGCCGCTGCTGCAACTGTTCAATTTCTTTAAAAATTATTGAAAAAATGGCCCTCCCGCCCGCCGACATTTACTTCTGATTTTTTGTTATCATCGGTCCGCACCAAAATTGAGCACACGTCCCTATATAATATACCTATTTAAACCGAGTATACACGGTGGTGTAATAGATCAACCGTTAATTTAACCGTTTAGGTAGCATATTACCACGTATACGTTATCACGACAAATCCCTGCTGATCTGTTATTAATGAACCAAACACTTAACATGTCAACACACTCTGGCCCGCCAATGCTACAGTGTATACACGTAACGGGGCAAATATGCACATTATATTGGCAGCTAACGAGAGCATTCATCATGGGCAATCTGCTCACCCCTTTTAGCCGATACGATAGAAACTAAACGATTTGTTACTTCTAATTACCCGTACTTAATTACACTACTTGCGTGTTAATAAAGTACGACCCCATTACCACTAAAGGTGAAACATGGGATTTAGAACATTAATATTCACTCTTACATAGTTCCACATTCAAGGTGTAATCGTATGTCAGTTGTAACGTTGTGAAACTGCAACCGAACTGAATTATTCTATGCTAAATAGTTCATGGCTGACCTGATGCATGCATCTTAGTTTTCTTGTATAGTATATGGAAGCGTTTCAAGTTATCGGGCCGTATTCATGAGTCTCCTGAGTTTGATATGCGAGTCACGTTGATATAGGTATGTCATATAACGAACATGCAAACCATCACGGCGGGGTTACCGTGGCATTCATTGTAGCTTTGCTCTGGTTGCAACGATACCATGCTGGCAATCATATTGCACGGGATAGCGCAGATAATGATTCGTTAAAATCATTGTTCTGTGGGTTATGAATCGACGATCAAATCTCGTTGTGTAATGGGTTTTTAAGAGAATTACTCACTGTTTATTATGTTACCGTCCCTTTATGCGAACAAATATCAGTTTGACTGAACCAACCGCTAACCCCTTTTATGCTAGAACTAAGTATATAGAATTGTGGCGCTTTTGTTCTTGGTTCGGTAACTTCAACCATCT
Organism: Siphonodentalium dalli; assembly: GCA_032622095.1. NCBI lineage: Eukaryota > Metazoa > Mollusca > Scaphopoda > Gadilida > Siphonodentaliidae > Siphonodentalium > Siphonodentalium dalli. Next base: position 156,944,274 of record CP136063.1, read on the forward strand.
TGTAAATAAAACAGTTCAGAAAATGTGTAAATGAAATAAATTAGGTTTGTCCTTGATAAAATTATGAACAGCATTGAGACTATAATCTTCAACAGTCTTGTAAACATAGAAAGCTTCCAGAAATGTCAAACTGAAATAAATTATGTAACTAAGACATTTAAATTGATGTGAAACACTCCGGCAGGGTGATCAAACAAAAATGGAGAATAATCTTGCTAAAAGTAGTTTTTATTTTACGAATATTATATCCAAATTGACATGAAACGCCATCATTCTTATATATTAATTAAATGTATTGACTCTCGATGGTGAAATCGTTTTCGTTAATTTATCGGCGGTAGTTGCGTCCCGAATCGAGAGGTAAATATTTACAATTCAGCGTAGTTCAGACGATGTATTATATGGAGTGTTACTGTCGATTTGCTTGAGATTTTCGATGATGTTAGTAGAATGCTACATTCCACCAGTTGGCATAGTGCCTGTATACTGAGTTATCAGTTTCACGCACCCGAATGTCCATAATATATCTTTAAGCCCAGACCATCGTGTGAATGGAAAAGAGCGAACATCTATCAACTCAGATGACCAAATGTTACTCCCAGAACACCTACATTATCCAAGCCTGATAACCCTTTACCCAACAGAAGGGCCCTGTGCCAATGCATTCTCTTATATATGCGAGTCGACCATAGGTCGCCTCGCATATATAAGAGAATGCATTGGCTTAACACATTAAAAATTATAAAATTGTTAAAGAATGTAAGAAAAAATGGTAAAAAGTGTTAAAAGATTTTTTTTTTAGGCCAATGCATTCTCTTATATATGCGAGGCGACCTATGGTCGACTCGCATATATAAGAGAATGCATTGGCACAGGGCATAACTGTAACTATCACAATGTGGTCAAGGAGCCGGTTCCAATGATATCCATATTTGTATGGTTCTATTGAGACAGACCGAAGATATTTTAGGCTGTTGAAGCTTTATTTGGCCGGTTTTGGTCGTTTTGTTGGGTAAAGGGTTATAGAGACTGCTTGTCAACTAGTATAATAATAGCTCCAGTAGACTAACAAGAGTGGTATGGAATAATACGGTATAATAAGCTGGTTTACAGACTAGTGAGGAAATAGTGAGAAATTGTGGAATTGTGTGTACACTGTACAAAGACGTAGGTTTGCAGATATCAGTAATTTATCAAATAATACTTTCATTTGCAGCCGGTAAATATCGCTGTGTATCTAATTTTAAAATATGCGTCATAGACGTTGAACGTCAACGCATTGAGTCAATGGCTAATTACCAGTAGGACAACTTGTTAAGTTTGATAGTTAATTTATGAGTCTTTAGAATTCCTCAAATATATCGCATGCAGGTTTTGGTATATGGTACTATGTCTTTAAATTTACAGAAAATGATATCCGACAGATAACCCCTTTCTTGGCGCTAAAATACACCAAAAATATTCCCGAGGCGATTGAGTTTCTTCGAAGCGTAAATCGAAGAGTGTGGGATGCCCTTAAATAGACATACTATAGATACAGTTTCGATTAATTTCGAATGTCGCCATTTACTGAGCGTTTGTCATAACAAACTAGTAATTTTAAGCTGAATATTAGGAACCGACCGGGGAATAGGGACTTATACTTGTCGCGACGCATCAGTTGTAGACTATATGATTTTTTCTTTAAATGCACGACCATTGATCGCAGACTTTGCAGTCGAAGAGACAAATAAATTGTTCTCAGGTGTCCTTTAATCCTATGAAATCCCGTGCAGATATACCGGATGACAAATCTTATAGTCATCCTATACCCATAAATGAGACTCTTTCAAAACAATTGGTTTTGTATGGAACCTGGACCCTGTGGAAATCTCAGAATTGCGATTTTTGTTGAACGGTTGTTCCCCTCTACCACTAGTAATATGGAAATCAACGAACTATTTGCCAGGATATCGCACGTCCTCCTTAAATCGTCGTATGATACAATTGGGTGCAACACTAAAAAGCCGAAAAGCGAAGAAAGGACAATAAACCTTGGCTTAATTCATCATGTCAGAGAGCGCGAAAAGAATACCGTAAAGCCGAGCGACAACATAACGTTAATACAATGCAAATGGTACGCGAAATGGCTAGTAAATACAAACGCGCAATGGACAGTGCAATAACATTACACCGAGAAAATATCACGTGTGAAATCTCGAAAATTAAGAAAGAAAATACGAGAAAATACTTAATAAATAAGGGGAAAACAATCACAGCTAAATAGAAATAAATCGACGCATTGGAGGAACATTTTCGATTACTTAATTCCGAAACAATTACCGAAGACTTAAATATGAACAATTAGGCAAGCAAAACAAACAACAACCAAAATCGAATAATAGGCAGGGAAGAAGTCATTAAAGCTATAAAGAATTTTTAAAATATGAAATCGCCAGGTGAAGATGGAATTCTCAATGAATATCTCAAGGCACCCTCCGATACCCACATAGACATATACTGCAGCACATTTAATAAGTGTTTTTGAATCAAGTTGTGTACCAGAAATATGGGGGATCGGAACAATTATTCCACTGTATAAGAATAAAGGTGATAAGGGACATCCAAAAATTACAGACCCGGGCCATTACCCTTTTGAGCTTCTTTGGGAAATTATTTACATAGATTCTCTCAAATAGATTATACGATTACATTGAAGATAGTGAAAATTTATGTGAGAACCATGCTGGTTTCAGAAAAGGTTATTCCACGACCGATAAATTTATTTTTAACATTTTACTATCCGAAATTTCTAAGGCATTTAATAGGAATTTGTATTGTGCTTTTATTGACTTTGATAAGTCATTTGACAAAATATGGCCACAATGACTTTGGTACAAACTTTACACCATTAGTATAAATGAAAAACTACTCACAGTTATTAAAAATGTACACTAACATTAATTCGAAAGATCGAATGGGCGACCAAACATCCGATTGTTGCTCATGTTTATCTGGGGTAGGACAAGGTGAAAACCGATCACCCCTGTTATTCTCACATTACCAGAACGATCTGGAAGAATGTCTCAAGTCATAAGTTGGGGGCGGATTGATTAAAATGCCACGGGATATAGAAACTCACTTAATTGAATATGTACGTCAAGCTATCCATTATTTTATACGCAGATGACACCGTTCTTGTGATTGAAACACCTTTAAAACTGCTGAAGGCACTTAACAGTTTTCAAAAGTATTGCCAGAAGTAGAAATTGAATGTCGACGTCAAAACAACCAAACATATGTTGATATCCAAGAGAAGCATGCCAAAGAATATAATTTATATACAACGGTGAGGAAATTGAAGTAGTAAAGATTTTTAACTATCATGGTATTATGCACACCAAATCAGGCTCATACAGCGCATCGAAGAAAGTATTGGTAAATAAAGCAACTAAAGCAATGTATTCTATTATTTCTAAGTCGATAATTCACTGTTTGTCGGTTAGAAACATGTTCGAGCTGTTTGTGTCTTATCGATTATGTTGTACTGTTGTGAAGTATGGGGGTCGGGAAATAATGAGATTTTTGAAAATATACATAGGAGATACTTGAAACACGTTCTGCATCTTAAAGCATCTACCCCTAGTTATATGTTATGCGTTGAGAGCGACAGACCACCCATAGAGTACACTATCAATTACGTATTGTGAAATACTGGATGAAAATTAAGAATATGGAGCAAGGCCGATTCTGTAAGATTCTATATCAACTGGCCCTGGAAATATGTGAAGCTGGGCAAGCAAAGTTTCAATGGATATAGAGAAAGTAACAGATATCCTAACAAAATCTGGACAGATTCATATATTAATTGTTGGTTATATTCAGAGCAAATGGGACTTTATTTGAAATGTACTCTGAATCGTCAATTTCGAGGCATCTGGTTATTTGGCATAGACAATCTAGCCGAGGCAATACCTATAAAATTTTCAAACACAATATTAATTTCGAAACATACTTGGATTATTTGGATACTAAGAACAGAATAATTTTTTGCCAAATTCCGTACTTGTAACCATCGCTTGCCAATAGAGAAAGATCGACGGTGGAATGATACAAACTTACTAAATAGACTCTGTCCATTATGCAATAAACGACAGCTTGGAGATGAGTTGCACTATCATTATCATTAAATCACCATCATAATCACCATCGCTACATCGTCGTAGCAAATCATCATTATAATATGCAACAACAGCAACAACACTGCGTCTTATTCATGTGTTTAACTTAAGGTTTATAGTCGGATGAAGGATCATAATCTACTCAGAATAGGCCATATCTTCCAAATTCAGCATCTCATCTAAAATGTCAATAGTTGCATGGTCTATGCTTGTATATTTGCTAGGCAAGATACGATTTCTTTCTTCGCCAATAGATAATATAGTTCATCTCAAAGAATGCTCCGGCTCGGTGTATTCTGGTGTCTTCGGGATGAAGTCAGAGGGGTCCTCGTCTTCGTCTTCAGTGTCCTCGTCTGACCGTGGTGGCGATGGTGGTTGAGATTCCACCCCTGGACAGACTGGGCAGGGATCTCAGCTGTGTGGGAGGAATCGACAAGTCTAGTTTCCGTCGCCTTCTTCTCTTTCCATGCAGCTCATCTCTCGGCATCTCTCTTTTTCCTTGATGGTGTTTTCTTCTTTTTTCCTGTGGCGAGGCTTCTGGGCTGATTTGGTATTTTCCAGTCCCCTCCCGGTAGAGAGCCATGAAAAGGGCTGTACCGGCCGGACTGGAAGTCCAGAATCAGTTGGTATCCGCCTTTGTGAGCGTGGAGAGACCAGCTCACATAAGGCGTGACATGCATGGAGTCCAGCGTTGTGGTGACACTAATTGGAATTATCGGTGACGTAGCCATCATGAGAGGTGGCGATCCAAGCTCTCTGGGGGTCCGACTGCTAACGATGTTGAAATTCCCGGGGTACAATAAATCAGTGCCCTTTATTACCTCCCTGCTAGCCGACCACAAGAGCGCGCGCTTAATTAGCGTGTTATCTCACGGGAAGGTAGGTCTCATTTCTATCAACGCCACATTACATATTGGCATGTAACATGAAACATAGACAGTATATATAACTAAATAAATGGGATGCATTTAAGAGCATAATATCGACCAATCTGGCATTTGCAGAGATACTATTTTCTGCCACCCCCTACACACTTTAGGACAGGCAGCCAGTGAGATAGCTGGGTGAGATTTCCCTGGCTCACACAACACGTGACCAGCTGTCTCACCCTACCCACGTGACTGCTTTGCCTATTTAATTAAGAGCCGGAACTAATTCAACAATCCGTCATCATGTTTTGTGTGAACTAAAACAATGGCGACCAACCAGTTACGCTTCACGTTTCAAGTAAATAAATACTGACGAATTCGTGAACGTTATACACATGGAGATAAGCTTCGAACATGTTAATCACGAAGAACCTTCAACATAACCTCACTTGTAGACGCAGAGTTGCACAGCATGCAATATAAACGACTAATTGTGCGAACACATTCCATCAAAAACAGAAGGCCACCAAAGCCTGACACATACCAACTTTGGTTCAGATCAAATAATCCAAACTGGAGTTATCGGTCGGAAACCAAAAATGTTAACAGACGGTCAAATTCTAAGTCGAAAAAAAGTGGCATAACTCTGGTGAAAATTGGCGGACGGAACCAGAATTCGAACTTGACCTGTCTTTTCTGCTAGTAAACCCACATACCAAATTTAATTTAATTTGGTTCACTCTAACTAAAGTTATCATCCGGAAACCTCGGACGCACGCACGGACGCACGCACACACGCACAGGCTGATTATAATAGTCCTCCGAGCCCGTTGGGTCGGCGGACAAAAAGGGCCGTAACTCATGTAAAAATAATTGGACGGAACCCATATTCGAACTTGGCCTGTATCTTTAGCTGGGAAATACACACACCAACTTTGGTTCAGATCAAATAATCCAAACTGGAGTTATCGATCGGAAACCAAAAGTGTTAACGGACGGACAGACGGGTGGACGTCATGACGGACGGACAGACTGATTACATAATACGACCTTTTTTTCAAAAAAGGGCGTATAAAAATGGAGAATGTCGTAGCACCAATATGTAGCCGATTAAAAAATTTTGAACAAAAGTGAAATTAACGCTCTTTATACTTACCATATGGGGAATTGAGTTGCAAGTGACTCTCTTTATTATTCCTTTTGAAGAAACTAGAGTTGTGACTGTCCCAATGGACCAAGGATATCCCCCGTGTTTTGTAACACAAAGATGTTTCACATGTCAGTAAACATTAAATTAAAATAATAAAATAACAGATTCCCATTGCAGGTGCATAACCCTAACCCCTAAGCCTAATTATAAACCTATTGACCGAAAAATGTAGGAATAAAAGCTCGGACAAAATTATGCATGTTGCGAAAATGTTCTTAGTCGAAAAAGGGGAATAACTCCACACAAAATAGTGTGACAGACGTCATAATCGCAGGTGTACAGGTTCCCATTGTACTAAATATATGTGCCAAGTAGCAAAAACATAGACCTAAAATGTAGGAATAAAAGCTCGGACAAAATTATACATGTTGCGAACATTTTCTAAGTCGAAAAAGGGGGATAGTAAAAGATTTGCAGGAAGGTCTACATCTGGCATTTTCGGGGACCAACCACCACCAAACCTGCAAAAATATTATTTTGTTCCTCCCAATTTGTTTACACCCAACCCAAATTTCATTAATTTTGGTATAAAACCTACTAATATCACTCATTTGACTGGGAAATAATCTCCTTTAGTTAAAATGACAGTTTAACCTGTTTCAGTTTTAATACAGTCAAATATGAAGATTTGTGTTCACATACTGGCTAATAGGTTTTTATTTTGTCTACCACATACATGCGTTAAGTCTACCTGGGTGGTCAAATTGACACTGGGAAATGGAAATTCTAATGAATCAATGTAGTGGACAAATACCACAAAACCCACCAGAAGCTGATAGATGCACACAAGACACTAATATTACGTACTGTATAATGTATATGCATCGAATTTTCCAAAAACAAATTATAATTTGTGCAGCATATCCCCTGCATATCCAGTGAGATATAATTTTCCCCTGCAAGCTATAACGTACGCCAAACACGTGTTTTGGCTATTTTGGCTGTAATACATTTTAAGCTGATAACATCCCAGGATAGTGAACTCAATCTTCACTTTCGAGCCACTGTTGACATTTTGTAGACATATCCATGACATAGCAGTTGTTAAGCTCCAATTGAAGTAGAGTTGACATATTTTGAAAATAATTTCATAGAGAGGATATTTACCAGTCTGCAATTGGAAATATTATTTTATAAATTGCTGATATCTTTAAACCTAAGTCATTTTGGATGATACACACAATTCCATAATTTCCAACTATTTCCTGATTAGTCGGTCAATCAGCCCATTATCTAGCATTATTCCACAGCTGTTATTCCATACCAATTTTGTTAGTTTAGTGGAGCAACTTCAATTATACTAAATGATAAGCAGTCACTATGCCATACTTGGATACTTTAGGTGTTGTGAGAGATCAGATCATCATCTCAGCTCATCTGAGTTTATACACATGCAAATTTATTAACTGATTAGTCGGATGCACTGATGACAATTATTTTCTGGCCATTGATGGTCACATTAATGTTTGAGACATTTGCTCGTTCTTGATCCATGCACACAATGATCTAGGCTTAAATGTCAGTTACATCAGGAAAAGTTTGTTTATTTCAATGTTACATTTCTCGAAGCTTCTTCCCAAAGGGTTGTTGTTGTTGTTGTATCATTTATTTTCGTGACATGTGCATGATTACAAATTATACAAATATTATACATCAATAACAATTCGCACCCGGCCCGAAGGACCTATATGTCACGTCAAAATGTTTATAAACCGCATGTACGGTCGAACTGTTGTATATATATATATATTTTTTTTATTTTTTTTAAAGTATCATTCTGATTTTTTGTATAAAAAGTCTTTTCTTTTATTGAGGGCAGCGTCAAGGTATTTTGCTAATTTTCGGGGGTGGGCGTTAACAATTTCGGTCAGTGCTGTATCAACTAAATTGTGTTCTATAAGATTTGATATTCTGTCGTGTATCAACAGTAAAAGTGTATTTCTAAGTTCTTTATAGAATGGACATATCAAGAGAAGATGTTTTTCATCTTCATCTTTGTTCAAGTTGCACATGAGACAGGTGCGTTCTCCGACTTTTTCATTCCGGAATCGACCGGTTTTAATTCTTAATGGAAGAATAGCACATCTAAATTGTGCTAATATCGAGCGATGTGATCGACTCAAGTTCATAGAAACATAGGACTCGGTTTCAAATTTATTTTTAAATATCTTGTATGTGCGTAATTTCGGAACATATTCTAAACTTGTCAGCCATTTTTCCTCATGTGATTTCTCAAGTTCGTCTTCTAAATCTGAGATGTTACAAGTTTCAAAGCTATCGTATTTCTGTTGCATATTAGCTTCTGAGAGGACCTTTAGGGTGTCGGGAAGGAAGTTTTTCACCTCATCGTCCCATATGCAACATGCCATAGCTTAATGGCATCTCCACTAAGGTCCATATGAGGTCCGAGTAACATAAATATGATGTTGTAGACTGTGTTAGCAGTTATAATATGTTTTAAACTGTTACAGATGCCAAATATGGGCATAAAAGGTCTGTAGTAAAAAAATTGCACGATGTTGTAAAAAATGCGTTTTTTTGCCTCTCTGACTCTCTAGAATATTTTTATTGTCTTGATTTTCATGACACCTGTGTGCTATGAAATACGATTCTATTTAAATTCAGTTTTCCTGTTCCCAGGTTACCCGGCTATCGCCTTTTAAACATTTTTAATAATTTGGCGTCAAATCGTATAGATAGTTATTAATATGGTTACAATTCAAAAGTTTGAGATATCTCCAATACTCGACATACTCGTTGATCCGATGTGTAAATGATGAGAACAATCCTCAGGATTTGTCTGAGGTAAGAACGCAAATTATCTTAGAACATATTTATTGGCACTTCTCCAGAATCATACCTTTCATCTTCCAATAATTCACATATTGCTTCCTATAGGTCTTCGTACATATTAAAAAAATGACCATCCGAATAGACATCATAACAGTACAGTTGTACGTGTATTAATACGAGGTTTTGATAAAGAGCGTCCATGCATGCTCTCGTTTCACAAAAAAAACGATATCTGCTCGGATTGCTTCCTCCAGAGTGAGAATATGTATAATCAATGCCATATGACCGGGTTAATAATCACGTAAAGCACATTGAAACTAATTTACTCTGGGTGCGCTATATAAAAAATGCATCGATTGATTATTAATAAAGAGCGTCGTCATTTATTATGTTTTACTCGTTTAACTTTTCAACGTAAAACTTATGGATTATTTTGTGGTTGTTTGCTATGTCTGTATTATACGAATAGAGTGATGGTGATTACAAGTATTCCCATTTTTTCCTTTGCCCGGTAAACTGAATATAATAACTGATTTTAACTAATTTGATGTAAACTGGGATCGTGCACATTTAAAGCCCCATCGCGGTTTGAAGACTATAATTACTGCCGCTTAACAATGTGTGCTATAAGAAATAGCAGACAACCCTATTATAAAGGTCACCTCGTCTATAGTGACATTTGGAGATGCATGTACTAAGTTTGAAGAGATGGGCTAGGACACTCAATATGATCTACCGGTTTTGGGAAACGGCAATATGTGTACTCTTTGTGGTTGCAAGGAACTAATTAGTTCCCATAGTCCGTAGTGTTAAGTTCTGTTAACGTTCTGCAGTTTTCCCTTCATTCATTGAGGAACCATACCTGGGACATAATTTGAATTGAAACAATAGTCGGGGTACGGGAGCTTTTCCAGTTTAAATTTCCCACTATCATAACAACCGTCAGTTCAGCAGCAACTTTTGAAAACAAAATTCACCTACCCATATATCATTTCTCATCCCAAATTCCCACAATAATAAATACAGTTCATATTCAATATTTACATGATATCTGATCAGGAAATGCATATTTTAAAATGATATGCATTTAATTTTCTGAAGACATGATACGTTATACACCAATCAGCTGTCAGGGATTTTTTAACCCGTAGAATAGTGTAGCCTCATCATTTTTGAAGACGATTGTTTGAATTTTTGCTCGCCTGACAAAAAACGTGTTAACACTTCCTGTTTTGAAAGTTGATATCTGACCTTCAAAATGGCATATTAACCCTTTACCCAACAAACCGGCCAAAACCGGCCAAATAAAGCTTCAACAGCCTAAAATATCTTCGGTCTGTCTCAATAGAACCATACAAATATGGATATCATTGGAACCGGCTCCTTGACCACATTGTGATAGTTACAGTTAGCCCTGTGCCAATGCATTCTCTTATATATGCGAGTCGACCATAGGTCGCCTCGCATATATAAGAGAATGCATTGGCCTAAAAAAAATCTTTTTTTAACATTTTTTCTTACATTCTTTAACAATTTTATAATTTTTAATGTGTTAAGCCAATGCATTCTCTTATATATGCGAGGCGACCTATGGTCGACTCGCATATATAAGAGAATGCATTGGCACAGGGCCCTTCTGTTGGGTAAAGGGTTAATTTGCGCATGGGCACGATCCCCGTTAGCCTATATACCAACATATCCTCGCAAATATGGGTTCATAATCGACCTATACTATTCGCATCGGTCCATATTGGATTATTTTATTCTGAAATAAGCACATAGTTGACTTATATAAGTTATTCCGTTTGATGGCGCGGGCCACAGTGAAAACACATTTTAAAGAGGTTACATCTGGTAAGCCATGAGTTGGTTTATTTATATTCGTGTTATTGTAACGCCCATACTGAACTCATAATAAGTTACAATGAGTCGATAATGACACTAAACACTCTCATTTTCAGTTCGTTATGGACTTAAAATGAGGCGATTTTACGCCGATTATGAACCTAAAACAAATCCTATTATAAGCCCATAACGTGCTGATTTTCGAGAGAACATGTGGTCATGGGCACGATCTAA